>CM028134.1:495502500-496102500 GCA_016271365.2 Neoceratodus forsteri
AGGACCCATAAGGTCCATTGGGTGACCCTCATATGCAGCCTGGCCAGAGGGATGGTCGGAATGGCCATGGCCATCAAGCCAAAGAAGTGTAAAAACACCCTAGCTGGGGCACGGCAGGAGGAGGCTACCAGCTTGGCCTGTTCCTACAAAGTATCCACTCTGTCTGACTGGAGGAAGGCCTTGTCTTGGACCATGTCCAGTACTGCACCAGTGAATTGGATGCGCTGGGATGGGACCAGAGATGACAGGGGGTAATTGACAGCAATACCCAGTCATGCAAAAAGGTAAAGGGTGGAGGACAGGGACACCTCCAGGCTGCTCCTGGACAGGGCTGCTAAGAGCCAATCATTCAGGTATGGGAACACATAAATTTCCTGGCGATGAAGTGCCACTGCCAC
This sequence comes from Neoceratodus forsteri, assembly GCA_016271365.2. Classification (NCBI taxonomy): domain Eukaryota; kingdom Metazoa; phylum Chordata; order Ceratodontiformes; family Ceratodontidae; genus Neoceratodus; species Neoceratodus forsteri. Next base: position 495,502,899 of record CM028134.1, read on the forward strand.
CACCGTTAGGCACTTGGTGAAGACTCTGGGTGCCAAGGAAAGGCTGAAGGGGAGGGCTTTGAATAGGAAGTGCTCTCCTTGGAAGGAAAACCACAGGAAGCGGCGGTGGGGAAAACAGGAATGTGCAAGTATGCATCCTGCACATCCAGTGCACACAGCCAATGGTCTGTCTGGAGCAAGGGCAGGAGTCCCTGGAGAGTATAATGTGGAACCTTTTGTACTCTGCATAAAGGTTCAGCTGGCTGAGGTCCAAGATGGGCCTGAGATTGCCCATCTTTTTGAGAACGAGGAAGAAATGGGAGTATTACCCTTTTCCCCTCTGTGCCCTAGGAACTGGTTCTATCATGGATTTTTGAAGTAAAGCTTGGATCTCATCCCTCACCAGTGTTATGTGGTCTGAGGGATAATGTGATCATCTTGGAGGAGAGTCTGGAGATTTCTCCAGAAACTCGATGGTGTGCCCTCTTGTTATGAGTTGAATGACCAAGGAATCTGAAGTGATGCCCTGCCACTCTGCTAGGTGGAGGGCAAATCTTCCCCCCACTGGCTCCACACTGTTTTGAGGTGGAGGCAGAGGGGAGCAAAAGGAGTCAGGAGGTGGAGGAATGGGCGTGGAAGGCACCGCCCGCAGCTCGCTGGGTCTTGGAGGCAGAGGGAAAGATGATGGCAGGACCCGATGTTCTCCTTTTGATTTGATGCCTGTTAAAAGGCTGTTTGCCTTGGCGCTTTTGCTGGCACCAAAAGGGCTGCTTAGGTTTGAAGCCCATCTTGTACATGGACTTAAATGATCTCAGGGCCTGCCTGCTGTCCTGCAGGCCCGTGATGATGTCCTTGGTATCGCCTCCAAAGAGGACGAAGCCTCGGAAGGAGGCATCCTGTAAGACTGCCTGAACATCCTGGGAGAGCCCAGAAATATGGAGCCAAGCATGGCACCTGAGGCAGACTGCCATTGCTGAAGAGTGAGCCATGGCACCTACAGAGTCATAGGTAGCTCTCAATGCATGCCTGCAAGAGATCTTAGACAGCCTCAGGGCCTTGGTAAGCTCCAACTTAAGGTCTGAGTCCTCCACCATTTCCAGCCGAGCTTCGAGCTGAGCCATGGTAGCTTTTTGTTATGAAATCATATGTGCTACATAGTTCAAGGAATGCAAAGCACATGTGGAGAAGGAGTAGATTTTATGCCTGAACTGATCCAACTGCCTCAACTCCTTGTCAGGAGAGGAGGTACTCATGTTTACGTTTGGCAGTATAGTCATAAGCCACAGCAATCACGATGGAGTCTGCATTGAGGTGAGAGCACAGATAAGGAGTGCTCTCAGGAGAATGGTAGGTACAGTCCGCCTTCTTGGGGATGGCTGTGATGGAATGAGGCATCTGCCAGATAGTGGAGGAGAGATCCTCGTGGGGCTCCATCCACGGGTGGATCGGAATGGGTGATGCCTCTGCTAAATCCAAGTGCTCTGCTAGGCGCTTGCGTTTCGAGTCTTGTTCTTTCACATTCCAACCGTTAGCTTGTTGGAGGATGCAGAGGAGTTCGTCGAAGGAGGGGTCTTCAGGAGGGATCTTCAGGAAGACTTGGGAGACTCCTTACCCTTGGAATCCATAGCTCCCGAAAGGTTTCCAGAGGACAAATCATAGGAGTCAGCCTCCGAGTCTGAGGATTTCCCCCATCAGAGGTCTAAGTGACCTCTGGAGTAGTTCCCCCAGATATATGCGCTGTGGAATGGCCTGACCTATGTGAACCCATGGGAGACAAGGAGCATGGGTTGGGGGTCGCCACTGGGGCTGGCAGTCTCTTGTCTAAATCTGCCACCAACTGGGATCTGGCCTCCTGCCACCAGGTTTGGAACATGGCTTGGAGGTCTGGCTGAGGCTGAGGTGGAGGATGAGGTTGAGGCGGAGGCTGGAAATACTGGAAACCCCCCAGGATAATGAGGGGGAAGGTAACCTGGGGTCTGAAAAAGGGGGGGCCATAGCCCAGTGCCTGATACCCAGGGTAAAAACCATGGGCGAAAGAAGCCAACATCAGGCCTGAGGGCGGGTAGCCTGGCATCAGCAGGCCCGGGTAATGTGAACAGCCCAAGGGCTGACCATAGGGAATACCCTGATGGTCCAAGGGGGTCCCAGACGGCTTCAAAGGAGGTGGAGCAGAGGGATCTAGCAAGTTATCTGGCGTCGGGAGTCCCGACGTCAGGATATCTGTTGTCGGGGCCAGTGCCAGGATGCCTGGCATCTGTTTTTCAGGCATCAGGAAAGATGGCATCAGGCGCAGGGGGCCTGATGAAGGCTCTGACGGGAGGTGGCCCAAGGAGTCATACAGGGCACCTGAAGTCAGAGACCTGGAGCCCGGCAGAGGGACCCCTAGTGTCGGGGTTGAGGATGGGCCCAACGGGATAGGAAGGTCTCTGGGAGATGGTAGAGGAACAGATTCCAACGTAGGAGCCCCGGGAGAGTCATCCGTGGGGTTCTGGAGGGTTATCAGCGCTGGAGTGGGTGAAGAAAAGACCACGTCCAGGGGACCCACTTCCCCCTCCATCCTAGCTAGAGGGTCGAGCACAGGAGGTTCCACCAGCAAAGGTGGAGGGGAAGGCTCCCAATCAGGGGAAACCTGATGGGAGGGCTGGCCTTGGGAGGTCAGTGAGCTCAGCCGGACATCAGGTGTGTCGGCATCAGCCCCCAATGGGCGAGCTTCGACCGGACGGACACCAGAGTCCCCTGTGTCTGACTTATCAGTCAGAGGAAAAGGAGCCGGTTGGGAGAGGGGAGGAGCCCCTGACCAGCTTATCAGCTGATGTTGGGCAGATTCCCTCTGGGCGAGAACCCGACTTACCGAGGACCGGGCAGGCTCCAGAAGAACCGGAGTCTTGCTTACTGGTGGTGACTGAGCATCCACCGGAGGTCCACGCGGGCGGCTTATCGGTCAAGGATACCTGCTTGGAGCCTGTTTTAATGGGCTTATGAGAAGGGGTTGTACCGGGAGAACTGGACAACGAGGCCTGAACATTCACCAGGGGAGGTGGCAGAGCAGATCTGTCTGCAGGCTTGAGCCCGGCGGCCTTACTGGTCGAGGACCACTCTTGATCCTCCAGGTGCTCCCGGTGCTTCTTTTTTTCTTTCTTCTTCTTTTTGTGCTCTGAAGAAGGGGAAGAAGTGGAATCCCTCAGCTTCTGCATCTCTTGCTCTAAGGTGGCCATCCTGGACTTCAAAAGATGGACTTCTAGGGCCTGCTGCCCTCATGTGGCCTGACTGAAGGGTTTGCAATCCGAGCAGGCCTCAATGTCGTGGGCCAGGCCTAGGCAGAGCTTATGGATGTCTTTGGGAGGGATCTGCGTGCCGCACTTCTCACACTTCTTCTTGGTCTTCAGAGTATTTGGAGAAGACATAAAATAAATAAGAACAAACTATTATCGGAGAAAAAAAAGAAATACTTAGCAAAATGGCGATCGACTGGAGCAACATTCACCACGAGGTCCTTGCGCAGGTTGACAGTGGGAAAGAACCGGAATGTAGGCACAGGGACTGCCCACTTATAGGATCACGGTGACGCTAGACATTGCTAGCAAAAGTTTGTCGGGCGGTGCTGACGCCAGAGGGTGCAGTCCTACATGTTACGACCTACTGCAGGAACCATCTCAAAGTAAGCTTCATTGTCCATGCCTACACACTACACTAGCAAACAGAAACAAATTCTAGCAAGAGCCAATATGGCTGCAGCCAAGGTCCAGTGGAACCCGACACTGTCTGCTGTGTCCAAGATGGCCACGGAGTTTTCTACTACACATGTGCGATGACTACGTATCGCCACTGAACTCTGGTGGTGGTGGCACTGATCTGCCATCTCAAGATGACCACTGGAGTTCTTTGTGCATGTGCGACATCTCGTGCATGCGCACTGGGCTCCATCGACCATCTTAGATATGGCGGACTTTGCTGCCATGCCACCAGAGTTCAGTTCACATGTGCGAGTTGTTGCTCATGCACAGAAAACTCCAGTGGCTATCTTAGACACAGTGGACAGTGCCATACTCTGCCGGTACCGATGTACAAAATAGCGTGGTGGACGCGCAGTGATTGCCATTTACCTCCACTATTTAAAAAGTCTGTTCGGTATCCGGTAAGCTCCCTTTTCTCTATAGTGATCACACGTTGTCTGCAGAGCTATACCCACTGCAGCCGTAAAAAAAGGTTGAGGGAATTTTTCCTTTAAAGAAGAGCCACAGATACAGGTAATTGAACCCCTCTGTGTTGAACCTCCTCTCTCTCACTCTTTCTCTGCCTAACCTTTCTAAGATTTCCTTAACTTCCCTCTGTCTCACTTATCCTCCTGATGCACAACTGATGACTCTTGCAATTGTTCACTGTAAAGCAATTTTAGGATACAGTGTGAAGGCACTATATAAAACCACATTCTTTCCTGTCCTGTTACACATTTTAGGACACTGTATGTATGACAGGCAATATAAAAAAAACATATTCTTTCTTTACCAGCAACACATTTTCAGATATTTTGTATATGATACACACTACTGTATAAAAAACTGCATTCTTTCCTGTCCTGTAACACAGTTTAGGATACAGTATGTATAAATGGTGCTATATAAAACCAAATTGGTTTCTGTGCTATAAAACATTTTAGAATACAGTGTGTATGAAGGCATTAAATAAAGCCAAATTATTTCCTGTTCTATAACGCATTTCAGGATACAGTATGTAGAAATGGTGCTACATAAAACCAAATTAGTTTCTGTCCTGTAACACATTTTAGCAGGCAGCTTGTGTAAGAGATGTTATACCAAAAAAGTTGCATTGTATTGTATTTATATGCTGTTGTGCTTAGTAGACATGGAAGCTGGTGATGGACCAGCATCACAGAGAGGACCCAGACTTACCGAAAATGACTGCCCAGCCAGAGAATGGAACATTTCTACATTACAAGGGTATGTGAATCCCTTTTCTCAAATGTTCGGCTGAGAACTTGTATTCAGGAGCCAAATATCTGGGTATTTGTTATTCTACTTGAGATTTTCCCCTCACCAGAGCTAGTTCCTTGGACAACCCCCTCACCAACTCATATTCCACCCTGGACAGACACCCTTGCTCCTTCTCCCTTCCAGAGACCTGGGGGTCGGATTTTCAAAGGGCCCTTAGATCCACACAAGCTGCGTTAAACAACCAGCTTGTGTCAGACCTAGGTGCGCAATATACTGTGCGCCATATTTTGTAAGAAAAGCATTCTCTGTGACAAAGTCCACCGAGCTGACGCAAGAGGTCCACTGCGTCAACAAAAGGATGCAAGGGACAAGAATGACACAAGCTGCACCAAAATAAATAATGCATGCCGAGTCAAAAATAATGCAAGTTGAGTCAAAAAAATTACTCAAGGAACAAAAATGACACAAATTGAGTAAACAAATGGTGCAAGCGGAGTCAAAAAAATGGTGCAAGCTGAGTCAAAAAATGGTGTGAGTTGAGTCAAAAATGATGCAAAAGGACAAGAATGACACAAGCGAAGTCAAAAAATACGGCAGATCAAATGGCCAAGACTAAGCCCCCAAAATGTTCTAAACAAGTCCTGCAGGAGAATACTGGCCCTTAATAGTAGCATAGTCAGGTCTGACCACCTGCTGTGAGCCTCTCTATATGCTCTAGTGTCCCTTAGACCAGCTCTGGCTGGTCTAACAGCAACATGCATCTTAGGCACAAGGACAAGACTTTCATTCTTTGAAAATCCCAAATAAGGTGACGGTGCATCATTTCAGTGATGCAGGCAGCTCTTCCGACATGACATAGGCATTTTTTTTGTGCAAGCATAGCGCAAGCCACTCTGTCGCATGCAGACCTGTTTTTGACACAAGCACCATTTGAAAATCAGAATTGGTGCAAGGTTTGACGCATTCCTGCTCCTTGTGTCAGTTGTTTTTGACACAAGCACCCTGCGTCATTCTCTGGCCTTTGAAAATCTGGCCCCTTGTCTTTAAAAAAAAAATGCCTGTTCCTGACACTTTGCCAAAAGCTAAAGCCATTCATTTTTTTTTTATTTTACTTAGACCCCCCTTCCCTAATCCACCCCCCAATCCCTAAAATATATTCATTTAGAAGGTGCTGCCCTCCTGGCCCCTGATCCATGAACTGGGGCAGGGGGAGTCTCTCAAATCCAGCTAATTCAGTTGCTAGCCCCCCCCTGCCCCTACATGTCCGTGGCATTCAGCTATTTCAAGACACTGGTGCAAGTGGGCGAGCAAGGGAAAGGGTGGAGCAACTGCATCACTGATACTGCTAGAAAGACTGACTGAGTATGTTTTGCGCTGTGGCGGGGGGGGTGGATTTAGGAAGGGAGTGCCAGAAGCCAGAAATTTATTTTCTAAAGCCCAGAGGCTGGATTTTTAAAGAATTACACCATGATTTTGCTGCAGCTGAGGCATGACTGTTAGAACACATAAAACATTGTCTAACTTTGTGTCACAAGTGCCACAAACTGCACATCAAAACTTACACGTGCTTCATTTTTCTGCCATAAAGTAAGCAAAGTGTTGCAAATGCCTCAAAATATTTGAAAACTGCACGCGAACATTCTGGTATATTTTCAGTGATGTAGCTACAGCACAAAAACTGCTACAAGTCTTGCATACACAGCTTTGAAAATCCAGGCGAAGGTCTCTGAAGAAATGGGGAGGAGGTTTGGAGGGTGGGAAATGGCTTAGGAGGAGGGAGTGAGGAGAAGACAAGGAACTACCCCAGGCCACCTAGAGAGGGATAGATATTGTTTTAATTTTTTTAAATTCCTGACAATGAGCACCATGAAAAGAAAAACAATACTCCGAATTCTGTCCTGAGTACTAGGGACCCTGCTGTTGCAGATATTTAGGAAATAACATTTGGGTTGTGCACATCTCTCTTATGTAATAAAACCAGAATGTCAGAGCTGGCTGTCCTCGAAGAGTGACTGGAAAGCTTGGGCAGGGGCAAGGTGGAATCACATAACCAGTTTGAGGGCACACATTCACTTCTTGTTTCTTTTTTTTTTTTAATGTCACAATTTTAAAGGATTAAGAAACTGCTTATTTACCAGTGATATGATTAGAGGATTCTTTGATCTGATTAGTTGATGGCTGATTAATAAAACACTCACGATTTATGAAATTCATTTTAGAAAGTAATACGCTACCTATGTTTATCCTGTACTGTACTGTCTATATTGTATTTTATAACAAAAAAATTCATAATTTTACCTGGAAAAATAGGATTATGTTCCATATTAGTCCAAGAACAATTGAGCAGTTTCCATCTGCTATTTCTGCAGCATCAATACTAACCAGCTTTACCTGCAAATAATTAGAAATACTTGTGAAACTGTACATTAGAACCCTAAAAAAATCATTTTTACAAATGGCCTGCTATAATAGTTTGCACATTGACTAATATGCAACTAAACAAAGCAGCACAATCTCCCTTTGTCACGCCAGTCTTAACTCCTTTAAGTCAACCCAAGATAAATTCTCCATATTATATCATATCATATATCACGTCATGACATATAAACGTACAGTAATATAAACAAATGGGGACTCCTGTATGAGATAGAAGGACTTTTTTTATTTTTGTAAAATAAATGTAAAAAAAAAAAAAAAACACAGAGTTGGATGAAGGAGGACCTGATCACAGGATTTAACATTATAAAATGATATAAGGTAAAAAAGTACGCTGTTTCAATCAGTTCAAGATAAGAGACCAAAAGACCACAGCTGAGAGTTACAAGGGGGGAGAGGGGAAGTGAAAGGAAATGTCAGGAACCTTTTTTTTTTCCAGAGAATAGTAAGTACCAGTATATGGTATGCAGTAGAAAACACCAGAGAGTACTGTGAGTTAAAGTATATGTAAGGAATAATCCATAGTTGAGTATGGAACAGCATTGTAATACATGAAAGACATGGGTGGGTTGCTCCGAGGGCCTTCAACCATCCAATAAGTGAGGCTGTTACAGCATTAACACACAGCTGGAATGGATTATTATCCACTTATTACATTCACAAAATGATAAAAAGTGTTATACAGTCTTTTAAAGAGCAGCTGACACCATCGGGGCAGGCAGCTCCCGGGAAGAAGCTGTCTGCCAGAAGAGCTTAATCAGCCATAAGCTGACTCTTTTTCCCTAAAAGGAACTTATAGTTATTTACCTTACTTTGCCCATGATCTTACTTCCTTGCACTGCTGAGCCACCGAGCACCTGCCACAGCTCCACCCTCGAAAAAGTATTTTGATGATGTGAAGAAGCTAAGGGGCTGCAGGGCTACTGATAGACATATAATGTGATCGGGAGCAGCACTGGCTTTTACATTCAATTATTTTATTTTGCAGGCAACTGTACATGATAAGAGGTGCAGTGGTACATTGATATATCCCCTGAACATCTACAGTTGCCTACAAAGTAAATTAACAGTATGTTAAGGCCAGCACTGCCCCCTTGTCATCAAAATGCACTTTGGGGGCTGGGTAGGCTCTCAGCAGCAGAAGGAAATAAGACCCTGACAATGTAAGGTAAATAACTAAAGATTCCTTTTAGGATACAATTTTTAGAATGGCTGATTTAGGTCCTCTGGTAGGCAGCTCCTTGTCTGTCCACAAGCCCATTACAGTTATACTGTACAGCTCACTTGGCCTTTTTCGGAACCCAAATAAAACCAGTTCCGGCAACTGCTGAAGGCTGTGTGTGGATGCTGATGTGCAAAATGACTGCCACTACACATTAGCACCACAGACACTTCACAACCTGTTTCTCATTACTTGTAAAGTATTTTGTGATACCGTGTGTACGAAAGCACTATATTAATGCTGATTCTTCTTTTTTTCTACCTTTTTTCCCTTTATGCCTAGCTTTACAATGCTTTATAAAGCAATGTTCTGAGTATTATGTATGGGTATGGGTATCAAAAATCCAGAAACCTGACTGGCTGGGGATCTTGGAACCCAGTGCTGCTATCCCAGCACAACAGCACTGTAAAAAGATCTGTGACCTCACTGATCTGATTGCACTGAGCAGGCATAACTGTATCAACATACAGTACCTCAACTCCTTACTTGTTTTTTTTTTTTTTACTTGTTTTTTTTAGTACAAGAAAAAAAAAAACAATGAGAAAGTCAAAAAACAAAAAGTATTTGCCATCTATTGGCCAAACTGCAAGATTAGAAGAGCTTAATGGGACTACTTTTTTCATTTTCTCCTTTTTGTAACCTTTCTTCCAATATGTACTTAGTTAAAAACATTTAAAAAAACTACATTTTCCTTGTGCCTGTGGGCAACAACAAGCCTTCTGTTCCTGGCTCCTGTTGTTTCCGCAACCCCCTCACTCATACTAGCACTGGTCCGGTCTAGTGGTAGCAACCAGGACTGGCTGGGAGGTATGGGGCTGATGTCAACTAGTGAGGCGGGGCTACCCCCAATGAAAGGAGGGCCACTCCAGAGCCACCTCTACAACCAGAACAATCCTTTTTTTGTGTGTGTGTGAGGGTACCAACAAGCCTTCTGCTCCCAGCTCCTGCTGTCTCCTAAGCCTACTTCGCTCATACCAGTGCCAGTCTGCTGGCAGTGACCGGAAGTGGCTGAGAGGCGTGTGGCTGATGTGATCTGGAGAGATGGGGCTATCCCCAATAAGAGAAGGGTCACACCAAGCGGCACTCCGTACAGTGGCACTCTGCATGAGTGGCTCCTAGAGGAGTGGCAGAATTCACCTGGGGGAGTCCACTGTGCAGGGCAGAGAACTCTGCGGATTAAATACCAAACTCTTCTGAGTGTGAGTAATTTGCTGTCTGTTTAAAGTAGCTTGCTAAAAGTAAAGTATTGTCTTGTTTAAATTGAATATATGGCAGTTACCGGATGCAGGAGTAACTGAGCTGTATTCAACAGGAAAATTTTGTCAAAATAAATGAGCTTGTTCTTTTTAAGCATACTTCCCATGGCTTGTGAAAAAAGATTTTTGTGTAGAGAAATCTCATTTTAGTGAGAATACCAGTGTGTGTAATTTACCTGTATGCTGTTCCAGAGCACACTGGTACAATGTTGGACACAAATGGGCAGAAAGTAAGGTGGCTGTGCTATCCCAGGTAACAAGGGTGTAATGAGGGGGAAATGAGAACAAACTCCTGGTTAAGATTACCCAGAGAGTTAGTAATGCTACCTGTGGTAACAAGAGACCTACAGTGCCCGGGGTTAATAAAGCAATTCTTACTTTTATTTAAAAAAATTAAATCAAATGTACCAACCATTTTGAACATGGCACTACATCGTATCTGGAAACTCCTGTGGTGTTGGAAGGGTGTTTTAATACCTTTGGGAGCTTTTATCCTGCTCATAAAAGGCAAGGAAACTATCTCTGGCACTGTTAATTATTGGGCTGTAACCCGTGACCTCCCGAAATGAGGGACTTGGGTTCTTAGAGCTGCTGGTGCTGTGCTTCAGTTTGGTGTGTCCCTATGTACACCAATGCAAGTTTAAACTGCTTTTTTAATAGCAGATTACCTTGTAGCCTTCTAAATTTTAAGTCTGTCAAGTATGAAGTTCAGGAAGTGACCAGTGACATCGCTTCTGGTCCGGCGTTGTAAAAACACTCACCTCAGCGAGCAGAGGTGAGCACAAGGCAGAGGCAACACTGGCTGAGGCAAGCTGTATCTGCCTGCATCAGCTGAGGCAGAAGAGGTAGCAGGCCTGCCCTCTTGGTCTCCTATGGCTATATTCCTTACTTTGGAGTAAGTGGCTTAAATACATTACACTGTAACAGACAAAGTTAATGGAATGCTGGATCAATTTCTTACTCAGGGCGTACTGCATGAATGTTGCAAGTGTAGCATGTTATCCACTGTTATGGGTGATTCTGGAGTTTGCAGCAGGTGCTGCAAACTAGGCAAGATTGAAGAAGACATTGAGAGTCTTAGGCTTGAACTGCATCATGCTTTTGAGATCAATAAAATCGAAACCTTTGTTAATAGTATCTCAAATGATGAAACATTACCAAATATTGTAACACAGGAAAACAGAAAGAGACCATTGGAAAATGACACTAGTAACCCAAACCCTTCCCCTGCTGCTTAACAATCAAAACAGAGCTATGAAGTGAACAATGCTGATTGGAATAAGGTCACAAAATGGGCCCCTAAGATATTTATTTATTGCAATATTCAGAAAAGACCTTTGAGTCAGGGACTCATTTACAAAGGTTCCACGTCATACACAAAAGGTACAGGGACAGTACTTGATTACAGAACATTACAAATAACAGGCATTGAAGTTACATACTTGTTCAGTAGATGGCTAACAGAAGTTTCAATACTTTAGCACAGCCATATAGTTACAGAGGGTTCTGCAGAAGGCTGATAGTCATATAGTTTCATAGGTGCATTTAGGTACGGGGACCCGATAATAGTTAGTTTAAATGAGGCCTAAGACAATCCTGGGGGGGAGGGGAGGAGGTGTCAGGGGGCAGTCACATAGGTTAGAGGCCTGAAGGTATTCCCTTAGCTTGGATTTATAAGGGCCAAGCCTTATTTCGTTAGTTATATGGCTTGGGAGTGAGTTAGTCCAGGAAGGGGCTCTGTAACTGAAAGTTCGTTGGAATTGGGAAGTCCGGCCTCGGGGTACCCATGGCAGCCACTTGTTTGAACTACGGGTTATTTTGCCTGGTGGTGTTGGGAGGATAATTTGGTCTAGGGTAGGTGGGGTGAGGCCTAGTAATACCTTTCTGGTCATAAGGCAGGTGTGATACCTGATTCTGCTATCTAAGTTTAGCCAGTTAGTGTTACTGTATAGGGAGCAGGAGTGTGTGAAACGGTCACATCCAAGGGTGAGACGGCAGGCTTTGTTAAGCACGAGATGGAGTCTGTTAAGGGTTGTGGATGGTGCGGCACTGTAGATTAGGATGCTGTAGTCTAGCAGGGAGAGGATCGAGGAGTTTATGGTAAGTTGTAATGCTTCAGGGGTGAGGCAGTGTTTGTACCGGTAGAGTACACCTAGTCTGGAGCTAAGGGCTATTGATAGGTGTAGGATATGTTGATTGAAGTTGAGGGTGGGGTCTAGTGTGATCCCTAAATATTTAAAGCTGCTTACTTGTTCTAGGGGGGGTCTGACTGGCAGTGAAAAATTGGGGGCAGAAGTTCTTGAGTGGGTTCTGAGGGTGGGAGAATATCATGACTTTTGTCTTATTGTAGTTAATTATAAGACGATGGGTGGTGAGCCAGTCTTCGGCTTCACAGAAAGAGTGTTGGACAGTTTGGTGGAGTTTGAGGGGTGTCTGGTCAGAGGCGAACAGGACCGCATCATCTGCATACAGGAGCAGATTTCCAGGGCATGTCGATGGGAGGGAGTTGAGGTATAGGCTGAAAAGTAGGGGGCCAAGTATGGAGCCCTGTGGGACACTGGAGTGGATTCGGAAGCGGGGGGACAGGACAAGGCCTATGTTGACTATCTGCGTTCTATCGGAGAGATAGCTAGTGAACCAGTTTATGGCGTCATTGGAGAAACCCATGTAAACCAGGGTGTTCAGTAAAAGGGCATGGTTTACGGTATAGAATGCCTTAAATAGGTCCACGAAGATGGAGCCCGTGAGGTGGCCATGGTCCAGGGCTGAGTGGACATGGGAGGTAAATTCAAGTAGGGCGGTGGTGGTACTATGACCCTTACTGAAACCATGCTGCTGTCTGGTTAGAAGGTTATATTTATTTAGGTGGTCAGTAAGTTGGTCGGCGACTATGCATTCTAGTGCCTTAAAAAGGGGAGGTAGGATAGAGATGGGGTGGTAGTTGTTTGTGGATGTGCGGTCACCACTTTTATGGATGGGTGTGATGTGGGCCAATTTCCAGTAGGTGGGGAATTTTCCTTGACAGAGGGAGCGGTTGAGAATGTGGGTGAGTGGGGCCAGGACTTCCAGGAGGGTGAGGCGGAGAAGTCTGAGGTCCAGGGAGTCGTGACTATAGTGATTGTGGCTAATAGCTTTGATTAGGTAGGTATGTAAAAGAACTCTGAAGAACAAACCCATTGATATCACAAACAGGTTTTTTTTTCTAGGTGAGACTTCCTCACTAGATATGGAGTGCACTAATTTGGAGCAGCTTCCAGAACAATTACCCAAACAACAACAACAGTTCAACACTGTAATAGGGGACTCTATCGTCAAATATACTGATGAATATGTGTGTAAAAAGGATAAACTAAACAACATAGTCACTTGTATGCCTAGTGCAAAGATAGCAGATGTCGCTCAAAATCTTGATAGGCTTAAATGTGGTAATAATGCCTCGATCATCTTACATGTAGGTATGAATGATGTGGGCAGAAACCACTCAAAAGATATATGCTATGACCTACAGTACTTGATCTTGGTGCAAAGCTGAAGTCTAGGGTACTTAAAGTCACCATTTCTGGCATTCTGCAAATACTCAAGGCCCATACAGAAAAAAACAAAATCATTCAGAGGATAAATGTTAGATTATTCAACCAGTGTCAGGAAAGGGATATTGTCTTCATCAATAATTGGGATGACTTCGCCAACAAACATGAACTTTTCTCAAAAGATGGGCTACATTTAAATAAATTGGGTGCTAAACTTCTGGGGATTAAATTTGAACAGTGCTTTTCAATTTTTTTTTAGACTGAGTATTCAGGGGAAAATAGTAGACTTTCTACATCTGTCAGTGCCCCATCAATTACTACCTTAAAGAAAACCCAACTCAGCTGTATGTTACTAAATGCTCAAAGTTTAAAAAATAAGGTCGACAAACTTAAAGCACACATTGCTACTGGTGGGATTGATGTGACTGCAATAACAGACACATGGTGGGACGATAAGGCAGATTGGGAATTCAGCCTGCCAGATCACCAGGTGTACAAATGTAAATCACAATATCAAGAAGGGTGGAGGTGTTGCATTATTAGTAAAGAATAACATAAAATCTATGGATATCACTGACAAAATCAAAAAAAATTCCTTACCGGCAGAGACAATATGGGTTAAGATCACCTTGAATCAAATTGATTCATTATATTTAGCAGTATGTTATCGCCCTCCCAATTGCCCAGCAGAAGTTTATAATGCCATCCTTGCAGAAGTAGAATTAGTTAGCCAATTGGGAGATCTCATAATTATGGGGGATTTTAATTTAGGTGAAATAGACTGGAACCATAGATAGCTAATAAATGCCCTGGAAGAAAATCGTTATCTCTATGCAGCCAACTCCAGCTTACACAACACGTAACAGGGCTCACCAGAGGTGATAAGTTATTGGATTTAGTCATTGGGTCTGATAGTTTGCAGGTGGGAAATTGTACAGTAAATTCACCACTCAACAATAGTGATCATAAAGTGGTTGTATTCTCTATTTCCATCATCTTCTCTCTGTACAAGGGTAACATCAGAGTCCATATATATATATATATATATATATATACATACACACACACATATATGTATATATATATATATATATATATATGACAAAGCAAATCTTTCAAGCAATAATAAAAACTCTTAAAGAAATAGATTGGGAAACAACATTAGCTAATAAAGATGGTACTGAAATATGTATTTATTTTAATTTATTTATTTATTCAGTTCTTGGATTAATACCTTTGAGCTATAAGCTCATTTACAAGGGTTCCACTTCAACAGCAAACACAAATACAGCAAAACAATACAGATAGTGGTTACAATATTACATTAGATACAAAAATGAATGTTTAACTCTTTTGTAAATAAAATTACAAAATTCAATCATATTAAGCAATAAGTACGTTGCGAGGTATAAACAGAATGGAAAGGTAGCTTGCTATGGAGAGAGAAACTGGTAGCAACAGAGGCTAGGTGCTGAAAGAGTGCCGATGGTGAGGAAGGTATAAGGAAGAATAGGTGGAGAAAACAGGCGCAGCCGTAGGGCCTTGTCATTGGTTTGCTGGAAGGGGAAAATTCCACGAGGCTTTGGAGTGGGAGGATATGGCGAGGGGAGAGGAGAAGCAGATTAAGTGTGGGGAAGGGGAACTGATGAATGGAATGGAGGATGAAGGCAGAGTGGGATGGTAGAACAGAGGGGTAAATAACAAAGCAGTTGGATAGGGGAGATTGTAAGTGCAATAATGAACAGAAAGAAGACAGGAGTTAGCTTGTGCAAATTGGAAGTTACAATCACACCCACTAAGTGTTGCTAGATGGTTATGAAGTTTAGATTTGAAGGGGCCAAGTTTATGGCATATGGAAATTTATAAAACAATACTATCCTTTCTATCTGTAATAAACACATTCCATCCAGACAAAAATGTAATAAAAACAAATCAAACCCAAAATGGTTGATCAAAAGAATTAGGGGAATTATAAAAAGAAAGAACAAGGCACAAAAAGATTTTCTCAGTCTTAAAACATATACTGCTAAGAACATACTTCCTAACCATCAGATGACATACAAAAAGGAAATCAGAAGAGAAAACACCTCATTTGAAAAACTATTAGCAATGAAGGCTAGGAAAGATAACTTTAAATCCTTTTACTCCTACATTAATTCCCTTTATAAAATGGGCAAAAGCAATCCTGGAGCCCGATTGGCTGAAACACATTTTCAGCCGTGTCCTTAGCAGGCCACTGACCGTTAACAGAATTGGTATCCTTCTTCCAGCATCTCCTGTCTCCGTTGTCCGTTCCTCACACAGCAACCTGGTCGCATTAACGAAAGTAACAAAAGAAAATAGCTGACAATATCCCCTAATGCAGCGCAGTGCTGTTACACAGCCCAGCTTCGAGATTTTAAAAGTCTGACTGAAAACCACTCTATACGGCAGCCGTCAAGGGACACGCTCACTAACAGTCAAGTGAATCAGTGGCTATTAGTAAAACTGTAAACAACACAAAATAAAGTAAAACGATAAATAAAAAGGAAAAATGATGTGTATGTGTATTGTGGCACAGACAAACTTGATAGGAGAGACACAAGCACCACGATGGAAATCGCTCTGTAGGCTAGGGGCAGTAACATACATGCTCACTCACAGTCAAATGGGTCAGTGCCTGCAACTCAAGAACAAAAGCAAAACAAAACCAAGACAAACTAAGTTAAAAAAATATATTTTCTCTATTAGGACACAGATTTGGCAGAAGAGAGAAAGAGACATACAGTGAATGATACATATGGTTTGCATAACTGAGGGACTATTTTTCAATCTTCTCCATCTTTAATACTTTTACCATATATTTCTTAAATATTTAATTCTTTTTTTTCCTTTTTCTGGAGAGTTATGGGGGTTCATTTTATAAGCGCAAAAGACACGACGAGTGTGGGTTATGGCCTGATAAAGCACTTCCCAGGTGCTAAAGGCACTCGGCGCAGAAGTGCCTCATAACGCACCTGGGGCGTGCTCTTATTGGCCATAACCCACCCTCGTCAGGTTCTTTATTGTCATTAAAACCTACTTAACTCAAGCTGGTCCCATTTCTAACAATGGAGTGCCCATAATGACAACTCAGAAATGACAAATTAGTTAAACACTAATTCCTGCAGTGTTTATGGCCTGAAGCATGATATTACTGCCCCAGGTATAGCACATCCCAGTGATCACCCCATAACTTTCCCCCATGAAATCATAAAAAGCAAACTGCTAAAACTCTGTGGCAAAATGACCCCAGGTCCTGATGGAATCACAAGGCACATGTTATACTTGATGGCTGATGCTATATCCTACACATTGAAGGTACTGTTTGATTACTGCATTATTTATGGCTATGTCCCCAAAGACTGGGAAGTTAGTGCATGTCACACCCATACAAAAAGGGGTCAAAACAGTTGTTGGGTAGCTACAGACCAGTAAGCCTTACTTCAATGGTATGCAAGATAATGGAAAGTTTAATTAAGGAACTAATAGCCCCAGTGATAAACACAAAGGACACTGAACAACATGATTTTACCAAAAGGTGTGGCACTTTGACCAATTTGGTGTGCTTCTATGAATACACAAGGATAAAAACATCCCCTGTGACATAGAGTTTCTTTATTTTAGTAAGGTCTTCAACTTCATGCCACACTGGGCCTTAACTGAAAAAATCAGATCATATAATATTCATAACCATATTATCACTTGATTTCTGAGTGGCTTAGTAATAGGAAACAACATGTTATGATTAATTGACACCTGTCACAGCAGGGATTGGTTTCTAGCAGGGTACCGAAGGGCTCGGTCCTGGGTCCATCTCTTTTTCAAATATACATTTCACATATGACACCAAATATCTTACACTATTCAGTAAAATATGATGATGACATTAAGGTAGGTGATCCATGCTGTTATCCACAACATGTATTAGAACTTCAAAATGACCTAAATAGGATAAGTGATTGGGTCGAGGATTGGGGAATGAAGTTGAACTTAGAAAAGTGTTGAGTGATGCACCTGGGCAAATATAATCTGCAGAGCAATTACACTTTAAATGAAGTAACCCTGGGTACTACTAACAATGAAAAAGATCTTGAGGTATATTTTGTCAAAGATCTGTCCTGTAAACATCAGCTTAATGCTGCTATAAGTAAATCAAACAAAGGTATCTGGTCTATAAAACGTAATATTAACTCAAGAAGTGCTGATGTTTTAATGCCACTGTTCAGGGCATATGTTAGGCCACATTTAAAGTATGCAGCACAAGTTTGGTGTCCTCACAAGAAAGCTGACATTATCTCACTTGAAAAGGTGCAATGAAAATCCACTAAGAATATCACTCAAATTAAAAATAAAACATATGAAGAGAGACTAGACTCGTTAAAATTAATGCCACTGGAGATGAGGAAACTGCGGTGAGATGTCTTATTAATGTATGATATGAATGATCCATATCTCATGTGCGAATTGGGCATAGAATACCAGGATAAGAAATATGAGATAAGAGGGCATCCACTACAAGTGGTAGGCAGATCTTTTAATACAAACTTAAGAAAATACTCCTTTACCTTGAGAGTTACTTGCCCATGGAATAGTTTGCCTGTTGAAATCATTATAAGTAAATCTAAGGAGGAACTCAAGAAAAGGTTGGACAGAGTTATTCTATCTGGTGGTAACTTAAGGTATTATTCCTTTTAGTACAGAAGCATACATGGGCATTTCTGCCTATTCACTCCTTTATGTCTCAGTATGAACACAACCATGACAGCGTTGTGACTCAAGCCAAAGAACTAGGGGTGGTCCTGAAAATAAATCAGGTGCAGGTAGCAGTTACTACCAAAGCCCAGTACACATTAGCCATTCCCCCTTAGGCAATCAAAATTGATGGCTGCAATGTGGAATGTAGGGATACTGCAGGGAAGAATAAAAGGGAGGTGGGGTAGCTTGTTATTTCCATAAGTCAATCGTATTTACCAAATTAAAAGTGCTGGAAAGTGAGAGACTTGAGGCTACATGGTCTGAAGTACAAATGACTAGGTTATTTAGAACATGCAGGCCCCTGATAATGTAGGCTGTTTTTACCATCCCCTGTCTCAAAATAAAAACAGCATTAT
Source organism: Neoceratodus forsteri (assembly GCA_016271365.2). Classification (NCBI taxonomy): domain Eukaryota; kingdom Metazoa; phylum Chordata; order Ceratodontiformes; family Ceratodontidae; genus Neoceratodus; species Neoceratodus forsteri. The sequence continues at coordinate 495,521,406 of CM028134.1, forward strand.
AGCATATTTAAATTATTTATATCAGGACAGGGTTTACCAGATGCACCTAATATGTGGAATAGTCAGTCATTACTGGTGACGCAAACAATTTACCACTTTCCAAGGTAGAACAGTGAAGAGAGTTGAAACAAGTTGCCACTGAAGGGGCAAGGGCAAACAGTATATTGGATGTTGTGCTCATAATTTTGCAGGAATAGTATGTGAAGCTGGAAGTTTTACCAGAAACTGGGGCTTCAGATCATAAAGTAGTTTTGCTTAATGCACAGTTTTCAAAAGGGGAACAAGTCATGCAAGGTAAGCAAACCATGGGTCACAGGAAATGGACCGGAGAGAAAAATTAGGGTGTTTGAAGAGAAAAGAAAGGCTTGCAGAATGAATGACTAAGAGAGTATGTGCCACAGCAGACATAGAATAAGTCTGTAGGTGCTAATGAAGAAGCTATTAATAAGGTAGCCGCAGAAAAGCAGATAAGAGTAGGAGGGGACAAGTCCTGGATAACAAATGACGTTAAGCAATTGATCCAGGAAAGGCAGAAAGCTCTTAAAGAAAATGACCTTGAAAAATTCAAACAACTGAGACATTTGTGCAACAGTGAGGGAAATATGGTAAGAAGTGTGTATTTTGAAGGAAAGAGGTTAAGTGTGTTTTTTAAATTAAAAGTCAAAAAGCTTGGGAGCTCAGGAACTCAGGAATGAAATGGTGGGATAATACTAAGAAGTTCTGGGGAAGCAATAACACTGAGAGGAATTTAGAACAGTGGAAGAAAACTTGTGGCACTAACAGAACTGTAACTCCTTAACAATTGTTTTTGTAAAGTTAGTAGTAAATTGTGCCCTCTGGTTAGGAAGGAACCTGAAGAATGGAACATACCCCAAAAGTACCTGTTGCAGGTAGAAGAAGATAGTAGGAATCTGAGAAAAGTTAAAGTAGGGAAGGCTGCGGGACTTGACAAAATCCCAACTGGATTCTGAAGAAGGGTGCGGATATATTTTGCCCTATGGGTATGTCACATTTTCAACAAATCATTCATCTGTGAGGGCCTCCCCTGCATTGGAAGCAGGTGTGGATTGTCTGAATCCTGAAGCCCCCCCACAAGAGAAATAGAAAAATATTTCAGACCAATATCCCTATCTAGTGTTACAACTAAAGTGGTTGAGGAGTTTTTTGTTAAATGTATAATGAAAATGGCAGAGGACAATCTGGATGTGAACCAGTTTGGCTCACTTAACGGTTGCTCCACCACCCATACAGTCCTGAAGTTTGTAGAGACCTGTATGGAAGCTTAGGGTCCCCATAAAAAAGTGATACTCTATTACCACAAAGCATTCAATCTCACAGATCACTGTACTCTGATTAAGAAAAAGGATGCTATGGGATACACCCCTGTCTAATTATGTTAGTGTAGGACTTCTTACAAGGTCGTTCCCAGTGGATTGAGATGAAAGGAATCAAATCAGGGATAGGGAACATCAACAGGGGCTTGCCCCAAGGGACCAAATTGGGTCCTCTCCTATTTATACTCACGATCAACAATCTGCATACCCATGGGCAATGCATTAAGTATGTTGATGACAATACTGTTAACAATATTTTTGAAGCTGTGAATAGAAATACTGTGCAAGAGAATCTGAAACTAAATGAGAGATGGACCCAAGAAAACTTGATGGAAATAAAGCCAGAGAGAACTAAGGAGCTCAGGTTTGGGAGGCAGTTAAATTAGCCAATTGTTGGTACTCCAGTTTGGAGGGGTATCCTGTGATAATAGTGAGTAAAAAATCGTGTTTACAAAATCACAAATAAAATATAGCGAAAGCATTTTTGGCGACCACAGAATAACAGCGTCTGGACAGAACGGCGATTACTGCTGTACAGAAACAGCAATTCTTTAAATCGCAATTGTGAATCTTTTTCTACTGCACCTACTACCAGACCTTTCTGGCTCACATTGCTGCTCACAATCAGAATTCTTACCCCTACAATCTCCCTATGATCAGACCACACAGCTCTGTGTCACTGAGTAGTATGCCGAGATATGAGACCTAAAAAAAACAATGGTATGCTTTAGAGAGCACCACCTCCAAATCAGGAATCGGTCTCTCGACGTTTACTAAACAGCTGCTAATAGAACAGGGATTAGCTGCCTGTTGACTGTGACCATAGTAACATAACTGTGTTGTAGAGATCAGGCGCACACTGAAAATAGGAGGATATCATAAGAAAGATTACACTTGTTTTAAATCTAAATCTTTTAAGTACTGCATTGCTTACTTCAATCAGAGTAAAAAGAGAGAGAGAGAGAGAGAGAGAGAGCAAGAGAGTTACGTTGAGGATAAAGAATTTATTTTTTATTTTATTTTAGCTTTTGTTGACCGGGTAAGTACACTAGACAAGTAATGTGCCTATTTTCAGGAATGACCTGGGAGAGTACAACATAGGGATACATATATTATTTACAGTAGAGAGTTAAGTACAGCATGGCAACATGTGGGAGATAGTAACATAGTCCAGGGGGTATGGACGGTCATAATACAACTTATAACTGTTAAGGTTAATGAACCCCCGGGATGAGTGGGTCACATACAGATTTACAACAAAAAGCATATACACATTTCACGTAAGAGACAATTTAGAAAGGCAATGTCCAGGGAACCTTGGCATGGGCAATATGCCCTGAGTCAAGTGCCCTGGTGTAGTGGTAGAGTCAAGGAGTGCAGCAGGAGTTATCGGGTAGTATCTGAGGGAGGCAAGCTTATTACAGCGGTACAATGACAAGGTAACACTTGCATTAAACATCAAAGTGAAACTAGTAAATATTGCCATGGTATCATGTATTATGAGTACTGCTTTTCAATCCAAACACTATGCAATGACAAGGTGACATGGAGGTAGCACTTTTTAAAGCATACATTTGCAATTAAGTTCAGCAGCCCACAAGTTTAGAGAATGTCTTGAGACTGATTCAGTGACACAGAGCTGTGTGGTCTGATCGTAGGGAGATTGTGGGGGTGAGAAGCAATGTAAGCCAGAAAGAACATAATGGTACACAGAGAATAACTCAGCAGCTGTGTGGTTTGTTTTCATGGAGATTGTGAGGGTAAGAATGTGCAGTAATATAAGTAGATTGGATAGACTGAATCGCTATATTTACATGCCATTTATGTAATATAGCAAATTGTGCCATCGCGATTATGTTGTCGCTATAATGGCAATCACTATTTTTATTTCGCTATTTTAACAGAACCATTTGGAGCTTCTGAAACTGAAATAGTAGATCATGTAAAATTGCTAGAGTTTCCCTTTCAAAGTAATTTTTCCTGGTCTCTTCAGGTTGAAAAAATGGCGAAAAAAACTAATGCCAGGGTATACTTTCTGGTGATCTTGGAAAGAGCAGGGTTAGGGAGAGAGGACTTAATGTATCTTTATTTTTTCACAGTTGTGAGGGCAATTTGGGAATATGGACCTACAATTTGTCATGGGGGCCTTACAGTATCTGAGTCAAAAGATCTAAAAAGAATTCATAAAAAGCTAATGTGGATAATCTGGGGACAGGATATAAATTATGGTGATGATGATGGTGCCCAGTCTATGTGTAAAGGAGAAAGATGAGATGTATGTAGGGAAAGGTTGTCTAGGAAACTGTCTGAAGAGATACGTAATCTAGGGCACAAGCTGCATTATCTAATAATGAAAGAATTTTTCCAGAATACACATTATGAGGAAGTGAGGTTTGGGGAAAAAAACACAAGTGAGAAAATAAATTTACTCACAGGCAGTGTCAGTGAAGTATTTAACCTCAGATCCTTCCTGGATTTATTGCTATCTGATTATTTGATACCAGACCTTGTCATGGACATTTATTTCTTCTTATCATTTGTGTCTTGCTTGTGAAATATACAGTATATCAGGACAACATCATGGTTTACAGTGGAGTAACCTATTTCTCTCCAACAGTGAGTGGTTAGAACCATAATTCACAAGTAGCAAAGCTAGGAGATACTTATGAAGATCTTAATATACATACCGTATGTATTGTAATTCTATTACAAGCAGCTATGCATTTTATACATACCACACCATTTTCATGTTTTCTATTAGTTTTATGTTTTTGTAGTTCCCAGAGCCCCCGACACCACTGTTGCGTCACTGAAACCATGTAATATTTAGACACAATTAGCTTATATGTCATATTTGTTCTGTAACTCTCTGCTTTCTGTATTATTACAGGCAGCTGCCCTATCTGCTTATCTACATCTGACGTCAGAGGTTTTCTAAAGCTTCCTCTCTACTGTTAACTCTCAATCTGGCTGACTGTTCTCTGTGTTATAAGATCAGATTCTTAATAAAAATTATCCATTCTGTGTGGAAACTCCATGTTCTAAGTGGAAATACATTTTATTCCAATAGTTTGAGAAATAACAGGTTTGATTTGTCCAGTTTATTCACCACTAGAGTAGTATATAATGCGAGATCACTGCATGTTTGCGGGGGTGGATCTTGGCCACATTTGGTGTGGCTGTAAAAGGTACTATTTTGCACACAACACATTTCAAACTTGACATGTATTTGCTTAGCGATTCAACCCAGCTGATAGTAAAATCAAATGCTTGTGGCCTTTGATCAATAAAATAGCAGTAAAAACTTAAAAGTGTACATTTCCCTTGGTTTATTCTTTACTTTTTCAAAGCTATGATACTGAAACAGTAGATTCAGAAAGGCAGCAGGGAGGAGGCTAGCAATTCAACCAGTCAGTCTCACGTCACTGGTGGGGAAATTAATGGAGTCCCTGCTGAAAGAGAGACTGACGGAGTACCTGGAGGCAAATGGGCTGCAGGACAGCCTGCAACACAGCTTCACAGAGGGGAAGGTCATGTCAAACAAATCTCACAGATTTCTTTGACTGGGTGACTAGGGAGGTGGATCAGGGTAGGGCAGTGGACATGGCCTATCTGGACCTCAGTAAGGCATTTGACACTGTACCACACAGGAGGCTAATAAAAAAAACTTAGCAATCTGGGGGTGGCAGAGAAAGTGGTGAGCTGGGTATCTAACTGGTTGAAAGTTAGAAGGTAGAGGGTGGTGGTGGTAAATGGCAGTCACTTGGTGGACAAGCGAGTGACCAATGGAATATCACAGGGATTGGTACTGGGTCCTCTCCTCTTCAACATCTTCATAAGTGACATTGCTGAGGAATTGGAGGGGAAGGTAAGTAAATAAAATTGTATTTATCTAGTGCCCCATCCAAAGGCTCTGGGTGCTGTACAGGCAGGCAAGAGTCTGAAATAAATAAAATAGGGTATATCAAATACAAAAACATACATCAATAACAATGACAATGAACAAACAACAATACATAAATGAAATCCTTATTTAAATAAAACAATTCAGCAGTCTACTATTTCTAGGATTCATAAGCAGTTTGCAAACACCTCTCTAAAAAGATGCACCTTCAGACCCCGCTCAAACACCTCCACTGATGGGGCCTCCCTCAGAGATCTCAGAAGTGAGTTCCACAGGGCCAGACCTAGCACCTCAAATGATCAATTTCCAGAGGTCTTCAGTCAGGCCCTGGGAACCACCAGGAGGTCTTCGGAGGAGGAGTGGAGCAAGCCACAGGATGGAGAGGAGTCAGGAGGTCCCTCAGGTAGCCAGGACCCGAACCATATAGGGCCTTATTGGTGAGCAAGCCCACCTTGAAGGTGATTCTCCATTTCACCGGCAGCCAATGCAAGTCACACAGGACCAGGGTCACATGACAAGACTTCGGAAGGCCCACTGGCAACCTGGCTGCTGTGTTCTGCTCTATCTGCAGGTGACAGAGAATCCCTCCACTGTCCCCAAGGTAAAAAGCACTGCAGTAGTCAAGCCTAGACGTTAAAAAAGCCATGTACTAGTGAGGGCAGGTCATCGGGCAGAATTAAGGCTTTAATCTGGGCGATATTCCTACAGTGGGAAAAAACACTCCAGACAATGGGCAACACCTGAGCCTCATGTGTCAATTCATTGTCAAGGATAACGACCGGATTTTTCACCTTAGTAGATGCAGCCAAAGGAGTAGGACCAAGGAGTAACCCTGTTCCCATCTCAGCAGCACATACATCCTGCAAACAAACAGGCTCAATCAGTAGCACCTCAGTAGCTGGCTGAGACTCAATCCATCTTGTCTGGATTGAGTGTCAGACAGCTAGGGGACATCCAGTCCTGGATCTCGGCCAGAGGTTTGTTAAGCACCTCCACAGCGTCACTCATTCCAGGTGCAACTGACATATACAGCTGGGTGTCATCTGCCTAACAGTGAAAACCCAAGCTGTACTGTTTAATGATCTCATCCAGGGGAAGCACGTACATTGTGAACAATACAGGTGACAGGATCGGGCCCTGGGGAACTCCACATGGCAGGGGCTTTGGGCAGGGGGGAGAAACTCCCCATCACCACCTTCTGCATCCTGCCTATGAGAAAGGATTCACCAGTTGATGATGATACCGGTGAGTCCACAGAGCTCCCTTTGGTAATCCAGCAACACTACATGGCCCACAGCATCAAATGCTGAGGATAGCTCATGGAGAATGAGTATTGACCATTCCCTCTCCATCTCTCGCCCTGAGAAGATCATTTTGCACCCAAACTAACACTGTTTCAGTGCTATACCCGGAACTAAACCCAGACAGGAAGAGCTAACAGATGTCATAGGCTGCAAGGTGTGCCTTGAGCTGCAAAGCCACGACTTTCTCGATAACCTTACCCAAAAATGGAAGGTTAGAGATTGATCTATAATTTGCCAAGATGTCAGGGTCGAGAGATGTTTTTTTAAAGATGGACTTCACAACTGCCTCTTACAGGATGCTGGGAAAAAGACCCTCCAAAAGTGAGCACCAGGCAATCTCCATGAACACTGGATCAATGGGCTAAATATATTCCATTAAGAGATGGGTTGGGCCCGGGTCCAGTTCACAGTACATGAGCCACAGCTTCAAAATCACCTCATATATTGCTATCACTCCCACTGGCCTAAACTCATTCCAGACAACAGGAGTGCCTCTGCAAACACACAACTCACCACTGCCGGGCTGCATTTGCCCACTGGAGAGATCCCAGCCCTAATGGAGGATAGTCCATCAGAGAAGAACAGAGCAAGCTCCTCGCACTGAGTGACTGAAGCTGCTCTTTTCTGCTGCAGACAGGCAGGATGGAGTAACCTGCACGCAGTCCTAAAAAGCAGAGCCGGTCTGTTCCTCCCTGCAGCAATCTGCCTGGACAGGAATACTGTCTTCTTACGGTTGACTGCCCTTTGATAGTCACCGTGGTGAATTCTCAAAGCCAATCTGTCCTCCTCAGACCGAGACTTCCGCCAACAGCGCTCCAACCTCCGGTCCCTGGTCTTCATCTCCTTGAGAGAGCCATCAAATCACAGGGGTATCAAGTGAGAAGACCCGGGTCGTACATGGACTGGTGTGAGAGGCAGTCGTCTTGGAGACAGCACTATTGCAGGCTGTCACTGCCTGACCTGTACCTGTCGCACAAGCAACACACACCAGATAGATCCAGTATCGCCATCAGTCCCTCTGGGGACAACCCTTTCAAAGAGTGGCAGTAGATCATCTCTGCAGGGGAAGGACTAATGGGGGGGGGCCTAAATGAGAATTCTACCATGCAGTGATTCAACCAAATGACCAGATCAATCTTGAGGTCATTGACCTCATTCCCAAGTGACAACACTAGGTTCAAAGTGTGACACTGGCTGTGGGTTTATCTCTTTGCAGATGGCACAACAATCTGCAACAGGGTGGACACCCAGAAGGGGTTGGAGGAAATGCAAAGGGATCTAGAGAAACTAGGAGTGGTCTAGGGAGTGGCAACTGGGTTTCAATACCAAAAAGTGCAAAGTCATGCACCTGAGGCGGGGAAACCAAGGGTCTGTGTATAAGATGAGGGGTGAGAGATACTTACAATTACCAAGCAAGAGATGGACCTTGGAGTAATCATATCTAATGATCTCAAGGTGGCGTGGCAGTGTGACAAGGTAGTAGACAAGCCTAGTTGGATGCTGGGGTGCATGGGGGTGCGGTTTCTAGCAGGAGAAGGGAGGTGATGTTGCCTCTGTACCATTCTCTTGTGAGACCCCACCTGGAGTACTGTATCCAGTTCTGGAGGCCACATCGCCACAAGGACATCAACAGGGTGGAAGTGGTCCAGAGGAGGGCTACCAAAATGGTGCAGGGACTGCAAGAGAAACCATATGAGAAGAGACTGCAGGAGCACATCATGTACTCCCTGGAGGAGAGAAAAGTGAGGGGGACATGATTGAGACCTATAAGTACCTCACGGGGGGTCAAGGTGCAGGAGAGGAGATTATTTTATATGAGGAGGAGCGCCAGAACATGGGGGCATGCTATGAAGCTTGGGGGAGGGACAGTTTAAGAGGGATGTGAGGAAATATTTCACAGAAAGGGTGGTGGACACCTGGAATAGCCTACCGGAAGAGGTAGTAGGGGAGAAGACAGTGGGGAGCTTCAAACATGCAAGAGATAGGCACATGGGTATCATAAGTAGAAGTAAGGGAGGAGGAGGGAGGAACATCTGTGACCAAATAGGGTCCATGGTGTAATAACAGGTAGGAAAAATAGGGCTGCCTGGATTGGCCTATCGGTCCTTTTCTGCAGACACATTCTATGTTTCTATGTGGATTACGGCATTAAGTGACTCCATTTACAATATTATTAAACTAAGTGACTGACACCTGGGCTACTGGAGTCTCAGATTTTCTTTTTTTATTTTAAATTTACAATTTTCTCCCTTCCCTATCTGGCACCAGAAGACCTGCCAACTTGGCCGGCCACTCCTGCCCTCATGTTTTTTCCACCAAGCTACCACTCCTCAAAATCACCTTTAATGCCAGACCACCCCCAGCCACCAGTAGTGTCCTGGTGCTTCCCCTCTCCAGTGTGGTCCAGGGCAGGTTGGGGTAGTTCAGAAAAATGTGCATGCATAACCAACGGTAGGGAGGGGAGGCACCAGAGGAGCAAGAAAAGTGGCATGAAGCAGGTGCCAGCCACCTTTAAATTCAGACATGGCATTACTTTTCCCCTTTTCAGTGCTCTGTGATGACAAGTATGTCTGCTATGTACACACCTGGCCTATGGAGGGTATTCTTTGGTCACACATGACACCAATGCTCCCCACAGACCGCAGAAGGCACTGTAAACCGAGTAGCCTCAGCCCTCCCATGTCCCATCCCAGGGCTTGTATTTTCTACTTCCACAGCATACCCAGAACCCAGCTGTCCCAGAACAAGGGACTTGTGGCTCTCCACACAGTAGTGCAGTACACTACCCAGCAACAACAACGGGCTGGCTTAATTGCTAATATTAGGACTGAATGCAACCAAAGGCAAGGCTCTACACTTATGGAGCAAAAAAAGAGGTAGGGTCTCCACACTGTGAGGGGTTCTTTTTTTTTTCAGTAACATAGGACAAGGATTTGTGGGTCATAACAGACATACTAAGGTAAGATAGGAGCAAGAGAGCCGTAAGGCCCATAGGTGCTTCCTTATATTTAGTAATAATGAAGAATAAAACCAGACTGTATCAGTTTATCTAAACGAGATTTAAACATAAGTTTAGAGGTACTAGAAATAATTTCCATTGGTAAAGAATTCCAAGGTTTTATAATGCGTAGGGTATAAAAAAAATTTCTAGGCATTAGGTTGTATTTTCTATATTTTAACTGAAGTGGGTGACCTCTAAGATTGAAAGTGTCATCTCTGAACAGTCCAAGATTAGTTAATAAGAATGGATCTTTCATGATATCATACATAAGAAGCAAGTCCCCTCTTAACCGTCCTGTTTCAAGAGACATTAAATTTAAATTAACTAATCTTGAGTCATATGAAACCTGTTGAAACCCTTTACTATATTTAGTATATCGTCTTTGGACTTTCTCAAGACGTGAAATATCATACTTCCTAAAAGGGGACCACAACAAGGAAGAGAAGTCCAAAAGTGGACGAACATAAGCTCGAAATAAAGGCATCAATACATTCTTATCCCTGGATTTTATATTTCTCAGAATAGACCAGATGACCCTATTAGCTTTTAGAATGACGGCATTTATCTGAGCATCAGGCCGAAAATCTTCAGTAACCAGGACGCCCAAATCTTTCTCAGTACTTGTACAATCCATCACTTTATTGTCCAACATATATGAATGAGAAGGATTTGAAGCACCAAAATGCATTACTTTGCATTTATTATGATTGAGTTTCATGCCCCAAAGGTTAATCCATTTTGAGATATTATTCAGGTCACTCTGGACAGATACTATCTGCTCATGGTTAGAACATAATCCTCCAATTTTGATATCATCAACATATTTAATGGTGCTAAACAAGTAACTATCAGTAATGTCCAATACGAATAATTGAAAAAGGCTAGGCCCCAAAACCGAGCCCTGTGGTCACCACTAGTGACATGACCTATCCAAGACAGATGTCCATTTATTAAAACCCTCTGCATTCTACCAGTCAACCAACTGGAAATTCATATAACAACAATTGGAGCAATATTAATAGAGGTAAGTTTACGTAATAATGCCCAATGAGGAAGGATATCAAAGGCCTTACTAAAATCAATATATATCACATCATATGGGAGTTTATCAAACTGCAGACTAACTTACTCATAAAAACACAATAAATTAGTCAAGCAGCTATGACCCTTTTTAAACCCATGTTGCTCTGCATCAACTATAACCAAGGTAGGGGAGATAATATCCTTAATCAGTCTTTCTAAGATGTTGCACATCAGGGAAGTAAGACTAATAGGTCTATAATTTTCCCAGCAACTCTTGGGACCCTGTTTATGGATAGGAACCACATGTGCGATTTTCCATAGTGCAGGCACAAAATTATGATTAATACAGAACTCAAAAAGCAATTTGGGAGTGCCAAACTGTTGGCCAGTAAATACAAAAGTGGCCAGGTATATTGTCTGGCGACAAACTAAGTTTCCCTTTCAAAGAAAGTAGTTTTGTATGTACATCAGATTCAGAAATATTAATGTTCCCTATAGAAGAATCAATATTGATATCAGCAGTCTTTATGAGAAAAAATGTTGCAGAAATTGTTGTTAAATATATTAGACATTTCCATAGGGCCAGAGACTTGTGAGTCATCAACCTGAATAGGCCCTACTTGACAAGTGGGTTTCTTAAGGGAATTTATATACACAAAGAAGGACTTGTTATTGTCCTTCTTGGCGTTAATAGCTAAATTAAGCTCCCATGACTTTTTAGCTTTTCTTATGCTTTTCTTTCATTTCATCTGAATATTACGAAAAGAACACCAATCAGTAGGACACCGTGATTTCAAATACGCTGCATAACATTTATTTTTCATTTTAAATAAGACTTTAATAGAGTTATTCATCCATTTAGGTGCGAGTTGATTAGGAATCTTTTTTAATTTAGAGGGAGTATAGGAATATCTTAAGTCAATGATTATTTTATGGAGATAGGAAAAATTATCTCCAATACCTACAGAGTTTGAGATAGAAAGCCAGTCTATATTGTCCAAACTAGTTTTAATGCTGGAAATATCAGCATTATCATAAAGATACAATATAGAATTATTCGTAAAAGGAATAACCGAATGTTCCAACTGAAACCTAATTGAACAATGGTCACTATTTCCAATAGGTGCAGTAACAGACAGATTTAATGATGCCAAACTCTTACTATGTAGCACTAGGTCTAAAATATTTTTCCCTCTGGTAGGCAAGAATACCCTCTGGGTTAGATTACACTGCTGGCAGACAATTTATTAATTTTCTACCAGCACAAGAAGTGGCTGTTTGCCTACTCCAGTCAACTTCACCCAGGTTAAAGTCCCCATTTAGCACAATATCCCCCAAAGTGGTGGCAGTTTCTATTTCTGAAATCAAACAATCAAAATGGTCTGAAGATGCACTAGGGGGACGATAACAAACACCTAAAATAAGATGATGATGTTTATCTAATGGTAATTTAATCCATCAAGATTCAGATAGACTACCAGAGGACCTAATCTTATCAGAAATATTAACAGACTTGAGAGATTCATTTAGAAAAATAGCTACCCCACCACCTTTCTTATCCTATTATATTTATAAAAATTATACCCAGGAAGAGATGGATCCCAGTTTAATAAGCATAACAAGCAGTGTGCAACTGCTGCGAAGAGGGCTGTAAGATTTTTGGGATGCATTAAATATGGGGTAGCCTGCAAAGCGGGGACATAATCCTGCCACTAGGCAAAGGCCTGGGTTCTGCCCTAGCTGGAGTATTGCCTGCAGTTCTGGGCTCAGTACAAAATAAATACTGAGACCGTCAACAGCGGCAATGCAGGGCCATCAAAATGATCACAGTATGGGGACAAAAACTACGAAGAACAGCTGGATGCCCTGAACATGTTCACATTGGAGAAAGAAGCTGAGAGGGGAAGTGCTCTCAGTCTTTTGTATAGTCAAAGGTATTAACAAGATAAAGAGGTGGACATATTTAATCTGATGTCCCCCAGCAGGACACAGGGAGACACCTTGAAGCTCAGAGCTGGTAAACAAGGGGTAACATTAGGAGGCACTTCTCCTCATGGAGAGTGGGAAAGCAATGGAACAAGCTACCAGTGGAGACAACGGATAGGAAGACAGTACAAGCCTTCAAGGTTTAGCTTAGACAAATGCCTACTTACCAAGGGAATCACGGGGCACCTTGAATAGTAGAGTGGGTAACGAATCCTTATAAATTAGTATGTCTGTACAGCATATTTGTTGGTCCCTGCTTATGAAGTGGGGTGCCAGACCCGATGGTCTTAGAGTCCCCTCTGACCTTAAAGTACAATGTTACTACAGCATGTAACCTTTAACCTGTATACAGAAGGTCAAAGATCACATCAGTACATTTCTAATGGCTCCTCAAACCGCCGGCTGGCAGCAGAAAAACTGTATCAGTCTTACCAATGTAGTGTGCCACATGCAACCAATTTTAAAAGATCCTTTACATTGAGTGGCTATGGCTAATTGTGGGGTAAGTGCCTCACAAATGCCAACAGTCCGCCCAAGTAGGATGTAAACAAAACCTCTGCAGTCTGAAAGCGATAGCAAAACATTTTCAAACCCATATACCAACTCCAGATTAGGTGCAGTTTTATTTTATGCCTGTACTCGAGTTTTCAAAATTCAGACCTCTGTGAGCCTCAACACAGCATGTTACAAAACCATGGGATCATGACCACTGGCATACACAGCTTAGGAGCACATATTATAGTTCTGTTTTCTTTCCTGTGTTTCAAGTTTTTGGCTCAAATGCAAAGTACTGCATGTGGGAATCTAGATAAATATTGCCAAGAGGAATTTCATCACATCAGTCAACAGAAGCATGGAACTAAGTCTTCATACAAATCCATGCTAGGAGCGGGGCGCAGAACCGTTTAGTTGTACACAGGGTGGGACAATCTCATTTAATTGTGTTTTTCAGATGTTTTTCCCTCTCCCAGCCCCCCACCCAACAATTGTGGTGGCCATGGCACCATGGTTCTTAAAGCCAGTATGGTGGTGAAGTGGCTACATTTACAGACGCACCAATGCCTTTCCTTGACTAGCACACAGGGGGTTGCATGAATGCCAAATGGCAAGTGCTCTCTCAACGTGGATGGCCAGTGCCCTCCCTACTTGGATGGGCAGTGCCCTCTCTACCTAAATGGCCAGTGCCCTCCCTACCTGGATGGGCAATGTACTCCCTACATGGATGGCCTATGCCCTTCCTAACTGGATTGACAGTGCCCTCCCCACGTGGATTACCAGGGCCTTCCCTACTTGGAAGACTAGTGCCCTGACTACCTGGATGGAAAGTGTCCTCCTACCTAAACAGCCAGTGCCCTCCCTACCTGGAATGGCAGTACCCTCCCCTTCTGGATGATCACTGCCCTCCCTATTTGGCTGGCCAGTGCTTTTGCTGCCAGGCTACCAAGCACCTCATCTCCACAATGCACTCTGCCCTCAACTGGCTCCAGACATCTTTTCATGGTTAGTTAAAGATTTAGTCTGAATTTTTTTTTTTGGGGAGGAGGGGGGATAGCGTCTTCATCTGCTTTATAGAGAAGCCAATGTGATTTTATGAAAATTCTGTTCTATTTCTTAGGATTTGGTTATGCTGCTGCAGGTATAATGCAGTAATTCAGTTTCAATTTTAATTCATTTTCAAAGTGCTTCAATTTAAATAAAAACACTTTTGTAGGTATTATCCACCACTGCTGTTGCTTAGGTTACCACCACTCTGCCTTCCAACCACTCCCACTTTCTGTATATTAGCACATACTACCAGTGGAACCAGTGAACAGGAGGAGTGGATATCTCTACAAAGCAGTATCTAAAAGATGGAGATGAGCGTCCAAGAGGTGGATAGGTAGAAAAGGGGCAAAATTCAACAGAAGGGCAGACAGCAGGGAGAACCAGGGATAAAGAACAACCATGGAAGGGGCAGGAGTAGAACAGCTAAACAGTCTACAGAGTTCAAATCATGGAAAGCCATGTGTGCCAATGCCAGGAGCCTTAGCAACAAGATGGAGGATCTGGAGGCTGTCATGGTGCAGTCGGACCTGGACATTGTGGCCATCACAGAAACCTGATGTAATGATAATCACAACTGGGAGATGGCCATACCTGGCTACAATATATTCAGAAGAAACAGGGCAGGTAGGAAGGGAGGAGGAGTGGCACTTCATGTGAAAGATGACATAAAGGCCACAGAGATCCAGGAGGAACAAAATGGGGGAGAGATACTGTGGGTTAAGCTGGAAAGGAAAATGGAGCCAGCCATCCGCACAGGTGTATTCTATAGACCACCAGCCCAGGAGGAAGAAACAGATAGGGAGCTGATGCTAGCCATCCAAAGGATGGCAGACAAGGGTGAGGTAGTGCTGGTTGGAGACCTCAATATTCCATATGTGGACTGGAGCATCCCAGCAGCAGCATCAACCAGGAGCAGATTTATCCTGGACTCCCTTCAGGGTGCCTTCCTCAAGCAACTGGTCATGGAACCAACTCGGCAGAAGGCAATACTGGACCTTGTGCTCACAAACAGGGACAGTGTGATGGGGAAACAGTGGGGGACCACCTGGGGAACAGTGACCACCAGTCATTGTGGTTTGAAATCACAGAAGGAGCAGAACCAAACCACACAAAAACACATATCCTGGATTTTAAGGGGGCAGACTTTGGGAAAATGGGGAGATGCTTGAAAGAGGCATTAAGGAGAATGGGGTGGGAATCAGGGGTTGAGGAACAGCGGGCAGTATTTAAAACGGGGATTACAAGAGCAACAGAATTATGCATTAAGCAGGTTAGCAAAAGGAAAAGGAAGAGGAGGCCATTATGGTTTTCCAAGGAGGTAGCAGAGAAAGTGAAAGCCAAAAAGACTGCATTCAGGCAATACAAAAAGACACAGGCAGAACAGGATAGGAAGAAGTACCAGGAAAAGCAAAGGGAGGCAGGGAGGTCAGTAAAGGAAGCCAAAGCTCAGACAGAAGAACACATTGCAAAATCAGTGGGTAGAGGGGACAAAACCTTTTACAGGTACATAAGTGAAAAAAGAAAGGCAAAGGGAGGGATAGTGAGACTGAAAGGGGAGGATGGGGGCCACGTGGAGGATGACAACAGTAAAGCCGATATATCGAACAGGTATTTCTGCTCAGTTTTTACTGAGGAACAGGAGGGTTGTAGCCTATTCTCTCAGAAGTCTTACCATCTTATCTCTGGCTATTCCTAAAGTTGAAACACGCTTTAGTAGAGCCTCAATAAGCTTCACTCTTCCTACGTTCTGGAATAAGATCCAGAAAACCTTAAGGCTCACTTCCCCTGTTATGTTCTCCCTCTTCAAATCCTTGTTCCTGAGCACCTTCTCTGAGGTCTGTCATTGCTTTAAGTCAAGGTCTTAACATCAAGATTTGTTACTGCTTTAAATTCTGGACTTAAACCTCAGCCATTGCCTGAGGCATCACTTGAGTCCTCCCTTCTGTCATTGTCCAAATCAAGGTCCCAACATCACGACCTGTCTTTACTTCAAATATTGGACTTAAACCCCAACCACTGCCTATGGCATCTGTCATGTTTCTCCCTTAGAACAGTCTTTCTTCCCTAGGCTATCATATCCAACCCTCTCCTATTTCATCTGACCTTCCCTCCTCACTCCCTATACCCCCTTCCCCTTCCCACCCCACTTGCCAGGCCATGCCTACAGAACTTATCAAAGGACTCTTACATCTCAATCTTCTTCACACTTTGACACTAGAGGAACTGCCACTCCTGCTTACTATGACTCCTCCAATTATGTTTACTGTATAAACTTTAGCTCATCATCTTATGTCCATATATCTGTATCTATGCAATTGTATTTAAATGGCACTACCTCTTGTTGAACCTACTGCTATGTTCTGGTGGAAGTATCTTGTTACATGGGATGGTTATATGTTATTATGTTGTTATTATTACTACTATGTAATTGTTATGAACGTTCACTCAACCTGTTATGTCTTAACCCTGTTGTCAATTGTTTTGCCCAGGGTCCATCTTGTAAATGAGCTTGTCTCAATGATGTTCCACCCGGCAAAATAAAGACTTTGATTGATTGATTGAGAGTAATGGGCCTGAAGGGAGTACAAGGGGTGGGAATGGTGCAGAAATGGACACAAGTCCCTTTACACGAGGAAGGGTCCTGAAGGAACTGGAAGGAATAAGAGTTGATAAAGCAATGAGGCCAGATGGAGTGCACCCCAGGGTCCTTAAAGAACTAAGAGAGGTGGTGGCTGAACTTCTGGCAATCCTGCTTAGCCGATCACTGGAAACAGGGGAGGTACCCAAAGACTGGAGGACAGCAGATGTAGTCCTCTTATACAAATGTGGGAACAAAGAGGAAGTGGAGAACTACAGACCAGTCAGCCTCACCTCGGTAGTGGGGACAATCATGGAAGCACTACTAAAGGAGAGACTGGTGGAACATCTGGTTGTCAACGGACTACAGGACCCAAGGCAGCATGGTTTCACCAGGGGGAGGTCATGTCAGACCAACCTCATTTAATTTTTCAACTGGGTGACTAGGGAGGTGGATCAGGGAAGGGTAGTGGACGTGGCCTATCTGGACTTCAGCAAGGCCTTTAACACTGTGCCACATAGAAGGCTATTACACAAACTGGGGAATATGGGTGTGGGCAGGACAGTAGTGAGGTGGGTAGGTAACTGGCTGGGTGACAGGACACAGAGGGTGGTGGTGGTAAATGGCTGTCACTCCACAGAGGGAAGAGTGACCAGTGGGGTACCACAGGAATCAGTGCTGGGACCGGTCCTATTCAACATCTTTATCAGTGACATTGTGCAGGACCTAGAAGGCAGAATTTCCCTGTTCGCTGATTACACAAAGCTCTGTAGCATAGTGGACACACCAGAGGGTGTAGACAAAATGAGAAGGGACCAGCAGAAACTTGAAGAATGGTCAGGGGTTTGGAAGTTGAAATTTAATGCAAAGAAGTGCAAGATAATGCATATGGGGCACAAAAACCCTGGCACAAGATATCAGTTGCGGGGTGAGGATATAGCATGCACCAAGCAGAAAAGGGATCTTGGGGTTATCATCTCTGATGACCTCAAGGTAGGGAAACAGTGAGACAAGGCAGCAGGTAAAGCAAATAGGATGCTGGGATGTATAGGCAGGGGCATCAACAGCAGTAAAAGGGAGGTCATAATTCCACTGTACAAGACACTAGTGAGGCCACACCTGCAGTACAGCGTACAGTTCTGGAGACCTTACTTACTAAGGACATAGACAAGGTAGAGAAGGTTCAGAGGAGGGCAACAAAGATGGTACATGGATTGCATCACAAGTCCTACGAGGACAGGTTGAAGGACTTGAATATGTACTCCCTGGAGGAGAGGAGGAAGAGAGAGGATATGATAGAGACATACAAGTATCTTACAGGGAGGAACAGGGTGCAGGAATACACTAATTTTAAGTGAAAAAGATGTTCCAGGACTAGAGGGCATGGGAAGAAGTTGGAGGGAGGATGATTCAGAGGAAACGTGAGGAAGAAATTTTTCACAGAACGGGAGGTGGACAAGTGGAACACCCTGCCAGAAAAAGTGGTGGGGGCTGAAACAATCACAGGATTTATGAATGCATGGGATAGACATAAAGGAATTCTGGAGGTCAGGAGTGAGGGGGCAACAGACTTCTAGGAAAACATAAAATGAACATACAAGCTCAAGTGGGCAGACTGGGTGGGCCGTAGACCCTTATCTGCCAACAATGTCTATATATCTATGTACATATAAACTGGACACAGGGTACGATCATTGTTAGAAACTTACACAACTGCTGCCAGAATAAGGCCTGGTAATCCATGCAGTCTGCCTGGGAGGTGGTACCTGTCCCCCTAAGGGTCCAGGACCATTCTACCACTCCCCCCCCAAATCTGTCTTCCCCTTAACCAGCCCTTTATATATGTCCCACCCTATCTGGAATTTGTTCACTGTTTTTGCACTAACCAGAACCTTGGGCAGTCTGTTCTACCCATCCACCACCCACTCCATGAAAACATACTTCCTAATATCCTTTTAAACCTACCCCCTCCCAGTTTTCTCTTATTCCCCCTGTTATTAATGTTGCCACTCTCTGTGAACAGCTTGTTTGTGTCCACTTTGTTTATACCTTGCAAGTATTTAATATGTTCTGATCCTATCCCCACCCTCTCTTCTGGTCTCCAGTGAATACAAGTTGAGACTCTCTGGTCTCTATGCATATGTCCTCCCTTGCTTCCCATGTGTCATCATGGTCACCCTCCTCTGCGCTGTCCCCAGCCTGTTTGCATTCTTCTTTAGGGGAGGTTTCCAAAATTTCACACAGTACTCCATCTGCGGTCATACCAGGGTTTGGTACGGGGCAGGACGTCCTCTTTTCTCCTGCCCTGACCCCCTTCCAAATCATCCCAGTATTGTTTTTGTCTTCGCTACCATTTTGTTACATTACACAGATGATTTTCTGTTAGAAATTCCACAACAGATTCCTTTCCTCCCGTCACAGTAACTTTTACATCATCAACTTCTTTCCATATCAGGGTTTCTACTGCCTATGTGCATAATTTCCCACTTCTTCATACTGAAGCCCAGATGCCAGATCTGTGATAATTTTTCAAGTCTCTCTAGGTCTTCCTTTGATTCCTGGACACCTTTCTCAGTGTCCTGCCTGCCACAGAGCTCAGTGTCATCAAGAAAGATTCTGTCTCCGATTCCCCCTACTATGACACTGATGAGTATGTTAAACAGTACTCACTCCTGTGGGACCCCAATATTGACCTTCCTCCCTTCCAAGTGCTCCTCACTTTTCACTACCCTCTGTGCACTCCCTTTAGCCAGTTCCACATCAATCGTGTGAGACTTACCCCACCCCTAGGTTCTCTAGCTTCCTGACCAGTCACTTGTGTGGAACCGATTTGAACATGTTGCTAAAGTCCAGATACAGTATGTCAACTGCCTGACCTTTATCAACAGCCTTCGTTACCCAGTCACAAAGGTTAATCAGGTTTCTTTGATGAGATCTGCCTGCCACAGACTTGTGCTGCCTTCTGTCCTGTAGCACATTTGCCACCAGGCAGTCCACCAGCCACTGCCAACAGTTTCAAGCATTGCTCTCCACTATTGAAGTCAAGCTGACAGGCTCGTCATTTTAGAACAACATCTGCTGTTCTCCATTCTCCCAGTCCTCATGGTTAATGGTTCACCTGTCTCTAACCTTCCCTCTGTAGCTGCTTATGTCAGTAAATTTTTCACTAAATGTGCTTTTTCCTCTGCCTCCTAGCTCCTCTCCTCTCCCCCTACTCCACCCTACTCTCCTCTCTGTCTGCCCCCACCAGAGTTTTCATTTTCCCCGTTACTACTCAGGAAATCCTGCTAGCCTGTTCCTCCCTCAACTGTCTTAATCTTGCCCAGATGGGTTAGATCCTACATTTCTCCACCTCTCAGCTCCTGCATTTTCCTCCCCTCTTACTCACCTCACCAACCTTTCCTTCTTCATTTGTGCTGTTCCTCAGGCATAGAAGATTGCCAAAGTTCTCCTTCTTCATTAAGGGGGTAGCCCCTCCTTCCCAGGCAACTTCCATCCTATCTCCCTCTTCCCCACTCTTGCAAAGTTGCAAGAGAAACTAGTTTACTCTAGGCTTATTGACCTTCTCAACTCATCCGATTTCTTCTCCCATTTCCAGTCTGGTTTTTGGAAGCACTACTCCACTGTCTCCTCCCTGCTACGTGTCATTGACTTCATTCTCACTAGGATGGATTAAGGGCACATCAATGTGGCCATTTTCATCAATCTGGCCAAAGCCTTTTGACCCGGTGACCCATCCACTCCTTCTGGACAAGCTGAGCTCTACCGGCCTCACTGCTCCCACTGTTAAATGGTTCCATTCCTACCATACAGGCAGTCAACAGCTGGTACAGACTGAAGACATCCCGTCACCTCCCCTACCCATCCAGACTGGGGACCCATAGGGCTCCATCCTGGGTGCCATCCTCTTCTCCATTTTCCTAAACAACCTCTCCTCTGCCTGTGCTAACTCACATATTCACATGTACGCAGATGACACAGTTATTTACATCTCTGGTCCTTCTACTGTAGTAGTGGAAGTCTTGCTCCAGATAGGCTTCCACAACATCCTGTGCTGGTTCCACTCAAACCAACTCTGGGTCAACACTAAGGAAACAGTGTCCATGATCTTTGGCACCAGCCAGACATTGGCCAGACTCTCCCCCCCTCATTTTCTCTACCCCGATGGCTGTTCCCTAGAAGTGATTTCCTCCTGCAAGTATATCACAGTTTGGATAGACAGTAAGCTTGACTTCTGTGTCCACATTGATGCCATCCACGCCAAGCTCTGCCCCAAACTCGGTGCCTTGTACTGCAATAAAGACTGCTTGTCTCCTAAGGTCCACTGGAAGCTTGCTACCAAAATGATGCTTCTGGTTTTTGACTATGCAGATGTGGTCTACAGCACTGTCCCCTCCTCTTCTCTTGCCAGACTGGACACCTTCTGTAATGCCTGTTGTCGCTTTGCTACCAACTCTCTGTTTCGTACTCACCATTGCTCCCCATACTCCTCTCTATCCATCCTCTCCCTACCCTCACATCTCCAGTCCCACTGTGTCTCTTTCACTAAATTCTGGTTTGAGTGCCTGCCCTCTTACCTGTCCTCACTCCTTTCTCTCATTCTCTCTGCCTCATACCACCTCTGCTTTAGGGATCCTCACACGTTCTCCCTTCACCACTCTCACTCCACTACTGGGCAGTCAGCCTTATTGCCTTCCCTCCCTCTGGAACCTGCTCCCCTCCTCTCCCCATATCTCCCCCTCCACCATCTACCTTAGACTCCAGCTAAAACTCCTTCCCATTCCCACCTGCTCCTGCCACTCCCCTCTCTAATTTGTCCCCTGTTGGAGTCACTACCATCCCAGCTGTTTGTCCTTCTCCTGGGTTCCATGTCAGCCTGTATCATGCTTCTTCCTTTTCTACATCTGCACTGCTATTCATGCTACCTGCTTTCATCTCCTTATTTGGATATCAAAGCTGTACACTGTAACTTTGTTTAGTTCTGTTTGCTTCCACATGCATTTGTAATTTGTTTGATTGTACTGTGTTTGTACTTTACTTTGTACCAATCATTAATACTGTGATGCTTTTATTACTGTATTTCCCATTCCCCCTCCCTGGGTCACACCTGGAAACATACCCTGGCTCAGTGTGCCTTTTCTGGTTACCAATTTTCAAATAAATAAATATCTCTGAGTGCTGTCCCCACCTCCCTTGTAAGCCTAATCATTTTTCTGTACCTCTTTCTTTTCCCCTCATGCCTCAAGCAGGAGCTGGTGATCTCTTGTAAGTTATTATTAATGACGCCTCTTTTTCTCTCAACCTCCTTTTCCCCACTACACCCATGAACCTGCTTTTAAGCTTCTCCCTCATTTCCCCTAAACTCTTCCTTCTGAAATCCAGGACTCTAGTTTTGGGCTTGGTATGCCCTTTACCTAGCTCAGTAGAAAAACACACTGATAGATGGCTACTAGCACTCGATGGTTAGCCCACCTTTATGTACTTGACATAGTCACTATTCATTAGCACCAATTCCTGGATTACCTCTTCCCTCATTGGCTCCCTGACCCCCTGAATCAAGAACCCATCCTGGAAAGCATCCACGAGTGCCAGACATCTGGCGCAGCTTGCCCACAGGATGCTCTAGTCCACGTGTGGTAGACTGAAGTCACCCATGATCACCACGTCCCCCTAAGATGCTGCCCTTTGAATTTTACCCTTAAGTTCCCTGCCCAACCCATCGTTTTGATTCAGTGGCCTATAAACCACCTTCATTCTCACTTTTCTGCCCCCTTCTGATTGCAGCTATACCCAAGGTGATCTGTCTGTGCATTCTTGCTCACTACTACATCTCTGGATGCTTTGATGCCCTCTTTCATGTAGAGGGTCACTTCTCCCCTCTTGCCCCTAGCCCTATCATTCCTAACATTTGAACACCCTGTGACTGTGAGGTCCCAGTCACAGTGCAGTGTTGCCCATGTTTCTGTTACGGCCATAAAGTCCAGCTGGGCTTCCTCAACCACTACCTGAAGATCTTCCCACTTTTTCACTCAAGCTCCTGGTGCTAATGCATGTGGTTTTCCAGGTGGCTGGATCCTCCTTTCTTCTCATGCTTGATGCAGAGTCCCATCTTTACTTTGGCATCTGATACCTTCTGTGGCTTTGTTTTCTGGCAGTGCCTTTTGGTGACCTTGTCTGTTCTGCAATCAACCAGCAAGTGTCCTCTCTGCCACCCACTCCTCCCTACATATCCTGACTGTATTGTCCTGGGGAGGGGCCCTATGGCTCCTACCATAAGAAAGCATTAGTTTGTATGCCCTGGTACAGACCACCCCCGAGGACAACAACAAAAGCCGCTTGGCTGACAGCATGCATATTTATCAAGACAACAGTAGAAACAACAAAAATAGCGACTGGCAGCCACAAAAACACTGCCTAAACCATTTGTTTCAATACAAGCAAAGGAAGACAACTTACAGTTTAAAGTACAAGGTGTAGACGCTGGATGCTCACACTGTGTGTGCCCTGACCAGTTTTGCGCATGCACATTTCTTCGAGGAGGCAAGTCTGTACATGGAGCACTGCTTTTATAGTGGAATTAAAAGTACAGTACTGGTGCTCAAAGTGATAGACAAATGAAAAAATATGCAAGTGCAAACACACACAAAAAGGCAAAACACAGCAATTGTTTTGTTACATACAGTTACAGCATTTAGCTAAAAAAGGGTTAGGGGTGGAGGATGGTATAGCTCCAAGCATGGTATACAGATTTACATAGCATTTTAATTATCTTTTATATTTATACGTTAGGAGAGTGTTGTGAGTGCTTCATCAGTTCAGTACTGGTAGGCTCTTGTTCTGAATGAACAAAGACAGAATACAAGCCATGAGTAGAGCAGAAACATAAAATGAAATCACTTGCTATACTAGAAATGGTATGGTATCAAATTGTTCATCAGCACGGGGTAATCAGCGCACCTAACTGAATCATCCAAAGGCCTCTCTGCACAAAGTGGGTATTAACATCACTGCACCTCTGGCCCATCGGGACATTCTCAATTCCACAGAACTGAAAGTACTGTGTATGTCTCTGTGGGTCTCAGAATTCCCAACATGTTTGGACAGGACATTGACAGTGGTCCCATTCCTAATGCAGCTTAAGTGTCCCCCTATTCATACTCTGAGTGCCTTAGAGGTCTTACACATATACGACCACTGCAACAGAACTTGGTTAAGTACACCACATTCACAGTCGAGCAGTTTATAAACTGCTGTATATCATAATTCCGAGTGGAATTCACTGTGGTGAAATGCTGCGTTTTCAACATGACAGGACAGAACCTGCATTGTCCACACTGATAAGCCCTTAGTGGGGGATCTGGCAGCAATGTTGAGTGCCTTGGCATGAGCTGCAAACTGTGGACCAACTTATCTGTCAAGTTGGGACCATGTTTGTACACTATTCTGGGGAGGTTATCCACTTCACCATCCAAAAGGGATTCTCCTGAAAGAGCAATCATTTCTCTAATAGCCCCTGACTGAACACTATAGGGGGTATTCACTGTTAGGAATTCAAACCTGGTATTGCAACAAACTTTCACAGGAGTTTTCAGTTGCACTAGATCTAGCGTGACTAATGACCACCTCACTATAGGGTGTGTCTGGAATCTCTGCGGCATCTCGTCTGCTCATGTCCGGAAGTCAGAAAAACATCTACAATTATGTTGCAACCTATAGAACTGCAACTTGGGGATGTTGCTGATGGTGTGGCATGGGTAACAACTGGCAAAATGCAACAAAGTATTGCGGTTGGCTGGTTTAAAGAACGAGTTCGTACTGACTACACCATCCTCAATTTTGGTAATTTGTAAATCCAGATTTAATGCTAGTTTTGTGGACATTTACTGCAAATCATCAATTCAGAATGGTAGAATGTAAAACATTCATGAAACTGGCCAATTCTGCATCATCCCCTCGCCACACACACCATCAACACATTGTCAGTATAATGCCTCCAAAGTTTCATTTTACAAAACAATTGTTTATTCTCTTGTGCAGGTATGTACTCCATCTCCCAGTGTCCCAGACAGAGGCTGGCATAATTGGGGACAAAGGTGGCCGCCACTACTTTTCCCTTAACCTGGTGGTAATGTTGTCCTGGAAGAAGGAATTACATTTTAAAACAAATTCCGCGGTGTACAAGAAATTATTTTTGTTAATTTCAATGTCGGTTGCAAAGTCCAGCCATGAACATAGTGCCACAAGGCCCCCTTCAAAGGGTACATCTGTGCAGAGGGATTCAATATCCGACATAAGCAGCCAGTCCAGTTGTATTTCCAAATTCCCCAGGACCCTCAAGGTGCTGGTGGTATCATGCATGTATGTATGTATGTATGTATGAAGGTAGGGTCATCACAATATCTCAAATGTAAACAACATATTGGGAAAGCGGTTACCCATTAAAGACCTTATCCCTGCCACAACTGGACATCTTGCAGGACTGACCAGCCTTTTGTATACCTTTGCCAGTATGTACATGGTGGACCTTATTGGGCAATGTACAGTTAGAAAATCAAACGTATCCTGGGGAATAATCCCAGCTGATAAGAAAGTCCAAACACTTGCACTCCAGACACTCAAAGACTACTCCACTAGAATTCCTTTTTAAATGCTTTATTAGCAAATTCGTATAGTGTGCATACAGATCACACCACTGCCACAATGCCCTGGAATTTCAGACCAGAAATCCTTCGAATTTGCTAATAAAGCATTTAAAAAGGAATTACTAATGGACCATTCTTTCAGCATCTGGAGTGCAGGTGTTTGGACTTTCTTATCTGCTCTGGGCTGGTTGCCCTCACCTGCCCCCCTCCCATCCCGGGCTATTCGCAGTTTGGCTTCTTTGGAACTAAATAATCTGATTTGCCAGGGACTGTTCCAAAATGGATCAATATTTTAAATGAAAGGAGAGTATCACTTTTAAGTTTTATGTAAAGCTCTGTTTGACAGTGGTTTTATCACTTCTGTGATATAGTCTTTGGTGCTGAGAGCCCTCTTTGTCCACCAGCTTGACCGTAAGTTCTCTGCTCTTTTTGAGATCTTTGAGGGCTGCTGCACTCTCGTCAGTTGTGATGCTAACATATGAAAAGTCACGTTCTTGTTCCAGTAGTAGCTGAAGGTCTCTTATGCATGCTCTTTCAAAAATAGCAACAGTGGCATCCGTATGGGTGAGCATTAAATATGGCCTCAGCTTTGAACTGAGTGTCAAGGTTTAGCACATTTTGTGATTGCTAAGAAGTTTCTACAGAGGTTGGCTCTGCAGATTTTTTTTTATTTTTATTTTTTATTTTATTAATCTCTAGGATTGCAAACACCTCTGAGCAATTGCTACTCGTTTACAAAGGTTCCACGTCAAAATTATGTTACACTGTATTAGCTCTACACATTTTTTGGGGTTGACTGAAGAAAGTTGTTATATGCAGCTTATAAGATCATTTTTTAAGATCCAAGTGTAGATCACACAATGTGGAATCACAAGTTGGAACAAAGCTCAGGATATGTGCTTCTGTTAACTCAAAGGAGGATAGTTTTATAACATTTATTGCTTGATCTTGCTCCTCTTGTAACCCTTGCTGGTCCCTGGAGTTGCTGGTGCGATTCCTCTTGTGCCCTTCTTGTCTTGCACATTTGGTGTGCTGAACTGCACCAGATGAGTGCTCCTGCAGGGCCCTGTTGTCTGGCTCCCCTGACTGTCTTCTAGAAAATCCTCTCCAGACTCAGTATCAGATTCACTTGAAGTGAAAGTAGCTTGTGTTCTTCAAAACAGATTTTGGTTTACCACATCTAGATCCTCTGTTATGTTTATGTAACCAGCCCTACCCTTCTATCTGCACAACCACTCGCAAGTGGTGCTGCCTAAGGGATGTAGGTTGGCGCTTGGGTTCATGGTTAGAATTGGATTTGTAAATGGCATGGTGCCTCCACCTATGGGGATCCTCATAGCAGTGAACTGCCAGGGTGCTTCCCCATAGGAAATGGATACAGCCCCATCCCTCAGTGACAGGTAGATTAATAACACAATTCCCTCCCACTTATCACTCTAAACATGTAAATATTACACTACACAATAATGGCAAATACTGCAACAGTTGTAGATAAATAACCAAAGGGGTTTATTCTGGGGTCTGGAAAATAAGGTAGGGGACAAGGAAAACAAAGGGAGTAAAACATTCACCAATCAGATATGAATATAGAGGATAATGGACAGGCAACAAGCAATAACCACGATATAAATGCATCGAGTGGTTTCCATGATAACTAGGTAAACCTCAAGAGTGCAACTTGAGCGGTTTACAGTTGTCATGGAAACTGCGAGTTGAGATTCCAGAGCGGTTACGGTCTGTTGCCTATCCATTAGCTTTTATAGTGTATGGGGCTAAATACACTATAAAAGTTAATGGAGGAACCGCCGTGGCCCTTGGTCAGAAGACCCATGATAGGGGCTAAAACAAGCTTACTTTTTTTGTCCATTGCTCCGAGTCCACGCTCCCTCTATAGTAGCGCTCACTGCCACAGCCCTGGATCTGAGCATGCGCACTGTGGATTGCATTGTTACGGTATCGATGTGACGTAGTCAAGAGGGGTTAATAAACTATTGATGTCACATCGATACCACAACAACGTGGTAAACTGTCTGAATTCAGATAGTAATAAGGGCTACCCATACATTATAAACACTAACCAATCAGAGAGGAATAAACACAGGAACAAATTACAACACAGTATTCCCTCTGTCCCAGTCCCTCTCCCTCCAGTGGTGCACCAGTTAACCCCACAGTCCCTGTGGGAGCTCCCAAATACCTTAGTGTGCACACAACGAAGAGTAGCAGGCCTGTGACAAGTGGACATTGGGTGCAGCACTGTTGCAGTGGGTGGATGCGGCAGTTGCAAAATATAAATTACACCAGTGGATGTAACACGCAGATGATCTTGGCTGTAACTGTTGCTGTGGGCATAGCTTAAGGTTGCACAGGAAGCCCAGATGGTAAACTAACTAGCTAGCTAGCTTGACGGTTAGAAAAGCAATTGTTTTGGTACACCCAGGACTCACAACCTTTAGAGACTAGGTGGTGCAGGTGTTGGGAAACGTCTCCCTATGCTGGCAGTTGGGTAGAACAGGTAGGCTGGTGCAGATGATGATGGTGATCCTCTTCACCCCCTCAAAGGGACTTGTCTTCACCCACCTCAAAAGGTAGACCAGCAGTTGTCTTCACCCCACAGAAAGATTTGTCTTCACCCACCTCAAAAGGTAGGCTGGCAGTTGTCTTCACCCCACTGAGGAACTTGTCTTCACCCACCTCAAAAGGCAGGCCAGCAGTTAGGCAGTGGATCTTCACCCCACAGAGGGACTTGTCTTCTCCCACCTCAGAAGGTAGGCCAGCAACTAAGCAGGCTGGCAGGACCTCAGAGCTCTGGTCCCCAGTCAAAAATCATAGTCTTTTGTGTCAGGATCTGAGAGGCAGTGGATTTTTTCATCTCACAGAACAATAAACAATTTCTCACAGCAGTCTCAGCTATCTTGGTTGTTAAATTTCTAGGCAATTCACTCAGGCTGAGGAAAATCCCCTTGTTTCTGGAATTTACCAGGCAGTTGACAACAAATTCCAAAGTTCCAGTTTGTTAGCTACAGACTTAAAGGTTTCAGGCTGTGACAGCACAAAGAGCTGTCAAAATCAAATATTTTCTCTTCAGAAACTCACAGTCTCTCTCAGGGTTAAACTGTCAACCCTACAATGTTGGTTTTGAATTCTCGATGTCCCATTGGCTGAAAAGAGTCTCGCGCTCCACCCCAATTGGACTACTGCAGCTACCAATCAGGTCCCTTGTTGTATTCAGGCAGACCACATCCAACATGGTCGCCCCCATACAGTCTTGTACCACTCAAATAAATATTGTAAAAAGTAAAGCATGTTAGCAGCATCTGGCTGCAGGGTTAGAACCCTCCTGGTTCCATCTAGTAGTTGCTAGGGCCAGGAGGTACGCACTTTGTGGGGACAGGAGCGCTGCTGGGAGCATTTTGTAAGCTCCCCAGCAGAAGCAGTCTATAAAAACAGTTCTCGGACTGCATAGCATCATGGGACTTGTAGTCCCTGGCGCCATTTTGTCCCCTTCACTCCTCGACCCACTGGAGGCTTGGATCGGGTTGGGGAGCCTTTTTAATTCATTCATTTTTATGTGTTCCATTCCCCCCAGCACTCTTTGGTGTCCAATGGGGCTGAGGAGATTATCTTTCCAGTGGCACTCCTGCTGCATCTCCATCGGCCGCTCTGGGGCACCGAAAAAACAGAGGTCTTCTTCTTGGCTCCCCAACCCACTGTGCAGCAGTTTGAAAGGGCGGGAAAGCAAAACACACTGGCGGCTTGCCAGCCACAACACTTAGGTGCATAGATGTGCTGAAACTGTTTGGAAAGTTCCCTGGCCCTGGCAGCAGTCCAGGAAAGGGCCGGGGGAGTGAGGCAGCTAGGGGTTCACTGACCGCATGTACCAGGCACAAGGAGGTGCAGCAACTGAGTCAATCTGCTTCCCGGCCCTGGTAGCGGTCCAGGGGAGTGAAAAAGTGACCGGCTCGCTGGCCACAAGATGCAGACAGCAGCAGGACCATGCTGGGGCCCCAGGTAAGCTCCCGACTTGGGGGGGGGGGGTTACAGCTATTACCCCGTTTCAAAGTGAAAACTTGGTGCTTCAGGTGATCCTGCCTGTCTCATTCAAATTTTTCAGCTTCTTGTTTATTTATTTATTTTTGGTAACTGGGAAAACCCACTGAGACCTGGGATTAATTACATATAAAAACAAGTATAGGGGAAATACACAATACAACTCTGTTTACAAGATGAGGACGTGCAATCAACACAGGTTATTACTCAACAATAATAAGGCAGCAGCCAGGCAACAGTAGACAGTTTGTCATGCCTCAAGCTGGGACATTGTGTTTGATTTTGTTTTTATCCTGCTTCACGATATTATTTTTAAGTTCAGGTTGGTGTACAAAATCAGAGTGATCTTTACATGCTGACACAGCTGCTTCTTCTTTTGACCCATTTTCCAAAGCTATTTGGTGCTTTTGATAACTAAGCAATAGGGTACGACCAGGGGTTATGTTAATGTTCTAGTTAATCACCCCCTGGGGCTGTAATGTGGCACAAGGTGCAGCCGAGTGCCATACTGCCCCCGGGGTGATTAACTTGAACATTAACATAACCCCTCAAAGCACCTTATTGCTATTATTAAAATTGGGTCCAGTAAAAAAAATATATACATTTTTTTTTTATTAAAGTTTCTTTGAGTTATTACTTTTATTTTAGCTAAATAGTCCATCCGCAACTGTTTGTTAGCCCATGCGCAGTTATGCCACTGTTGCCATGGTTCCCGAGCTTGCTTAACTGTCACCACGGTGAGGCTACTGTGGACATTTCTTTTATTTTCTGCACTGTTATACAATGGACCTCCGTCCACGCTGGGTCACGTAAAAAAAAACAGTAATAATGTTTAAGCTTGACAGTACTAGCAATCTCCTGTGAAGAGTGACACATATTCTACCCCCTAGCAGCTGCATGCTGGTGGGCTCCTGCATGCAGCAGCTCTTCCGTTGAACTCCATTTCCTCTATGTCTGCAGAAGACTGTCCCATCTCATCTGTCTGCAGAGTGCGCTCCTTGGAGTCCAACAAAAAGCATAGTGGCCGTGGACAGTAGTGACCTGTTACTATAGCGCAGAACTACTGGACCTTTTAGGAATTATTTGTTGCTGTCCCACCGCGAATCCCTCCCTTTTTTCATCTTCTGTTGCCAGTCCCCCCCGAAACACTAGGATTGCTGCTCTCCATCTCTAAATTGTCACCTCCTTCTGTTTCTGACTACTGCCTGCCCTTCTGACATGCCATCTGTCCTGCTGACCAGCCTGTCTTTGTCACTGGCTCTCTTTTTAAGCACTTAAAGAAGACCTGCGGCTGTTAATTTAAAAGCCCCGCTCATCATGTTAGAACCTACTTTTAGATACTTTAGATATTCCTTCAAGGACATCATTTCAAGACAGTGACAGACATTATTGCTATTGGTAATAACACTGACAGGAGAATCACAGTTTCTCACAGCGGTCTACACAACTCAGCACTCGCTATCGGAAATTAGCGACTGTCAGTAAAAACAATCAAATAAGCAAACAAACAGTTGAGAAGATTACAATACATAAAGCCACATAGGACAAAGTACTGTTATACAGTATTTTAATATTCTTTGAATGAAATGCAGGCACCAGTTACAGAGACACAAGTGCAGTGCTAGTGGGATTGGAAAACAGCAGGTGGGAACCCCAATGCAGAGACTGACAACCACATACAGAGCATTCAGCATCGCTGCTCAGTGAGTCACGTAAAATGTGAAATGGGCTAAAACAATACGACAGAAGCAAGTAAGATTTCATTAACAGGTTGGTTTAGCGACAGCTTTAATGCAACTCTTAGATCTGAATTTGGAATGCTGAAAAATGTAGACCTGGAAGATCAATACTCGGGTGATTAGGCTGTACAAGTATATTAATTAAAGATTACTACTGTACATGGGGTTTGTGAGAGAGTTAGAGGATTGGATATTTGTGGTCACCTGACAGTGGGATAATGCACATTATTGGCACTGTCAGGATAAACAGGTCCATCCCACAGATGATCAAGGGGCAAAATAGGACTTATTAGACACGGTATGTCTCAAAGTTAGCAGCAGTCATTTGCAATAATACCTAAGCAGCACACAGTGCCTGAAGTAGCAGAAGTCTTGCGGCAGGCTGTGCAGGTGAAAACTCCCATAATATGCACCCTCCCAGCTGTCCCTGGTGTGCACCTGCATTCTCCATACCAGGGAAGTTGGTCTTTCGTGGTGTTTCATGTAGCAGCGGAGCACACTCCTCTGTGCCCCCCACAACACATGTACCGTGTGCCCCCCGACCAGCAGCAGCACTTCACAGAGTGACAGCGTACTTTGTCAGGTCAGGCCCTACCCACCCATTCACCCAGTGGACCTCAAAACCACCCACCGTGCAGTACACCAACAGTTAAAAGTCGCTGCAGAAATCTGACACCTCCCCGATGGCATGCCATAGTGTTCACGACACAAGTTGTTGAGCCTCCCCCCTTAGTGTCCCATCCCAAAATGTTTGTTTACCCACCCACCCAACGAATGGACCGCGGCTCTGCTAGTGGCCCCCAGGACTCACCTCTAGTGTTGGGAATCTTATGTACTCTGCCTCCACTGCTCAGGCTGCTGGACTGGGGCAAGGATGGCAGTGGATGTCGGGCACTGTGATCCTCTGTGTGTGTCTCTCGCCCTTTATGGAGTTCCAGGGAAGCGTGCATGGCTGTGAGCATACACCACACTGTAGGTGAGGCACGGTGAACGGTGTATCACTGGTTGTTTGTGTCCTCTCCAGCAGCCCTCTCTGCTTATCCTGCAGAGACAGTCTGCGCCCCCCCCCCCCACAGGATGCACTGTAGAAGCAGGTTATGGGCTGTGCAGTCAGCTAAGGAATCTTGTGTACTCCGCCGCCGCTGCTCAGGCTCGTGGAGTGGGGCAGGGATGCAGTGCACGTTGGGCACCATGATCTTCTGTGTGTCTCGCTCCCTCTTCTCTCTGTGTCACCCGCCTTGCAGATCTCCACCTTCCCATCCCTTTTGTGCGAGATGGACAGGCAGTGCTGCACTGAACCTGGGACACATTGAGTGTTTCTCATCCAGCCTATACTTGCTGCTTTGGGTGTAACAGTGGCCCTGTACACACCGACCTGCTGTCAGTACCGCATCATTATTGTCAGTGCCCACAAATGGTCTGTGCCCTCCATCTCCCATGGCTGCCCCTACTAAGCCATTCCATAAAGTCACCTGGCACAGCGTGTGTAAGTAGGGGCCAGAGAGAGAGAAAGAAAGAGAGAGAGACTCCTCCTCCTCAGAGTCCCCAAAGTACCATCCAGCACCCTGAGCAACTGTGTGTGCAGCTTGCATGTGTGAATATGGGAAGTCATGCAGGGGCTGCACAGAAGAGATCACCGGCGAGCCACAGAGAGCAAGTGAGAGGCACAGAGGGCAAACAAGCAGTGCTGGGCAACCGCTGTTAGGTGGGGGACATGCAACATCCCCCCCCCCCACACACAACAGAGACACAGAGGGCAATGCAGCACCTTTGACTTAAAGACTGTCTTGGCATGTCTTTCTCACTGTGTCACGCTGTGCCTCTCTGGTGCCTGTGCGGGTTTGTTTTGCCTGCTCGCACGCGTATTACTTCAGGCAAACCGCCAAACAGCTGTGTGTGGTGACCCCAAATTACAGCACTGGGAAACAACTGCAGGGGCAACTTTAAATGGTAAGTGCAGGACTGGCAGAGGCTGCTGAGTGGATGAGTGTACGGGCGAGTAATGGGGGGGTGGAGCAGCAGAGACACAAATAGTAGACACTGCACAAGTAAATATTGACAGGCTGGCTCGCATGGTGGTACGTCCATTGGGCATACATGTAGGGGAAAGTACTTAGAGCGGGTGAACGGGATAGAAACAGCACGTCCACAGCAGCAACGTAGCAGAGACCCGCTGTCAATGTTATCAGTTGAACAGGTGACGTCGGCACGGCTGTCTGGGATAGAATCCGGCAGCACAGATGTACTCAGTAATGCTGGTAATTAATACACAGTGTGTGAAAGCTGCATCTCACTCAGTAATCCTTGTTGAACACTTTGCGAAAGCTCCGTGTTATAGTGTCATGGTTTTACATGTGGGACTACTCTATGCTGCGGAACAGCACCCATAAAAGCATACAGTTTCAAAGCCAAGGGGTGGGGGCAAGCAGCCATGATCAGAAACACAGACCATTACCCGAGTCACCAACCGCAGTGGGTGTGTTGCAAGAAAGTGACAAGGCAGCACAGGAAAGTCATTGTCGCAACCCCCCCCCCCCCGATCGACAGAGGCATGAAGACAGTGCATCTCACTTAGTGGCAGCAGGACAGACAGCAGCATGCAGAATTATGCGGTGTGGCATATTTGTGTCATCTTTGCTGGGAGACAGAGAGAGAGAGAGCAACAGAAGGAGGGCCCGCAGTAAGTGGCAGAAGCAGAGTGTGTCATACAAATAAATCCCAGTGTAGCTGTGTGGCCCGTGGTGCTGCGATTGTGGCGGACAAGTGAAGGGGGAGAGAGAGAGACAGAAAGTAGAATGTGCCACTGTGGCCATCAGCATATATGTAACCCCACATTTGCGCCCTCACCCGCACTCCCAGCAAGTGTGTGTGCACGGCTGAAGAGTCTGGCAGTCCTGGTCAGTAATCCTCAGTTACTTATTGAGGGAAAGTGTGGGACAGTGGCAGTGTGGGCTCCTGAGCTGTAAGGCAAGCAGCAAAATGACTGACAGCTTTATTATGATACAGAACCTGGCAAAGGGCACTGTTCAGGATACAGGGGGAGCGACCGTTGCACCGGGGGTATGATCAGACACGGTACTGATTACCCCGATCACAGCTGTCCTGATTAATGCACAGACTGTGAACAATGCATGTCAGTATCAGATATTTGTAAATGTGGAACGGCATAACACACAATTTGGGAGCTGTCTGATATTTGTCAGTGTAGGAATGATCAAGGCATATGTGGCACTACTTTGTCTGGCGGAAGAACACTCATGAAAATGTTGCATTTCTACTGCCTGAAAGCATCTTTCATGGTGTTTTTGATCATGGAAACGTGTTTCTGGTGTTTTTGTCATGCGTGTCTCGTGTAATCAATGCATTAATACATTCCAGGGTGTGCTGATAATGTGGATAACCACACGCCCCGGGTGCTGTGAGGGCACTCAGCCTGTGACCTCGGGCCTTAAAACTCATCCGAGGCATTATCAGAACACCCCCGTCGTGTGTTAATGCTTACTTAATATAGGGCTCTCAGCTTCTGATACCCAATCACATTGCAGAATTTCTGAGACCCTTTAAATAATCTTGAATAATGAATGCACTGGACAACATACGAAGACAAAGAGCATTGAGGCTTGCAGCATACAATCCCTCTAATCATGCATGAAATGCTCCCTGTCTAAGCCATATGCAGGCCATTTTAGTATTCGCAGGCCACAGGGAATGTGGTTAACTTTTACATAAGCTTCAGAAAAAGACCTATTCCAAAAGTTTCTTCTCGCTTTAAGATCTATTTTCTTTAAAGTAATGAAAGCTGATTTTACATCTGTAATATATTCTGTACCACGCCGTTGTTTTCAGACACCTGTGTGACATTTTCAAAATTTTCATTCAGAAACGGATTGACCTTACCCCGATTGCTAAACACTGCAGCTTTAAGTGAGCTCCCAGCCTCACCGGCCTTAATGCCGTCTAGTCCAGAAGACATAACAGCAAAAGAGCACGTCATAATTACTCACTAAACTGATTATTAATCAAAAGGAAAAAAAATAATCTGGCATAACAATTCCGACATTCAGCAGGCTTGGCTTAACCAAAGGTAAAGCTCAAATAGCAACAAAAGCCACTCGGCTGATGGCATGCATATTTATCAAGACAACTGTAAAAACAACAAAAATTGTGACTGCTAGCCAGAAAAATGTCGCTAAAATCATTTATTTCAATGCAAGCATAGGAAGGCAGCTAACAATTTAAAGTGCAAGGTGTGGACACCAGGCACTCACACTGTGCCCAGAAAAGTGTCACGAATGCACACTTCTTCAGGGAGACCAGTCTGTATGGACACCATTGCTTTTATAGTGGAATTACAGTGACAGGGCTTACATTAATTAACAAAAAAAAAAAGGCAAGTGCAAACGTACAAAATGGCTTAACATAGCAATCTTCTGTTACATACAGCTGCAGTATTCAGTTCCAAAAGTGCAAGGGTGATGGGGGTGGGGAGGACTGTATAGCTCCAAAAACATTATACAGCTCTACATAGCATTTCAATTATATTTTACATTTATACGTTGGGAGACCATTGCGAGTGCTTCTTAAACTCAGTATCGGTAGGCTACTGTTCTGGAATGAATTACAAGCCATGAGTAGAGCAGAAACATAAATTACTAGCTGTACTAGAAACAGCGTATCATCAAATTGTTCATTCATGTGCAGCCCCCCAACCTGGCTTAAATTCTGGTTAATATATTCTTGAACTTTTCCACCCAACCCCAGTGAGATAAGGTGGACCAGTGCATACAAGGCCTTGTCTTCCCAGAATGTTCCCAAGTCCCCTACATGCTCGAACCCCTGCTCACCCCACCACCCCTTCAGTCACTCATCGAAATCTAAAATCCCTGCCTTTTTAGCCTGACTAGAGCCAGGCAGTGCAAGTACTTCTGAGAAGGCTATGGTGTCTGCACTTTCTTTGTTTGTTGCCTCTGATGCCAGAATGTTGTAAAAATTCTTCTTCACGTTTGCATGTTTGGAGGCCAGATGGCCACTATATCAACATTTGTAGTATATAAATCTCCTGTAATGGTGGTCCTTTCATGCAACTATACAGAGTAGGCAACCAAAATCCAGTTGCCACACAAGTACCATTTCTGCCCACCCTAGTTATTTTGCTCTTGTCATGTTGGCTGTCATTTGGTATCATGGTACCATTGTTGTTCGTCTTTTAGAACTGTACTGTTCTCCAGTTGCATTAACTTGCATTTGTTTGCACTGTTACTTATTCGGTAATTTTGTTTTTACCTGTACGGTGTATTCTCCTACGGAACCTTCCCTCAGGTCATACCTGGATACTCCCTTGGCTCAGTGTGCCTTTCACAGTCACTAATTTCTAAATAAACTGAATAAATAACATTTTGGTGGCCACTGATGCTTAAGCTACTACTGTGTGCTGGGTCACTAGATTTATTTTTTTCTTTTTACAGCATTCTATCACGTATACAGTTGCTGATTTGGAAGTATATTTACCCCATAAGCATGGGTGTGCATGGATTAAAGCTACTGTACTTAAACATTCTATCAATTTTAAACAGTTAAAGTAACAATGTGATCATGTATTTGGGTGTATGATGATTTTAACATTGTAGTTGATTATAGAGGCTGCTAAACAGGGCAGTGTTTAGAAAACGTCTCATCTCTTTCTTTATAGGTATAACCTGGAACCAAGCCACCACCCAGATTACGCTTGCACCAACTCAAAACACCTTAGCAGCAACAAAAACGACACCACCACTAGGGTTCTGTGGCACGAGCTTTCGTAACAGCATATTACAATATAGTCATGCATTTAGCAGTACCTCCCCTACGTCAAAGGTAAAGAAAAAATAGCAAACTGGTTACATGTAGACGTTCATTACTGGGGCTGAGACATTTTAGTAGTTTTAGCTGTCCATTCATTTTACTGTTTATGCCCTCTTCTCACATGGTACTTCCCCCACCTGCTCCTGGCAACCACTCAGACCCATCACCCTACCTGCACCTCTCCTTTAGCACCACGGCTTATACCCACGGTGGAGCTGGTGGGTCAGCACTCCCATCTGAAGCACCCATCCAGGCAAAAGGAGGCTATGTGGGGCCAGAGGGCTCCAGGCTTCATCCTGCAAGCTCTAGTCTGTTCCATGTTCTTTCTCCCCATCCTCAGGATGCTGGCATGTAAGGGGCTTTAAATGTGCGTGCACTTGAGCATGCAGACACGCAGCCCAGCAGGCGTCCTCCCTCCCACAGTGCCTCCACTACCCTGACACCCATGATCACTCAGGTAACAGTTCTGCAACACAGGCGGTGACTCATTCTCCCCAGAGAAGTGTGTCTTCTGGGATGTTTGACCCATCCCCAGACACACACGCACACAGGCCCTCCAATGTTCCAGTCTCACGATGCAAACTCAAGTCACTAGTGTTGAAAGCGACAACGTTGCACCAATGACCCATCCAGATTAATTTATTTAGAAAACTGTGATTGGGGGAGAATATATGTATAGATACAGTGGCGTGAAAAAGTATTTGCCCCCTTCCTGATTTTCTCTATTATTGCATATTTGTCACACTGGATGTTTTCAGGTCTTTAGACAAAATGTAATATTAGATAAAGGGAACCTGAGTGAACAAATAACACTTGTTTTTTTTTTTTATTTCACTTATTTAATGAAAAAAAGTTAACCAACACCAATTGGCACTGTGTGAAAAAGTAATTGCCCCCTTACACTTAATAACTGGTTACGCCACATTTAGCTGCAATGACTGCAACCAAACACTTCCTATAATTCAATATCAGTCTTTCACATCGCTGTGGAGGAATTTTAACCCACTCTTCCTCGCAGAACTGCTTTAATTCAGTAACATCTGGTAGGCTTTCGAGCATGAACTGCTCGTTTCAGGTCCTGCCACAGCATCTCTGTTGGGTTTAAGTCTGGACTTTGACTAGGCCACTCTAAAACTTTAATTTTACTTTTTTAGCCATTCTGATGTGGACTTGCTTTTGTGTTTTGGATCATTGTCTTGCTGCATGACCCCACGCTCAGCTTCAGCTGACGGAAGGATGACTGGACATTCTCCTTAAGAATTTTCTGGTACAGAGCAGAATTCATGGTTCCTTTAATTATGGCAAGTCATCCAGGTCTTTAGGCAGCAAAGCATCCCCACACCATCACACTACCACCACCATGTTTGACTGTTGGTATGGTGTTCTTACTGTGGAATGCTGTGTTTGCTTTACGAGACATTATGGGATCCATGTTGTCCAAAAGTTCCACTTTGGACTCATCTGTCCATAGAACATTTTCCCAAAAGGCTTGTGGATCATCCAGGTGCTTCTTGGCAAATGAGAGGAAGCATTTATGTTCTTCTTGGTTAGCAGTGGTTTCCGCCTTGCTACTCTCACATGAAGCCCATTTTTGCCCAGTCTCTTTCTGATTGTGGAGTCATGAACACTGACCTTAGCTGAGGCAAGAGAAGCCTGCAGTTCTTTGGATGTTGTTTTAGGATCCTTTGAGACTTCTTGGATGATTTTACACTGTGCCCTTGGAGTAATTTTGACAGGCCGCCCACTCCTGGGAAGGGTCACTACTGTTCCAAGTGTTCTCCATTTGGAGATTATGGCTCTCACTGTGGTTCGATGGAGTCCCAGAGCCTTAGAAATAGCTTTGTAACCCTTTCCAGACTGATAGAGGGCAACAAAATGTTTTTCTGATCTTTTCAGGAACTTCCTTTGATCATGGCATAATGTGCTTGTTGAATCTTTGTGCTGGCAATGTGACTCTGATGGTAAGGGCCAAAATAAGTGAGGTTTATATTGAGCAGGGCCTGGCTGTAATCAAGCCTGGCTGTGTTCAATCAGCTGATTCTAATTATCCCTTTAATTGGGTTGATTTAACTAGGGGGCAATTACTTTTTCACACAGTGCCAGTTGGTGTTGGTTAACTTTTTTTATTAAATAAATGAAATAAGTAAAAAAAAAAAGTGTTATTTGTCCACTCAGGTTCCCTTTATCTAATATTATATTTTGTCTAAAGACCTGAAAACATCCAGTGTGACAAATATGCAATAGTAGAGAAAATCAGGAAGGGGGCAAATACTTTTTCACGCCACTGTAGATAGCTAGATAGAGAGATGGATGGATAGATAGATAGAAAGATATAGATATAAACATTCAATACATTGCAAGGAGAGCAACAAATAAGAGATAAGACTATACAACTCAATATATATGATGTCACAATGTGTCATAAAGTGGAAAAAAGAGCACTTAATGAACAATAAGGAAATAATTCAATCTTCCCTTGTACCTTAATTAAAAAAAATGCCTACTGAATGCATAAACTGTGCAGCAGGGCCACAGTACAGAGGTCGCGAGGGTCCTGAAGCTGCCCTCCCCCATGCCGAAACTGTGCAGCTGGGCCACAGTACAGAGGTCGCGAAGGTCCTGAAGCTGCCCTCCCCCACGCGAAACTGTGCAACTGGGCCACAGCACAGAGTCGCCGAGGTCCTGAGCTGCCTCCCCACGCTTGAAACTGTGCAGCTGGGCCACAGCACAGAGGTCATGAGGGCTCTGAAGCTGCCCTCCCCATGCCTAAAACTGTGCAGCTGGGCCACAGTACAGAGGTCGCGAGGGTCCTGAAGCTGCCCTCCCCCACGCCGAAACTGTGCAGCTGGGCCACAACACAGAGGTTGCGAGGCTCCAGCTGCCCTCCCCCACGCTGAAACTGTGCAGCTGGGCCACAGTACAGAGGCTCCGAGGCTCCTGAAGCTGCCCTCCCCCACGCCGAAACTCTGCAGCTGGGCCACAGTACAGAGGTCGCGAGGGTCCTGAAGCTGCCCTCCCCCATGCCGAAACTGTGCAACTGGGCCACAGTACAGAGGTCGCGAGGGTCCTGAAGCTGCCCTCCCCCACGCAGAAACTGTGCAGCTGGGCCACAGTACAGAGGTCACGAGGGTCCTGAAGCTGCCCTCCCCACCGCCGAAACTGTGCAGCTGGGCCACAGTACAGAGGATGCGAGGGTCCTGTAGCTGCCCTCTCCCATGCCGAAACTGTGCAGGTACGGATCTGCGGAATTAAGCACTGGAGGAGCCTGAATGCAACACTGCTCACCCGCTTGCTAAAACGCTCAGCACTCTGTTAGCCACGCCAGCACTCCACGCCGGCTGCCCCACTGCCCCCACCACCACCCTTGGTGAACACTGTATTACATACGTGGGCTCACATGATCGGTAAAAACCAATCAGCCCACTTTCCCACTTGCAGCCTACACTAGCTCACCACTAGTGGCCACCATCCCTTTCTTTTCCAAATCTCACTCAAAGATCATCATGAAAATCTACCTACAGATGTTTGTCTCTGTTGCCATGCTGCTCCCTTTCCCTTCTCTTCCCCCTCCCACTCTCCCAGTAAAAGAGCCACACATATGGGACCCCAAACTAGACTGCACCCACCATACCACCAACCCACACTGCACTGCCTTCCTGATCTCCAGGGGACTTCAACCTCTCTCGCCATCTGACCACCCCCCACACAGCCCCCATCCCTCATTGTCCCCAGCTCTGTTAGCACCCTCCCAATACCAGTCGGACCCACCAAAAACCGCACTTCTCCTCATTTCCATCGCCTTGCAACCAAACTACTCCAGAAAGCTTTCCTCCGGCATGCACTCCTCCTCCTCCTCCTCCTACTGTCAGGCAATGTGCACCCTAATCCGGGGCCACTTAATCCGGGTCCTACAACAGAGGGCAAGCAAGGGAGCATACTACTGGCCTCCCTCAATATCTGCAGCCTACTAAGGAAATTCACTCCTCTCTAGGGCTGGATCGCTTTACACGCCTCTGACATCCTGGCATTATCACAGACCTGGCTCTCAAATAACATCACTAAAGCCTCTGTCACCCTCAGTGGCTACTCCATCTTTCAGGCAGACAGACTAAGCAAACGGGGAGGAGGGTGTGCCATCTACGTCAAAACAGCACTGCAAGTGCACCTGGTCTCCCTTCCCCCACCGACCCATGGTGCCCAATCCACTGCCATTAAGGTCACACTTGGCAATCATGGAAAAACGCTCTATGTTATGGCAGTTTACATCCCCCCCCACTAACCAAAAGCCAGCCATTTACTCCATACTGTCCAGCATCACTCATCTCCCCCCCCCCCAAGAGCGAACTAATTATTATGGGAGACTTCAACGTGAATTGGTTATCCACCATATCTGCCACCTACAAAAATGCTGTTCTAGCTTACGACCTCGCTCAGGCGATCCATTCCCCTACCAGACTTGACCCCAGAACTGGGTCCTCCACTCTTATCGATCTCATCCTCACCAACCATCCCAATCACCTCTCCCAGGTTAAAGTGCTTCCTGATGCGCTAAGTGACCACTCCCTATCTGCTGGTGGTCAAACAAACTCTCTCCTAGCCTCCCTAAAGTTACACTCCAAAGGTGTCTCAAAAAAGGTGCCCTCTCCCGCCTCAAATCATACCTTGCTTCCCGTGATTGGTCACCCATCCATAAAGCTCAGACTGTCGATGCAGCCCTCCTTTCCTTTATCACCACCTTTAACGCTGCCTGTGACATCTTTGCCCCCTTCTCAAAGCATATTTTAAAAAAATAGGGATACCCCACGGATCTCACAGTCCCTGCTTGACCTGACGCATCATACAGACAACCTCTGGCACACAGCCCTGTACTCACAGCTACCCCAGGACAGACAACTCTACAGAGAGGCCAGGAACAAATGCACCTGGGCCATCCGACTAGCCAAGGCCACTTACTATAAGCATGCCCTCACCACCACTTGGGGCTATGGGAAAAAATTCTGGAGCAATATAAAGGAGCTGTGCGGGAAAACCCTTTCCCCTGCCCCCTCGCAGATTCTAGTAGATGGGGCGCCTCACCCAGGACCCCACCACCATCTCCAATACCCTTAATATCACCTTCTCAGACCTCAGTCACATCCTCCCACATAACTTCTTCGACCCAATTCCAAACTGCCCCATGGTCACCTCAGCTACCACGGTCCCCCCACCCTTCCGGCTGAGAATCATCTCTTGCAGTGAGGCAAAGCGCTATCTCACCAAAGCCTTGATGAATGCACGCTATAGCAGTGACACCACTGACCTCAAAATTCTCAGACTAACTCTTGATGTGACCCTGCCACATCTCCCCAAAATACTAAACTGGTCACTACACCTCAGCCAGTTCCCCACACTATG
Organism: Neoceratodus forsteri; assembly: GCA_016271365.2. Lineage (NCBI taxonomy): Eukaryota > Metazoa > Chordata > Ceratodontiformes > Ceratodontidae > Neoceratodus > Neoceratodus forsteri. The sequence continues at coordinate 495,563,747 of CM028134.1, forward strand.
GAAAAGTGGTATTATTACCCCTCTCCTCAAGAGTGGTGACCCCACTTCCACCAGTAATTACTGACCCATCTTGATCCCCCCCCAAAGGCACTCGAAAAAATAGTGTCGGACCAGCTTACCGACTACATGACCAAACATTCGCTGCTTTGCCATGAACAACACAGGTTCCGGAGGGGGCACAGCACCACCACAGCCCTCCTGGAATTTACCTCATATATTCATGAGGCCCTGGACCAGGGTCCATAGCAGGAGCTATCTACGCTGACTTGACCAAAGCCTTCGATACCATCAGTCATGTACTTCTGCTCCACTCCCAACATTTCTCCCCTGAGGCAACCTCCTGGTTCAAAGACTATCTCCCTGGCCGGACACAACAGGTCAAAATTAACACTACCCTTTCCTCCAAAAGACCAGTCCAATTGGGTGCCCCCCAAGGGTCCATACTTGGCCCATTGCTCTTCACTCTTTACCTAAACTCCCTCCCTCAATCATGCAATGGGAAACTCCTGCTCTACATGGACGATGCAGTAGTGCTCTGGAAACACCCCCATCCTAACTCCCTCCAATCTGCCCTACAAGGCTTTTTCAGAGAAACAGAGACCTGATTCTCTGAGCATCGCCTAGTACTCAACTACAGCAAGAAGAAATCGATGATCTTTGCCCACTGCCAAAGCCCACTCAGTAGTGCTCCGCTTCTCATCACTAACTCCCAGGGTCTCCATCTGGAACAGGTCACTAGCTTCAAATTCCTGGGTGTCACTCTGGACACCTCCCTCACCTACCACACATACAACCAACACCTTTCCTCCGCTGTAAATACCAGATTGGGGATCCTATACAGACATAAACTTTGCCTACCCCCTCAGGCCCTACATCTCGCTGTAACTTCCTCTGTCCTATCTTTGGTGGTCTATGGCATTGTGATTTATGGATCTGCAGACCAAACGGCCCTACGCAGCATCAACACAGCGCTCAATAAAGCCTGCAGACTGGCCACTGGATGCGATAGAGACACCCACACATGCGAGCTTTACAAACTTGCAGACTGGCTCACCTTCGAAGGGAGGCTTAAGTATCACACCTCCCTCCAAGCCAAAAAAATACTCCTCAATCTAGCACCCAAAGGCCTCCTCCCCCTCATCCAGACTGTCCCACACAGGAGGGCCCCTAGATGCCCAACTGGCACCTCTCTCCTAGTCCCCCACTGTAGGACCTCCCTAGGACAAAGGACTTTCCGATATCAGGTTCCCGTCTGGCTAAACAGCATACTAGCCTCTATCTCCCTAGCCCCTAGTCTTGGCCAATTTAAAACTGGTCTTAAGAAACTCCTCCTTGAATCAGCTACCTGTGATTGCAACCGTTGCTGTCTATAGCCCTAGCACAGGGAGAAAATCCACAATGGTAGGGATACAATGCCTAATCTTATTCCATGACTGCATCCTCAGGTCCCACAATCACACTGTATATAAACTCTGACTCAGGATTCAGTTAGGACCCTCCAAATCTGTAATCTACCTTGTGTCACAGCTTGGACCAAAGGACCATTTAGGATCCTTGACACAATGTTTATACACTGTACTATGTGACCTATGTATAAATACTAGTAAATGTTATGTTTGTGCTTTCTGTACTGACGTGGAGCCTTTTGCAAAGGAGTCTATGGCTCAAAGGATTGTAATTCCAATTCTCTGATGACCTAAAGGTGGGCAAGCAATGTGAGAAGGCAGTAAGGAAGGCTGGGGGGATACTAGGATGCATAGGAAGAGGCATCAATAGTAGAAAACAGGAAGTTGTTATCCCTCTGTACAGACAGCTGGTGAGACCCCATCTGGAGTACTGTGTGCAGTTCTGGAGACCCCATCTCCACAAAGACATAGACAGAGTGGAGGCTGTCCAGAGGAGGGCAACCAAAATGGTGCAGGGTCTGCACCAGAAGACATACGAAGAAAGACTAAAGGAGCTTAATATGTATACCCTTGAGGAAAGAAGGGAGAGAGGGGACATGATAGAAACTTTCAAGTACCTCAAGGGAATCAACAAAGTCCAAGAGGGTAGCATCTTTCAGAAAAAGAGATGTGCAAGAACAAGGGGGCACAATTTGAAGATAGAGGGGGGATGGCTCAGAGGTAATGTGAGGAAGTATTTTTTCACAGAGAGGGTTGTGGATGCATGGAACAGCTTCCCTGAGGAGGTTGTGGAGTCAAGAACAGTGGGGAATTCAAGAATGCATGAGACAGACATAAGACAGTCCTAGTGGGGGTAGGAGGAAGTAAGCTGTTGGTTAATTAGGATCTGCAGCTTATCTGTTAGGTAGGAAAATGGGCAGATTAGGTGGGCCAAGCGGTCCTTATCTGCCTTCAAATTCTATGTTTCTATGTTTCGCTTCAATAAATACACAAAATAAGCTCAGTTCAGTCCTGTTTCAGTAAGGGCATCAAGCCTTCATAGTGTTGCTAAAAGCCTCTAAGACACTGTGATATGACAATTGCTGATGACACTCTGACATTCCCCAGTCAGCAAAGTCTCTTTTCTACAACAAAATATAGAGGATAATGTATGGGCAGCCATACACAATAAGTCTGCTCTACACTGAGAGTTTTCTATGGCAATCAGGAAACTTGAGAGAGAAGTTTGAGAGGTTCCCTAGTTGGCACAGAAAACTCGAGATAAAAACACATGCTTGTCTGTGTATGGTTGCCCATAAAATATCTTTCATAGTTTATAGGCATCCAAACCTATTTTAAACTGTCCACTTCCTTCAGCAACCTGGCCAGGGTTCATTTTAGATAGTAACACAGCAAGAGGTGGGCACTCACCACCTCCAGAGATAAGAACACCAATATAGGTTGATGCTACATTGTCATTTTATTACACAAGATAATTATGCAGCATGATACAGTACAGGTAAACTGCCTGACGTGTTTCGGATCGTAAGATCCTTTATCAAATACATCAGGTGGTTTACCTGTACTGTATTGTGCTACATGATTGTCTTGTGTAGTAAAATGATAGCGCAGCTTCAACCTATACCGATGTTCTTATCTCTGGAGGTGGTAAGTGCCAGACTATTGCTGTGTTAGTAGTGACTCTTTTGTCGTTGAGCACCACCGAACCTGTGTGAGACTTTTTTTTGTTTTTGGGTTCATTTTCAATACTTGTCTATCTGGAATACTGACCCACTATACATATAAAAAGTAAGGGTCAAATGGAAAAAAAACAATGGGTCATTTTATTCAATTGTGCCCATATTCGAAAAGCAGCAGTGTGAAACTGTCAGAACAATGAGTAGGTTGTCCCCAAGGGAGAAGAAAGGTGGGTCAGAATGAAAAACTGTGCCACAGCTGGCCCAATTCCCCACAGCAGTGGAAGAGTGAGAGAGTGCATGGTTGACTGACTGAGTGAGTGTTCGATATTTTAATTTATAGCACTTGAGGGTCGGTGGCAGGATCAAATTATTAATTCAACGTGTGGCTAATGACTGCAGCCAGAGCTGTTTCTGTAAGTTCAAGTTTAAAAAAAAAAAAGCATCCAGCTCAATTGTCCAGAGAAAAGCAGCCATGCAGCAGCATTCTAAATTGTTGCGCTGCAGCTGTGACATCACTGCTGCAGCAAAACAACATACTGATGTCACTGCTGCAGCACAGCAATCCTATTCTAAGCAGCGATGCACTTAAAAAATGGAATATATTTATTTATTTACTTAGACTGTGGTGACCTAAAGCCCTCTGGAACAATGCCCATTTACAGGAGCGACACAGCTGTAACACAAGACAAGATAGGATAAACATTTAATGAATATACTATTTTTCATGGAAGAAATGTGCTAAGCAGTTATCACCATTCTCTTTTTATTTATTCTTTTCTCTCCTCCCTGTCCCCTCCCCAACAGCTCTCTATCATCTCCTAGTGTGGTCGCTGCCACTGCCATTCACTACCCTTCGGACTCCCCACCCCCCAAGCCGTGGTCATGAAATCGAGGCAGCATCAAACCCCTTTAGTACTTACAAAGCCAGTGGCTTCAGGTGGATGGCCAGAATAAGGACCGGGAAAACAGCCAGCTTTACCTGTGGCCAAGGCCTTTCCCATTTTCTCCCTCCCCAAGATGTTGGCTCAATACTTACATTTCTGTCTTCTAGAAATTTAAGGGATTTCGCTATGTTGTTTAAACGAAAAATGCGATGTGTAGAAGCCTTGAACTCTTGTAGCTGTAAAGTACAAAAAAAAAAAAAGCAAATATTTAGTAAACTGAAACAGAGACATCGTCTCAGTCTTTCTAATCCATTTTACATCAGGAAATCGCATTATTAAAGACACTGTCGCAAGACCCTTTTCATAACAGAATTACACTGGACAGACTTCATAACAGCTGCATGTTATCATGGGCGGTTCAAGTGTCCAGAAGAGCTATGACATCAAGTGCCAAGTGTTACTAAGTACTGTGAGTCTAGTTTGCAGGCAAACTGGTCCTAAGGCTGCAAGCGGTTTTGCTGCACACGGCTAATGTTTACAGTTTCCTTCTGAATGCAGTCTGCTCTCTGGATACAAAAGCCCTGTTCAGAAAATCGTGAATGGTAAAAAGGGATGGATTACTGCAGCTACAAGGTTAGCCAGTATAAAATAGAACTAGACTCTGACAAATTAAACAAACCTATAAACTGCTTGTAATGCATGGGGGAGGCAGAGGAGATTCACTTCTTCCCATTGTGAGTCAGTAACATCAGAAACTCCTACCATCGTTCAGACAGTCTTAATACCATCATTCTGACTTCAGGTCAATAGTATTATGGGATGGAATGGTAACATTCCATATAGTGATATATAAAATGGGCAAGGAAATCACTGTGTCCTGACTGGCTGAGACTTGGTTCTAGCCATTGCCTTAAGAAAGCACTACCAATGACCAAAAACAAGTCCCTGCCAACTGGGGCAATGCACAAAATTCATAAGCCACTTGCTTCCTAATCTCTGTCACAAACATGGCTGCAACCTTTACTCATATACTTGACCAACGTGGAGCCTTTGCAAAAGTCTGTGACTCAAAGGATTGTAATTCCGATTGTATTCAGTAAATAAATAAATAAAATAAAATATATAGAAACCTTCAACTAAGCCCAAAACATGAAAATCCATTAAATTAACTAAAGTAAGTAAATAATTTAATGTTATTTTCACTCAGGAGCCCCTCCTTACACGCATACACAAATTTAGAAAATCAAGTACTATTCAGAGTTTCCACTGCTGGTGTTTCTTTGATGACCATGAAAAATACCCCATCTATCCCCACCAGTTTGCCAGACAACTCCTTGCTCCTTACCTGGCAACAGATAAAATTGAGGTTCTGGCTCCACTTGAGGCATGTGTGTGTGCCAGTGGAACTCTGAAGAATTTTGAATTCATGTATTCCATTGTGTGTGTGTGGTGGGGGGTGGAGCATTCTACTACTGGAATAATGCAGAGCTTTGAATTCTATTCCATGGTGAACAATCACACAGTGTACTGAATATGAAGAAAGACAGATGATAACAGGTGAAAAACATCTGTGGAGGGACTATTTTACATTATTTTGCAACATTTTATTATAATTTGTTGTGGGTTTGAAAACTTTTAGAGTTTGCTTTTTAAAAGTTGCCTCTGTGCCCATTTTATATAAGCAATAAAGCACTTCAGGGGCATTGGTTGTACTAGGTTTACCACACGGTCAGCAGCTGAAGGCACTTGGCTTCACCTCGTGCCTTACAATGCCCCTGACCATGGGGTACCCCTAGTACAACCAGCGCCCTGTCATGCTTTATTGCTTAAACAAAAACAGAGAGGAAACCATCGGTGACTAGGCTTGTCCTTCCACCTCAAGGTTCTGTCTAACATCACAAAAACACATGAGCTTTAATCTCGTGGTCTATGATGTCACCAGAAATCCTCCACAAAATACTGTCTAGTTACTGATAGTTTCCTGTTTATTGTTCTGTTTGTAAGCAGTGTGTGAAGAGGCGAGGTGCAAGAGTTGAGTGTATGGGTGAGTGAGTGAGTGAGTGACTGGTTTAACTGATATTACTGTGGGGGTTTAATTGTGGTTTTAGGGAGAGTGGAAGAGTGAGAGAGTGCATGGTTGACTGACTGAGTGAGTGTTCATTATTTTAATTTATAGCTACTGCTTAGTGATTACGGCAGGATGTGTTGGCAGAGGGCTTCTGCGGATGGGTATTACTCTTCCACCAAGCTTCGTGCCCTCCGTCCCTTCGATTACCCCCCACTACCAGTGGAGGTTTATGGGCGATGCCTCACCTTGAGTATAGCGAGGGGACGTTTGAGGAGAGGGGCCCAGTGGGGGAGTGGAGCAGAGTGGACGAATTGGGGTTGGGGGGTAAAGGAGACGCCCTGGAGCGAAATGGGCCCAGGAAAAGAGTCCACCCTGCCTGGTGCCAATACCCAACATCGACTACTCATCCAACCTGGGCAGTGTTATGCAATGCCAGGTTGATCAGAAACAAGACAGCAGTGACTGCTGATCTTGTTGGGTCATCAGACCTGGCATGCATCACTGAGACCTGGCTAGATGAGAATGCTGGTCCTATTTTGGAGTCAGCTGTTCCAGCCAGGTACTCAGTGATACACCGCCCGAGGCTGGATCGTTGGGGTGGGGGTGGGGTAGCCATTTGTTTTTGGATGAAATTGGGCCTTATACATGTGCCAGTCGGGGTCACTAGATCCTTTGAATGTATCATGGGCACAGTTGGGGACTGTAGGATACTTCTCATCTACCATCCATCCAGGGGCGAGAAGGATTTCCTATAGTAAGTCTCGGACTTCATCGTCGAGATGGTGCTGGAATCTCCCAGGTGGTTGGTGCTGGGGGACTTCAGTGCCTGGGTCAACGATGAATTCTCACATTTTGGTCAAGACTTCCTCCAACTGGTGGTTTAGCTGGGCTTTACATAGGTGATTACCTCTTTGACCCACATACAAGGTCATTCACTGGACCTAGTGTTTCTGCTGGGGATGGACATGGTGGTGGAACCCATTGGGTGGTCCAATCACCACACTATAGGGTTCAGTTTCCTGGCCACCCCCAATAGACCTACCCCCATGAAATGGTCCGGTACTGCCCTTTGTGGGATCTGACCCCTGATGGTCTTATGGTGGTGCTGGATCTATTGGGGAGTTTGAGTGTTACCATGAATCCAGAGAATCTCCTGCTGGTCTATAACAAAGCAGTGGAGGCTGCTCTGGATTCCATACCTCCTGTCTGGGTTTGCCCCCTCAGTCTTCACCCTCGGTCCCTTTGGTTTGATGGGACCTTGAGGGAGTTGAGGACAGTGGGGAGAATGTTGGAGAATCGCTGGCGGAAATCAGGCCTGGGTGATGACAAACTTAGATTGATGTCCCATTATAAGGAGTATCAATCTGCGGTCTCCCATAAGAAGGCAGAGTTCCTGTCCAGGGAGATTGCAGCTGTGTGAAATCGACTGGCTTAGCTCTTCCAGACTGTGGACAGGCTGTGCAATCCAGCCTATCTCCAGAATCGGGTAGCCCTTTCACAGAAGAAGTATGATGAGTTTGCTCGATTTTTCGCAGATAAGGTTGGCACCATCAGGTCCAAGATCCGCACAACCCACTTAAATGGGCAGAGTGGAGATCGATGCGAGATTACAAGCAGCCGGTTTGTCTTGTCAGACTTTGGCCAGTTGGCAATCAAAGATATCGTGAAGAGGATCCAGGGTTTGCGACCGACTTACTGTAGTTTAGACCCTGGTCCAGCACGCCTCCTGGTGGGATGCATGGAGGTAATCGGACTGGTCCTGGCTGAGACAGTTAGGTGTTCATTAGAGATCGGGGTATTTCCGGATACCCTGAAGGAGGCGGTGGATCACCCCCTCTTGAAAAAACCTTCTCTCGACTCTGACTGTCTCAGAAACTACAGACCTGTCTCTAACCTGCCCTTTGTGGCAAAGTTATTGAGAAGGTAGTCGCGTTGCAGCTCAAGAAGCACCAGACCACCCATGATATCGATGATCCTCTCCAGTCCGGTTTCAGGAAGAGGCATAGTACAGAGACTGCGTTGGTTCGGGTACTTAATGATCTCCTGACAGCAAGAGATCGGAAGAGCCATTCCATCTTGGTCCTCCTTGATTTCTCTTCAGCGTTTGACACTGTGGACCATGGGGTGTTGCTAGAGCACTTGTGGCTATTCTGTGGGCTGTCTGATACAGTCCTCAGATGGTTTCACTCTTTCCTCATGGGGAGGACACAGAGAGTGGAGTCGGAGGGTGTTTTCCTCTGCTTCTCTCCCCCTGCCTTGTGGGGTGCTGCAGGGCTCTGTGCTTTCTCCCATGTTGTTTGTGGTGTATATGCTGCTGTTAGGAGACATTATTAGGCAGTATGGGTTGAGTTTTCACTGCTATGCAGATGATACTCAACTGTACATGTCCTTTGTGACCGAACAAAATGACGCTGTTTGTCTTTAACAACTGCCTCTCTGAGATTCAGGACTGGATGAGTGCCAACTGGCTTAGGCTGAATCCCGGATAAGACTGAGGTGTTGGTTGTGGACCCAGGTCATCGGGTAGAGGGGTTATTGGCTGGGCAGCCATCCGGGCTTTTGGCTAGGAGGCAACCAGCTACTAACCTCTGACTGGGTGCGGAATCTGGGTGTTATGCTTGATAGTGAGCTGACACTTAAATCTCAGGTGTCAGCCATTGTCAAGACTTCATTTAACCATCTGAGGAATATCGCCCGGATAAAACACCTGGACCCACCTGATGATCTTCCGACACTGGTCCATGCCTTTGTGACCTCGCGCCTTGATTACTGCAATGCCCCATACCTAGGGTTACCGGGGGTGGACCTTCACCACCTGCAGCTGGTGCAGAATGTGGCTGCCAGGTTATTGAATGGCTTACTGAGATCTTTCCATGTCACACTTGTGTTCCGTGGCCTGCAATGGCTGCTGGTGCAATGGAGGATTACCTTCAAGGTCGGATCACTGACCTATAAGGCCTACATGGACAGGGACCGTGACAACTGCAAGATCTCCTTCGTCCCTACCACCCCCTTCGTCCTCTCTGCTCTGCCGATGAGGGATTGCTAGAGATTCCCAGTGTCCGTTTGATAACTTTGGGAGCCAGATTGTTTGCTTTTGCAGCTCTGACCCTGTGGCATTCTCTACCTCATCGGGTTAGAGAGTGCCCATCCACTGAGACCTTCAAATCTTCCTTAAAAATGTATTTAATTGATTCAGCATTCTCTGACATTTAAAGTCCTACTGTTCTATTGTTGTTTTTTATGAGTATGGGTTTGTTGATTACTGTTTTTATGAACTGTGTACAATGCTATGATCTACTGGAATAGCATTCCATAAATATTGATTTGATTTGAATAAATTAGCAACAGAATTTGCAATACAATACATAACTATCAATAGAGGAAGCATAAGAGAAAAGTCAGTGGCAAAGCTTAGAAGTACAGAAACTCAGCGGGTTTACAAAGAGACAAGGACTTTCATGTACAAGTGGTGTAAGATTACAGAGGACAGGGGCTAGGTAAAACAGCATACTACCAACTGAAGAAAAGTGTGAGCAGTATTGACTCCAGAATGCATGGGCAACAAACGGTACTATGTCTAATGCTGGCAGGTATGTTGTTCCATAGTCTTGGGGCAGCGACAGCGAAAGCAGTCTCCCTGAATCTGGTCCTAGTCTTAGGTGTGGATAGGAGGTCAAGGTCAGAAGATCTGAGGGGGTAGTCATTGTCACAAACCCACTCAGCAGGTCAGCCCTCTACTCCCAAAGTGTCAACCTCTGAGCACAGTCTTGTGAACTTGTGAACAGTTAAACAAACAGGGTAACCCTCCTGTCTGTTTTTGCGGGTTCGAATCAACCTTTGGTCTCAAGTCTTGGAGGGATTCAAACTGTGAACCTCTTGCTAGCATACCCAATGCACAGACTCAGATAATTCTGTCTTCGGGGGGCCAGATATCTTGGCCTACGGGCACCTAACCAGGTGTACAGAAATGAACCCTTAAAAACTCTAATAAAAGACCTCAGATTTAAAACGCTTAACTTTTTCCAGTTTGGTATCACCATTCAAGCTTATGCACAGTGTCTGCTTTAACCATATATATTTCACTTGTTAAAGGAAGAAATTCAAAGATAGACCAAGTGGGCTCTAAAAACAGAGTTTTACTAAAATAGATAAAAACAAGCATTTGTCAATGCCGAATGTTTGCTTGCTGGCATTGGCATTGGTAGTGTAGAAGTTACAGAGCTGCATAATAGAAATGGCAGTGAAGTATTGAACTGAAGCCAACCCCACCACCACCCTGCAGAGAATGACAGGCACTGGGATGTGCCTTTGGGTCGTCAGGCATAAAGGCCACGCCATTTCACCACACCCTACCCTGCAGACACTGACAAGTGTCATGGTGTGCCTTGGTCTTTGGCCTTGTGCACCCCATTCCATCAGGAAATACGGTGAGATGGGTGCGGTATAGGAGAATGGGGTGAACTTTGGGGCGGAAGAGTCCAAGGCATACCTCAATGCCTCTCACTGGCTGCAGGGTGTGGAATAGTATGAGCATTACAGGCAAGAATCCCAAGTCACACCCCTGATGCCTGCGTTATGGTTGGAAACATGAACACCTCAGGCATTCATTGGTATTTTCACTCCAATTTTCAACATGTTTTTTTCGTGACCCCCCACCTCATGAACACTGGCAATATCAGTTTGTTAGCCGAAAGCTGCTTAGGCACAGCGACTACGGCATTTAGCACCACAGGTGCAAAAACACATTCCGAACAGGATGTGAAAAATGACAGCTGTACTGTTTATGGGGAGGTGTAAAAAATGGCAATGTTGCAAATCTGCAGTAAAAATATTAAAAAAATGGTGAAGTCACGAGCATGCATACAAACTGTGCAACGCACACCCATAATGTAATTATTTTGAGTATTTATTTTTTTACAGCAGATTGTCAACACAGGCATTTTGGGACCTCCGATCATGAACAGTGTCACTGTGATTTTCTTTATCTGTCCTGAACAATGATTGCCCACAGCGACCATGATCTCTGCACTGAAAGTGTGAAACACATTTCGCCATGTTGTGAAAAATGACAGCTGTACTGTTCATAAGGAAGTGGAAAATGCCACTGGTGAAAATCTGGACTGAAAATATTACAAAGTCATGAACTTACAAAGGTGTGTGGAAACTGCGCAATGCTCACTCGTAACACAGTCATTTTATGGACTTTTGTCACCAAATTTTCAACATAGCCATTTTAAGACCTCTGCTCATGAACAGTGTAACTGTGATTTTCTTAATCTGTCCCAAACATTGTTTTCGCACACCGACTGCACCATTGTGCGTTACATGTGCGGAAACACATTTGGGGCGACGTGAAAAAAGGCAGCTGTACTGTTCATAAGGAAGTGTAATAAAATGGCAATGTGGAAAATCTTGAGTGAAAATCTTGAAAATTTTCAAAGTTATGAGCGTGCGGAGGAACTGCGCAACGCGTGCTCGTAAAACAGTAATTTTTAGGAATTTTTTCACCAAATTTTCAACATACCCATTTTAAGACCTCTGCTCATTAACAGTGTCACTGTGATTTTCTTAATGTGTCCCATACATTGATTTTGCACACCGACTGCGCCATTGTGCGCTACATGGGCGGAAACACGTTTTGGGCAAGATGTGAAAAATGACAGCTGTACTGCTCACAAGGAGGTGTGGTAAAATGGCAATGTTGAAAATCTGGAGTGAAAATATTGAAAGTCATGAACTTAAACAGCGTGCGTAGGAACTTCTTGGCGTAAGACGCTAAAACAGTCATTTTGTGAATTTTTCCACCAAATTTTCAACATAGGCTTTTTGAGAGCCCACCTTACGAACAGTGGCAGTGTCGTATTGTTACTCGGTCCCGAAAGGTGATTCTGTGCAGTGACTGCAAAAATCACCCTTCGGCCCCGAATAACGCCATGACAATGAGAGCACTCATGAGAAGGGGTCCCAAAAAACCCATGTTGAAAATTTGCTGCAAAAATTCCAAAAAATGCCTGAGATATGCAGCAAAGTTGAAAAAATCCTATCAATCCCATTATACAGCTTACCGGCATTTCCTCAGTTCGTGGTTGGCTTTGAAGAGTGCAGACGTGTTCCCGGTCCACCGAAGATCGCTCGACCGAGTCCGGAGGTAAGTATGGGGTGGGGGGTGGGAAGGTGGGGTGAGGGTGGGTGCACGGGCGGAGGGCAGAGTCAGTGAGGACAGTTTTCAGTTTCAGGCTTGTTTTTTCTTTTCTTTTCTTAAATGACGACGAGGACGCTTGCCACCCTGGGTGGGCTCCCAGCGTGCACGGGCACTGGCTGGTGGGGGCATGGAGCCAACGGGATTGGGCACCCCGTCCAGTGACAGTATCTGTTGCCACTGGGGTGGGCTCAGCGTGGCACCCTGTACTCTGGGGACAGGACCGACGGGGTTGGGCACCCCGTCGGCTATAAGAATGTAGCCACGCTGGGGTGGGCACCCAGCATGGCATATGGAACTCTGTTTTGGGGGCACGAGCACAGCCGACAGGATTGGGCACTCTCCCGGCACACAGTGTGTGCGTGGGGATGAGTACGCAGTATCGTGCGATGCGGTGTGTGAGTGTGTGTGTGTGTGTGTGTGTGTGTAGGGGGTAGCGCGCAGGCGATATCTTATCGCTGCTCACTAAGCATAGCTCCCCCTTTCAACTGTACTCCACTGCATTTGGACTGCTGTCATAGACAGCTGCAGCAGGCATTGGAGAACCGCGGCGTGCCTGCAAACACACTGACTGAATTGGAAGAGGACTGCCACACCTCCGAAAACTCGGATGATGGCACTATGTTTTTTGCACATGTGTGCAAGCAAACATAAAAATACGTAAAACATAAAATACAGAACCATATATCACAAAGCATACAAATATTTTAAAAGAACAAGGTTTTAACAGTGAATTCCTACTACACTTCTTAGATTTTGTCTCTCTCTACCTGTATGCTTGCTTAAAGTGCTCAAAGAAGTTTTGTCAGAGTGTAGATAAAAGTCTCCAAAGGAAAACAGAATTCTGTTTAAAAGCTGGCTTTGCCCACCTCTTTGCATGAGGTTACCTAGCTCCTCCTCTGTTTATGAAAAATCATACACCCAGGATATTTTATCATATTAGAAGGTATCTTAATTAAGGTTATATCAGCAGAAACTCCTTTCCCCATGTGACTTCCCCAATCAAGTCTGTAAATTCCTTTCATCTATAAGCAGTATCCTCTCTCACACAGACATCAAAGCATTTATGATTTCACACCAGGGTGCCGTATGACCTGCACTCTTCCCCTAAACGCCATAAAAGTTTAAGATTTCCCTCTTACCAACTATAGCTATAATTAACTTAGATAAATAGGAGATCCTTGATTAAGGTCTGTTCTAGCCCGTAATTAGCTTCTGGCCTTCCAGGTAACACCTTGTATCTAAAACCTGTGTGTGTGTGTGTGTGTGTGTGTGTGTGTCTATACTCACATGCTGTTTCAGCATTTCTCATGAGAGACAGTCCATAACACATTTTTATATTACAAAAAATGATACAGTGATTAGAACCAGCTGTCGAAGTGTCACAACTCCTCCGCACCTAGACTGAATTCGGGGGCTCTATCCCCTGCATGGGGTGGGCTTCTCAAATCAGTTCACTCTTCATAGACACTAGACAGCCCATCGGAGTTCTGATTTTTGGCTCCAGCTCTGTGTATGATTGTCAAAGAAAGACTCCATCTTAGCATTCTACCATTGTTTTTCCCCATCTGTGTCAGCCAAACCAGGGGATTGTGGTCAGTCTGCACCACAAAATGCTGCCCATACAAGTATGGCTCCAACTTCTTTAGGGCCCACACTATGGCAAGACATTCTTTTTCCACAGTGGAGTATGCTTGCTCCCTGGGAAGTAACTTCCTACTTAGGTACTCTACTGGGTGATCTGTCCCTTGGCTGGATGTCTGACTCAGTACTGCCCCAATACCCATGTCTGAGGCGTCAGTCTGAACTATAAAGGGTTTGGTATAGTCAGAACTTGTCAAAACAGGAGCACTGCACAGTGCCTCCTTCAGTCTGGTAAAAGCTGTCTCACAGGCTGGGTTCCAGGTAATTTTCTTCAGCATCTTTTTCTTTGTCAGGTCAGACAGGGGTGCAGCCAGGGCACTGTAATTGGGTACAAATTTTCTATAGTACCCTGCTGTCCCAAGAAAACTCCTGACCTGCTTCTGTGTTTCTGGTCTGGGCCATGCCTGGATTATCTCTATCTTTACTTGGTTAGAACAGAGCTGTCTTTGGCCTACCACATGCCCGAGGTATGCCACTTCTCGGCTTTGACAGTGAGCCCGGCCCTCTGTATCCTGCCCAGCACTTCCCTAAGGTGAGATAGGTGTTCCTCCCAGTTGGTACTAAAGATGGCAATGTCATCCAGGTACGCGACGGCGTACTCCTCAGTACCATTTAACACCTGGTTCACCAATCTTTGGAAAGTGGTCGGGGCATTCTTCATTCTGAAAGGCATTACTTTAAACTCAAATAAGCCTATCAGAGTGATGACGGCCCACCTCTCCCTAGCTCTGTCTGTCAACTCTACCTGCCAATACCCCTTGGTCAGGTCAATCGTGGTAAGGTAGGTCACCCCTCCCAACCTGTCCAGGAGTTCATCCATCCAGGGCATCGGGTGCGCGTCTGACTTTGTGACTGCATTCAGTCCACGATAGTCCACACAGAAATGAGTAGAGCCATCTGACTTAGGCACAAGGACTACGGGTGAGGCCCAGGGCCTGTGGGATCTCTGGATTACCCCTAAATCCAGCATCTCCTCCACTTCCCTCCTAATGTCCTTTTGGACAGCCTCTGACACCCAATATGCTGTCTGCCATATGGGCATCTGTGTCCCTGTCTCCACATCGTGTGTCACTAAGGGGGTTAGTCCAGGCTTGGTGCTAAATAATGGGACAAAGTCCACTAAAACTTCCCTTACTTTCTGGATCTGGTCCGGGGTCAGCTGGGGAGACAATTTTACTGTTTCCACAGAGGACTCCCGCTTACTTTCTTCCAGCAAGTCCAGAAGGGGGTCTCCTTTGTCCGTCCCCTCCCCAGGACTACACACTGCAAACACCATGTCAGCCCTATTTGCATATGGCTTCATCATGTTGACATGGTACATCCTTTCTGTCTGTCTTCTGTCAGGTAACTCTATAATGTAGTTCACGTCATTTACCTTCCTAACCACTTTGTACGGTCCTGTCCACTCAGCCTGCAGCTTGTCTTTCCAGACCGGAATAAGGACCATGACTTCCTGACCCACCATGTACGAGCGAGCTCTGGCTCTGTGGTCGTACTACACTTTTTGTTTCTGTTGGGCAGCTGCCAGGTTGCTCTGGGCTGTCCCCATAATTCCCTTCAGCCTTTCCCTAAACCTAAGGACGTAATCCACAATGGGAGTTCCCTGGGTGGCGTGCTTGCCTTCCCAGTGCTCCCAGATAAAGTCTAGGGGCCCACGTACCCGGCATCCATATAAGAGTTTGAAGGGAGAAAATCCTGTTGACTCTTGGGGCGCCTCCCTGTATGCAAACAACAGGTGGAGAAGGTATTTCTCTCAGTCCCTCCCATGCTGTTCAGCAAACACCTGGAGCATTGACTTTAGGGTACCATTGAGTCTTTCCACAAGCCCATTGACTTGTGGTTGATATGGTGTCATGCATCTCTGCACCACCTCACACTTCTCCCATAAACATTTCATCAGGTCCGACATGAAGGAACCCCCTAGATCGGTGATAACCTCCTGCGGAAACCCAACATGGGAGAAAATCTCAAGTAAGGCATCTGCCACTTTGTCTGTACTCAGTGAGGATAGGGCGACTGCCTCTGGGTACCATGTGGCATAATCCACCACAGTCAGGATGAATCTCTTCCCTGAGGAGTTGGGGGTATTTAAAGGCCCCACAATATCCATTCCCACACTCTGGAATGGCTCCTCCACTATGGGCAAGGGAATCAGGGCGGCTTGGGTTTTCTTGCCCGCCTTCCCTATTTCTTGGCACCGGTGACAAGACCTGCAATACTCCTTCACCTGCGGGTGAAGTTAGACCAATAGAAATTCTGGGCCAGCTGCTGCATAGTGCACGTGATTCCCAGATGACCAGACAAGGGAATAGCATGTGCAATCTTGAGCAACTGCTCACGATGCCCCTGGGGAACGACAAGCTGCCTGCCTAGCATCCCTCCCTCTGTCTGTACTGCCTGAGTATACATAAGTCCATTTTCCCCATAAACCTTATGTCTGCCATCACCTCCCTGTGCGCTGTCCGAGTCTGCCCAAGTCTTCAGCTTCTCTGAACTAGGGTCACTTCTCTGAGCAGCTGCAAATCCCCTCACACATTCCCAAGGCATGGAACAGGTTCCCTGCAGTCACTAAACTAGGGTCCCTTGCACTAGCATCAGGGCACTCATGATCACTGTCAATCCCAACCCTCTGACAATGGGTCACCCCTCCCTCTTCGGAGTAACCCTCTGTAGCTGTGTGGTCACTTGCTACTAGGGAAATTTCTACCCCCTTTTCATTAGTCTCCCCATCTGGAGACACAGGCTGGGAAACCAGCCTCTCAGCGGTTTCCATAATGGCTTTTGTGGGGTTCGGGTAGCTATAATTTTCCCTTGCCGCTTGTCTACGGTTAACTGCACATACCATCTGCTGTTTGAGATTGTTGCTCAGGATCACATCCACTGCTAATGTTTTGGCTACAGCTACCTGTTGCACAGTCCCCCACGGTTTCACCCCAGTCCAGGAGAACACTAGCAAGGGGCAATGTTTTCGCCTCACCAGTAAAGTCCTGTACAGTGACGTATTTATTGGGTATAAGCTGACCAGGCTCTACTAGATCCCCTTTTACCAAGGTCAAGGATGCCCCTGTGTCCCTTAACCCTCATGCCTGTACACCATTCATCATGACTGGGTGCATGTTCCCTCATGTTCACAGGCATGCTTCCAGGGACACACAAACAACCCACTTTTCTAGTACCATTCTCGTGATATTGCTCATTCTTTTGGGACACTGTCTGGCAATATGCCCAGTTTCTTTACATAACCAACATTCACTCTCTTTTCAGAGAAATCTTTCTGAAACCTGGGGCTAACTGGTTTTGGTGGAGGCAGTGAGGGTTTTAGCTGCCCTGAAGGCGCACTTTTCCCTTTCTGCACTGCCACGCCTGCCCCATTCACTCTCAGAGCAGGCCTGCTCTTGGCATAGCGGTCCGAGAGTTTAGCAGCCTCTTGCACTGTTTTGGGATCTCGGCCCTCCAGCCAGGTTTTCAGCTCTGCTGGACATACCCAATAAAACTGTTCTAACAAAATCACATTTTAATTTTATCAACAGAGTTTGCCTCAATTCCTTCCACTGTTTTAAAAACTGGCGTTGTTTAAACCTGCTGCTCCTTGTAGCTCATGTCAGGGCTTCTCTGAAGCTTACAGAATTTAGCTCTGTATGATTCATCAGTAATTCAAAATTTTTAACAATGCAGCTTTAAGTTTGCTGTAATCAGCACTGTCCTCATTGTCCATTTGACCCAATGCATCCCAAGCTTTCCGTAATAGCAGGGATTGCTGGAAGCTCCAGGACTCTCTAGGAATTTTAGCCTGAATACAAACTTTTTCAAAAGAATTTAAAAAGGCATCCATATTCTCCCCCTCTTTAAATTCGGCTATTAATTTGGAATTCAATTTGTAACCCAGTCCTGTAGTCCCAGTTAAACCCAAGCCACTTCCCTGCTCTGGTGCCGCTGGTTGGAGTCGTAGCTTCTCCAGTTCATGCTTCCTCTGGTGCTCCTGCTCCTCACGGTCTGCGTCTCGGCATTCTTGCTCCCTCTTCTCCTCCTCTGCAGCTCACTGGTGTTTGCGCTCTTCACGGTCTGCCTCCCATTGTTCACAGTCTCTCTTCTCCTCTGCAGCTCACTGGTGTTCACACTCCTCATGGTCTGCCTCCCGTTGTTCACGGTCCCTCTCTCTCTAGAACTCCAGATCCATTCTGTGCAACTCAATTTGCAGCCTGAATACTTCTGAAAGGATACTGGTGACCTTCCCCTGCTGCTGCTGTGGCCCTTCACTGACAGTGGCCCTGCTGTCATCCTCACTGGATCTGGATGCTGCACTGGCCACTAGCCCTGCCACACTCGAGGTTTGGTCCTTTTCAATCACGGTCTGTGACTCGCTGCTCTGGGTATCTGCTACCATCAGGGCATCTATGAGGTTTTGCTTGCTGGCTTTCACCTCAAACAGGACTCCTCTGTCCCCACACAACTATCTTGAGTAGTCTACAGTGTGCCTGCTGTAGTTGGAAGCCATTTTCTTCCCTAACTACGGCTACTCTGACTTGCACTTTAGAAAAAAAATAAAATGGGTAGGAACTTGACTGTACGTCAAGTGATATAGTTCTGTTTCCTTTTTTTTAAAAAAAATTACTGCCTTTTTCTTTCTTTGCAAGTGAGCTGACGGTGTCAAGCCGACACACTGAACAATAAAAGTCTGTAATACCAAAATTTATCTATACCACTACCAACCAATCTGTCACAAACCCATTCAGCAGGTCAGCCCTCTACTCACAAAGTGCCAACCTCTAAGCACAGTCTTGTGAACAGTTAACAGAAACAGGGTAACCCTCCTGTCTGTTTTTGTGGGTTTGAATCAACCTTTGCTCTCCAGTCTTGGAGGGATTCAAACTGTGAACCTCTTGCTAGCGTACCCAATGCATAGGCTCAGATAATTCTGTCTTCAGGGGGCCAGATATCTTTGCTTACGGGCACCTAACCAGGTGTACAGAAATGAACCCTTAAAAACTCTAATAAAAGACCTCAGATTTAAAACGCTTACCTTTCTCCAGTTTGGTATCACCATTCAAGCTTATTCACGGTGTCTGCTTTAACCATATATATTTCACTTGTTAAAGGAAGAAATTCAAAGACAGACCAAGTAGGCTTCAAAAATAGAGTTTTACTAAAATAGATAAAAAAATATGTAAAACATAAAATACAGAACCATATATCACAAAACATACAAATCTTTTAAAAGAATAAGGTTTTAACAGTGCAATTCCTACTACAGTACTTAGATTTTGTCTCTCTCTACCTGTATACTTGCTTAAAGTGCTCAAAGTAGTTTCTTTGTCAGAGTGTAGATAAAAGTCTCCGAAGGAAAACAGAATTCTGTTTAAAAGCTGGCTTTGCCCACCTCTTTGCATGAGGTCACCTAGCTCCTCCTCTGTTTATGAAAAATCATACACCCAGGATACTTTATCATATTAGAAGGTAACTTAATTAAGGTTACATCAGCAGAAACTCCTTTCCCCATGTGACTTCCCCAATCAAGTCTGTAAATTCCTTTCATCTATAAGCAGTATCCTCTCTCACACAGACATCAAAGCATTTATGATTTCGCACCAGGGTGCCATATAACCTGCACTTTTCCCCTAAACGTCATAAAAGTTTAAGATTTCTATCTTAGCAACTACAGCTATAATTAACTTAGATAAATAGGAGATCCTTGATTAAGGTATGTTCTAGCCTGTAATTAGCTTCTGGCCTTCCAGGTAACACCTTGTATCTAAAACCTGTGTGTGTGTCATACTCACATGCTGTTTCAGCATTTCTCATGAGAGACAGTCCATAACACATTTTTATACTGCAAAAAATGATACAGTGATCAGAACAAGCTGTCCAAGTGCTACAGTCATTTCTACAGGGCACCAGGAGGGAGAAGCTTAGTTCTGTAATATGCTATGAATGGATGCCACCTAAGGAGAGATCACGCTGTGCAAAAGGGGACAGCCAACATAGTTTGGAATACAGAGAGCAATGGTGGGCAAATCGGCTGCAGGCAAGGCCAAAATGGCACATGTTATTATAAGCCACATCCCACTTGCATTAGATGGAGATTGAGGCCATCTGAAAAAATGGGCAGGCCATAGGAGAGCTTAGAGAGTAGGATACCACAGGTGATAGCAATGCAAGCAGATGGGGAGAGGTTATGGCTGGCTCGGTAGGCTAGCCTGAGTTTAATATTAACTGCTTTACAGGTGGATGATATGTGGAGAGAAAAATCAACGGACCGATCATGTGTTACACCCAGGTAATTAAAGAATGGGACAGTGCTACCTCGCAAGAAATACTGGCTCTACATATTTAGGATTTCCCTACCACACAGTGCCCCCAGTCCCAAAACACATAAACTGTGACTCAATAATGAATAGCATCACACCATCATATAAAGTGCAAATAAACAAGAAATTTGTTAAAAGGAAGGGATGGAAAAAACCAAGGGGACACAAGGAAAAATGGGAGCAGTGGGTGTAGCAATAATCCTTATACACTATGATCTATATATGAAATAACACTCAGAAAGTAACCACCCCACAGGCAGTATTGTCAACTCCAACTGCAGGTGTATCCACCACCACCCTCACCAACAACCTTGAAAGCTCTTTTTAAATTAGTTGTGGTGGGTTCCACAGTGAGCTCGAGTTGTAGGTGACAGGTTGGTGTGCACATCGGTGTGCTTGCAAACTTCTGACATAAACAATTCAACAGCTTAAGCAAAGTGTCTCTATTTCTACTCTAGATGTGATTAGTGGATGCAATGGTCTTCTGACTGGGCCTTAAAACCATCCTATGACATTAACCCTCCTGGCTTGACCTAGCTATCTAACTAGTTAAAAGACAGGGTCAGGCCCCTGATGGTTATTCATGGTTCAGTGGCTGTCTCTACTACTAGTGCTCTCCCAATAGCTGGCTTCCTGGAGACTGACCTTCTGCCGTCTTACACCAGCATGAAGCTACTATATCATTTGGGGGCTGCTGTATCCCTATCACTTTCACTCCTGAAAGGGCCTTTTGTGGTCTTCATCTCTCAGACCTTTCAATGCTCTCTCAGTGATCAACTGCACCTCTTAGGCCTTTGGATGACTCTGCCACTCAGGTCTTTCATCAATCAGGGGTGCTGATGTAGGAAAATGCGGAGTGCAGCTGCACTACAGAACCCATGGTCACAGATCCCTTTATACTGCAAGGCCACACTGTCGGGGTCAGACACCATCACCTGCTAAGAGATGGCTGACACAGGTATATCGCGCGGCTGCTAACAGGGCAAATCTGCAAGTGGGATTTACCTCTTCCCTGTCAGGCTCAGGCAGAAACCTTTTATCCCCTCAGGCAATGGCCCAATGAGCATTGGGCCTACTGGGATAGAGGAATCCTATCTAGGAATATAGTCTGTAAATCACATGTGGTTAAAGAAGTCACTGTTCCCCTCTTAGGTCACTCAACTGGAACACGCACCTTTCAGACTTACCAGGTTCTACATGAGCCCTGGCAGTGCAGGCTCTCTCTTGTGACTTCCGATCACAGTCTCCTAGCTCCAAGGCACTTGCAGGTTAAGAGAGTTGGAATTTTGGCTCTGAGGCTTTTTTATAGAGCTCCAGGACTGAGTTTTGATTGGCAGAATATTCTCAAGGAAACCATGCATCTCAAGCTGGGCCAGGTTTGAATGCAAGCTCCCCTGCAAACCTGAACTCAAGATTGGTCTATCTGTCTCTGAGCAAAGCACTGTGAGCCTCTGATCCTTTCCCAGCAGTCTTGCAGGATCAGAGGGCTTTCTTCAGCATGGCAGAAGCTACGTTTACATTTTGCTCTGTGTTGCTGGCGGCTCCTGCAGATTCCTTTAGGCTCCACTGGGCTATATTTTGCCATTTCCTGGCCCCACTGCTACCCTTGGGTTAGGATGCTGACCAGTGTTGCAGGCATACTGCCCAGTGTGAAGTCGTGGAACAGTACAATCAGCAGTGGAGCCCTTCCCCCTTACAGCTGCTGCACATCCAAAGCTCTTCAAATGGCGCTCCAAAAGCAATTTTCCTGCTCCCTGCTCCACTGCCAGATCCTGGAGTCAGAGAGCACTGCCACATCATGATGAGACTCCTCTTTTGTCCTGGATGCAGCACCACTGCACAGTTCTGAAGCTGGGTTTGCAGGACTCATCCTGTGTGGCTCATAGTGATTAACATCAAATAGAGATCACCCTAGAGCTACCCCTACTGCCTGCCTGGTCCCGCTGCTGCAGTTCCAAGGGGACCTGGAGTAAAAACGTTCGGTCACTGTGGTGGCTGGGGCTCAGAGGCTCATACATGTAAGCCCAAAATTTGAGGGGGGTAGGTTTACAGGATTTTAAAGATCCTACTGTATTTGCATTATCACTAATTCCACAGCAATACCTAACTTTTAACAGACTTAACAGAGTCAAGATGTTCATACTAGTTTGCGCAACCACCATTAAGGAATTTTGTTATGACTATAATTTCAGTGTTTTTTTAACTACTGTATTAGGGATGTAGCAAGGTTTAATTAAACATGAAGGCATGACCAGGTATTGAGTAACCAAAAGTATATCTAACCTAAGGTGTGTCATTGCCTTGTGCCTTTTGCTCTTAAGGTTAGACAAATGAAGGTAACCAACTCCTGGAGTACCTTAATGCTACTAATCAGGTTTGGAAGATGGTGCCAGTGATCTGTACACCCACTCAAGTTACAAGGTTGTGGCCCTTCCCCCCCCAGGGAGCACAGTAACATCAGGAGCACATTTTACAGGAGGGCGATGATATCTCCACCTTCACTACTTTCTGGGAGTCTGACGGAACAGACACTGTTCCATTGGCTCCTATTTTCTCAGTCCTCAATTCTGGCCCAGAGCAGCCGGATAACCCAGTCCTGCTCCCTTCACCTTAGTGGCCAGGTCATCCCCCATCCTCACTGTGGACTAGGTGGGCCTCTGTGATGCTCATTTGCCGACTTAACTCCACAACATTAGCTGATGTCACTGTTCGCAATGGCATGATCTACAGATCTCCAGCACAGAGGGAGGATTTAGGTAAAGTACTGGTGGATGCCAATGGCAAGATAGCAGAAATGGGGATGTGCTGCTGGTGGGGGATTCAATTTGACAGATGTAGACCTGAGCCTCCCAGCTGCAGTTTCAGGTAGAAGCAGGGACATCCTGGACTCCCTGCAGGGGGCGTTCCTCAGGCAACTAGTCTGCAAACCCACTCGTGATGGGGCAATACTGGATCAGACAGTGTTGCAGACATCAACGTGAGATGCTACCTGGAGACCAGTGATCACTGTACACTGTGGTTCAACACAAGGACAGCTGCAAAATCAAATTGCACAACAGTGAAGGTCCTGGACTTCAGGGGGGCAGATTTCAAAAGATGGGCAAGCTGGCTCGCCAGCGCAGTGGCTGGTCTTCCACTTGCAACACTCTGGGTTTGAGGGTGAGCTTAGGGAGTCGGAGGGCCGACCAAGGGGAGGAGGATTGAGCATCCTAGGGACTGCTATCCTCCTCCTTAGCAAGTGATCGGTGTGTAATTGACCCCCGGTTGGGGGGGGCGACTAATACAGCTGCCGGAGCTGAGCTGTCGGGGAGGCGTGTTACAGGTCAGTGCTTTGGCACACTAGATC
Source organism: Neoceratodus forsteri (assembly GCA_016271365.2). NCBI lineage: Eukaryota > Metazoa > Chordata > Ceratodontiformes > Ceratodontidae > Neoceratodus > Neoceratodus forsteri. The sequence goes on from CM028134.1 coordinate 495,587,281, forward strand.
ATTGCACGCCGTGCCTCCAGGGGAGCCAACACTTCAGACTCAGACAAAACCGCAAAATACTGCAATCAGGAGGTATGGAGCAGTGGGAACTAAAACTGGGTTGTGCAACTCCAACTAAGAATTTCAGGCAGATTCCACTGTTTTTTTTAAAGTGGCGCAGAGGAGGGAAAAAACTATGCAGCCATCTTAGTTGGTGATCAAGACACACTCCTGTAGAAAACCCTTTTAATAGAGATATTTTACCTCAGCAGGCTTATCCTGGCCAACAGAATGTTAAACGATATTAATACATTACGGACAGATAAATATTTCTCAAGTGTGCATACAGACTCACCAGGCTCTGTCCTGACAGCACCTCCAGCAGTGCCATCAGTATCTTCCCGTCTTGAATATCTGCAAACAGATCCTTCACTTCTAAGGGTGGGCAGCACTAGAAAGAGAGAGAGAGAGAGAGAGAGCAGGTTCAGGTGTTAAGACAGGATACCAACTATAGATGGAATGGGTAACTCCAGAATCAATGGAATATGGATATCCTTTAACAGCCAAATTTATTCCACTGGCATGCAATATCCAAATTAAAAGCAGTGGACACCTCCAGGAGAGCTCTGAAAAAACACTTTTAGACACAATGCAGCTTACAGTTCACATTAGCTCTATGTTTTTCCTGCTCATTAGTTATTACTGAGGCCATCTGCGTGGAAACAGAATCATTGTTCCTTTAAGAGTTAATGTGCTCCCATTGCTCAATCCCCACCTCAGGCCACAAAACTCTACTTGAAACAACACAGTCGTTCCCTTGGCAACACACTGTGATGCTGCAATATGGTAGGTGGTTTTGACTCCAAGTGGGATATAAGATCCAAGGGCTACGCTCTCAGGGATAAATGTCCTGTTCCCATTCGAATTTCTTTGGTAATTCATAATGAGGGAAGGACTACTGAACATATATGAAATGCAAGCCAAATTTTGTCCAAATAATTTTTTTCCAAAGTTTTCCACAAGTTGTCAGCAGCGCAGTAACGTGAAGTATGGTGCCATGTCATCACGAAGTACAGTCCAATGAATCCCCTCAGTAAGAATAATGCATTACAACTTTACCGGTAAGCATCACGAATCACCAGTAACCATAACACAGAAACATAGACTGTCAGCAAGAAAAGACCTTGAACTCCAATCAGTCTGCATACTTCCCTGCCTAGCTCTAACAGCAGTAGTAAAAGTTTCACGGCTTGACAAAAAGCCATTTCAAATAAATGCATATATAAAATGGACAGCATCATTTAATATGCAGTAAATTAGAAAATAACAATATAATAACCATTTCTAAAGCATCATCGGGCCATAGCATAACAATGATGAACAATAGTAGAAATACAGTTATAAGTAAGAACTGAAATGATATCAAAAGCCAGGCAACAACCACAGTACGTAATTGTGTTTGTTTTGTCTGTTGACAGAATTCATAAAACTTGCACAATTCACTGTCAGAGATATAGCAGTTCCAGACAATAATTGATCAAGCTATTTTATCAGGGATCCACAGATTTTGAAACATATGGTCCAAGCCATTTTTTGGATGTCATTATATACTCATGCTCAAGTCTAGTTTTTCATGCTAAAAATAACACCCAAGAAGAGGGACTCAACTTATCTGCAAGGCTCACCCACAGTATCTGTGGGGTTTACAATGGCAAATCATTTTTGTAAATGTGTTACCTAATTTTGTGCCCTTTCCTGGCCACAAAGACAGATTCTGTGCCTGATGCTGATCACGAAACAGATTTTTCCATCCAATTTAGGTAACAAAATAATGTCTATAGTTTTGCTAAACCTGACGAGGGAAAGGGGATCGACTCATGTGTAAGGTTGACTTATAGGCAATTATATGCGGTAAGGGGCAAAACAAAACATGAGTGATATCCTCAGGAATACAAAGCCAGCATAAGCATAATGTTGCTTCCTAATGTGAATCTAGCCCGTATAACATTTGAATCGATAGTCTGAAATCTAAAGGCCCCATATTCATAAAGTTATCACGGCTGCTAACAATTTAGTGCCCGCACTAACTTGAGCTTGCACCAGCATTTCGTGCAGGACCATATTCAGAAGCCCTCGGAGCGCTGCCCAAACCCAGCAGCAAAATTGAGCTAATCATACCACTGCGTCTACGCAAATAAGGGAGTCCGTCATGCGCAACAAATGGCCTCAGAGGCACTAAATAGCCTCCAGAGCAGCACTATTTACCACCGCCAAAAAATGCATCTTATTGCAGTACTACTGCCATACCACAACCCCCTGAAGGCAGGGTGGTTGTACTGCAGCTGCCTGCCCCTGTATCCAGTGGATCCCCAATTGCCCCATACTGTAAATAATGACAGATCCCTGGCAGTCTAGTGGATCTTCCTCCCTGACCGTCCCCCGTACTGTAAATAATGACAGATCCCTGGTAGTCTGGCAGACCATCCTCCCCTGACTGCCCCCAGTACTATAAATAATGACAAATTTCTGTTAGTCTAGTGGATCTTCCTCCCCTGACCACCCCAGTACTGTAAATAATAACAGATCCCTAATATTCTAGGGGACCTTCCTCCCCTGACTGCCCCCCATACTGTAAATAATGACAGATCCATGGTAGTCTAGCTCATTCACACCACAGGAGCTCTTTCAGAGTTCCACCACTTGTGTCCTGCATACTCTTAACACTGCATCCTGGGACTTTCTAAGCAAACTCAAGTCATAATCAGCATGCCACAAACAAATGTGACTACCTTTGAACCGTAAGTGCTATACACAAAGTATAAGTGGCAAAGTTGTGCAGCACAAAATTACCTTTCCAACAGTGCTATGCAATCAATGGTAATCAGTTCGTTTTTTATTTTATACTAGCTTATATATCAAACTGTGTGTTTTTTTTGGATTTATTCATGGTGCTTAGGTGAGGCTTGAGAGACAAATGTCAGCCATGCACACCATACCTTAAACAAATGTGAATAACTCCTAAAGTATACGTGATAGACAGAAAATAGTAGCAGCAAAGTTTGTTCAGCACACAATTACCTTTCTAACAGTGCTATGCAATCAATTCTAAGCAGTTTGGTTTGTTTAATATTTAGGTAAACACTGCTGACTTCCTCAGATGTTTCCTGGACTGAGTGAAAGTCAGTTAAGTATATCTACAGTTGTTACTGGCCTGAGGGGCTATGTTTTCAGCTGCCTCCTACAGGCGTATCAAGGCCTGAATGAGCTAGTGGCCCCCCTCCCCAGATCGCCCCAGGTCCCATGTAAACTTCATGGTGGGCTAGTGCCTCCCAACACCAAGTGCAACCCCCAGTGCAAGTACCACCCCCACCTGTTGAGCACTCCCCCAACCCTGACAACACTCACGGTGCGACTGTAGCAGATCAATGGCCAGCAAAGTCTTCTTTTCACTTACTCATCCAGCCACCACCTGAAAGTCACAGAGCGTGATCATGAGTAAGTACAGTACTCACAATCACACTCTGTGATTGTCAGATAGCAGATGGTTGAGAAGGTGAGCGGCAAGCTTTGCCATCCATTCTGGTGTGACTATACCTTAAACGGTGGGGGAATGTGGAGTGGGTAGGCTCAGTGGGTGGGCAATGCCACTTGCTTGGGGGTGGGCATTTACGTTTGTAAAGGGGGGTGCTAGCCCACCAGGGAATTTACATATGCATGGGACCTGGGGGCGATCCAGAAGGAGGGGGCCAGCTAGACTACCAGGGATGTTACCACTCTGTGCTAGGGTCCTGCTGCGCCCATGCAAAGAAGCTCATAATAGACATGCAGACTTCTCCTTAGTGCCTTGCATGCCAATATGCTTATCAGCATGCTTGGACTGAATATGGCTCACAGGAGCCCAGGCACTATACCATTTTGAGCAGCACCACCTCCTGTGGGCCACACACAGCCTTAATCAGTGTCAGCGCAGTGCATATCTATTTAGCATTATGCTGACATGGCCTGATATTTAGTCTGTTAGCGCACACTGTCAGTGCATGCTAGAAAAAACATTTAAAATCCCAAGCATTCCGACCTGTACAGGTGCTTTTCAATGATGTATCACAGTACTCACAATCTAACAAAAACAGCCAGAAGCCAGACCACTGGTGCAGCAGTAAGCACTACCACGTGTGACACTAGTGAACTGGGTTCAGAAAAGAACTTGGATCGCCGGGGGAGGAGGAGGAGTGAGCATCCCAGGTGACACACTCCTCCTCCTCCTCTGGGAAGGAAGGGTTACCGTCCCTACTGCTATACTGCCACTTGAGTGACCATGGTGGCATTGCAGCTGCGCACACCAAAGAAAGGGGAGGACTTCACCCGAGATCCAGAAGAAGTTGTGCACACCATTGCATACATACGCCTCCTTGTACCTCCTTGCATGCTGAAGCCCTTGATGGAGTACAGAACAAGGAAAATGGCCCAACCACCATGCCTGATGACAATCCCCCAGTGCCCAGCAAAAACCTGACCCAGGGACCCATGGCCGCCAGCCTGACGAACACTAGCAGGTAGGGGAGAGAAGGGGTACTCTCTCCTTCCCCACCCACAGGGAGGGTAAACCGAGGCAGCAAGGATGTCGGGACTGGGGGGGACAGACAGAGCCATGGGACACCTTGGGGGCTCTGAAAGATAGGCCAACTGTGGCAATGGAAAGGGGCATGAACAGAAAATTAAAAAATAAGCGAAGCATACACTGAGGGCGTAACTTGATTTTAATTTATTGCCATAAAACAGATGGGGTGGAAGAACACCCCTATTTAGCAGCCTGCTTATGGGGCTTCATCAATGAGCTCTAACTGGCTGAATATTGCTCAGAGTCAGTCACGCGCTATTTTTGGCACAGCACAACAGACTGTGCCGCACTTGTGGACAGCTCAGAATATTTATTTATTTAAAAGTTTGGAAACAGAGAGGCACACTGAGCCAAAGCTTGTTTCCAGGTGCGACCCGGGGAAGAGAAAGGGGATAGTGCAAATAGAAATACAGAATACAATTTAAAGAGCTAGCGTACTGCCTGGAAACTGCCTGCAATTAATTGTAACTTTCAGATATAGTCAGCTATCACTTCTTATATCTCAAGTATTTTTTATTTTCTGTTTGCTAATTAGAAGATTTTCCAGCTGGCAGTACTGGGGTGATGTGTGGAGCAGTACTCTATCTGGAGGAAAAAAAAAAAAGTCAGTTCTGTTCCTCCCACTACATCAACACTGAGACCACACTGACTATGACATCACTTGTAACCAATGAGAACCATTTCTTACTGCCAGGTTTCACTTTCACATGAAGCAGCAGTGACTGGCTCTCCCTGGTTACCAGTGATGTCACAATTTCCTGCATTTTGATTGGCAGCTTGTGAGAGCCACTGCTTAGGCTGCAAGGATTGTGGTGCCTCGAGGCGTTTGGTCTCATTTTTTATTTTTTTTTTTACTTTGGAGCAACATGCCCCATTTATACCCCACTTGTACACCCCCTCAGTGCTCCACTCCTTCAGGCATTGCTCATGCCCCTCCTGAGTCCACAACCACAGTGTCTGTCCCTTAGAGTGCCCGGCTGCTACTTACCTCCCCTCCACTGCTTCCATGGAGCACCTGCACAGCGGAGATCTGCCCATGGGTCCTGGACTTGGATGGCTGCTGGAGCGGCTGTCATCTAGGCTCACTGAGGCTTTTTCCATTTTTCTGTGGTTCCCTGTCCCCGCTCCCCTGGGATGCCGGAGCAAGGACGTACATCCAGAGAGGTGACATGCTGATGCACGCCTTCCTCCCAAGCACCTGACAGTGTCCCCCCTCCCCGTCTCCAGTGAATGGAGCCACCAGAATCCTGGACAGCCTGTGCTTCCACCAGCTCACTCGGGATACAGGTGCATGAGGCACCCCTGGTGTCCCTCCCCAGAGAAAGGAAAGCATCCATTGGAACACTCAATCCTTCCTCTCCCCGCTGACCCGAGTCCATTTCTGAACCCGGGTCGCCGGTACAGCACAAGGTGTGGCATACAGCGCCTCAATCCTCAGTGCCAGTGGGCCGGCCATTTGGTCTAATTTCTGACGATGTAGTGGGAAGCACATAACTGACTTTTTTTTTTTTCCTCCAGACACAGTGTTGCTCTACACATCACCCCAGTACTGTCAGGTGGAAAATCTTCTAATTAACAAACAGAAAAGAAAAAATACTCGAGATATAAGAAGTGGCAGCTGACTGCATCTGAAAATTACTATTAATCTCAAGCAGTACACTAGCTCTTTAAATAAAATAGCCAGGTAAATAACATAAGGTGCTTGAAGGTACAATTATGAGAGTAGCATGGATAAGAAAATGCAAGGGTAATTACACAAACAATTGGTATTGGCAAAAACTATAAAGGGTAGTAAAGACATATAGGCAAAACGGGTAGAAAGCATGCAAAAAGGAAGCAAGGCAACTGTAGTATGCAAAATGGTCCAGACATGTGGGGAAAAGTGTAGTGCGTAGAGAGACAAGTTAATAGGGGTAGAAAGAGCCCTACACTCCAGCTGTCAAGAGGTGGAAGATCAGAAGCATGGGGGGGGAGCAGGGAAAGCATACATTTTAAACAGTGCAGAGAGGGAACTAGACGAAGGGAGATTGGAAGTGAGTTCCAGAGGGAGGGGAGATGGTAGGAGAAAGATGCCTGCCCCGAACTGGATAAAGAACAGGGTAGAGAGAAGGTACAGGAGTCCCAGGAGCATAGTGGATAGGAAGAGAGGGATCAGGTGGGAGAACAGAGAGGAGAGGCAGGTGGGAAGGGAGCCAAACTAGAATTTAGAGATAAGGGTGGTACTGTGATGTTGCTGGCGTAGGTGAAGAGAGGGAAGGGAGAGGGAGAAGTAGGGAGAACAGTGGTCATGTGTGGAGGGGAGCATTAGAGGCAAAACTGCAAAAGGCATTAAAGAGGAAGTCCAGTCTGGAGAGGGATGAGGCAAGGTGGACCCAAAGATGACACCGGCATAGTCAAAGACAGGGAGGATCATTTTAGTAAGCAGCTCACAGTTGACAGTGAGTGAGAGAGAGTCTTTGTTTCGATACAAGGCTCCTAGTTTGGAATGGAGTTTGGAGTGGATATAGTCAATATGGGAGGAGAAATCAAGTCAACTGTCCAACCAGATGCCAAGATATTTGAAGGTAAGGACTACTTCAAGAGTGGTGCCATCTAGGGTGGAAAAGGGGGGCAGGGGAGTTTTGTGAGTTTCTGTGCAGTTCCGAGGGCATAGATACAGTTTTTTTTTTTGTGTTTACCTTAAAGAAAAGCTGTCATCTTTACACTCTCCCCACCTCCAAAAGCCGTACCCCCCGATTAGCTGTTTCGCAATGAAAACGCCTTTCTTTCTGTGTTTCAACTTAGTTTATTTTCATATTGAAAAGTCTGGGTTTCTGTAACATGGCGGGCACTGCGCGGTTCCATTTCAAGAGAAACTGTGGCACCACACTGTTCACTTCGGTATAAGTGTATTACAATGCAGCTGTTGGAAGACTGCAGTGAACAATTTAAGAGGTGCGAGAACACTGTAACTAGGGGGCACTCACTAACATCGGTGGGGATGAGATTCAGAAGGGACATGAGGAAGTTCAGATTTGAGGAAAGATGAGTACAACATATCACCTCTGGATCAATTAGTGCTTGAGCAGTAGTAGCCTTCAAGCATGGGAGAGGAGAGGAGAGGAGAGGAACATAAGAAGTAGCCGGCAGATTGGGACCGCGTGATCCATCTAGTCTGCCCAAAGATTTCTACCCCTGCCTGTTTTATTACCCCTTCAAGTGCCCACATTGCCCGTCACATGCTAGTCTGAATTCTTGTACCATCTTCAATGCTACCACCTCTAAGGACAGGCTGTTCCATGGTTCTATCACCCTCTCTGTGACAAAGTGTTTCCTTCTATTGGTTCTAAATCTGCCTCTCGCTAGGCACAGATTGTGCCACCTTGTATGCGTTGTTTTGTTTTCCTGGAATAGGTTTCCTGTCTGGGCTGTGCGGATTCCCTTCATGTATCTGAATGCTTCTCTCATATACCCCTATTTCTTCTTTGCTCTAGAGAGTATAAGTTTAATTCACTGAGTCTCATTTCATACTGTTCTTGATGCAGACCCTGCACCATCTTAGTGGCCCTTCTCTGAATCCTTTCTAAGCAGTCAATGTCCTTTTTTTAGGCTGGGCCTCCAGAACTGTATACACAGTATTCTAGGTGCAGCCTGACCAAGGACCTGTACAGCAGGATGATTACCTCGCACTTCCTGCTCGTAATCCCTCTACCTATGCAGCCAAGGATGCCGCTAGCCTTCTGTGCTGTTTTTTCACATATTTTCCCCCACTTTTAGATCATCAGTAACAATTACTCCGAGGTCCCATTCCATCTCTGATTTTTCTAACTGATGCCCATTCAGTGCGTACGTCTTTCTTGGGTTACGTTTATCCATGTGCATCAACTTTCACTTCTTGCCATTACATTTTAACTGCCACATTCTTGACCACTCTTCCAATTTCTTGAGATCAGCTTTCATCCCAGAAGCACCTTCATCTGTGTCTACCATGTTGCAGAGTTTTACATCATCTGTGAACAGGCAGACCTTCCCCTCAAGTCCATCAGCAATGTCACTGATGAATATGTTGATGAGGACTGGGCCAAGGACTGACCCCTGTGGAATGCCGCTGGTTACTCTGCCCTCCTCTGATAATGCCTCATTGACCAGGACTCTCTGTGACCCATCCTGAAGCTAGTTCTTAATCCAGCTGACTATTTTATGGTCTATGCCTGTGTGCTGTAGTTTGTTAGCTAATCTCCTGTGGGGAACAGTGTCAAAAGCTTTGCTAAAATCTAAGTAAATCATGTCCACTGTGCCATCTTTGTCCACTGTTCTGGTTACCCAATCAAAGAAGTCTACCATATTCATTAGACATGAGCGCCCAGCCGTAAACCTGTGCTGTTTTGGGTCAAGTCTTCTGTTTTTCCTTAGGGAGTTTACTATCCTCTCCTTAAGCAATGGTTCCATAATTTTACCCACCAATGAGGTTAGGCTGACAGGGTGGTAGTTCCCTGGTTTTTACCTGCTTCCACTCTTGTGCAAGGGCATCACCGTTGCCCTTTTCCAGTCGTCTAGTACTAGCGACTTATTGAACAGTTCAGTCAGTGGTGCGGCAATCTCTTTCCTGAGTTCTTTCGGGACCCTCGGGAGGATACTATCTGGACCCATTGCCTTATCCACTTTTAACTTACCCAGCTCCTCTAGGACTAGGGGTTCATGCTGGACACACTATCGTTTTGCCCAGTGCCACTTAACATATGTCCCTTGCCACTGTCTTCTATAGAGAGGACTGAGCAGAAATCATTCAGTACCTCTGCCTTATCTTTATCCCTCTCCACCAGCTGACCCTCCTTTGATGCTAGACGGACTATTCCCCCCTTATTCTTCCTCTTGTCTCTTATGTATTGATAGGATTGATAGGAGAATGCATCTGGGGGAGGAAGGGGATGGCCCACCATAAGGGTCTACAGCAAAAAAAAATAATTATGCGCTAGGCCAGGCAAAACAGATTCTATGTTTCTATGAGCTGGGCTGCCTTCCTATAAGGCAGAAACTGGACTACAGTATTCTTGTTCTGACACCAAAGGCCCTAAGCAGTTTGGATCCACCTTTGGATCCTGCTTAATGCTGCGATCTGCTGACCCCTTACAGTTCAGGCAAATGTCTTCATGTCATGAGGCTCTTGAATGCCCTCCATTCACATTTAAAATCTGCAGAGTGCAGGTGTTTGGAGTAGTTGACCCTGCTGTACAAACTCCATCCCAACCTGAATTAGGAGGCCCACTAGACTGAGCCACTTCAAAGCAGAGGTTAGGAAGGGGTTTGTTAGTGCTGCTGTCCATGGACTGTTTAAGTTGGCTATACTAAAAAGTAAAGTCACTCAGACTACAGTCCTTACGTACTGTTTAACTGCACTGTTTACTGTATTTAAGGATTATTTATTGCATGTGCTGATGTTTGTGAGTTTTATGTAACTATGTATTAACTATAACTGTAAAGCACTCTGAGCCCAAGATGAGTGTTAAATAAAAATGAATTACCTAGCTACCTACCCTGACGGAGCTGGCATTTGGATGTAATTGTTTAAAGAGTGACTAACATCTCTGGGAATGCTTCTGTACATAGTTACTTATTTTTTAACCATTTATTTTCTAAGGGTAGCCCAGCTGAGACTAAAGGCCCCATTTTCTGCATTGTCTTGCTTCAGACCATTTTACAGCTAGGAAGACTGAAGCATGTGATGTTCTCAGGGTCACAGTCAGCAAGTGACTCAAGTGAGATTCAAACTGCTGCGCGCTGACCACTAGGTGACACGACACTGCTTTCTATTACATTAGACACACTTCAAATCTTTATATACAGTACTGTCTGCATTTCTTTTCTTGCCATTCTTTATTACTAAGGACAGGTAATTGAAAACTGTAGCACCATCCCTTGGGCTTCACATGCTGCTAGTGCTGCTAGACAGCATCTGGAATCATGGACCTGGTTTCAGAAACACAGATGCAGACAATGATGGCAGAAACAGACCTGTGACTCAACTAGTCTGCCCAGTTGTACCCTTTTATACCCCATGACCATGTCCAGATGGGGGGTTTTGCCCTCCTCTCCCCCTTTGCTCCCTACCTCACTGCTACTCCCCTGAGAAACTCTTAAGCCCTTACTCTGTACAGCTGTGCCTGAACCCATTAATGGTGTCTGCACTCACCACCTCTGCTGGTAGGCTGTTCCATGGCTCAACCACTCTCTCGGTAAAGTAAAACTTTCTAGCATCCCTCCAGAATCTCCCCCCACCAGCTTACAGTCATGTCCCTTTGGCTTTGCCCCATGATTCCTGTTAAGCAGCTCCTTCCAGTTTACCTTGTTTATTCCTTTCGGGAACTTGAGGGTCTCTAAGGTGTCCCTTCTCCCTTTAGGCCTCCATCGAATACACTGCAGTGCACTAAGCTGATCCTCGTAGTATCTGCTCTGCTGGCCCTGAAACATTCTGGTTACTCTACGCTATGCTATCTGCAGCCTGTCACTGTCCTTCCTCAGGCGAGGACTCCAGAACTGCACACAGCATTCCTCCAGATGGGGTCTCACCAGTGATCTATAGAGGTGTGGTATTACCACTTTCCTCCTGTTATAGAAACTCCTTAATATACACCCTAAAATTCTGTTTGCTTTGTTGTCAGCCTTATTACTGTGCACTAGCTAGTTTGTTATAGGGAGCTGCTTCTGATGTTCCCCAGATCCCTTTCCTCTGAAGTAGTGGTCAGTGGTTTTCATAGTAACCTATTCTGGTGTTATAAACTGAGGAATAGGACACCACATATTGACGAGCAGTAACAGTATCAAACATTCATAGAACCAAGACCCTAATCCATGTAAAATATCACTAGTAATAAGGAATGGGGTCAGTGACAGAAAAGCAAAAAATACATAGAGTATAGGCAGAATGCTGTCTAAATATTATCCTTATTAATGTTTTTTTCAAGATGTGTCTATACTTCCTTAAGCAAATGGTTAACTGACACACATTCAGAGTTTTATATATATATATATTTTAATGTGCAATTTTTCTCCAAACCACCCAACCTATCTCCAAGGAGCTAGTCCACCAATTCCATTTACCCTCATGGCTTGAGCCCCACCCCCACCCCCACAACGGGGCACCTTTAGGGTGGATACCTGGGAGACACAGATCCAGCTTGTGGCTGAGAATCCAAGTAATGAGTAGTGCACCCTTCATGTCATACTCCCATTTTCATACGCAAGACATCCTGCACAGTCACCTGCAACCACAAATACAATGGGCCCCATTCCTTACCCACCCAGCCAAACTGGGAAGTCTCTCTGCTCTTGTGCCACAGATTTCCTTGTGACTGAGGATGAGGCATGTACACCACCCACTGCCCACCAAATGCTTATTTACTAAAATGGTCTCAGAGAACAAATGGTTAAAAGTGAGTTTCCAACAGAAGCTCCTGAAATAGAAGCAGGGCATATGCAACTAGAAGAGGAGCTAAGTGGAGCCAACTAGAGAGAGCTAGAAGATTCCAGTCAGTCTGAGGAAGTCTGTGTCTAGAGTTTGTCTGTGAGACTAAGCAACAGCCAAGCTGAAGAGCAGCTGTCCCAGGCTTCGGGCCTGGGCCCAGGTCACAGGGAGTACTGGACTGAGATGCACCTGCTGAGCTGGAGTGATAGCAAGACTGCAGGCTTGGCGCATGGCTCAGGTTGCCTATCAGGTTCCAGTCCCCAGTGTGTTCCTTTCATCAGGCCAGCAGAGCAGTCCAAAGAGACAGAGAGACAGATGAAAAGAAGTGCAGCCAAAAAAGCAAACCTGGCAAAAGAGACAGAAGAAACAATGTAGCAGAAATAGCTTCAAACTACAGTACTGTATATAGCGTCCTGCCACCAGCTTCAAAATACAACACAGACATATTTAAGTGCACTGTAATATGTTCAAGTCTTATGAATAGTTTGAGACAAAAAAAATTGGCAATACTTGTGTATGTTGTCATGCCAATACAGTTATTTTTGAATCTGAATTTGACTTTTGAGAGAGACAGAGAGAGAGAGAGAGAGAGAGAGAGAGAGAGAGATTCCCAGGAGAATGAGATACAGAGGGGGTAAATGGGTGTCACCGCCTAGGGACCGGAGAGGGGATGCGCCTACGAGAGAGAGAGATGTGGGATTTAGCTACTCATTTTATTTTTGTTTTTGAAATTTGTGGCCAGGAGTGGCACACTTAGTTGAAGCTCACTTCCAGGTGTAATCAAAGGAGCGGTTACAGAGGAGAGGGGCAAGTACAAACAAACAGGCATAACACAAAATCAATAAAACAATACAAATGCAGAACGTCTCAGTGAACGTACAATATAAAATACGTGCAATATAGGAATACAGTAAGATCAATAAATAAAAACAGTGAATAAAATATCAGTGAACATGCAATATAAAATGTTTGTACTTCAGGCATACAGCGAGATCAATAAATATATAAAATAATGTATGGGCAACCATATAAAACAAAGTTGTGTTTATATCAAGGGGTGAGATGACATCATAGACCTCAAGACCGAAATGGGAGCAGTGAACAGTCCCTACAATGTGACTGTCATCTCACCCCGAGATGGAAACATCAGACTTGATGTGCATGTCTGCCCATACATTAGTTTGTATAGCACATGTTCATTTTATTTCTTTCACCTTCTTTCTAACTCTGTTGCAAACTGTGATCAACTAACAGAAAAAGCAAACAACAGGATAAGAGTAAAACATTTAATATAATTTAAATAGTAGATACATGGGTTGGCAACATTTAAGTAGTTCATCTTTGAACAAACAGTTCACTTGGGGTGTTTTTAGTCTTCCTAATATCTTTGTTATAAGGAATCTGCAGTGTAGGTATAAACATGAGGAATCCTAATGAACACAAGATTCTATGTTGCTGTACCACAGAAGTGACACAGCTATAGTAGTATAACAACATTCTGACATCGCTGCTTTGGTACAACAGCATCTGGAAGTGTATGGATATCCACACACAACACTGAATCATATTCTATAAATCAGAGTTGCTCAGAATACACTGAATGGAATCAGATTCAATGGATTCTGACCCGATTTTCAGAACTGCAGTCCAAAAATCCTAATTCCTAAACTGAATCCCAAAACCTATTTTAAACAGATATTCAGGATTTATTACAAATCCAATTCTGATTTTAAGGCCCTTTCTGAATCAGAATTGGATTAGGAATCAGAAACTCCTGAACAGTCCAATCAGATCAGAATCAGCTAATTCCGAGCATCTCTACTATAAACAAATACAGTGCACAAAGTCTCAGTGAATTGCCAGTAAAAATACGTGCCAAACAGGCATACAGTGAGATCAATAAATAAATACCTTGAATAAAGTGCTGGGGAATGTACAATATATACTATGTGCTATACATGCCTACACTTAAATCAAAAAATAAATAGAGTGAATAAAGTGCTGAGGAATGTGATTGCACAGGAGCGACACCTGGTGGAGGCTGGGTTGCCATCCTGTAGCGATGCAAAATCAAAGTTCTCTGGGGCGGAACAGATGCTGGCCGTCATTGCATGTTTCTGCCCCAGCCTACAGGGGAGAAAAGCAAGGTGGGTCCTCCATCTCCATGAAGCCCTCCCCGGGCTTCAATTAGCCTCCATCGCCAGAAGCTCTCCCACCCAGTTACTGGTTCCGTGGCACTGGAAATAGCAAGGTCTGGTGCCATGGCCCCACCTTCCGGGGGGCAAGCCAGGGGTGATTGGGAGAAGCAATGGCAATTGACGGTAGATGGAAGTCCTGGGGGCCATGACCAGGGCTGAATCTGACAGGACGCCGTACCGGAAAAAAGCAAAATAAATATAAAAAAATAAATAAACATGGGTGGCCCCACCTCTCCTCAGTTCCCTGCAAGAGATCATACTCAGATGATCTCTCTGTAGGGAACCAGGAGAGAACCCAGCATTCTGCAAACTAGGTTAAGGCAGAGGGCTATGAAAAGAACACACTGGCGATAGAAGTAGCAAAACCTAGAGTTGCAGGCCCATCGGGGGGAAGGAGTGTGGGACAGCATGGCCTGATGGAAGAGATTCTCCAAGATCTACCATTCCTGTAAGTACATAACTACTCTATCCTTTTCGGGGATATCTCTTTCATCAGGCCACATTTACGGAATGAGTACCAAGCAGTACTGACAGTGAACAGTGTGGGTGGCTGCGGAGACTACAGGCCTAAGAAAGGAGGCCTTGTAGAACAGCTAGGCCAAAGCCAGCCCATTTACAAGAGAAAATGTCCAGACTATAGTGTTTAGTGAAGGTGTGGACAGTACTCCAGGTAGCAGCTGCACAGATGTCTGCAGCACAAACAAACCACAGAGGCGGCAATGCCACTAGTGAAATGAGCACGAACTACCCAAGAAAGTTCCTTACCGTACTTCCTATAACAAAGAGTAATACCGTTGTCTAGCCATTTGGACAAGCACTGTTTGGAATCTGGGGTGCTCTCTTTTCCAGGGATCAATGAAACAAAAAGATGCAAGGACTTTCTGCAATCCTTTGTGCAGTATACTCAGTATAGTACCCGAGTATTATGTGTACATCTAGAGTATGGAGCAATGCTTCCCCTGGATTGGCATGCTCTGGATAATAAACTGGCAAATGGATGATTTGATTTAAAGTAAAGTCAGACACCACTTTGGGGAGAAACGTAGGATTAGTATGCAAAGACACCCCACCTTTGTGGAAAATCAAATAAGGAGGCTCACACGTTAGAGCCTGTAGCTCTGAAATCCTTCTAGCAGAAGTGATTGCAACTAAAAGTAATGCTTTCCAAGAAAGAAAGCATAAATCCTGGCAATGTTCTCAATGTGTTGGGCATAGGAAAGGTGGTTATCCAAGGTTACTCCCAGATATCTGAAGTGCTGAATCTGTCCTAGAGGGCTGCCTAAGTGGTTTCTTATGGTGAGGGCATGAGCTTTGTGCTTATTATGGGGGGTGCTGAACAACATAACTTTAGTTTTTTTTTATAATTAGGAACCAGTCTATGAGCAGTGAACCATTCTTCTACTTCATCAAAGCAGTGCTGAAGATGGTGTTCCAGTTGAGTGGGGTTGGGATGACTTCTAAGGATGACCACGTCATCGGCATATAGGAGGATCTGTTGCTGACAGGAGTGGGGAAGGCTGTTAAGAAAGATACTGAAAAGGAGGGGACCCAAGATTGTCCCTTGCGGCACTCCAGAGCAGACAAAAAGCCAATCAGAGATGACACTGGAAATTTTCACCTGCTGGGATTGTTCTTCTAAGTAGCTTTAGAACCAGAGCATTGTTTCTTTGGAAAGGCCAACTCAGATTAGTTGATGAAGAAGAAGTGAGTGTTTAACTGTATCGAAGGCCTTTGTTAGGTCTAGGAAGGCCACACCCACAAGGTTACCTTAGTCAAGTGACTGATGCATGAAGCCTGTGAATTCCAGAAGCACAGTAGTAGTGCTATGCCCCTTTCTGAATCCATGCTGCTGAGGGCATTGGATGGAGCATTTGTTGAGGTAGTCCACTAACTGATCCGCCACAATTCTCTCTTGTACTTTAGACAAAGGGGGGAGGATTGATATCGGTCTATAGTTTTAATGAAGAGAACGATCACCAGATCTATGAACAGGGGTTACTAGGACTGATTTCCAGATATGTAGGAATTGCGAATGATTTAGTGAGAGGTTGAGAATCCTTGTAATTAGGACTAGTACTTCTTTCAGGGTCAGGACAATATGTTTGAGGTCCAGCGAGTCCCCACTGTGCCTTGATTTTCCCAATACTTTGTTCAGGTACTTCCTAACCAGGTTCACTGTGACCTTCTTGAAGTAAAATGGGGAATGGGCAGGACGGCCATCTTCAGGGCACTGAGCACTACTTGTGGTGGTATCATCAAAGCAATCCGGTGGGAGGACACTGCTCAAGTAAGCTTTTCCAATACAAAATTCAAGTCCCAAGCTGTGGATTATGGCTGGGGGGCTTTAGATGTAGAATGCCCCTCAAGAACATATAGGCCACCTCCAGCTGAGCAACCATACAGCCCTCTATAGGCATAAGGAAAGCAAATACAGCAGCCAGGTGCACTCTGATAGAGGAACACTGCAGGCCTGAAACTAATAACAACAGTAGGTACTCTAGAACCTGATTAACCAGACAGGTGAATGGGTCCAGGTGGTGAAAAATGGCCCATAAAGCAAACCATTTTCACTTCATGGAATAAGTGAACCTGATAGAAGGCTTTCTAGCAGCCACCAGAACATCAGCTGCTTTTTGAGAAACCCCAAAACATGCAATGTCTACGTTTTCAGGAACTATGCATGCAGATGGAAAGACTTCAGGTCTGGATGGACCAGGGTTCCCTGTTCCTGTGACATTAGACCCTTGCACTGGGACAGAGGCACTAGGGGTTCCACTGCTAGCTGTTGCAGCAAAGGAAATCAGATTTGTTGAGGTCATAGGGGAGCAACGAGTACCAGAACTGCTCCCCTTCATTTGTAGCTTGAGTAGCATCTCTCTAAATTAGAGGGAAGGCATACAGGAACCTCCCTTTCCAAGAGATGGACAACGCATCTCACCAGCAAACTCCAGATCCTGGAGCATGCGAGCAGAAAAGTGGCAGTCTTGCACCGCATGGGGATGCAAAATGGTCCAACTCTGGACAATCCAATTGTTCTAACAGGTCATCGACCACCAAGGTCAGCAGTTCCCACTTGTGCATCTGGGACAGTGACCTGCTTAGTTTGTCTGCCAAGATGTTTTGGGTGTCTGGAACATCTGGAACATATACAGAAGATAGTTCTAGACTGTGGTCCAGAGCCCAATACCAAATCCTTACTGCTTCCCTGCACAGTGCATAGAAATGAGTCCCCCACCTTATTTGTTAATGTAATGCGTCACTGACATTGCCTGTCTGTATTAGCAGAAGATCTGGGGATAAGTGGTTCTGGAAGGCCTGGAGTCCAAACAGAACAGCTCACATTTCTAGAATATTTATGTGCAAGGTACTCTCCACTGGAGTCCCTGTGCCCTGTGTCTGATGGGGGCCTAAGTGCACTCCCCAGCCCATCCCCAAAGCATCTGTGGTGAGAATCTGTAGCAGGAAGGGGATCCAGAATGGAACCCCCTTTAACAGGCTACTAGGTTTCATCCACCACTTGAGCACTTTGTGTACAGTGGACATGACTAGAACCTATGTTTCTTTGTCTATGGCTCACTTTTGAAGCAAAGTCTGCACTTCCTCCAGTAGCAGAGGTACAGTAGGTGCTCCAGAGGATAGGTTGTCACAAGTGAAGGATGATCTGGAGGTGTGCCCAGAAGTTCCAGAGCATGACCCTTTTCTATGATCTCCAGAACTCATGCATCTGTAGTCATCTCCTTCCAGTGATTTAAGTGGAGGTAGAGGTGACCCCCTACAACCACCCTTGGAGGTAAAAATGGTTGGGGTGTATAAGGAATAAGGTAGAGCTGGTTGGGGCAGCTCTCCCTGTGCCACCACCTCTAAGGGCTTTTGTATGGGAACATGGGGTATTATTGGGGCTGGCAAGGCTGCTGCTCCCTTGTGTCTTCCCTGCTGTCTGGTGGCTGGGCGACGTCTGAAACCAGCTGGACGAAAGGGACCCCTGCTCCTACCCCTAGACTGGATATGGCAGATGGAATGCACAGACTTCAGAGTCCTGCCTGATGCTTATACTGTAAGTTGATTGAATATCTTAGACCTCAGGCCCCAAACAACTTGTGCCCTCAAAATGGGGCATTGAGGATGGACTGCTGCACATCATTAGCAAAGCTTATCACTCTAAGCCAAGAATATCTCCAGAGACAGATACCAGAGGTCACAGTCCTGGTAGAAGCATCTGAGACATCACAGGCTGTATGGAGCAAATGCTTGCTCACATCAGCCCCAGCAGTAAGAGCTTCTGGGAGCTCCTGTTCTGGGGTACCCTCAGGCAAGGCTTGTGCAGCTCCTTTGGCCTTCCTCTAGAAAGTGTTCCGATACTTCAACATGTGGGCCTGATAGCAGAAAATATGAAGGCCCAGAGATGCTGAGGCAAATGTCTTTTTGCCTAACACATCCAACCTCCTGGACACTTTGTCAGGAGGGAAGAAACTAGGGTGCTTAGGTGCTAGACCCATCATGGGCAGCATTAATCACTACTTAATCTGTCTCACGCTGCGTGGCATAGAAAGGCTTCCCAGAACGTGCCATATACATTTTGTCTGCCTTCCTGAAAACAGCAGGAATGATGTTTGGTATGTACCAAGAAGCAAAGGTGGCATCCTCTAAAGAAGGAAGCAAAGGTGCACCACAATGACAGGGGATTCTGGAAATTCCAAGAACCCTATTGAATTCTTTTTAGTACTGTCCTATTCCTCCAGATCAAAACCCATGGCAGCTTGCAACTGCTGCATTATGGTGAGAAAAGTGGGATTCTCTGGAGGGGACTGTGGTGTGTTTATCATAGAGTCCTCACTGCAGGTTGAGACAGTGGAACTGGTGCCAAGGTCATAGTGGCTTTCAGCACAGTCCTCAGCCTCCTCCTCCTCATCTTGCATTATTAAGTCAAGACTGTATTCATACTCACCATCGAGTGGGTCAACGGGGAAAAGGGAGTACACTGGTGGCGACGTCAGTGGCACCCTAGGAGGAGGCTGTGGCAAGGGTAGACCTTGTGGCATCAATGGAGGATTAGTAGTAGGCCCCATCAACAACCCTCTGGAACTGGGAGGCCAGATGGCAGATGACTAGTCATAAGCCCCGATCTTGGTGCTGTGTCGATGGTTGGGGGGGGGGGCAAGCGGCATCACCACCGGAGTAGATGACAGCACTGAAGAGGTCATATCTGCAGAGTGAAGGTGTGAGCTGGAATGCGCCAGGGAGGTTCTCTCCTTGTCCTCATCCCACTGCTTGTGTTTTTGACACCCTAACACCTTGTCCCGGGATTTGGCTGACCTAGATTCGGTCGACTGGGCCGGAGATGCTGCACCCTCTGTTGGAGCTCCTTCTCCATTCTGGCTACTTTTTGCTTGAGGAGATGCTTCTCTAGAACCCTTTACTGTGCTGCCTGGTTGCAGAATTGAAACCCTGGCAGATTCTGCAGGCCTTTACATTGTGGTCCAGGCCTAGGTACCAAACACAAACATCCTGGGAGTTGCAGGTGTGAATGTTGTCTACACATTTGCAATACCAAAATAATATTATGGCTCTTTTCATGACATACAGGTCATCGAAAATCACTATAAAAGTGATTACACTGTATATGAGAAAATAAAAACAGTGGCTATTTCAGAGGCATTTCAATCAGTGGTTTGATGAGTCTGCTTGAATAGGGGCCACCCACATTTGAAGGGGTGGGCCACCCACAATTATGTATGAGTCGACATCTGACGTCATCATGGTGGCCCTGGCTAACTGCGTGCAAAAGTTTCCATGTGGTCCTAGCACTTGGTGGCATTAAGTTCCACAGGTGTGGCCTGAAGAAAGAGATATCCGCAAAGAAGATCTCCCCACTCGTGAGCAGAAGATGCTAAATAAGGAAGCACCTTCACTTCCTGTCCACCTAACACCTTGGATCACCTGCATGCTTCTGCTGGTCTGTCTCTTAAACATTACAGCACCTTCGTAGCAACACCTTGTCAGTGCAGGTTTCTTGTTGTTACCCTCCTTGTACTGTATTTGTTTCCATCTTTCCATAACTGAGCCATTCAGTAAGCAGCAAGACCTCCCCCCAAATCTGGACATTTGTTTAAAATATGAAAGTTCGGATTCCAACTTAAATAATAATGCTAGGATAATTTACTCTTGCAGTTGTGCAGCAGCAGTAAATCTCATAATAATGCACCAGCAAAAAGCATCAGTGATTGTTATTTTGCAATATGTAAAGTAAAAAAGGCACTACAGAACAATCCTGTGAAAATGGTGTTTCATGCAATTTTAAGACCATTGCTTTCCTTTTCACTGAAGTGCACACTTCCCTGCTTTCTTCCCAATGAAGTGGATACTTCTTGAAGCAGAAGACTCGGTGACTCACAGAAACGTGCTGCAAAAACTCAGCAAAGTACAATTTTTCACACTCTGAACATCTCTAATCATTGATTTATTCACTTGTATTTCATAGGTTACTACAAGCCAGAAGACAAAAGTCCATAATGCTTGCCATTTAATTTTACTAAGAGTTTATACAAAATTTGGTAGAATTAGTCATCACCAAATCCCAAGTTAATTTTAAAACAGTCCATACTTGGACTATCTACCACTAGGGTTGGAAGGCTACTCCAAATTGGAATAGTTCTTAAACTGAACCAGTATTTCCTTCTATGGGTATGCCACTTGCTCATCAACAGTTATTTGTTATGTTTCCGGTGACTGACTCTAAGTTCTGATTTAATTAGCCCTAGTCCTGTTGCAAGGGCAGAATCCCTTAATGCAGGGGTTCTCAAATGGTGAGGCACACCTCCCTGGGGAGGCCAAGCTCGTTCCAGGGGAGGCGTGGAGACGTGATTACGATTTGCGTTCTACCGCCACCACTGTACACTCTGCACCTCTGATCCCCAATCCCTACCAAGTCCGATTTTGTATGTGCTAGCGGCTAGAGGTAGTAGGCAGGGGGACTCTGAGCCAGCCAATGACAGTGCAAGACAAGGTCTTTGGCAGACCAATAGGAAGCCCAGCAAATGTGTCCAATCATAGAGAGGTGGCTGTAGCCAATCGGTATCGTGCATTTGCAGCCAATCATCACCCAGCTTCCTCAACCAATGAGCAGCTTCGTAACGTGCGATGTCGTCATCAATCCCGGAAATAAAATGCCATGCCATGCGTGTGGTGGGACGGAGACTCCAATGGCAATTGCTGTTGTGTTTTTTTTGTTGGATCCCCTGCAAGTAGCCGTCGCTTTTCACTACTCGCCTTCAGACTCCTGAAGCCGCCACCTGCTGACTCCACCTGTCAACTACTGCCACCCTTCAGCTGCTACAGTCGCCACCGTGGAACACCGATCGCCGCAGACAGAGCTCCTGAGACTACTCTGGTGAAATCCACCATCCTAGCAGAGCCTTTTGCAGACCGGATCCTTCCCCAGACTTCACGTAAGAATACTACTCTGCAGTCAAATGTTTTCTGCATTTTGGGAGCTCCAGTGGAGTTTGGTATGGCTGGCCTCACTGGGAGGTTGGGGGTGCTGCCTGATGGCCTGACTGGGAAGTGGGTGGGTGGGTGAGGCGCTGCCTGATTGCCTGACTGCCTGACTGGGAGGTGGGGGATTGCTGCCTGACAGCCTGACTGGAAGGTGGGGGTTGCTGCCTGGTGGCCTGACTGGGGGTGGGGTGCTGCCTGGAAGGCCTGACTGGGAGGTGGCAGGTGCTACCTGATGGCCAGACTGGGAGGTGGGGGTGCTGCCTGATGGCCTGACTGGGAGGTGGTGGGGGAGGCTGCCTGATGGCCTGACTGGGAGGTGGGGGTGCTGCCTGATGGCCAGACTGGGAGGTGGGGGCTGTTGCCTGATGGCCTGACTGGGAGGTGGTGGGGGTGCTGCCTGATGGCCTGACTGGGAGGTGGGGGGTGCTGCCTGATGGCCTGACTGGGAGGTGGGGGTGCTGCCTGAAGGCCTGAATGGGAGGTTTGGGGTGCTGCCTGATGCCCTGCCTGATGTGCCTCATGCCTCTCATGTGGGGAGGAACTGTATTGCCTCACAGCTGATCTGGCCTGAGTGGGAGTTTGGGGGCTGATGCCTCTTATGGGGGGGTGATGCCTCTCATGGTGGGATATGATGCCTCAGTTGGTTCTGGTAGCTTGAGCAGGTGTTCAATGTGGTGGTTGGGGGGGAGGACTGATGCCTCTAAGCTGGTCTGTTCTCAAGCAGGGATTTGCAGTGGTGGGGATGTGCCTGTACTGCCTCGCAGCTGATCCAGCCTGAGTGGGGGTTTGGGGGCGGTTACACAAAATGCCTCTTGGCTGCTTTGCCCAGGGGTAATGCTGCTGCTAACAGAGCCTGAGGGGGGATGCATCTCTTGGTAGTGATGATGCTGCCTCAGTGATAGCTCAAGCAGGTGTTTGATGTGGTGACTTGGGGGGACTCCGATGCCTCTTAGCAGGGATTTGTCGTGGTGGTGGCAGGTGGGGGAGGGGTTGACTGTAATATCCCGCAGCTGGTCTGGTCTGAGTGGATGGTGGCGGTGTCATGCATGAGCCTGAGCAGGGGGAGTGGGTGAAACCGTGCTGGGGGGGGCATGCCCCTTAGCTGGTTTGCCCAGGACGGTAATGCTAAGCTGCATGATGTCTCTCAGGGTTGTGCCATTTTATTCTTTTTGGGCTGTTTCAGCAATGTCCCAGAGTCTGGGGGTCACACAAGATGCCTTTCTATGCTGTGCAAGCCTGAAATGGCCCCTATCCTATTTATATGGTTGTTGAATGAACTCCTCTTTTAGGGTGGGACACTTTGGAGTGAAGGGCCTGCTCGTTTTGCTTGGGTGTGGGGGACCTTCCCTAGGTCTGTTCAAGGAGTGCCCATATCCTCCACTCACACCTATGGCATGCAACTGCAAAGCAGCTGCATCTGCCTGAACCACCAGTTTATGTGGTGGTGGTGTTGAAATGGTGGCATGTGGTTTATATGTGATGCTTCTGTGTAGGGTTCAAATGTTAGTTTTTGTAACTGATGTTGGGATGGGGGTAGCCCGTGTGTTTGGGCAGAGGCTTTGGAATGAATAACCTGATGCTGTTGCCTACTACCCACGCAAGTCCAATTTACAACGTTGGAGCTAACAGAAAAGGAAATTGGGGCAAGTATAATTTTTCCTGTTCTCCCGCTGACACCCAGTTCTGTCTGAGATAAAGAAACCTACATCAAGCCTGTATGGTTTGAGTGGGGCGGGAGTGAAGGACCTGCTAGACGAGTTTTTGGTGTGATTTGCTGGGTGTGTTTTGACCAAAGGACCTGCTGCCATGGCACCAGTGCCACTGGGTAACTACTGAAGCACCGTCCTACCTTAGGAAGGAAGTGCTTTTATTTGTTTTGTTTGTCATCCTTGTCTCATTTATAATTGTTGCTGCTACTGGCCCAATATGATTTGGGCCATTACTAGAGTAGTGTTGTCCTTGTGCTGAGAGATTTAAGTGTCGGTATCAGTGTGGCTCAGTTGGTAGCACATCCACCTCTGGACCAGAGGGTCGTGAGTTCTGATCCCACACTGGGATTGGAATTGTAACCAAGCGCTGGCACCATTGCAGTATTCAAGGGGTGCTGTGCTGCACTAGTGCTGTCCTTTGGATGAGACATTAAAACGGCAGTCCCTTGGCTTCTACCCATCCTGGTGTTGTCCTGGTGGGCGTCCAGGTGGAAGAAAAAGTCATAGAACCCATGGCATTCTTTGCAAAGAGTAGGCAGAGGATATTCCCAGTGTGTGGGCCAATATTCCCCTTCACATAACTGATTCATGCAATTGTCAATGATTGCGAATGGGCCTGCATCTGGGGGAGCATATAAGATTTCTTTTGGGGGTGTGGGGTTGAAATGGCACATGGTTTTTTGCTTATTTATTTTATTGATTTGGGCTGGGTGGTGGAATTAGACTTGTTTCCTGCTGTTGTGCATATATGATGCCTCTGACTTGTAATGCATGGTTTTAAATGGCACACTTTCGTTTTGCCTTTCTGATGTGGGCTTGGTGTGAATGAGGAGCCAGCATTTTTGGGTGGGGGACTTTGAAGCGAGGGTTCGGCTAGCTTTGCTTAGGCTCTTACCCACATATATCTCCCCATTGACAATGTTGGAGATAACAGAAAAGGAAATTATGGTAAGTGACAGAATTGCTCTTATCTCCTCGCTGATACTCAATGCCTTTTGCTAGTTTAAAAAGACCTGGCGTATGGATCTGGCCTTTGGGATGGTGGGTTTGGACTCTGAGCAAAAGGGTTTGCTGGACTCTGGAGGACACAAAGGACCTGCACTAAAGTCTGAATGCACAGTACTTTTATCTGCATGGGTAGCACCTTTGACATGAAGGACAGATGAGATGTAGCAGAGCAGTTTTGAGAAGTAAAATGAAGGGCATCCCTCCTGGCTGGTCACGTGTCTGAGTGGTAAGGATAGAGTGCTGTTTTGGGACTATGGCTGGAGATTGCAGCTTGTGATGCTGGGCCTCTGTGTGTATGAATGGCTGTGTTTTGCCATTCAAGGCAGTCTGGGGTTTCAAAGTGCTGCAAGGTGGTCACTCTGCTGTGGTCCTGCCTGAACTTTGTCTGGGGGGGGGGATGATTACAAAGTGCTCGCTCTGATCTGGTCCTGCCAGAGCTTTGTTGGGGTGGCCGATTACATCTTACAAAGTACGGCTGCTGTGTAGCTGCAGTCCTTCACTAATGATCCTGTCCTACTGGAGATCAGTTGGGAGGTACATTTACAAGGTGACACAAAGCAACAATCTTGATCCTGCCAGAGCTGCTACTAGCAGTTGCCTGATTTAAAAGGGATGCGCCTGCCCAGTCTTGATATTTCAGATACTGCTTTTTTATGGCTTCTTCTTTCTTCAAAATGTGCTTCAATTAATAAGTGGTGTTCTTCTTGTCAGTGTGCCTCAGTTGGTGGTACATCTGCATGTGGACCAGAGGGTTGTGGGTTCTCGTCCCACACCAGGATTGGACGAGTGCCAAAAACACTGGCATCCAAGTGCTGTATTTGGGGGCAGTACTACTTGGAGTGCCGCCTTTCGGATGAGATGTCAAACTGAGCTCTTCTTCTAACCTCCTGGTGGGTGTCCAGGTGAAAGTAAATCAATGCGCTCTTTGCAAAAGTAGGGTTCAGTTCCGCATTCCCCTTGTTTACCATAAAATAGGTTCATGCAATTGTCCAGGCTGTGTCTGGTTACTGATGTGCGATATGGTTGCCACTTCAAATTCAGTCACTTCACTACCAGTCTACCATTGCTTGTTCAGTGCTTTGGGATACCCTGCATATGAAAAGTGCTATATTCTTCTTCTTGGCGGGTATTGTGTCTGTAGCAGTTGTACTGTAGCAGTTCTGGCGGAACATTTGGGCATGCCCAGGATGGTCTGGCCGCAGACTGGCTTAATTGATGTCAACTTCTCATCAATATGAATTTTTCATTGCATTGTAGACCAAGAATGGATCGCTTTCCGATTGGAAGGAAGCGTGTGCATGAGGAGATGGAACCTGTTGGGCAGAGAGAACCTCAAGCAAAACGCAGGGCCAGAAGATATGATGAGGACTATCTGAAACTAGGATTCACCTGGATCGGGACCAGTGATGCACCACGACCCCAGTGTGTGGTGTGTGCTGAGGTTCTGGCACAAGACAGTATGTAGCCCTGCAAGCTACGGCGTCATCTGGAAACAAAGCACCCCAGCTTACTTTCAAAACCAGTGGAGTTCTTCAAAAAAAACTGAGCAAACTGTGAGGGCAAAAAAAAGTTGTGGAGCACCATGGGACTGTTCCTGCAAAAGCTGTTGAAGCATCATATCTTCTCTCTCTTGAGAATTGCCAAAGCTGGGAAGCCACACAACACTGGAGAACAGCTGCTAATTCCTGCTGCAAAGGAAATGTGTTCAGTGATGCTTGGAGAGAAAGCAGCTGCACAGCTGGAAGCAATCCCTCTTTCAAACGACACAGTTTGCCGTCATATTGAGGACATGTCTGCAGATGTGAAGGCCAGATCAGAATTCCATTCATCAGAGCCCATTCTTCTCTCTGCAGATAGATGAGTCCACTGATATAGCAGATGCTGCACAGCTTCTGGTGCTCGCAGTATGCCGCGACACAGATCTTCAGGAGGAGTTTCTATTCTGCCATGCGCCTCTACGAGAGCAACTGGGGAAGAGCTGTTTCATCTGCTGAATGCTTTCATTAAGAATGAAGGCCTTGATTGGAGTCGTTGTGTAGGTATCTGCAGTGATGGAGCTCGTGCAATGACTGGAAGACAGAGCGGGATGGTGACCAGGGTACAAGCAGGGGCTCCCAACGCTCTCTGGAACCACTGCATGATTCACAGGGAAGCTCTGGCAGCAAAGAGGATGCCAGGTGAACTCAACAAAGTTTTGACTGATGCAGTGAAAGCCGTGAACTTCATCAAGTCACGTCCAGTGAATTCCAGACTGTTTTCGATACTGTGTGAAGAGATGGGGCGAAAACACACACAGCTGCTCTTGCACACTGAGGTCCGCTGGTTGTCCGGGGAAAGTGCTGACCATACTCTATGAACTGCGTGATGAAGTCCGCGACATTTCTTTGCAGACTGTAACTTCACTTGTGGAACATTTCCACTAATCAACAGTGGCTTGCTTTGCTCGGTGATACTTGGCAGATATCTTTGACAGACTAAACTCTCTTAATCTGTCACTTCAAGGACGGGATGCCAGTGTTTTCACAGTCAGGGACAAGATCAAGGCATTTGGTTCCAAGTTTGAACTTTGGTCCACACGAGTGCAGCAAGGATCAGTTGCCACATTTCCAACCTTGGAGGATTTTCTTCAGGAACATGAACTTTCAGTTGACTGTGTCAAAGCAGTAAGTACTGATCATTTATGTGGGTTGCAAGGCAAGTTACGAGACTACTTCCCTGAACATAGCAGAGAGGACAGTGACCAGTGGGTCAGGAATCCCTTCATTTTCAAGCCAAGCTCTGCAGACTCCTTATCGCCAGAAGAACAGGAGAGCCTCATTGACCTGGCTACAGACTCAACTCTGAAGGTCTCTTTTGCCCAACAGCCCCTTGCAAACTTTTGGCTGTCAGTTGGACATGAATTTCCAGCACTGAAAACTCGAGCTCTTGCTGTACTTATGCCTTTTGCCTCAACATATCTTTGCGAATCTGGATTTTCAGCACTGACTGCAATAAAAACAAAGTATCAGGCCCGTCTTAAAGTTGAAGATAACTTGCACCTCTACCTTTCAAATGTAAAACCAAGAATATTACAGCTGACTGCACAAAAACAGGCTCACAGGTTGCCCTCTTAACAGACTGGCATTATTTGATTAACAGGCAGCAGAATTTACAATACATTTTACTACACAACAATAAACACACTTCTTATTTAACAGTGGGTGTGTGTGCTTTTGTGAGTTATTCATCATTACTGGTATCTGGCAAGGTACAGTTGTAATCATGCAAAAGGTGACCCGGGCATGAATTTAATCTATGTGCAGTCGCTAATGGTCAATTTTATCAAATTACCGCCCGTATGCAAATGAGGTCATGACTCATGGGGAGGCCTGGAAGTCTTCCAAGTCCAGTAGGGGAGGCTCGCCATGGCAAGGTCTGAGAACCCATGCCTTAATGAACTATATATAAAACACAAATCTCCCCTCAATCTTCTGTAGTTCAAGGTATACATGTTCAGAAGTTTAAGCCTTTCTTCATAAGTTTTTCCCTCCATGCCCTTAATAGCCCTGGTAAATCTTCGCTGGACACTTTTGATTTTCGAGATGTCATCTTTTACATAAGGGGACCAAACTTGGATACAATATTCAAGATGAGGCCTGACCAAGGCAGAAAACAGTGGCAAAAGTACATCCTTCAAATGACTGGCTACATGTCTAAGAATACAGTTTAGATTCTGGTTTGCCCTGTTAACTTAGGTGGTACAATGAGTTCTAAATTTTAGGTCAGGAGTAACCAGTATTCCTAGATCCTTCTCTTGAGTAGTTTTGTGTAATATTTCTGTCCCCAATTTATATTGAAAATGTTGATTATGGGTACCCAAGTACATTATTTTACATTTATCGTTATTCAAGGCAAGCTTACTAGCATGGGACCAACATGAAATATGATCCAGACAATCCTGAAGAGCAGATCTTGCATTAATATTATTAACTATAGTGCCTATGTGACAATCGTCAGCAAATTTCAAAATCCAGATATTATCATTATCAATTTTTAGGGTGGAAACATATACACTGACTAGACAAGGTCCCAACACAGATCCTTGGGGAACACTACTTGAAATCAGGGCCCAATTTGAAAATTGTCCATTAATAGTGACTCTCTGTTTCCTTCCCTCTTCCCTTACCAATCCAATTTGGGGCTTGATGATTTGCATCAGCAATGTAGTGTGATGTAGGATTTGTTAGACCAAGTGAACTTCCCTTGCCCCAAGAAAATCTGAAACCCAATAAGGATGGGTATGCAAAAAGAGGGTGCAAAACACTGATGCTTGTGACTTTTCACTTCTGAAGGTATCCGTGCTATGAGCTCCCTCGTCTTTTCAAAATTAACCTGTGCATGGATGGGCTGTCATTCTGCTAGGTTTTGTCCTGCTCCTTCTGATGACAAATTTGATGATGTTATGGTCACTGTTTCTTGGTGTTCCTTCAATTTCCACTTCTCCGACCAAGTCCTCCTTGTTTCTAAGGATTAGATCCAGGATTGCATAATCCATAGTGGTCCCTTTGAGATACATATATATATATATATTTTTTTTTTTTTTGCAGGAACTGACATGATCAGATATTGCCTGAAATGTCTGTAATATCTGTGTGTAAATCCCTGCATGCCAGGAGTACTGCTGTAGGGCCACCAAAGAGAATCTCTAGCAATACTGCAAAATATCTGGAAATACCTGACCATCTCAACTGCTGCAACTGTACTGTAATAGTCTTCAACAAGAATAGACTATCATAAAAAAAGGATTTTTTTTGAACACTTGCAGAGAACAACTTGAACTCAGCAACACAGTACATTTTATGTAAGGGGAAATTATACCAAATAAACCTCACCACATTGTTTGAACATGTCACCAGGGAATTAGATGCAGGAAAACCTATGGATGCCATACTGCATATCTGGACTTCAGTAAAGCATTTGATACTGTACCACACAGAAAGCTATTTCATAAGCTACCGAGACCTATATATAACCAGGGTGTGATTATACCAGTTTAAAACTGGTTAACCAACAGAAAAAAAAGGTCATTAATAAAAAGTAATTTATTGCAGTGCAAGCTACTGACCAGCAGGGTCATCCCAAAAGGGTCTGCCCTGGGAAGTGATCTGAAGTTGAGCACCAGCAGCTGGATTGCCAGGCTTGCTATGACACCAAGGTGGAAAAAGTAGTTACATCGTAATAGGATACAGACGAACTGCAGAAGGATGTAGACAGTCTTGGGAAGTGGGCAGTGAACTGCAGATGAACTTCAGTGTTGAGAAATGCAAAGTGATGCATCGAGGAAAGAAGACCATGAAGGCAAAATACTACCTAAATCGCACAGAGATTGCTGAAGCCCAGAAACAGACACGGGAGTAGTGATCAGCAGCAACTTGAGATGGGAGCAGCAGTGTGGGATATCAGCCACCAATGTAAACAAAGTCATGGCATGCATCAAAAGGGAAATTTGGAAGCAGGTTTTGTAAGCAAGTCGAGATGTTATACTACCCCAGTACAGATCTCTGTTGAGGCTCCACCCTGAATACAGTGTGCAGCTCTAGTCCCCATACATGGTGAAAGATAGTGATATAATCGAGAAGGTGCAGAGACAAGCAAACAAAGTAGTTGAAGGCATGAAGGACATGGGCCATGAGGATGGTGTAACAAAAAGTATAGTTACGTAAGAACTTACTGTAACAGTAGATCTGCAAGAGAGGCTCTTGCAGTAGGTAATTACATATAGGACTGATGCCGGCCGGCATCAGGACCCAACTGAAACATTTCTAGCTAGCAGTCTCTGGCGGGAGACTGCCCCCACGTCAGGTGACCAACGTCATGTGGTGTCAGTATAAAGGGGCGATCCCCCACACCTGCCTTCCAGCTCTTTCCGCCAAAGGCCAAGAGGCAAGACGCAGAGAGAGAGAAGTTGAATATTTCCTCCTGGAAAAGGAGCTGAAAGCTTAGGGGTGGAGGGCAGGAAGAGATATTTGTTGAAGAGCCTCTCCAAGATCTACTGTTACAGTAAGTTCTTATGTAACTGTACTATCTTACTTCGAGAGGGCTCTTGCAGTAGGTAATGACATACAGGACAGAGTCCCAAGCAGTCTGGAATAAGGAGAAGCAAACAGGAGGAGGAAAGCTACTCAGAAGTAGACCCTCTGGTTGTGAAGGCCTTAGGAAAGGAGGCCTTGCAAAACAGCCAGCCCGAAACCTGCTCTACAGTGAGAGGCAATGTCCAAACTGTAATGTTTCATAAAGGTATGGACAGAAGTCCAAGTGGCGGCTGCACAAATGTCAGCTGCTTACACATTCTTGAAACAAGCTGCAGAGGTAGCGACCCCTCTGGTGGAGTGGTCTCTAACTTGACCCAGCAGGGTCTTGCTGTACCTGTCATAACAGAAAGTGATACAATGAGCCAACCATTTCGATAGGCATTGCTTAGAAACAGCATTGCCTTCTCTTTTATGAGCAGAAGAGACGAACAGTTGATCTGTCTCTCTGAGATCCTTCATCCTGTTGGTGTAGTATCTCAGAATTTGGTGCACATCCAAAGTATGCAGGAGGTACTCTCCATGATTAGAGTGCTGCGTAAAAAAGGCAGGCAACTGTATGGATTGATTCAGCGTCGATTCTGCTACCAACTTAAGGAGAAACTTTGGGTTGGTACGCAAAGCCACACATTCCTTGTAAAAAATCAAATACGAGATTTTACACATCAGGGCCTGGAGCTCGGAAATCCGTTGAACAGAAGTAATGGCCACTAGGAAGAACGTCTTCCAAGAAACGACCTTTAGGTCCTCTGAGGCAGCCGGCTCGAAAGGAGGCAGAGTAAGCTTCTCTAAAATGAAATTCAGAACCCAAGGAGGGGTACGAACCCGGATAGGGGGTCATAAATGAAGGACCCCTCTCAAAAAGGTCTTAGAGACCTCCAGATGAACAAACGTTCTGTCTGAAAGGGGACATGATAGACTGAAATGGCCGCCATGTGAACCTTTAAGGATAAATGGCTGAGACCCAGATCGAAGAGGTGTCGCAGGTAATCCAGAAGTCGTCCGACAGAGCACGAGAGGTGCTCAACATCACTGGAGGCAGCTCAAATAGAGAACTGCTTCCATTTCATGGCATAAGTAGATCTGGTTGAGGGTTTCCTGGCCTCCACCAGAATCTCAGCTACTTGGGGGGGAGAGACCCCAAATCGGGCTTGAGCTACATCTGCAGGAACCACGCATGCAACTGAAGGGAATTGAGGCCTGGATGGACCAGGGTCCCCTGATCCTGGGTCAGCAAAAATAGCAACAGAGGGAGAGGAAGGGGAAGAAGAGGTTCCTCTGAGTACTGTTGCAGAAGAGAGAACCAAACTTGCCTGGGCCAGAAAGGAGCGATCAGAATCATTCGAGCTCCTTCCGAACTGAGTTTCTGCAAGACCCTCATAATCAGTGGAATCGGTGGGAAGGCACAGACGAATCTGCCCTTCCAGTCTAGAGACAGAGCATCTCTCCAGAAAATGCCGCGCCCTGGAGCGAGTGAGCATAAGACGGGAAGTTTTGTGTTTTGAGGGGATACAAACAGGTCTTCCTGTGGAGTTCCCCAGTGTAGGAAGATGTCATCTACGACCCCCTGATCCAGTTCCAATTCGTGAGCTAGAGTAGATGACTGGCTGAGCCTGTCTGCCAGCATGTTCTCAACCCCCAGAATGTGAGATGCCGTGAGGTGAAGGTTGTGCTGCACTTCCCAATCCCAGACTCACATCGCCTCTCTCTAAAGGGGGTAGGAACGAGTTCCTCTCTGTTGATGTACCAGACCACACACATGTTGTCCGTCTGTACAGGCAGGTGACCAGGAGACAGATACAGATGCAGAGCCTGAAGAGCATACAGTACTGCCCTTAGTTTGAGCACATTGATGTGAAGGGACTTCTCGAACTTGGCTCAGAAGCCCTGGGTCCTGTGAGGACCGAGATGGGTTCCCCAACCCTCGCCAGATGCGTCCGTAGTCAATGTCTGTGAGGGGGGAGGGAGACCGAAGGGAACTCCCCGGCAGAGGTTCTCCTGAACCATCCACCACTGCAAGTCCCGAGCCATGGGAGTGGAGACCAGGACAAGTTGATCTAGGTTGTCCACTAGCCGATCCCATTGAGACCGAAGCATCCACTGAGAGATTCTCACGTGGAGCTGAGCACGAGGGACTGTCAAAATCGCAGTCATCATTAGCCCGAGGAGGCGAAATACTGACCTGGCACTGACCTGCCTGCGGCTGGACAACAGGCTGACCTGGGCCTGGAGAGTGGCCGTCCTGTCTGGTGGCAGGAAGGCCATGCCAGAGGTCGAGTCCAGGATTGCCCCGATAAACTGGAGCCTCTGGGCGGGATCAGATGGGACTTGGCCTGGTTGATGGTAATACCCAGGCAGGCAAAGACGTGCTTGGTAAGGGAAAGGAAGTGCAGTAGTTCCTCCCTGGACGGGGCCGCCAGGAGCCAATCATCTAGGTACGGGAAAACCTGCACCCCCTGGGTACGCAGGTAGGTCACTACCACCGAAAGGCATTTGGAGAACACCCGGGAGCCGAGGAAAGACCAAATGGGAGGGCCTTGAACTGGTAGTGGTCCTCCTGGAATGCAAAATGCAGGTATTTGCAGTGGGAAGGGCGGATAGGGATATGCAGGTAGGCATCCTGCATATCCAAAGCACACAGCCACTGTCCCGGCCGGAGAAAGGGCAGGAGGCTCTGGAGCGAGAGCATCCTGAACTTCTTGTACTCCACGAACAAGTTCAGGGAGCTGAGGTGGAGAATCGGCCTCATGTCTCCTGTTTTCTTCAGGACCAGGAAGAAATGGGAATAGTACCCCATTCCCTGAAGAGGAAAGGGGACGGGTTCTATCAACTCCTTGAAGAGAAGGAAGGAAATTTCTTCCAAGACCAGAAGAAGATGCTCCTGCGAGTATGACGACCTTGGGGGAGGGTGTCGAGGGGGTTTCTGAAGAAACTCTATTGAGTGTCCCTCTGCGATGAGTTGAAGCACCCAGGAAACTGACGTTATCCTCTCCCAACCCGGGAGGTGGAGGGAAAACCTCTCTCCTACCGGTTCCTCTGGAAACACCAGAGGCTGTGGGAGAGGAAAGGAGTCAGGTGGTGTGGGGCAGCATCATGGCTGAAGCTCCCGCTGCTTTTTTGGGCGGTGGGGGCTTGGCAGCCAGAGGGGCCCAATGTTTACTGGCATGCTTTCCCTGTGGTTTCGCCCTTTGACAATTCCGCCTCCAAAAGGGACGACGCTGCACTGGAGCGGGACTATACATGGAGTCCACAGACTTCAGTGCAGTCCCCTTCTCCTGCAGATTGCTGATAATGTCCTTGACATCACCACCGAACAACACCGAACCCGGAAGAGGCGCTTCCTGAATAGCGGACTGCACTTCCAGGACCAAACCTGACACACGGAGCCAGGCATGACGCCGTAAGCCTACAGCGAAAGCCGAGCTCCTATCAGCAGTGTCCACTGCATCGTATGTGGCATGAAGCATGTGCCAACTGGCCGAACGAGCAGAATGGACAAGGTCAGCCACTTCCTGTTTAACCTGAGAGTCAGGAAGGGAGTCCAACTTGGATTACACCTCACTAAGAATCGCCTTCTGGGAATCCCCCATATAACCGACATAGTTCAGGGCCCTAATAACCAGAGTGGAAGAAGCAGATCTTCTTGCCGTACTGGTCCAGAAGACAGGATTCTTTGTCAGGTGGAGATGAGCTCAAATGCTTCGGATTAGCTGACCGGCCATGAGCGGTGCTAAACACAACCGAGTCAGCTCGAGGGTGAGAATCAAGGAAGTCAACACCCCCGGGAGCTTAGTATAGCCTATTAGACTTCCGAGGAAGAGGGGCTAATGCCGATGGTTGCTTCCAAATGGTGGAAACAAGGTCGGCATGAGGCTCAATCCAGGGTGGCAACAAGGTCGGAGCAGTCTCAGGCAGATCCAGGTGCTCAGCAAGTTTCATACCCTGTGGGTCCGGCTCCAAAGAGCGCCACTTATGAACGTCCTGGATTTTGGGCAGCAAATCCGAGAAAGAAGGATCCAGAGGAGGAGACTTCGGAGGAGTCCTAGGCCTGGGTTTGGTCGGAGAGCGTGGCTTGTTGTCCAGGTCGGAACAACCGTTGGAGTCAACCGACGTGTCCGAGGAGGAAGAGGAAGAAGAAGACTACTCCCTCTCCCGTTGTGGGGGAGGAACGGACCCCTTAGAAAGCCCTCGGGGAAGCGTGTCCTGCCCTGCCCTGGAACCAGACGGCTTGCCCCTGGTATCCGGAGGTGGGGAAGGAGTCTGTCGTCTGGGGCGTATGAGAGCCGGAACCGGCACCATCGCCGGGAGATGACTCTCCACCTCTCTGGTGAGCTGAGCCTTGGCCTCAGCCCACCAGGAGGCCAGAGTCTCCTTCAAATCCACTGGCGGCTGAGGGGGCGGCGGTGGAGGAGGAGGAGGGGGATACGGATACTGAGTGTACCTGTAGGGTGCATATCCGTAACCCGACTATGGGTAACCTGGCATTGGGTAGTGAGATACTGAGTACTGCGGCATCGGGTAGGCCAGCGTCGGGTACTGGGGCACTGGATACTGCGAAGTTGGGTAAGACGGCGCTGGATAAGACGGAGTCGGATACCCGGGGGCCGGAGGGGTCTGACGGCACAGATAGCCCGGCTGGAATCCCAGCAGGCGGGCCTGGAGCAGAAGGCCCGTTGGACAGAGGGCCCGGCGTTGGAGCAACATCCAGGAGAGGGATGTCACCCGGCGTCGGTATGACCAGCGTCGGAGCCAGAGTCCAGGGAACTGACGTTAGGCCATCCAGCCCAGCAGGAGGGAGGCCTGACAGGGGCACAGCAGGAACCTCAGCATCGCCGGGGGATGGTGGGGAAAAATTCCCGGGGTCAGGCTAAGGGGAAACCCAGGGTCCCCGGAGGGCAGCGAAGGCTGCAGGGAGCCGGGAACGACGGACATAAGAGGGTCTGACGTCGGCTCAGCCTCCACGCGGACGTTGGGTCGGCCGACATCTGACTTATCAGCAGGGTCCGGGCGGACGGTGGAGGAGCAGGCATCTGACTTAGCGGACCCATCGCCCAAAGCAGGTCGCGGGCGAGGGTGGCCTGGCTGTGGTGGAATTGGTCAGCTACCAAAGGGTCGAGCCACTTATCAACCATCTCTGTGCAGGCATCAGAGGAGCTGGACATCTGGCTAACCGAGCCGCCAACCAGTAGGCCGCTTACCAGCAGCAGAGGCCTCCAACAGCCCAGAGGCGCCAAGGGCCCGCTCGGAGCCAGATGGGCGGGCCAACCCCACCTTGAAACTTCCAAGATGGCCGTCGCGGAGCAGTCCCCCAGAGGGGACGTTATCTGGAGTACAGCGACTCCAGCCAGAGTCGCGGTGGAAGAGGAGCCCCTGTCCTGATGCTTCTCCTTGTCCTTGTTATGATGGCCTTCGGGGGAAGTGGGTGCCTGCCAGAGCTTTTTCAACTCCTCCATGGAGGACATCTTCTTCTTGAGGATATGGGCCTCCAAGGACTGCTGCCTCCGTCTGCGGGTGGCGGCGTTAAATTTAAGGCAGTGCTGGCACTTCTCCACCTGATGGTCCGGGCTCAGACAGAAGAGGCACTGGGAATGGCCGTCCTTTCGCGGGAGTTGGGCGCTGCACGAGTCGCACTTATTTTTGTGCTCGGAGGATGCAGGGGACGACATACACCAATGAAAGGCTGATGATTAAGTCGAATAATTCAAAAAATTAACGGCAAATACTACCAGCGACAGAGCTGACGAGCGTTGAACTTTACGGCGAGAACGTGACCGAGCTAACAGTGGGAAAAGAACTGGAAGGCGGGTGGGGAACTTTATACTGACGCCGATGACGTCTGGCCACCTGACGTGGGGTCGCCCCCGCCAGAGACAGTAGCTAGAAATTTTTCCGTTGGGTCCTGATGCCGGACGGCATCAGTCCTATATGTAATTACCTACTGCAAGAGCCCTCTCGAAGTAAGAGCTGGGACTGTTTTCAATGGATGAAAGAAGAGACATGATTATGGTCTTCAAATACCTGAAAGGAATAACATCGTCAGACCAAATGCAACTCTTCAGGCTACATACGTATGAAAGGACAAAGGAACACACAATGTCGTTAGAAAAGAGTTAGATTCAAGGGAAATGTCAGGAAGATATTACTTCACAAAATGTGTGGTAGACACTCAGAATAAACTTTCAGAGCAGGTGGTGTGTGAGCTGATACAGTAGTAACACTTGAAGGGGAATCCTCACATGCTGTGAAGGAATGCTGCAGGACCTTTAGGTACCGACTGACAGAAAAGCAAATAAAGTAAAATGCTGCACATACTTGCAAGTCCGCAAGTTAAGTTTTTTTTATCTGGTTGATCCTGCGACCCTCCCTTGCCATGATTACTCTTTAAATATCCCAATGTCACCCATGGCCAGCCCTCTGATGACGTGACTGATGAACTGAGCCATGGG
This sequence comes from Neoceratodus forsteri, assembly GCA_016271365.2. Taxonomy (NCBI): domain Eukaryota; kingdom Metazoa; phylum Chordata; order Ceratodontiformes; family Ceratodontidae; genus Neoceratodus; species Neoceratodus forsteri. Next base: position 495,624,242 of record CM028134.1, read on the forward strand.
GGACCTCTATGTGCTGGCAAGTCATATAATAGTGTTTTATAGTGAACGAGCCCATGATCATTCTTATTCTACCAGTACCGATCGTGCTAGCTTATAACATTCTTATCACATTATCACTGTGCTTTTTATTGAAGAGTGTTTTTTAAAAACATTTCCATGTTCAGTTTCCAACATTTGTTAGCTTAATTTCCTAGTTTTATTTTTAGGCTATTTTCCACTTTACATTATAATGTTTCATTACTTCCATTTTTTTTTATCATAGTTGTAGATTTAATACATTTTTTTTACCAAGAATGGAAAATTACATTATTTGAAAACCAAAAGGTACACAACTATTGCATATACAGCAGATCCCCAACAGGCCAGGTTAATCTTTTCAACAAAGCTAGCTGCATAGGAAGGTATAGTAGGTATTATTTTTGTTTCTTGAGCACACTTTCAAAGCTCAGGGTGCCAAATAAAATGCAGAAGATAAAACTACACAATAGTAAAGCAGAAAAAAACAAAACCTGTGTCATACTGACAAGTAAGGAATAACATGCAGGGGTTCAGGTTTTGATTACGTAAATGGACACGTCAGTACATTGTGAAGCATGAGACGCAGCCCAGTGCTTTTAACCACTGAATGTGTCCACATATCTAGCTCAACGGGATACCCTGAAGTGTACTATTCCACTTATTAAATAGCCTTTTAAAAAAAACAAAAAAACACACATATTTTATGTGGAATCCACCATGGGATCAGAGGTGTCCAACTGTGCTTTGATAATCAGACATTCATGCGATACGCCTGGTCAATCAGATACATAAGATTTCTTCAGCTATTTTATCACAGAGAACAAAAGTCAAAAGGAACAAAGAAAACAGATAAATAATAAATTGCACAAGACTCAGCAGAAGGCTTGATTCAAACAAGAACTGAATGAAAGTTTTTTTTTAAACCCTCAAAAATGGGGAAATATGGAATAAAACTATTAGGCTTATTAATAGATATTAGACCTGAAAAAGATGATGTCGATCCTCAGTGCATTCTCCTGGACCTGAAATGAATTAGATTGTTTTCCCTCCATGGGCTTAAATGTGCTATACTGACATAAAACTACCCATATCTTTTGTACGGAGGGAATACTGGGGTTCAGACTCCATGCTGGGATGCCTGATGTCCCAGTGGCAGCACACTGTGTTGCTGTGCCGGTGACCCACGTTCGGGGAGCTGGGTCAGGTCAGCTAGCATTGGGGCAATGCTGCCACAGGGGAAAAATGGAGCCAGGCTCCATTCCAGAGTGACAACTGCGGTGCACCAGGGAACCTACTGCTCCACATGGGTTTGTTCCGCATGTCGAACAGAGATATTCCTCAGTGTTGCATGTGAGGAGGACTGGTCAGGGGACAACTTTGGGAAGGAAATACGGAAGTAAAAATGGCATCTGTTGGGATGATTATGGCAGAACACACTGAACATTATGGACTGTATGGGAGTTTTCCATGGCAGTTCAACAGGGGTCCTCGTTGCACCCCAAATGTGTGCCCACTATGGCTGTGTATCAGATGCAGCAATTTTGTACAGGCAGGAAAATCCAAGTTCATACATTTTTGCTCCATTATTACAATGGCAAATAGCACCTTAATTCCTCCTCTTTCCTTGAAGGCAAACCTTCTTAGCAACTTCACACTTACTTTTTCCAAATGTAAGTTCATCCACCTTGTGAAAGTCCTCTTCTGAATATTTTCTCTTTCAACTAAAATGAAAAAGAAAATATATGATCAGAATATACCTAGGAAGGAAGCAGTTGAGGAGGGTAAGACTTCTAACTTGTTTCATACTTTCTACTTTTTAGGCTTCATGGCATTTATCATTTTATACTATTACCAAACAAATTTTCAAAGCAACACTTCTCATTTAAAAAAATATATGTATACCTCAACCCCTTGTGCAGATTCTACAAAAAGGAATGATGGGGGAGGGGCTTCAACAGGGAGAAGAAATCTCCCAAGTCTTTCAAAGTACTTTTCCTTCTTGACTTAAATTTCACCTTGAAGTATTGGCAACCACTTAGAAACTGCACTGGGGAGCACAACGCAATTACAGAATGCAGAACTATGGAGTGCTGAATGTCCTTGGGAAGCTATTAGGGGAGGAGACACTGGTCTTTGTCAGGAAGCATCAGTCTACACACAGCTCTTCAATAACATGCCTTTGGATGTCAGCAAATGGTATGTTATTCCAAGGCATTTCCAAATGGATAAACTATCTGGAAAAAGCACCCCACACACACACACACTCGCACACCAAACTGCCTGATCCAAATGATAAAGAACCAAGAGCTATCTAGCTGCAACAGCAAAGCCCTTGTCAACACAGTTTTTATACGAACAAGTTAACTTAGATTTGTTTTGGGGGTTTTTTGTTTGTTTTTTACACTCCACTCATAACCTTTAGCCACGAAATGGGTTAAAGTTTTGACATTTTCACAAGTAGTATTTAAAACTAATTAAAGGGCCAGTTTAATCTATGCACTAAAATCTAATTATCTGCAGCTTACCAAGGTTAATCGTCTTTACCAATTGTTCACAGTTATATGGCGCTTAGTTCAGGACATTTGCAGCTAATGCTATGGCACTACAAGTTCAAAGGAGAGCACGTATTAGACCAGGGTGTTGACAGAGCTCTTACGAGTCAAATCCATTGTAATGTCAGAAAATAAGGCACTCCCACACCCACAGAAAAGTCCAGACATTTATTTTTATTTATTTATTTATTGAGATTCATGGAATTACAACCCTTTAAATCAGAGACTCCTTTTATTTATTTTTTTATTTAGTTTTTGTTAACCGGTTAAGGGCACTAGACACAGAGTGACGATTTTCAGGCCTGACCTGGGAGGTTACAAGGTACAGGTAAGCAATTTGGAGACACATAACAATGAATAACAGATTTGATGCAATGCAGAATACAAGGTTACAGCATTTGATTACAATACAGAATATGAGGTTACGGCAATTTCAGAAGGTGACATGTTCACAGAGGATATAAGTGCTGAGTCCAGGTATGCTAAAACAAAGGACAAAAGACAAGATCTTACAAAAGCTCCATGTCAACAAGGAGAAAAGAATAAAACAGGCAGTGCAGAGACAACAACAACACAGTGAATTAGCAATTACATTTGCAGAATATACATCATAAATAATAAAACCTGAGAGGCAAAAAAGAAATTGAAGCAGGGCAAGAGGAAAAAATAGTCCAACCTAAAAGAGGTTAGAGAAAAATGGAGTAGAGTGTGAGGTGATAAAGGGAGCCGTCCAAAGGACATTGTCAGATATGACAGAAGTGAGCAGTTACCACAGAGGGAAGGAGAGAGAGAGAGAGGATGCTGTGCAGCCACTGTATCGGTATCACAGCTACTGTACAGTATGTCCACCTTGTTTTTGCCAAATAAAACCAGCATCTACCTTAATGAACTTTTAAGATGCAATGGACTTTTCTATAGGAGGCTGAGTGCCTTATTTTCGGATACTCCAAGCTCCTGCAAGACTGACATTGCCTTCCTTTTTCGCCTGCGATGACAATGTTATCATAAGACCATATGATTTTTGTTTGGGCAAGGACTATTTTGGCAACCAACACTACTTCCAAGACAGCACACTGACTGCACTTATTCTTTCTCTGCACTAATGTATATTACCCACTAGATTACAAGATCTGCCAATCACTAATGTGCTAGCTTGGAATTCCAGAGGAGATGTTAACTAGCTCATAATCAAGAAACCACAAGTTTGAATCCAGGCAGGAGCCCTCATTTTTATGTATTTTTCAAGAAACCAAGTTCCACTACTAACAGGGACTAAATAATGCACCAGTTACGATTCAGATTAAAGCAACAAAATTAAGGAAATGTGGCGTTAGGGTTTCCAACCTTTTTTTTTAACTCCCAACCCCCCAAGCAGCAAAAGGAAAAAACATTACAGTTTGCGCTGTCCTGACTCTTGGTGAATCAGAGGTGGGATCATCCTTGGGGTTCTCACCCTAACACTCAACCCACTGTGATATAGTTTTGAAACGTTCACAACTGTGTCTCCCCCACATGTTGTCAACAACCTGTAGGCCCTGCCTTGAGAAAACAGATCACGTCTGACCTTATTTGGTGATGGAATAGGGTGAGAGTTAGGGTTGAAAACCCCAAGGAAGACCCCATCCCTGATTCACCAAGAGTCTGGACAGTGAAAACACACATCCACGTGGCTATGGAAGCACAGGACCCTCCAGGCTCTGCTCTTGCATCCCTCCAGACATGTACACATTTATCTGGCTGCGGAAGCACTGGGCCCCTTGGGCCCTGCACTTCCATGCCTCCAGAAAATTTATCTGGTTGGTTGTAATAGTTTTTTGTGAAGCTCTCTTCAAAGACTGCCAGTGATTAACTGTATATGGGCAAAACTATGTTTTTCAGTTTTTTACCCATAACTCACTAAATTGTTGATGGTTTGTTCTGAAATTTGCATGTATATAGTCCAAGACCAGATACACATTTGGTGCATTTTTGATAATGATCAGACATTCACTGTGGATTTGGCACTATGGTGAAGTCTACAGGTAATTTTGGGGTGCAGTGCGTGCCTCATGAATGTTTGGGGGGGACCATGTGTTATTGCTGTAGTACTCACTGAGAACTTTTTTATATATAGAGTCTCCCTTCACTCCAATTATTGACAGAGTTATGGCTTGTTAAATTTGAATGTTATTCTGTGGGAATGTTAATTTTGTAATTTGTATGTTTTATACATCTGTTTCAAGTTGGTATTTCATAGGAACTTAGTCTTGTAGTACTCATTGGGACCTTTAATTTGATTTTATAAATATATATATATATATATATATATATATATATGCCTATCCCATAACTCCAAAGACTGAGTTACAGCTTGTTAAAATTCCAATGTTATCCTATGGGAATTTTAATTTTTTAATTTTTATATTTTTATATGGCCCCTGAATTTATTTTTTGGGAATGGGGGTTATTATGTATTACTCTTGTAGTAGTCATTGTGGCTTTTTTCTCGATATATACATTGTCCCATAACTCCAAATACTGACAAAGTTACTGCTTGTTAAGGTAGCGATAGTATTCCTCGTACCTTTTGAAGGCCTTCCTTTTGGCTCTCACTGCTTCCTCGATCCTTCCAAAGAACCGTACTGATCTTGTGTACCTTCTTCTTTTGAGTACTGTTCTCATGCAAGACTGTGTTGCCTGAAGAATGGCCTCCTTGAGTGACCCTATCTTTCCTCCACATCCCTGATGCTCTCCACTTCAACTAACTTGTCCTGGACCAGCTCCCTCATTCAGTTGAAGTCTGCCTTCTGAAATCTAGGAGTTCAGCCTTTGATGAGGGCTTACTTGTCCCAAGGGCCAGGTCAAACCATTTAAAGTTATGGCCGTCGGACCCTAGTGGCAACCATCCCTTGACTCCTCCTACCTCTTCCAAGTTGGTGAGCACTACATTGAGAATGCCAGCTTGCCTACTGGATTCCTTAACTAGCTGCACCAGCAGGCAGTCCTGCAATGTATCCAGCAGGGCCTGACTTCTGGAGCTCCTGGCTGCTGGAATGACTATCAATATATGTCAGGTTTAGATCTTCTGGCAGGTTTACCTTCCCCTTTGCCAACCCCCATCTAGTTCTGCCCCTAGCTCCTTATCTCTCTCTCCCCCTACCCTGGAGGTCTATAGATCACCCCCATTCATAGTTTCTTGCCTGAGGATGCTGTGAGCTAAACCCACAGGGATTCTGTTTCACCATTACCTCCCCTGATGTTTCCATCCTCCATTGCCTCTATGTTTTTGTTATTTTGTTCAGACTTGCCACTTGTGAAAATGGGAAGTAATGCTCATCAAGTTATCCAGTATAAAAATTAAAAATAAAAATGCCCTCAAAGACATTGGACTGCGCCTCCTCCTGCACCCTTTTCTCTATCCCATCTAAACATGGTGTAGCCTGGGACTGTCAGGACCTGATCTTTATCCTCTGTGGCTCAAGTTTCTGTGATGGCTATTAGATCCATCTCAGTACCTGCCACCATTGCCTGGAGCTCACTAATTTTATTTCCCAGACTCTTGGCATTAAGGCAGACCCTTTCCATCCTTCTCCTGATTCCCCTCTTGCTTCTTCCTATCCCTTACAGAAATAATTATATGAAATGTTTTCATGCTGCACACATAAAGCTACCCATGTGATATGCATGCTGCATTTATGATTTAAATGTAAAATTGGAACCAATTGCATGCATATGGCATGTGTGTAGCAAGCAAGTGTAGAAACCATGATTTTTATGTTAAATTGGGAAAGACTGCATGCATGCGGCATGTGTGAAAAAAGCAAGTGGTCACTGAAAACTGCACATGTAAAAGTTAAGTGACTTGCTCAGGATCACACCTTACACAAGTGGGGGTTGATGAGATTCAAACCCAGGTCTCCATGCCTTTAAGTCTCCTGACTTGCAGTTCAGTGCCTTTAACGACTAAGCCATACTATCTACACACATATGACTCGCTTGTACTTCAATACAAACTGTATCTGACTACATCTGCACGCATGCGGCATGCTTGTAGCCACTGTAACGCTTTTCAGTTTTCTTTTTCTTCTCTTACTCATCTCCGTTTCACAGCTGAACTGTAGCACACATACCGATAGAAACACATGTTTTTTCCACACCCAATACAGAAACTTACCCACAAAACTACTTAATTACTTCTGTCTAGCCTGTACTGCTACTATTTTTTCTCCAAAGTTTTGAATGCTTCAATGAACAGACTTTAAGGTGCAAACACAAACGTATCAATAACTACACACACACACACACACACACACACACACACACACACACACGGCCAGCCACCCCCCATGCACACACACTATAGCGGGTACAGCCATGCTGCTATAGACAACCCATCAAGTACAGATATACGTAAAAAGTCTCTTGAGTACTAGGAAGCCAGAGGCAGGAGTCTTTAACAGATGATGTTCACAGGTCAGAGTGCTGGGGAGTACCCCCATGAAATGAATGGAGTTATTTTTTGTTACTATTTTATACATTATGATCAGTTGGAGAATAATGATGGCCAAAGTTCTACTAACAAGGCTCTTGTTAGTCGACTGGTGGCATTCATTAATCTCCAACTCTCCATAACTAATGTATAAAATAGTAATAAAAAAATACCTCCATTCATTTCAATGGTGCACAACCCTGCAGTCTCCTTTGCTCTTTGTCATAATGTGCCTGAGCGTGGGGATGTGGAGGGGGCGTAAGCCTGACTATAGTGGGGCTTCAATAGTCTATGCATACCATACCGCTCAACTATCCGTGAATGCAAGAGACAGCTCTAGAATGTCTGCAACATCTCTAAATGGTAAAACTTATTTGTTTTGACTGAAAAGTGATATGCAAATCAGGAAAAATTAAAATGTGTAAGATTCATCTTTATATACCCCGGAGCAGTGCATCAGATTTGGGCATCCAGTTACTAACCATTTTTTTTTTCCTGGCTGAAGTTCTACCCACCCCCCAAAAAAAGAACTTTGTCCCGATTTCTCTCCCCGACTCCATTCCATTCAATACCTATTCCCTATGGGACATGAAGCCATCCAAAGGTGAAGAAACATGAAAAACACAGCAATATTTCAGTCGTTCCTCCTTCCTCAATCCCCCTGTAAAAAAAAAATTATTTACTTTTACTTACCCGGTCATGTGGCCTGAACCTGCAGCCTGGCACAGTGTGCCACCAACCCAGGTTTTCAGTCTGCTTCCCCTCTCTCCTTCTGCCAGAAGCTGGATGCTAGAACCAACCATCATAGGTCCCCAATGTGGCCCACAACCAAGTCACCTCACTAGCTGAACCCACCCAACCTTGGTTGCTTGCTGCTGTGGCTGCTGTCACACTGCACTGATCAAGGCCTATGAAGGCCACCCACACTGCTGTCACCACTGCTGCTAAGCCTAGCTTGCTGCCATGGATGCCTGTGCCGTTTTTATTTTGCATGGCGAGCCTAGTAAAGTGTGAGTAGGTAGCCTTGTCTTGAGTTAGCTTCTAGCTCACCCTCTGCCCCTTCAGCCACCAGGGGAGATGGAGACTTACTAAGGGTAGACCAACAAAAATATACTACCACAACACTGCTATTGAGAGTTCACTGCTCACCAACTCCTTCAAGCTGTAGTGTGCCGTCTGGCTACTCTGTGGGAAGAAAGACAGTGTCATACTTGCAAGACTCATGCGCTCTTTCTTGGCTGAAGCTCATCCACATCACATATGATTGTGCCACCACTAGTAGGTGGAGAGAGTGGACAACACAATACAGACACAGTCGAGTCTGGAGAGCACCTGCAGCATGAGCACACACAGGCCAGGTGGGCACTTATTGTGCAAAAGATTAAATCCAAATTTAATGCCACTGTTGCCACACCAAAAGAACAACCTAGGCACAAATATGGGGGTGGAGGAAGGACAACTGCCTCTGCCCTACCTAAATGGCACCGCCGCTTAATGGTAGAAATTTATTCTCAGGTGCTAAAGCAATGGTTTTTACTGTGTTCTGAGGTACTGTATCTCCATGTTTCATGATGTGTCCTGATCATCATGTGTGTTAGTGTCCTTTATTTTCCCTCATTTTAAGTGTCTATGTCCCTCTCCCTCATTTCAGTGACAAAATGTGAGGCATGGCGCATGCTTCCAATACCCTACTCAACGCAGAGTGCTGAGCATGGCCACAGTGTATATGCGCAATACAGAATGACAAAGGGAAAGTAAATGAGAAGTAACAGTCATGGAGAAACACATTTGTAGCACTAAATATGCTTAGGGGATTTGGATGGTCCAAAACAAAAAGGACAGGCTTCACAACACATAAGCACCTCTTCGTACATCTGGAATGGGGAATGTTGACTGGCTATATCCTAAGCATTTAATGCAGTAAGCAAACAATACTTTACAAATTAATGGCGATTTAATGACAAAAATCAAAAGCCATTAAACAACTTGCAAAAGTATCAGAATTAATGAGTTTAATTTTTATGGGGATCCAAATAAAATGTATTTTAATGGCTCTAATTGCTAGCAGTAGTATAAGAAATACAAACTGATGTGTTTTTTAGACGAGATTTGTACTAGTTAGTTGCTGCACATGTGGCAATCATGCAGCATGTGAACCTGAAGTGATTTTTAAAGGATGTTCACACCAGCTTAACTGCTGTACTCGTGTCAAGTGTGCAACACACTCACCTGATGTGATTTTTAGAAGATGTTTACACCAGTTTACCTGCAGCGCACATGTCAAGCTTGCAGCATGCGAATCTGATTTGATTTTTAGACCTGGATCACTTTATATGAGAGCTGCATGCAGACATTGCACAATTAAGCATGTGGCATGCATTCTGCATGTGCACAGCATGTAGGCATTGTTAGCCTTCTGCACTGGCCTCTACCCCAACCTTATTTCAACCCACCTTGTTGATTAGTCCCTTCTTCAGGGGGAGCCCTGGCTAGGTTCCGCACCTGCTCTCCCATCTCAGTGGTTCCCCTAGCCTCTGTCTCCCCTGTAGTCAGTTTAACTGTCCAATATAAACATCAAACTTCTGCCCCAGAGCAATGGCCCCTTCTCCTGTCAGGTGACGACCATCACCCTTAAACAGCCTCCTGTCCCAGAAGCCCCCCAGTCCCCATAAAGTGATAACCCTTCTTCTGACACCATTCCTTCAACCACCCATTAAACTCCTCAGTCTCTTCCTTCCTTACTCTTTCATGACCATTCTCCCATTCCACACAGGGAGGACTTCAGAAAAGGCCAGGGAAGCCAAGTGAACCTTCAGTTTGTCCCCCAGCCTCTTAAAGTTCCACTTCACTGCCTCTACAGGCTAGTTCACCAGACTGTTGGTATCTAAGTGTACCAGCACCCCCAGCTACCCCTCCCCCTTCTCCAGCATCCCGCCTATCTATTTTCCAGATGGCTGATGCACCAGGAAAGCATCTGACCATTTCACTCCCCGACCCACCACCACCTACTACTTCCATAATCATTGAGTCTGCAATCACTAAGATGCTCCTTGCTGACTTCTTCCTGCTCACCCCCTCGGGTGCCACCAAGTTGTCCTGCCCATTTCCCCGACAAACTTAGAGTCCCTTTCGATGGAGTTAGGTACCTGAGCCTCTTCCAGGGGTGCTATGTGATTTGAGGTGCTATGTGATTTGCTGTCTGAATGGTGTGCGACTGGTCGAACCCCTTATGGCTGCCCCTGCCACCTTTCCCCGTGCCTTTCCCCAACACCCTCCATCCCCCTGAGCTAATGGGCCTCTGGAGTAGTGGGGCTGTGAGGAGTGGACCCCAGCTGATGCGACGCCACAGCTGAGATATCTTGTCTCTTGCTGCTACCATATACATATACATGTATACATATACCCATATATTTCTCAGTTGGAATTTCACTTGCATAGTGATCCATAGCAATATGGATTTTTAATACTAAATACACAGGAAAAAGGACATATAGTAGCTACGTGCAATAATAAGTGCAACAGTAAAGCGCATCCTCGGAGGCCTACTTTTGAGGTAAAACTGGGTCTGCAAATATTTCTCTCACTGTACTGGTTCTCCTCCCAAAAGTCTCCTCCAACAATTTTTAATGCCAGGTGGGGTCTAGGGCAAGCCATACATCAACTCTACCACAATCCATATTGTCTTAATATTACTATGTTATCATATGGGGAAACGGGAAAGCAATGGCAGGGTTGTAATGTAGTAGTATAAGCAAACAAGTTCCTCAACGGAGTATCACATGGTTGAGAAAAACTAATGAAGAAAAATATCTTTGCTAAGCTGGGTACCTAGAAAAATGTGGTGTCTTTTCACCACCAAGTGTCGTTTTAAAGAATGCAGAACAAAGTTGTTTTTGGTTTTTTTTTTTAACTAGGAAGACACACTAAGCTGAAGCTTGTTTATAGATGCGACCTGGGAGCACAAGGAAGTTAAGTGACTTGCTCAGGGTCATACAATATGCAAGTGGGGGCTGTGTGATTCAAACCCAGGTCTCCAAGTTTGCAGCTCAGAGCCTTAAACCACTGCACTATACTGCCTTCAGTTTAAAAGAGCCCTCTCCAATCAGTTTCAAATTTAAATTAAAAATGACCAAAACTGAACCCATTTTGAGGCTAAAGACTGAATGAGTTGATGCCTGCGATTGAAAACAGCTGCAGATGTTAAGTATGAATTTTCTTCAAGCAACATAGAAAATTCTTTTAAGTCTTAATAATGTGCTGTGCATACCACTTGCATTTTGCATCAGAAAACACCATGAGTTTGTTCATAGGTGTTTCTTCCTTCTCTTACTGTACCTCTTTGTTCTATGTCCTGTTCAGAGGTTATTTAAACTTGGGTTTGTGGTAAGCACCCTATAATATTATTTCAGGTGAAAGGGCAAATAAAATAATGCCCCCTCCATTCTAGACAACATTCTCAAACCACCCAAATCAAATGTCAACTCTCTTAAAAGTGTGAAATAATCATAGAGAGGGACAACAATTGGCTGGACCATTACAGATACTATAAACAGTCTACAACTAGCATAAATCCCAAGTTACCCATCTAGACTAAACACTAAGCCAATCACTTGCTGATTGACAGAGTCCTTGTTGACTGACCTAACATTCAACTTGCCAAAATCTCAGGGGATCCTGGATGTCGGATTTAGTGGCCACTCCATAATTTGAATAAGGCATAACTCCCAGCTGAACTTTAAAATAGCATCGCTGCCACTGTCACAAGACAGGGGGACAAAATGGGTGTAACAACGTTCTGACCCCTATTCTCATGTGGTGAAACATAACATTCCCAAAAATGAAGAGGTCTATCCAGAACTGTGTTAAGGGGCTAGCACTGCCCCCAGAGAAATGTATGTTCACTGTTTCTGAATAGAAACATAGAAACATAGACTTTGACGGCAGATAAGGACCACTTGGCCCATCTAGTCTGCCCATTTCCCTACCTACAGGATAGGCCGCAGATCCTAGTTAACCAACAGCCTATTTCTTCCTACCCCCCACAAGAATTGCCTTATGTCTGTCCCATGCATTCTTGAATTCTCCCACAGTTTTAGACCCCACAACCTCCTCAGGAAGGCTGTTCCATGCATCCACTACCCTCTCTGTGAAATAATACCTCCTCACATTGCCCCTGAACCGCCCCCCTTCTATCTTCAAATTGTGTCCCCTTGTTCTTGCATGTCTCTTTTTCTGAAAGATGCTACACTCTTGGACTTTGTTGATTCCACTGAGGTACTTAAAAGTTTCTATCATGTCCTCCCTCTCCCTTCTTTCCTCAAGGGTATACATATTAAGCTCCTTTAGTCTCTCCTCATATGGCTTCTCTTGCAGCATTTTAGTTGCCCTCCTCTGGACTGCCTCTATCCTGTCTATGTCCTTGCGGAGATGAGATCTCCAGAACTGGACGCAGTACTCCAGATGGGGTCTCACCAACTGTCTGTACAGAGGGATAACAACTTCCTGTTTTCTGCTGCTGATGCCTCTCCCTATACATCCCAGTATACCCCCAGCCCTCCCTACTGCCTTCTCACGCTGCTTGCTAACCTTAAGGTCACCTGATATGATTACCCGCAGGTCCCTTTCCTTTTTTGTTGTTGTTACTACCTCCCCATCCATTGTGTGTTCTTCCTCTGGGTTCTTGTTTCTCAGGTGCATTATTTTGCACTTCTTTGCACTGAATCCTAGCTGCTGCCATTCTGACCATTCCTCCAACCTTGCCAAGTCCCTTTTCATCCTTTCCACGCCTCCTTGTGTATCAACCCTGTTGCAGATCTTTGTGTCATCTGCAAAGGCATACTTTTCCTTCAGTCCCTCTGCAATGTCACTGATGAAGACATTAAAAGGACTGGACCCAATCTGAACCCTGCAGTGTACCCACTAGTAACCCCTCTTTCTTCAGGTGGACTCCATTTACAATTACCTTATCTGTCCTGTTGTGCAGCCAATGTTTTACCCAGGCTACCACCCTGGGACCCACCCAGGCTGGTTAATTTGACTATTAATCTTTTGTGTGGGACTGTGTCAAATGCCTTGCTAAAGTCTAGGTAGGCCATGTCCACAGCCCCTCCTGGTCTACTACTTTGGTCACCCAGTCAAACAAATCTACTAGATTCGGCCTGACTGACCTTCCCCTGGCCAGAACCCATGCTGCCTTGGGTCCCAGCCCCACTGGCCTCTAGGTACTCAACTATTCTTTCCTTCAGAAGTGACTCCATCACTTTCCCTACCACAGAGGTCAGACTGACAGGTCTGCAGTTTCCTGCCTCTGTCTTGGTCCCACTTTTGTGAAGGGGAATCACATCCACCTTCCTCCAGTCCTCGGGTACCACACCATCCTCCCATGATTTATTAAAAAGAGTAGCCAGTGGTTTCACTAGTTCCTCCCTTAATTCTTTTAGAATTCTGGAGTGAATTCCATCAGGACCCATTGCTTTGTCCACCTTCAGTTTTAGGAGTTCTTGCAGAACCCTTTCTTCTGTGAAAGGACTGGGATCGACCCCCCTATCAAGAGTGCTTCTGTTAATTGGACTAGGTACTTCCCCCTCCTCTTTTGTGAATACTGAGCAGAAATATTCGTTCAGTATCCCTGCCTTTTCACTGTCCACCTCTGCCCACCCACCGTTCATTCTATTCAGCCTCACTATCCCTCCCTTTGTCTTCCTACGCTCGCTGATGTACCTATAAAAGGTTTTATCCCCCTTCTTAACTGAGTTGGCTATCTTTTCCTCAGTTTGGGCCTTTGCTATTCTGACTTCCCTCCCTGCTTCCTTCTGCCTTAACTGGTACAGCTCTCTCTCCTGCTCCTTCTGTGTTTCCTTATACTTCCGGAATGCTATCTTTTTCTTCCTGACTTTCACAGCCACCTCTTTTGAGAACCATAGTGAATAATGATTAGACTAAAAACAGCTACTGTTTGATGCCTAACTGGGTAGTGGGGCTTCATTGCTATGTAGCTAGATTTGCTACATCCCAAATATCACAAACTCACAAATACTGCCTACTCGAGAAAAGTAATTGAAGCAACTTGCTGCCTGACCAAAGCAACACTGGCTGCAGTAGACTTTTTTTTTGTTACTGTCCGGAGTCCTACAGAAAATTCATGGAGCTACTTAATCAACACATTTATCTGGATTTGTGATGTACGTGCACCCTGACAACGCAAGATGGTCACGAGTACACACTAACCAGGGATTAATGTGCACATCTTCCTGATCATTACAAACTGACGGAGTAGGCACCGAAGAAAATCTAGATGGAAAGAAAAAAAACACATTCACACCACTGTAGATACAGACACCTTTAAAAAACACAAATGCCAAAGCAACCTATTATACTAATTAAAATGCAAACACAAGCAAACCAATTGGTTTCTGGAAAGAAGCATACCTGGTGCTATCTAACTTACACCAGCACACCACAAAATGAGCACAATAAGGACAAAAAGGCACATTTCTTGTATTTTCAACAAACGATTCATAAATGTTGGCAAATTTGTATTACTTTTTATTTATTAAGTAACAGGATCACCATGGATGTTGCAGTTACCACTGCCTTGTGGGCTGAAAGAAGGTTGAGGGGAATGGGTTGTTAATACTCTTGATTGGGTGGGGGGGGGATCATATCCAAAGCTGAAATTAAGTAAGTGGTGCCTCCACTCAGAGGACAGGTTTTAGTGAGCCTGGTATCGGTATGTCTGCAACAGCAATGGAGTAGGAGTTGGCAGTTGGGTCTACTGGAGGTTTTATGAAGGAGATACGTTCTTATTTGCAGATATTGATAGTGTTCCTGCACTGTGGGCCCAAACTTAGACTGTAGCTCTGCAAAGGAAAGGACTTCCTGGGGGATCCAAAAGTTGAACAGTACATGGCCATGCCAGCTGTTGTTGCCTATGATCAATCTGTGAAGGTAAAAAGTCTGTGTCAGCTGCCAGTACTCTACAGAAATAGAATAACTCGGCCATGTTGGGGAAACTTGAAGCTTGAACTGCAGAATTAATGTGGGCCTGGTATATCTGGAAAAATGTGCCAAGGGTACTGTTCCTGTCAGGTAGGTAAAGAGGACTGTGCCAGTGTCATAGAGCATTAAGAAGAAAATCGGAGCCGGCCCAGTGGAGTTGAGGATTGAGGCGCTGGACACCACACCTCACGCCACGCCAGCGACCTGGGTTCGGGAACGAGCCCGGGTCATCGGGGGTCAGCAGGGGAGGACTAAGATTGAGCGTCCGCAGACAGCTCTCTTAGTCCTGGGGTGGGTTCGGGGCTCTCCTATGGCGCTACCATTCCCTGGCAGAGGCTGGGGGCACTGCAGTGCATGGCACAAGAAGCATGGGGATTGGGGCAGTGGCAGATGTCCTCCGGGTGTGTACGGAAGCGTGAGCACGTTGGGCAGGACATCATCACATGTCCAAGCCTCAGGGAAGGAAATGCAGCAAGAATATCCCTCTACCTTTGGGTGAGGTGACGGTGATCTCTGGCAAGCCGACCCACCACACGTCCAGTACCGGTTGACTCTCCAGTTCTTCTTGAGGTCTGGGCGGCCTCTCCATGGGGCAGGGAGAGTCCCAGACCCCGCATACCCGATGCAGCTTCCAGAATGGCCGTGCACTGTATTCATAGCCACCACTTCTTGTGGTAAGCCATTCCATGCATCCACCACCCTTTCTGTGAAAAGAATTTCCTCACATTCCCCCTTAATCGGCCTCCCTCTAATCTCATGCTGTGTCCTCTTGTCCTGCTATTTTTCTTATATTTAAACATGTTAGACTCTTTCACCTTGTTTATGCCCTTAAGGTGTTTGAATGCCTCGATCATATCACTCTCTCCTCCTTTGCTCAAGGGTATACATATTGAGCTCCGTTAATCTGTCCTCATATGTCTTCTGATGCAGTCCCTGCACCATTTTGGTGCCCTTCTCTGGACTGCCTCCAATTTGGATTTAATGTCCTTGTGAGGTGTGGCCTCCAATACTGCCGCAGTACTCCAGATGGGGCCTAACCAGTGTCTTGTACAGAGGATTATTACCTCCTCTCACGACTCTGTGATACCCCTACTAATACACTCCCCTAGCCTTACCTACTGCTTTAGAGGTCTGCTTGGATGATTTTAGGTCATCAGTGATGATGATGCCCAAGTCTCTTGCTTCCTTTGTGACTGCTAGTAACTCCCCTCCCAGCCTATAGGTGGCTTCAGGGTTTCTCTTCCCTATGTGCATGATTTTGCACTTCTTTGCATTAAATCCCAGTTGCCACTCTTCTGACCATTCTGCTAGTTTATCCACCCCATCTGGATCATCTACTCTGTTGCAGATCTTGGTGTCATCTGCAAACAGACAAGCCTTACCCTCTAGTCCATCTGTAAGGTCACTAATGAAGATGTTGAAGAGGACTGGCCCCAGGACTGATCCCTGAGGTAGATATTAAATATTTCATATTATTTTCAAAAGGTATTTCAACAACTTCGTGTAACCTGCTGAGTCATCAGTAAATTCTAAGCATTCATGTTTTTAGTCATAACTTTTTATAACATAATAACCATAACCATAGCTTGCCCTGCTTTTATATTCCTTAATAATTCAGAATATTACTAGCTTACTGTATTTGAATGTGCATAAAAATGCTACCTACGTTTGTAACTGAATAGAATGTATGAAGCATAATGTCTTGATTGCAAAAGCAATGGATTGTATTATAATTAGGGTGGAATAATCAGTTTCTAGGATCTTTTGTGGAGAAGACAGATTTCTTTATAAATGTTAATGTTAATAATAGCTCTGCAACATATGCTAAGGAAGTCAGTTAAAATATATCATGATGGGAAGAAAGACTGACAACATGTTTTCTTGTGAGGCTAAATGTATAAACAGCAACTGATATTCATGGACATGAGAAAGTGAGAAAACTTAAGACCAGAACTTTGGAATCAGATTGCAAGTAGGTGAAATATCACTACTTTTGAACAAAACAAACTGAAGTATGTTATGAACAGAATCAATTCTTAAGCAAATTTTTGATTTCTGACCTTTCCTTCACATAAGATAACAAAATCATCAGAAAAATTATGACAGGATCAATAGCAGACAGGAGAGGCTAAATAGCCCAGTTACAAAAGTAGGTATCATTTTTATGCACATTCAAATACAATAAGCCAGTAATATTCTGAATTATTAAGGAATATAAAAGCAGGGAAAGGCTATGGCTAAGGAATCCCGGAATGAGACAACCATTGTGTACTAGTGAAAGGGTTCTGAAAGGGCTGGCTGCCATTAAGATAGATATGGTGCCAGGACCAGATGGGTTGCATCCAAGGATACTCGGGGAATTAGCAGCGGAGCTGGCTGGACCACTGGTATGTCTGTTCAACAGCTCACTTATGTCTGGGGAAGTTCAAGGGATTGGAAGGTGGCAGACGTTGTACTGCTTCATGGGAGATAAGGAGCAACCAGGGAACTACAGGCCTGTCAGTCAAACCTCTATATAAGGGAAGCTGATGGAATCCCTGATCAAAGAGGACCCTGTAGATGAATGCTGGAGACAATGTGGGGAGTCAGTAGCTGATCAGGTACATATTTTTTGGATCTGCTCAAAATTACACAGCTACTAGCAATGGATTGAGAAAGCCCTTCAGGAAATTTATTCTCCAGATCTAATATTGAGTCCACAGTGGGTATTATTATCAATCCCTCCCAACAGGTACAGGATGCCAAAAGGGTCTCTTATACCTACCTTTTTTCTCATTGTCAAGAAGGTAATAACCAGATTATGGAAACAGGTCAGACCCCCCACGATAGAGAAATGGCATGAAATGACTGTAGAACATTATTTATCAGAGAGATTGATTGCAGGGGCTCAGGGACGGACAGCACAGTTTGAACTAAGGTGGAGATCTTGGGTCTTTTATAATTCAGCAAGAGATACCATATTTATTCCATGAAGGAACTTATAAACTTACAAAGGAGTGATTTAAATAGGTTATGTATCATATTTCTAGGTGAAATAGTCAAAAGAAATATGAAATGGGATAGATAGCCTATGTCTGGGAGCCATATGAATGTAATAGACAAAGACCACAAAAGAAGTGGAAAGTACTTTTAACATTATTAATGCATTGTCATCACCTGACTGTCATAAGGATATGGATTTTTACCTTTGTATGCTATGAAATATATGAAAGATATTGTACCTCTAAAGTAACCATAATAAAGATAAAGTTTAAATTTAAAAAAAAAAGGACCTTGTAGACTACTTGGAGAGCAACAGGCTCCAGGATAGTAAACAAGCATGGTTTCATGGCAGGAAGATCTTGCCAGACTAACCTGATAGTTTTCTTTGACTGGGTGACAAAGGATTAGACAAGGGCCACGCTTTAGATCTATTCTACTTTGAACTCAGCAAGGCTTTTGACTCAGTACCTCACGAACGATTGCTCAAGAAGATGGAAAACCTGGGTGCAGCTAAACCCATAGGGAACTGGGTGGGTAACTGGCAAGAGGGGAGGCAGCAGAGGTTGGTGGTCAATGGAGTTAAATCAGAGGAGAGGGAGGTTACAAGCGGGGTTCAACAGGGAACGGTCCTGGGTCCAGTCCTCTTCAACATGTTCATTAGTGACAGTAGAGAAAGAATGCAGGGCAGGTTGTCTCTCTTGGCAGATGACTCAAAACCATGTGGGAGGGTGGACAGTGATGAGGGATTAAGGGAAGTGCAGAGAGACCTGCAAAAGCTAGGCTGGCAGTTAAAATTCAGTGCTAGAAAGTGCAACGTAACGCACCTAGGGGAAAAAAAAAAAAAACAAAGACAGAGTATTGGATGGGAGGACAGAGACTTAACTCCCAGATCCCATTCCTCGGCTGTAGTGCTATCAGTAGCATCTCACTTAAGCAATCGAGTCAGTGCAACAAGGCATATATAGCAAGGCTAACATGATGCTGGGATGTAACGAGAGGGGTAATGATAGCAGAAGAAAGGTGGTAATACTTCCCTTCTACAGATCCCTGGTGAGGCCTCACTTAGAGTACTGCACCCAGTTCTGGAGTCTTCACCTCAGAAAGGATAAGGATAGACTGGAGACAGTGCAATGCAGAGTAACAAAAATGATTCAGGGCCAGCAGGGCAGATCCTATGAGGAGCGCCTCAAGGCACTAAATATGTACTCACTGGAGACCAGAAGGAAGAGGGGAAATATGATAGAGACCTTCAAGTTCCTTAAAGGAATTAACAAGGTGAACTGTGGGGATATTATTTAGCCTGAACATCAATTTGCGGTCACATGGACATGAATGGAAGTTAACAGGAGGTTGGTTCAGGAGAGATGTGAGGAAGTACTACTTTTCAGAAAGGATGGTAGAACCTTAGAAGGGTCTGTCGGCTGTAGTGGTGGGGGGAAAACAGTCAGGGGATTCAAGCAGGGCTGGGATATAATGAAGGGAATAGTGGTTACCGGGGGCGACAGGAACAAAGAGGCAACTAGAGAGAGAACTGGGGGGGGGTTAGTACCCTGAAGGAATGGTAGGTTCCAAGCATTATAGGGAACTTGGGTAGACTAGATGGACATCTGGTCTTTTTCTGACATCACTGTCTATGTTTCTGTGTTATGCTATACGATATTATGACTAAAAACGTTAAAGCTTAGATTGTATTGATGATTCAGCAGGATACAATAAGTTGTTAGAAACAGTTTTTGAAAATAATATGAAATACTGAATATAATATGACTGAAAAATAAGTTGACATATTAATTACAGTTCCCCCATGAAGAAGCATAAATGCTGGGGCACTAATAAAAAGGAAATATTTTGATGAACCTTTTCATGTCAGGCTTCTTTTGACCTTTACACTGAGGTAGACCTTGTGGCCATCACAGAAACATGGGCCACAGAAAACGATGACTTGGAGATGGCAGTCCCTATTTAGGAGGGACTGAAGGTCATGTAGATGGGTAGGGGTTGCACTCTATGTCAGGAAGGGCATTGAAGTGACTGAAGATGGGAGCCTTTGAGGTTCAAAAGGGGGAACTGAGTCTATATAGGTGCAATTCACAGTGGCTACAGGCAAAGAGACAAGACTTGGGGTGGTCTATAGGCCCTAGGGTCAAGGGGTGGGAAGGAACAGAGTACCTGAGGAGGAGGAACTTGGAAGAGGGGTGGCAAAGGGGGAGGTGGTTGTGGTAGTGGACCTAAACTTGCCTGACATCGACTGTGAGGTCCCGGTGGCCATGAGTGCCACGAGTCAGTCACTTCTGGATGCATTTCAGGATGTCGCCTGGTACAACTAGTTAAGGAACCTACCAAGCAGACCACAGTCCTAGATGTAGTACTCACCAACACAGAGCTGGTGGGGGTCAAGAGAGTGAGGGGGCCACTGGAGAATAGAAATCATAGCTCTGTGTGATTTAAACTGGCCCTGGGGTTTGGTAAGCCACACTCAAAAACTGAAGTCACTGACTTTAGAAGAGCGGACTTCGTTAGGATAAGGGAACTGGTTAGGGAAAAGTTACAGGGGGTGGTGATCATAGGCAGCATGGAGGAGAAATATAAAGCATTCAAGGCGGATTTCCTTGAGGGATCGAAGACGTGCACAAAAGTAGCAATGCAAAACAGTAGTGACAAAGAAAAACAGATCAAAGAAACCACTATGGTTCTCACCTAACTCCAGGGAAGCAGCAGAGGCCAAAAAGAGGGCCTCTTATAAATACAAGAGCAAGCAAGGAGAGGCAGAATGGGAGGAATATCTTCAGAAAGCCAGGGAGGCTAAGAAAACCATCAGGGAGGTGAAAGCAAGCACAGAACTGCGTATTGTGGAGGGGGTGAAGTAGGGGGAAAAACATTTTTTTTAGATATATTAGTGAAAAACATAAGAGGGGGGTATCGCACAACTGGTGCCGAGGGTAGCATGCTAGAAGATGGCCAAAAGATCACCGTTCTGAACGATTACTTTCGCTCCATCTTCACTAAGGAAGAAAACGAGCCCCTGCCCGAGAGCACCATCAAAGGGGATCCCAGAAATCAGTCTGCCAGTATTTACTAGGGAGAGAGTCCAGAAGGGGCTGGCAGCCCTCAAGATTGAGAAGGCTCCATGTCCAGATGGGCTGCACCCAAGGATACGGAGGGAGTTGGCAACTGAACTGGCTGGCCCACTGGTGGAGTTGTTCAACAGCTCACTCAGGATTGGAATAGTCCCAGCGGTTTGGAAGCTAGCAGATGCAGTACCATTACATGGGTGGGGGAGGGAAGACAGTGAGCAACCAGGGAATTATAGGCCTGTTAGCCTGACCTCCACTGTGTGGAAGATGATGGAGTCCCTGATTAAAGAGTACTTCATAGAATACCTGGAGAGCAGCAGGCTCCAGGATGATAAACAGCACGGTTTTGTCACAGGAAGGTCTTGTCAGACCAACCTGATTGTCTTCTTTGACTGGGTGACAAGGGCCATGCGGCAGACTTCAATCAATCAATCAATCACTTTATTTAACCAGGCATAAACACCATTGAGCAAGCTCATTTTCAAGGTGGTCCTGGGCATTAATACAATACAGTACACTTCATAAGATTACAATTACAGTGGACAATGGTGCAAAAAAAAAAAAAAAAAACATTGTGAAGGTGCCGGTCAATATGGGCCTATACATACCGGTCAACATAATTAACATGCAAAGGTACATAATGATAAGCTTTACTGAAGTGAGAAGAGACAACAATCCCATATAGTCTCCGCTGAGTAAGAGCTCATACCTAAATGACAAAAAATAAGGAGGTATTAAGGAATAGGGTAGAAATTGGAGTGAAAGAGTAGCAGCCAAAAAGGAGGCCAGAATAGGTAAAGGTAGAGAATAGCAGGGCCATCTTGGATGAAGGGAACTAGGCTTGTAGGTCCTAGGTTTCTGTTGTTAGGAATGTGGGGTGGATGAGATACTTAGGCGTAGGATTTGAGAGTGGCACCCGGGGCTTAGGGGTCATCGGCATCTGAAACAGTTGCTTGATTCCTTCAGATAATCCATTAATAGAGCTTTAAATGTGAAAATGCTTGGAAGTGAGGATAATTTTAATGAGTCTTGCACAGTGTTCCAAAGTGATGGAAGTGAGAAGTTGATTGCTGCTGAGCCAAGGGTAGTTTTCACTCTAGGAATCTGGAAGCAGATTAAGGAGAAGCATCTCAGGCCATAGGAACTTTAGCCCGTTTGAAGATGTTCAAGATATATGCAGGGAGGTTATCAGATAATGCTCTAAAAAACCAGAGGAGAGCATTCCTTTTTCTTCTAGTTGAGAGTGAGGTCCATCCTGAAACCTGGTATAGACGACAGTGATGTGTACTACGGGGTAGATTTAAGATAAATCTTAAAGCCCGGTGGTAAAGGGTGTCCAGTTTGTTTAGCATCGTTGATGGGCAATGACTGTAAAGGAAGTCACCGTAGTCCAGTATAGGTAGGAATGTAGTTTGTACTAGTCTCATTCTGGCTTCTAACGTGAGTAGGTGTTTAATGTGATAGAATAAACCTAATCGCTGTCTTAGTTTCTTCGAGGTTTCATTTAAGTGGCACAGAAAGTTGAGCTTGTTATCCAGCCAGAACCGTAGGTATTTAAAGGTATCAACTACTTCAAGGGGTTCATCTAAGAGTGTTCAGATCTGTGTGATATGTGGACATCCGGAAGTAGACTTTGGTGAGAGAATAATTGCTTTAGTCTTTTTGGCGTTGAGGAGGAGCTTATGAGTGAGAAGGTTGTAATGGAGGGTGACGAAGTCTTTCTGTAAGTACTCATGGGCCAGATCCAAGGATGAATTTGTGGTATAGAGTACAGTATCATCTGCGAATAAGTGCACATTTGCTGTGCCCAGCTGCGAATCCAGATTATTGATGTATACTGCAAAGAGGATAGGGGCCCAGGATGGAGCCTTGTGGGACTCCTCGTAACAAGGATTTTTGTGGGGACAGATCTCCTATGGCTTTGACTTGTTGTAACCTATTGGTTAGGTAGCTGGTGAACCATTTAATGGCAGAACTATCAAGTCCGATGTTACTCAGTGCAGTAAGCGTGATGGTATGATCCATAGTATCGAAGCCCTTACTTAGATCAAGGAAGAGGGCAAATACATGCTTCTTAGAGTCCAAGGCTATTTGCCAGTCTGTAGTTACTTTGGCAAGAGCCGATACTGCACTGTGTTTGGCTCTGAAGCCGGACTGAGCCGGGTTTAGCAACTTTTGTGAATCCAAATGTTCTCTAAGTTGGATGTTGACAATTTTTGCAAGTAATTTAGAGAGGACGGATAGTATAGAAATAGGCCGGTAATTGTTCAGATCACTCGGATCCCCAATCTTGAATAATGGTAGGATGTGGGTAGTTTTCCACAAGACAGGTAGCTCACCTTGAATCAGAGAGGTGTTGAATAAGTGTGTAATGGGGCAGTCAGATAGGTATGGCCAAGTTTTAGGAAGTAAGGTTCAATATTATCTGCACCCGCACTCTTTTTTGTATCCAGAGAAAGGAGGAAGTCCTCCACTTGCTTGAACGTAATTGTGAGGAAGCTGAAGGGGGTGGGATGCAGTTGGTTATGGTTGTGATTATCAGTGAAGCCAACAGTGTAGTCTCTTGCCGGGCTAAGTTTACTGATAGGTGAGGTGTCAGCAAGCCCTGCAGTGGCAAAGTGATCAATAAGCTTCTCTAGTATATCAGCTTTGTCCGTATAGGTGGTACCATCAGACACAATTTTGTTTGGAAGGGGTGTTGCAGTGGACTGACCTTCAACTTCTTTGAGGATGTTCCAAAATTTGGCAGAGTTGTTTTTATTGTTTTCTAGTTCTTTTTGTAAGTAGCTAGCCTTTTCTGACCTAATTAGCTTGGTACACGCATTCCTAATGGTACAGAATGCTAACCAGTCAGCCTCCAGGTGGAATTTCCTCGCTTTTTTCCACCAGTAGTCCCTATCCCTAAGTGCTTTCTTCAGGATGGGAGAGAACCAGCCAGGAGTTTTATTTTTTGATTTGATCAATCTTAGTGGGCGTGAGTCTGTGCCCAGTAAGAGGCTGTGAATGTTAAATGCCTCGTTAAGGTGGGGGCTAGATGAAATCCTGCCAATGAATGTTGCTTAGATCTTTCAGGAAAGTGTACTGGCAGAACTTTTTCAGGCATCTTTTCAGTTTGAATTTGGAGGCCATTTTTATTTGGGAAGGATGTCTAATGCAGGCAGTAGCGCAATGGTCGCTTATATCGTTGATGAATACTTCAGTATGCGAGATAGTGTGAGGTTTGTTTACTAGCATAAGGTCCAGGAGGGTGCTGCGCTCAGGGTTTTTTCTGTTAGGTCTGGTTATAGCAGTTGCCATTTGTAACAGACCATTAACATCGCATAGATCCTTCAATTTCTTAGAGCTGTCATCATTCCAATTCAGATTGAAATCCCCCATTAGAATAGCCTCAGTATTAGCAGAGTCAAGAAGGTTTTGAAGGTGTGGCAGAAGTGCCCAGCCACCAGACAGTGGTCGGTAGCATGCTGCCATAAGGAGTGATTTCTCGCTGGAAAGTGATAATTTTAGAGCAAGGCATTCAAATTCCTTAGCCTTTGAGGTACAGTCAAAGACTGTGACTGTGAATATGCTTTTGACATATACTGCAACCCTTCCCCCTCTAGTCGGTCTATCATAGCGGTAGATGATATATCCGAGTACGTAGATAGATTTGTCCAGGGTCGTGGGTGTGAGCCAGGATTCAGTTATCATAAAGAAATCAGGAGATGCATGTAGAGCCCAGGTCTGTAGAGAGTCAATCTTCTTTAGCAAACTACAGACATTGATATGGAGAAAGCTAATCCCTTTATATTGAGGGAGGTCCGCAGGGGCGTCCAGAGAAATAGGTGGACCTGGGTTTAATTCAACATTTCCCGAACAGAGTAGGAGAAGCAGTAGTAGTTTTTTAAGGTGGTGTTTTAGCCTGCTAAATATTCTTTTGTTACTTCTTCTAGCGTACATTGGTTTAGCGGTGGCTGTGTTAAGGGCAGGATTGCTATTTGCTAGGGATAAATCATAGAGAACTGATAGAGTCGACACCATCCTTGGGAATTGCACGTGTTCTATAGTTATGGCCTTGCTGTACTTTGACTTCAGTAAGGCCTTTGATTCAGTACCACACAAGAGGCTGCCTAAGAAAATGGAGGACCTTGGGGAAACTAAATCTGCTGTGAGTTGTTTGAGAAACTGGCTGGCAGGTAGGCAACAGATGATGGTGGTGGTCAATGGGGTTAAACTGGGGGAGAAGGAGGTAACAAGTGGCGTTCCATAGGGATCAGTCCTGGGACCGGTCCTCTTCAATATATTCATTACTTACACTGGAGAAGGAATCCAAGGCAAGTTGTGGCTATTTGTGAACAACACAAAACTATGTGGGAGGGTGGATTGTGAGGAAGGAATAAGGAATATGCAAAAGGACCTGTTAAGATAAGAGGGGTGGTCAAAGTTCTGGCAGCTAAAATTCAATGTATAAAAGTGCAAAGTAATGCACCCAGTATAAAAGAGCCCCATGACAAGAGTACTGGATGGGAGGGGAGAGACATGGCACTAAAAATGAGGAATGGGCCCGTTGGCGCAACGGTTGGATTTCCGTCTGTGATGCTGGCGACTTGGGTTCGAACGGACTCGGTCGCCAGAGGCCGGCCTGGGAGAAGGGACGAGCGCTGGGGACAGCTCTCCTTCTTTGGGGGAGGGTGGGGATGCGCACTGGTGCATGCTGACTCCTGGCGGAGTCTGGGAGCACAGCAGTGATGCCTGGCAGACGTCTGGCATATGCCTTGACATCAGGACGTCACTCCCCACAGAAAACCAGGAAAATGCTTCCTGGCTGGCCGGATGACGGTCTCTCTGTCCTCTGCTGCCGCCAATCCCATGACCGGCATGCCTCAGCAGTACCCCAAGCCAATGGAAAAGTGCGCTGGCCACCCCCACCAGTGCCTTCCCCCTTGGAGGAGGGGGACCCGCCCGGCGAAGGGTTACGTCGGGTTACCCAGGGGGACTGCCATATGAGGTGATAGCCAGTATGGGAGTTGGGGCAGGCAGTTGGGAAGAGCATTAGAGACCCGAAGGAGTGGGCAGCCAGGGAGAAGGAGAGGCACAAAAAAAAAAAAATGAGGAATGGTACCTAGGAGTTATTGCCAGTAACTCCCTTAAACCAGTCAGTACAACAAGGCCTATAGTAAGATCAACAGGATGCCGGGCTGCATTGGGAGGGGGGATTGACAGCAGGAGAAAAGAGGTGATACTACCTTTCTACAAAGCCCTGGTGAGGCCTCACATGGAGTACTGTGCCCAATTCTGGAGTCCTTACCTCAGAAAAGACAAGGACAGGTTAGATACAGTGCAACCCAGAGTAACCAAGATGGTTCAAGGACAGCAGGGTAAATCCTATGAGGAGCACCAAAGGGCACTACATTTGTACTCACTGGAAATCAGAAGGGAGAGGGGTGATATGACTGAGACCTTCAGATTCCTCAAAGGAATTAATAAAGTGAACTGCTCAGAATTATTTAGCCCAAGTACAAACTCAAAGTCATGGGGTCACGAGTGGAAGCTGGCAGGTGGGAGGTTCAGGACAGACACGAGGAAGTGCTTCTTTACAGAAAGCATGATGGAGTTCTGGAACAGTCTGGGTTCAAACAGGCCTGGGATAGACTGAAGGGAATAGTGGCTACCAACGCCATCACGACCACGGAAGTTAATCAGGGTAAAGTCCAGGAGGGTTAGTACCCTGGGGGAACACTAGGTCCCAAGAATGATCCCAAGATTTAGGAAACCTGGGCAGACTAGATGTACCATGGGTCTTCTGCCATCATTTGCTATGTTTCTATATACTGCATTGTACTGATCGCCAATGTTCCCTTCTGTTAGGATACATGTGGGGGGGAGCTTTTATCAGCACTTATGCTTTTATTGGTAAAACGTTTCTAAATAAAAAATAAAATAAATAAATAAATATGTCCTGTACTGACAGACTTAATGTCTATTGTAGATCTGTGTTTACCTCTATGTACCCCTTCCCCAAGATGCATCTGGAAGTGAGCTATTTCAGCTCAATATGCTTTTCCATGAGGGAAATGTCAAATTTATAAATACATTTCATAAACTAAGCGAATCCTCCAATTATGCTGGCATTCAAGTATTTTTGAACATTTAATTTTAATACCATAAGAAACAATGCAGATGCTGCACAGCCTAAACGTTAGAGTAATGAGTTGTGAATGAGCTTGGTACATCCAGCAGACCTGGGTTTGATGCCCACAACCTCTACTTGCATACTGTGTGACTCTGAGCTAATCACTTAACCTCTCCAGTGCAGATGCTGCATAGCCTAAACGTTACAGTAATGAGCGGTGACTGAGCTTGGTACATCCAGCAAACCTGGGTTTGAGTCCCATAACCTCTACTTGCATACTGTGTGATCCTGAGCAAATCACTTAACCTCTCCACTGCTTCCGGGTTGCCCCAGAAAACAGGCCTTGAGCCTAGTGGGCCTTACCTGGTCACCAAACAATAAAAATAAATGTTGTTAATCATTTGCTCTCCAACAGCCCTCCCAGCTGACTGGCATCAGTTTCTGCAGAGGTTCACAGCAGTGTGCACATCAGGGACACCTTACTGAGAAATCACAACAGCTGGGCAACCTCCTAAGCAGCTACGTACCATGCTAGGTGAGGTGAAGGGACACAAAACAGGAAGAACAATAAACTGCACTGCACAGGTAGAACTCAGTAGCACTTTTTACAGGCTGGTGTATTTCTGTTTTTGTTATTATTAGTTGCTAACAAGATTTTTAAAGCAATGTTGCACTGCTGCTTTAATTATGAGTTGTTTTCCTTTCTAAAGGTATCATTAATAACCAGTTAGTCTGGCTGCTTTCCTTCTGAGGGATTAATTCAATCATTCCTCTGTTGAAAAGCCATCCGTGTGCATAAAGTACATGGCTTATGTCATACAATCCTTGAGCCAGTTTGTCATTATATCCATTAGTGTGTCACAGCACTACTGACTTTTGGGTGGTACACTAGCCTACTGCAAGCAGATCCTGTCACAGTACCATGAAAAAGATCACCCATCTGTGTGTCTGCATGGTCACTGCAGCACTCAACAAGTGCATTTCCCAGGACTGGCCTGCTCAGACGCAACATCTTGTTTGCCGTGGGGTCCTAACCTACCCAGTGTTGCAGATACAAAGGTTGAAACACTGGGAGGTTAAGTGACTTGCTCAGGAGCACAGAATAAGTAAGTGATTGGTAGATTTGAGCCTGGTCGACCTGGGTCACAGTGCTGTGCTCTGCCTATTAGACTAGACTATTTTTATAAATAGGCCCTAATTACTACTGTAGCATAAAAGAGGTTCTCCAGTCACTATAATATTCGGTTAGCTTTTTATTACAAATTCCAATTTTTTTTAAACCAGAAAACACACTTTAAAACTGTAGCTGTGGCCCATTTCAACCTACAGATTTGTTTGCCAAGTAGTAAAATGAGTGTTTTTGTCAAATCTTTTTTATAGAAAATAAAATATTTAACTAATACATACAATAACTAAAGAGGAAAAACAAATTAATCTTACCCATAAGTAAATTCTATTCACAAGAACAACTAGTACATAACACTGTGTGCTAGCAGTTCTTTAGGAGTAATAGCTGGTGTTAACCATAAAGCAGTATCAGCCTTCTACCGAAAGTGGTACATGTCACTCATCAAGAGTACATGGTCTGTCAACTTCATTACCTCAGTCTTGCAGATTTCCTCACATGAAAAGAGGTGCTGGTAACTTCCCAGCCTTAGGGAGTATTGTTAAAGTACTGTATTTCTGCCAAGTTTGTTAGCAACCTCCCTGCTACTGCTTCCAACTGTAGTGTCACCCTTTATGCAGATGATCTTGTCATCCTTGCACATTCCCGAGACACTGGGGTTCTTAAACCTTCAGCTGAGTGAGGCCTGTAAGAATACACAAGCCTGGGTAATGTCCCACAAGCTGGTCCTTAATCTGAAAAAACTCAGGCCATGCTCTTTGGGTCAGCAGCCAAGGTCAAGGCCTCCCCTGTCCCCCTATGTGTCAGTGGTGTGGATGGCTCTCCCCTCCTAACCACAGTTTCAATAAAATACCTTGGGGTTACACCTGACCCCCAACTCGACCTGGGGAGTCACATCCTAAATGGTTGCAGAACTATAAACTGCAAACTGGGTCTTGCCTACAGGGCAAAGAAAAATTTGACTTCTGCAGCTCGCTTGGCACTGGCCAGAGGTGTGCTGCTCCCTTCACTAAGCTATGGCCTTTTCCTGTTCACTGGCACCTCCAAGGTCCACCTTGCCAGGTGGAACATGACCTATAACAACATCTGTCGCTTTGCCCTGGCTGTCCCACGTCTCACCCACCATTGTAAACTATACGACAAACTGAGCTGGCTATCCCTGGCCAATCACTTGAAATACGGGTTGGGCTGCTTCATAGGAAAGGTGCTCAGAACTGGCACACCACCGGGGCTTGCACAGCTTCTCATGCCTGCTGTATCCTCCTCTTACTCCCTCAGGTCTCAGGGTTCAGTGGTGCTCAAAGTTCCATATACTCGAACCCTGATGGGGGATAGGGACTTTGCTACATATGCTCCAAGGCTATGGAACTCCCTTCCTGACCATGTACGTTCCTCCCCCTCCCAACTGTGTCTCCAGAACTCCCTGTGGGAGCACCTGAAACTGTTCTTGGTGTGTGGGTGTCCTAAGCCACCCTAACCAGGTCTCCAAATTGGTCCCATCTGACCCACTGCCTACTGTCCTTTAACTCTGGGTAGCATGTGATTGACCACCATCCGCTTATGAATTAAGTGGCCCTGGTAAACAGGGTCACTCATGCAATGTAATTACCATTGAATATGTTAGTCTATTTCTTCTGTATGTATATGTATATTTTACCTATTACTGCTCACTGTAGACTATCTATGTTTATCTTGCTCTCTTGTAACTCTGTACATTGCCCCTCTTGTTGTTATGTACCTTGTCTGAACCTGTATTTTCATTGTACTCTCTTGGGTTGTACCTGAAAATAGGCATACAGATTGTCTAGTGTACCTACTTGGTCAACAAAAGCTAAATAAATAAATAAAACTCCCTTGGTAGACATTACAGCTCTTGGATTTAACTCATTCCCTTCTGGAGTACATATGAGTTGAAATGCTGTATGCACAACCCTTTACAATGGGTATGAAAGGCACTGCATGTTGATTGGTTAGTAGTCATACTTAAAGAACTGTGCTGAACCAGTAAGTCATTTTACCCAGTGAAAGTGCTTTCTTTAAACAACGATTCCCGATCCGTTATTGTTTCATCTGTGGCAATTGTTTAGTAACCGCAGTGGTTGTTTCTGGTTTACATTCTAGTGTACCACTTTAGAACTGCATGATGTAGTTTGTATCGCTCTTAGCCACAGAGTTCTATAGCAGAACCTTAATGCATTGTGACAACAATACAAGAGCTTTGTATAACCTATCTCATACAGTTCAAAATGGTGCTTACCACCAGTGAGTAAATCAGAAACACTCATTAGGGCAACTAAAAAGCCTGTACAGATGGAACAAATTCTGGTCAGATCCACAAGGGCTGCATAATGAAGTTAGTGAAGTTGCGTGGAATTGTTAAAGAGGTATGGAGAAACAACACAATGATTTGTAAGTAGTAAGATTTGTTTTAGTTTCTGTTCTAAGGAAGGCATACACATTATTAGCAAAATATATGGAGGTGTACACTGTGCTACAAGGACATTGTTTTAATTGATTTTCTTTTGCATTTAAGATTTAACTGCAGCTTCGAATGCATTTGTGTCTGGCTAGCCCACTGAAACGGATTACCGAACTCTGCTTGAAAGCACAGTACAGGCACAGGTCATTATCAGATTAAACACATGCAATGCACCACAGCAGCTACAGAAGCAGAGAGAGAAGAAGTTTAGAACATTAACAAGTTTAGCAACAGCCTTGCAGAGAACTTCAGGTCTGCTTCACAGAATGGATTTATAGGCAAAGCAGTAGAAATGGGAACAGCACTGACTCTTACTCTACTGCAAACAAAAATATGCATTTGAGGCTGTAGTTAAATAAATACGAAAGAAACTGAAAATTGTCACCCTGACAGTATGTGTTCTGCTCAGTCAGAAACTGGAACAGCACTGGCTTACTCTGCTGCAGACATAAATATGCAAATGAAATAGAAAATCATTCCTGGCACTGACATGGAGCAGCATTTCTGCAATCTTCACATGCACTACTCCGTGTTACAACTCCGACATAACACAAGCATTTGTCAATGCAGAATGTTGTCTCGCTGGCACTGGCATTGGTAGTGCAGAAGTTAGAGATGCATAATAGGAATGGCACTGAAGTATTGAACTGACGCCACCCCCACCCCCACCCTGCAGAGACTGAAAGGCGCTGGGTGTGCCTTTGCCAGCTACAACGCCATGGCACCCCACCTCACCCTACTCTGTAGACACTGACAGTGTTGTGGTGCGTTGGGTCTTTGGGCCTATACTTACCCCATTCCATAAGGAAATACGCTGAGACGGAGAATGGGGTGAACTTTAGGGCCAAACACTCCAAGGCACACCTCGATGCCTGTCACTGGCTGCACGGTGGAAGTGGGGGCAGAATGGCGTGAACATTACAGCCAATGATCCCAAGTCACACCGCTGTGAGCCAATATAAAAACAGCAACCATCTAGGGCTATAGAAAGAAAGGGCAGAGGAGCATTTTAAATGCAGTGTTCCTCTGCCTGTATAAGTTTAGACAGAATGGGAAAAAATAGCAGACATGCGAGGGGAGTATCAGGGTTATTGTGCTAGCCATAGGACTGCTTTACAGTGCGGGAGTTACTCAGCGGAGAATGGGGTGAACTTTAGGGCCAAACACTCCAAGGCACACCTCGATGCCTGTCACTGGCTGCATGGTGGAAGTGGGGGCAGAATGACGTGAACATTACAGCCAATGGGGGCCTAGAGCATGTAAACACACCTGAAGATACAGATGGTACATAATGGCAGAGGGTAGCGGTGAGTCAAGCAGAAAAAAGAGATGGGGGCTGGGTCAGAGAGCACACCCTCACGCCTGAGAACATGAAAGACAGATTTTCACAGAGGGACTGAGCCCACAAGGACAGGGATGGGGAAGGGGGGCAGACATGCTATCACCCTGTGCAAATATGTGCCTTCCATATCCATATATAAAACTGACAGAGGTGAGTGCAGTATTATGACAGCACAGTCACGGCAGAGAACATAATACCATCACACATCTAATGGAAGGCATACTCCCTGTTACAACTCCAACATCAAAAAAACAGCAACAGACTAGGTCTACAGAAAGAAAGGGCAGAGGAGCATTTTAAATGCAGAGTTCCTCTGCCTGTTTTAATTTAGACATAATGGGAAAAAACGGCAAACATGCGAGGGGGGTAGCAGGGTTATAGCCCTAGCCGTAGGACTGCTTTACAGTGCGGGAGTTACTCAGTGTTTTGGCATCGCGACACTTCCCCTGAAGCAAAAAAAAAAAAAACTAGATCAGGACTATTCTAACCCCCCTGCAAATGGGAGTTCCCAAAAGACTTCCAGGAGCTTGCTTGAATGCTCCAAGCCTGAATGGTGTTTGGCGTTTAAGCCATTTATCTGTGAGTGCTTTTAGAGCCTCTGGTACTGCTTGCTTGCAGACATAATTAGTTTGTATGGGGGACTGTGTGTTTCTCTGCTTCAGTCCCACTCGAGCTGCTGCCAACTCTCTCTGTTTTTGCAGTCACTAGGAGTGCAAAGGGAGCCTATCTGAAAGATGTAACTGTTTGCCAGAAATCATTTGGAGTGGTGATGAAAATACAGTTTGTCTAACCTGCTTTTCTTTGCAATCAAAACTGTGTTTGCCTAGTTCCCCATTCTAGTTTTGAACTGCTGAACTGGACCAATCAGTGTGGGTTAAGGGAGCTCTAAAATGGTGCCTGTGGACGAATCAGAACTTGGACTCGTAATCTGAGCCAGCCACAAAAGGATTGTATGGGCAGTGACTCTGGGAAATGTAGTTTGGACTTCGGCGCCTTTTTGCACCAACAGAGGGAGTCTATTGTGGTGACAAGCCAATCCAACAAGAACTGGGAGGAACTCCAAAGGAAGTGCCGGTTTTGTCTACTGGAGTTCAGTTTAGCTCTGGCAGTGAGGAAAGGATCCATGTGCTCCTTGATTAGCAGTTTTTAGTCGGAAAGCAGCGTGTAAGGCCCCAAGTTTCGGTCTGCAGCTTGTGCAACGGCTTGTTCGGACTGAATCCAACCTGTGAAGAGAATCAAGGAGATCTGAAGAGTAGAAACCAGGCTCACCCTGTAGAAGACTGGAGAAATTGCTGAATCGCTCTCGGTCTGTCAGGAACTGAATCTGCTGTGTGTTCTCCCGAGTATTGTGCAGTAATTGCAATCGGCATAGAGAAGCAGCCTGCCTGGTATAGTACTTTTTTTTTCCATATAAATGTGTGTAGTGCTTGTGGGGACTCGCGTTTCAAATCCCCTGTACAGTGAATTTAGTGCATGAAGCTGCAAGTAAACCCCAGCTTAATCCAGACTACATCCATTTGCTCTGAACTGCCGTGGGGTCCAGTCACAAGGACCTTGTCCACATGGTCTGCTCCTCCTGGCAATCCAGGACAATCTGCCTTCCATTTAGTTTCAGCACTGAATTTGTGAGTACAAATCAGGGTAGCTCCCTGCCATCATCTAATTGCAAGTGTTCCATCTGATTACTTTTCCTTTCTTTCTCCACGAACTGAGCCTACCAGCTCCGGATTACAATTTGGGTACTGTGCATGCATTTTCCATCTTCAGGGCCCCAACCAGCTGCATCAAATAGGCTAGCCTCTTGTTGCCTGGGTACCCAGTAAGAGTGACATTTGGGATTCTGAAATATGTGCACAGTACTGTGATTATTAATGCGTTTAAACTAATTAATCTGATTTCCCCCTGTCCTTGTTATATCCCCCTAAATAAATCAGATCTGTTTGTTTCATCAAAGTTACACTGCCTGAGGTATTCGTTTATGTTAACGTATTGTACTGTGATTTTTGCACTGTATCATCTTGTTTTACAGGGAGTCCCCAGAGTCACGCTGATTGAACCAATTCTGGGGGTAAGTGTATATTGCAAGGGTGCTGTGATTGATTTGTGTGGGCCACTAGTAGGAAGAAAGGGGGGTTGCAGTGACCCAGAGGGCTGTGACCAGGTCATATCAGACTGTCTTAACCCCGACCTCTGGGTGGAGGCACCCGCCATCGGATCCAGGCCCCTCAACCTGTTAGTGGCAAATCAGGCAGGGGTAGTAGCCCTTGGGATAGCGCCTCCTGGGGGTTACACTATAATAAGGCAGAGGGGAATTAAAAAAAAAAAAAAAAGGAATGGGGCTGTTCTTATACAATGCTTCATGGAAACAGAAGATTTGGTAAGCAAGTGAAGTGCAGCAAGAATAAGTGCTAGCGGCATGATTATGCAGGATTTTCCCAGCCCTTTCAAGTAAACATGCTGCACTTCAGATGTTTCTCCAGTTTAAAACCACATCACAAAAAACAGCTTCTTTTTTATTTAATCAAACCTGCTGTTTATGGACAATGCCCAGATCGGCAGCTTTTCTGCTAGATTTTAAAGAGGTTAAAGTTTTGCACACAGAGTAGTCAGTGAGAAAAAAAAAGTATCCTTATTTCTTTTGTAGTAAGGGGATGGGGACGGGAACAGAGGGGTGGGGGCAGCACAGTGGGTGGCAGTGGGAGGGTTTCGAGAGCTTGGTGGGGAGGAGCTACTGCAGCTGATAAGCTGATAAGGGACATGGGAAGGGGATAGACTGGTGATGGGCACAGAAAGGGCAGGGAGTAGCTGTTTGGATAGCAGTAGAAACACGGGCACCAGAGAAGGGCCGGGGTTGTGATCGGCAGAGAGAATCCGTTTTTTTTTTTGATTAAGGAAAAAATGCAGAGTCCTCACTCTGTGATCAGTAAAGGACTGCAGGCTCCGCCCATGCAACCTTAACAATAACAGAACTGGGACTAGCATTTAAAAATCAGCTTCTTTAGGAACAAACTACTTACAGGCTCAGTGTCGTCCTCCTTTAATCACACTTCTACCAACATCTAAAACAGTTTCAGTATCATGTGTCTCACTAACTGAGCATATCACTTTTCAACTAAAACTTCAGTTTCATGACTACCAAATGAGCATCACTTTCACAACTTCCAATCTGTAGTCTCTGCCGATCAGCTTTTTTTTTTAGGGGGGGGGGCTATTTTCTTTCTCATTACAACAGTTCAATAAATTTGAGAAATAAATTCAATAGTGTAGTAGTTTCATGCATCTTCTTTTTCACTATCATTATTACACATTCCAGGATGTTGGTAGTAGTGCCATGAACATACTCTCACAAGCATAAGGGTACTCAGCCTGAAGCCTTGTGCCTTACAATGCCCCAGGCACACTTTCATGGCACTACTAACAACACTCTGTTTTGTCTTATTGCTTATGTCTTCAAAATGGCTGCCACAAACTGAATGAGTTAAAGGACAACTGCATAAATAAAAAAGACTCTCCCACGAAACAACCCTCCAAATAAGTAATTTTTTGTTTTAAAAAATTGTATTACAGAAGTCTTCTGTCACAGTAAATAAATTGGCACTCTGTAACTGACAAAGGTTCACACTCAGTTCCAGTGTCACCCTATTTGGGCTGTAAACAGTGCTTCTGCCACTCACAACACACAAATATGCATTGCCATGTCTGCCATCAGTTGACAGGACATATTTAACATACGGTAAGCAGTGGAAGTGTGCTTTACAGCCCTAAGATTGCTGCAAAGAGAGCAAGTAGTATTGTCAGTCATGGAGCGCTGATATATTTTGTACTACAGAGAAATTAGAATTTTTTTTTTTTAATACAGACAACAGCAAATCAGGAGGGTAGCTGTTGGGGAAGACTGTGCCATTTTAATTTAAGAAGCAGATATTGTCTTTTTTTTATTTTATAAATTGCTACAGTCGTATATACACAGATTTGGAAATACAGGGTGATAGCACAGTAAAAAAAACAAGCCTTTGTCGATGCCAAATGTTCACCGCTTGCATTGCTGCAGTATCAGGTCTTGTTTGTACAAATTTTTACTAGGAAAAACAAACAAAATGTGCACACTGGGCCGATGGTACTCTCAACGAAACAGATTATTTACAGACAAAAAGTTAGGCACTCACCACTTCAAAAATTACTGGACACCACAACAATGTTCAAACAGCTCAGTTGTCTATTTATAAGAAAGACAATTAAACATGTTACAAATTACCTATAAAATATGTCCACCTGACATGTTTCGGACCCAGAGATCCAACTGATAAAGGACCTATGGATCTGAAACATGTCAGGCGGGCACATTTTATGGGTGCTTTGTAACATGTTTAATAATATCTTTCTAATAGATAGACAACATAGCTGGTTTGAACATTATTGTGGTGTCCAATAATTTTTGAGGTGGCGAGTGCCCAACATTTGTATGTAAATACACATTTTTACAATATATTTACCCAGGAAAGAACAGAACAGATGAGATGCGAAGTCTCATCTTCAGTGGTGTCCTGCTTTTACACCTTTTTAGATTGTATTTACTCAGGATAGGCCAGCTGAGAGGCAACATCTAATTCTCAGTGGGCTCCCACATTTTGGCCCCAAATTTCCAACAGTCTTTTATGTCCTGATGTTATCATCAAGACAGGTAGAATTATTAAATCCCACCAGGAAGGTGATTTTGCAGTGTGACTGCAAAAACAAGTTTCAGACGGGATTTGAAAAAATGACAGCTGTCACGTTCAGGAGGTGGGGTAATACAAGGGATATGTTCAGCATTATAGGACAAAATCTGTAAAAATAAGGAGTAAATGTTGGAACAATTCAACGTTTCTTAATAACTTAGTATTTGAAAAGTGACAGCGGTCATGTTTATTTAGTGGTGTGAAAAAATTGACTATGTTGAAAAGTTAAAAGAGAGAAACAGGCGGCTACACCTCCACTGTAGTGGTTGTCGACATGTAAATTCATACAATGTACTCACAAAACGGTCGTCAGCTCACAGCTACCCAATGTAGGACACATAGATCAAGTCCTGAGTCGAAAGTTCCATAAAATCCAGACTTTATTAATCCACAAACGCTGGTCCAAAAAAGGAAATGAAAACAGATACAGACGCCAGACGTCACATGCAATGGCTACCCCTCTCTCCACAGGAGTGCAGATCTCACAGGTCAAACGTTTTCATGCTCACTATCGTGCTTTCTCAAGACTGGTGAGACTGTGTATTGCAACTTCATTATAAAGGCTGAAACCTTAAAGTGACATATTGCCAAAAATAAATAAATAAAAGCCAGTCTGATCAAATCAGAAGATTCTGAAAATATCTAAGACAAAACACTTAAAGATCATGTGCAACGGTTTTTACATATTTTTAATAAAAGCTTAAAAAGTTGCAGTTCAAGTCCTTGTGTCATGATTAGTGTTTCCTGAAAATTTCACACTGTTTGATTTTGTGGTTTTCTTTAAATCAGCATTTGTTAACTTGCTCTGTAGTGGCTGAAAACAGTGGAGTTATTTCAGTCCTCTCCGTCAAAGTGCGATGACATCATTTTGGAGTAGCTTGCTGTTTCAAATTCCTAATCAGAGCAGCACTCTGTAGAATTTATGGTCTGCTGAGCTCTCCAGGTTTCTTACAACCCCAGTCTCTGGTTTGTGTTTAGATAGATCAACTTAAAGTATATAATTCTCTTCCTTTAAAAAAGCTGTTCATTTTAGTTTCAATGCTGAATTGAAGTAGTGGAAATCTTTTTCTGTGAGAAATCAGCATGTCTGTATCACAGC
This sequence comes from Neoceratodus forsteri, assembly GCA_016271365.2. NCBI lineage: Eukaryota > Metazoa > Chordata > Ceratodontiformes > Ceratodontidae > Neoceratodus > Neoceratodus forsteri. The sequence continues at coordinate 495,662,210 of CM028134.1, forward strand.
TCTGTTCTTTCTAATCAAACCTTTTTTTCTAACACAGGGCTGTTTAATGAATATAAAATAAATCTAAATTTTGTTCATTCACAGAAAGTTTGTTTTTGACGTAGCCTTCATAAATATAATCATGTAAGAACATTTTTTTTCATGTCAGATTAACAACCAGGTGTTTTTCACATTTTGCTGCAGTATTTCAAGCACATGTCCTGTCAGAACTCACAAATTTCAGTTCTTTGGTGGTTTCTGTGTGAAAATACATCATGTATGTGTATAACTAAAAACACTAAGTGGCTTCCCGATGCACCATGTCTCTGCCCCACAGCTGAGGCAGCTGCAGTCTGCTGCCACCAGTCCCCTGCTCCACAAGCCCTCTGCCTTCTGCTCCACATTTGAGGCTGCTGCACCCTGCTGTGCCCACTGTCTCCTCCCACACAGTCAGGGATTGTGCACCCTGCTGCCTCCATCTCTTGCCTAAAGAATCAGGACTACTGCATCCTCCCACCCTGCTGCCCTCTCTCCCCACCCTCACAGTTAGGGATGTTGCACCTGTTGCCCCGTTCCTGTCTCCACAGTCAGGGTTGCAGTGCTGTGCTAAGCCCTAGAGTGCCAGATTCCTTGCCTCCACAACTGGGGCTGCTGCACCATGCTGCCCTAACACCAGAGGTGGGGCTTTTGATGCACTCTGCTACCCACTTCCATTGCCCCAAATGGTCAGGGCATCATGCTGTCTTCTATCCCCTGTCACCACTGACAGGGCTGCTGCACCCTGCTCCTTTTTACACAGTTGGGGTTGCTGTGGCCTGCTGTACCTTAGAGCCCCATGCCTCTGCAGTTATGGTGCAGCAGCCCTGAATGTTCAGGCAGGAGATAAGGGTAGCAACAGGATACAGCAGCCCAAACTGTGGGACAGGGGGCAGCAGTCATGCCTGTTTGGGACAAGGGATGTGGGAAGCAGGGTGTAGCAAAAGATTTCACTCTGGTGGTAGGGGGACAGCAGGGTGTAACTGCCTCAACTGTGGAGGCATGCAACAGGGCACAGCAAATGCCCTGCATCTAGTGGCAAGTGGCAGCATGGTGGAGCAGCCCAAACTGCAGAGGCATGGGTCTGTAAAGCACAGCAGGCCATAGCAAACCCAACTGTGTAGAAAGGAGCAGGTTGCAGCAGCCCTATCTCTGGTGACAGGGGATAGAGAACAGCATGGTGCAGAAGCCTTGACTGTGGTGCAGAACACAGGGGGCATCAGGGTACAGCAGCCCTGACTGTGAGATGGGGTACTGCAGTGCAGCAGCCCCTGACCATTTGGGGCAATGGAAGTGAATAGCAGGGTGTAGCAAAACCCCACCTCTGAGGGCTAGGGCAGCATGGTACAGTAGTCCCAGCTGTGGAGGCAGGGAACCTGGCACTCTAGGGCTTAGCACAGCATAGCACAGCACAGCAGCCCTGACTGTGGAGACAGGAACAAGGGGCAACAGGTTCAGCTTCCCTAACTGTGAAGGTGGGGGGGAGAGCAGCAGGATGCAGCAACCCCAATTGTTTGGGCAGGGGGAGGCAGGGTACAGCAGCCCTGATTCTTTAGGCAGGGGATGGAGGCAGAAGGGTGCACAATCCTTGACTGTGTGTGAGCATGATGGAAAGCAGGATGCAACAGCTTCAAATGTGGAGCAGAAGGAAGGGGGCTTGTGGGGCAGGGACAGGTGGCAGTAGGCTGCAGCTGCCTCAGCTTTGAGGCAGAGACACGGTGCATCAAGATGCCACATAGGTTTCTAGTTACACCTAACAATGTATTTTCACACAGAGACCACCAAAGAACTGAAATGTGTGAGTTCTGACAGGTGCCTGTCACACTTTGCTACAGTATTTCAAGCACATGTACTGTTTGTCAATCTGACATGAAAAGAAAATGTTCTTACATGAAATCTATTTATGGAGGCTACATCAAAGACAAATTGTTTCTGTGAATGAACACAGTTTAGATTTATTTTTATATACATTTAAAAGCTGTGTTATATAGTTAGAAAAACAATCTGAGTTTTGATTAGAAAGAACTGAGAGCTGTGATACAGACAAGCTAATTTCTCAGAGAAAGATTTCCACTATTTCAATTCAGCCTTGAAATAAAATGATCAGCTTTTTATGAGAAGACAATGTTATATTTTAAACTGATCTATCTAAACAGAAGCGAGACATTGTGTTTGTAAGAAACTTGGGAGAGCTCAGCAAACCATTAACTTCACAAACTACTGCTCTGATTTGGAATCTGACGCAGCAAACTACTCCAAAATGATGTTACTGCACTCTAAGTTTGACTGAGAGGACAGAAATAACTCCACTGTTTTCAGCTACTGTAGAGCAAGTTAACAAATGCTGATTTAAAGAAAACCACAAATCCAAATGGCATGAAATTCTCAGGAAACACTAATCATGACGTAAGGACTTGAATTTCAGCTTTTCAAGCTTTTATAAAAAATATGTAAAAACCGTTGCACATGATCTTTAATGTGTAAATGATTAAAATAAACTTAACCTACATGTGCTATACATATATTCTTATTAAAAACTCTATCTAACCTTAGATACACACATGCATATTTTTTTCTTTAACATCGGAGCCTTCTCAGCTGATATGTATGTCATGTTATACATTCAATTATGCTAAAAAAATGGTTTTCATTCCCAAATGCTCCAAAATATTATATTATTCATAATCCTAATGTTGTCCAATCTTGCAGATATTTCATAATCATTATTAATTTATGTTTATATTCTCCTATGGATGTTAGGCTTACAAAATAAATGTGAATGCTGCAGTGCCACCAGATAAAGGAGAAAATTCATTTGTCTTTTTCTCCTTTATCTGGTAGCACTGCTGCATACATATTTATTTGGATTGAGATATTTGCATAAGAAAGCTAATAATGATGAAGTTATGTTTTTCATAACATTTTTTTAGCCCAACATTCAGAAAGGGATCCCAGTTGGTGCTCTGCTGCTGAGAGCCTGGCATGCCCAGTACTGTAAATATGCTCCAGTATAAAGTATTGATGTAATCCTAGTCCATGCGTGGGTGTTCGAATGAATGCAACCGCACTGCCAGTGCAGTGAACAGCCTGTGCTGGGTCTAGGAATTCCAAAGCCTGCGACCAGCCAGGCAATATCCCGATAAGTCTCTTAGACAGTCGATTACCTGTGTGAGTACTCTCTATTGAATGTTGTGGTTATTTGTTGTTTAATCCCAACTGTTATGTTTAGAATGAACTATGAATGTGGTCTGTTTATTTCCTTGGCAAGGAGGCCACCATGTTGGGTCCTGGAATTTACATTTGAACCAATCAGAACTTCTGGGGTCTTAAGGGGTCCTTATTACAGTGATTTCTGGGGAAAAAACTGTGAACTTTTCTCTTGGTGCCCCAATTTAAGCAGTCAGTGCTCCAGAACTGTGATTGTGGGCAGCTAACCAGAATACAGAGATCCTGGATCTTTAGTTAGAGGGACTGTTTTTTGAGGGCATTCCAGCTTGAGATCTTGCAAAAGAGGGAGCCTGTGTGGTTTAGCTGAGAGACGCGGGGAAAAGCCTGCTTTGCCTCCCTGAGAGAGTCGTTTGGGACTACACCAATGCAGAAAGTGAATGTCTAGCCAGCTACCAAGGCTGATAAGGAAACCATTTTGTTGGAAGAAGTGTCCTTTGCTGAAATGTCTCAGAAGCCAAGTAATTCCTGTAAGAAGATTGCCTCAGAGACTTCTGTGTGAAGTTGGAGCCTGCAAATGTTAAAAGTGTCTCCTGTCACATTCCACAAGGGGGAGACCTGTTTAAATTTTTTCCTGCTTTCTGCAGTAAGGATATCCAGTGCCAGAATTGTTAAACGGTGCATGCCATTTGAACTGTGCCAGAGACTGAACTGCATATGCTGGGCCTGCATCCCAGAAGGGCCCAGAGACTATTGCTGTGACTGCCGTACATCATGGCTTATGACCAGCTTGGGGAGTCAGCCCCTGTGGAGAGAAGAATCGCAGGTTACGGCCACCTTGAAGGGAAAGGCTGTGAAGCAGATGTGGGTCGTGTCGGCCCTGGTCCCCATGTTCCTGCCTGGCAAGAAAGAACTCAGCCTGACTACAGCCATCAGTTCCACTAGTCCCGGTATCATGAGTAACTTCAGGGTCTCAACCCTGCAACACAAATTAAAGTATTTGTTGTCATCTGATTTGCCTTCTGAGTTCACCTTGGTGTTTAATTTGATTGTCAGCCATCTGGCTGTGGATTACAATTGCTATATTGTTTGAAAGGGTTTACTCTAACCAAAAGCAAGTTTTGTTTGCTTGAGGACCCCAACCAGCTGCAACGCTGGCCTACCCATGTCAACGCTTCAGACCTGCACCTAAATTCCACACTGAGTACCCAGCAGCAAAAGACTGTCTCATACAGTGCCAAATGTAATGTTCACGTACTGCTATAAAATCAGACACAGAGTCTTAATCTTTCATCTAAATTCACACCCCCTTCCTTTGTTCGGTCCTCTGAGCATATTATTACTCAGCTTCAAGTTATTTTGACAGCCAAAAGGTGTACTGCTATTGCTGGTAATTGTTCCTTGCAGGTACTCAGGGTGTGTTGTCAAAAGCCAGAGCCCTGGCAGTAAGTGTGGTGTCCATGACCATGTTTTTAGTGCTCACCAATAATTGTCACTGCATGTTAACCGAAGTGTTTGGTGTAACTCCAGATGTGGGTCCACTGGTGGGGGCTGTGGGTAAGTACAACTCCATAGAGGGTTGTACTAGTTCAACATCTAACCCACTTAAATATTATTCTGGGTGGAAGCACGGTGTCAGTAACTATACTAACAGAACCCGAGCCACTCAACCTGCAATTAAGGAAGCAGGCAGGGGCAGTAGCCCGTTGAGAGGTGGTGCCTGGGTTACACATAAATTCAAATTAAATTTAAAGGACTATTTTCAAACCCAATCTGACTGTAAATGTGATGTGCAAGTTATGTGTTACTGTGAGGTACCACAATGTTGTATATAAAGTTAAACAGTTAAATAACAGCAATTATAACTCACATGATTTCAGCCAATCACTGCACAGAACACTGTAGCTCTTATCCTGCATACAGTGGTCTCTCATGCAGCTGTGCAGGAACCTTAGGAGTGTAGCATTTTACTGCACAGACAGAGGGAGGGTGACTTCATGTAACTTTTCAAATAAAAAAAAATACTTAAAACTTATTATATAACACTCTAGTTAATGCAAGTGATTTAAAAGTTAACAGGATCTCGTCATGGTGTCTCACAGCATTGCAGGCTCTTTTCGTGAGGTTTGTCTGCCAGAACTGCTCAGCTTCGCTTCACAGTCCCCTGATCCAAACCTCTGGTAAAGAAAGTATCACATAAAAGTAAAGAACTAGAGAGGCCCTGTGGTCATGTTATTAGTTACAGCACAGAACTGAGCGGACCTGCCTGTGCCTCCCCCTCCCTATTGCAAAACTACAGAGCAGCAGGACTGCAATGCGAAATCCCTAAAGAGCAAGCAGATACCAATACACTCAGCTTTATGGAAAAAATGCAACTAACCCAAAGAAAATTCTCAATTAGAAAAAACAGTGCCTTGTACAGTATAAAAACTCTGGGCAGTTTTTGGCTTGGAAAAAATAAAATCACCAACTGTGGCTGTTCTAGCGTGTGCTTCTTACTAGCCTTACTACAGCTGCAGGATCTAGGCATCGGATTGGGGGCAGGAGAAGGAGTCCTCTCTATCTGGGTACTATGGTGAGAGGCATATGGCTACAGCATTGGCTAAGAAGGACTGGTACTGCATGAGACTGTCTTGGAGCAGGAGGAGGACATTTCTCATCTGGATCAAGGGACATTGGGAGAGTCGCATTAGGGGACTGGAGGATGCCAGGGGGTCATTTCCATTTTGGAATCAGAAGACAAAGAACATTGTTAATCACAAACTGGAGGAATCCTCAGGACAAATCATCATCAGAGTAGTCATTGAACCCTAGCCATCTCCACCTACAGCTGCCCAGTGCCTGCCCACCAGTGATAATGACAGCAAGGGGATCCCAGACAGTGGCTTATGGTAAGGGGAGAGGGAGCCACGGGTGGTGGTGGTGGAGGAGGGGGTTTTCCTGACTAAGAGCAGCTAAAAACACTGTACTGGGTGGGAAGGGGGGTTAAAAACATCTGTATGCAAAAACAGATTCTGATTTCGCATCCAAGTTTTTCCAAACTTGGATTTTTCTCCTTAAATACTGGATTCCAAAAAACTGTTTGGAATTCGATGAATCTGACCCCATTTTACGGATTCCAAGCAACCCTCTGTCTAACTACCTAGATTCAGTTCACTATTCACACTTAAGCAGTCTTCCACTGAGCATGCTCAGTCACCGTAACTGTTTTCAAACTCGACTTCTTCTACCACCCAAACATGTTGTTAGCCAGCTCTGCCCCTTCTGCACTCAGATATTTTCTTCTGCTGGAAGGAATAGGTCTCTGCCTTTATAGCTCTTTCTAGTAAATTTGGATACTGCTAGTTTTCAGGTTTTATGTTGAATTTTTTTTTTTTGAGGTTTGTCTTCAGTTTTTCTTCAGTCTTTATCCCTTTCCTGTACCCTCACCATCAACCTCTGGCCTCATGGCCGAGATGTGCCATAACACAGAAGAAGCATGGTTCAAGAGGTGCCTGTTGTGCAGGATCTGATGCCCGTAACCAATGGACATGGATGCCTGTGTGCACTGTTTGGGGATTTGCACTATGCACACAGTGCCAACCCATGCAGCCACAATGCTCAACAAGCATCAGCTGTGGGTGCTCCCGTGCAATCCAGTGAAAATGTGTGCATGTCATCCATTGCTACAGGGCTGGCAGCATGGCTGCAGGCCCAAGAAACAAATGAGGCAATGAGGACATTCTGATCTGGGACCTTCTGTTGGTGGATGAAGACTATGCATGGACTCTCTCCATGCCTCATAAAGACAACGGGTTTCAAAACTGTCTTTGGTCCGTTGCATCAATACCCAAAGCAACAGTACACTGTGCTGCTGACCGAGGTTCAGAAGAGAGTCTGGAAAGTCATGTTTTTTTTGGGGTGGGGGAGCAAGGCCATGGTTGAGATGACTGCCACTTGGCAGTGCATCTCAGCCAGGAGGGTTAGCAGGTGATTCCACCATTGCAGCAACCCCTACGGCTGGGCCAGGGAGCTTGTTCCTGCTGTGGGTGAGCTGCGGTTAGCAAGGCCACTAGAGGCACCACCCTCACCAGGACAGGAGGGGAATAAGGGAGAAAATGGGGCTATAAAAAAAACTTTGACAACAGGATGACAGCGTAAACAGCCTGTACAGGGTATATACCTGATCACAAGGTATATCCCTGAGCTGACACCAGGGCAAAGGCTTAAAAAGCTCTGTAAAACAAACAAACAAAAAATGTCTTGTCTGTCCACTCCTTCAAGGGGAGTCTCAATCGCAATGCCAAAGACATAAGACAGAGTGGACATCAGTCATGGGATCACTGTCATTCAAGGGACCATTCACACTCTCCCCAGCTGGAGATTCCATGTGGTCAGTCACCCATCAAAGATGTTAATCTCTGGAGCCCACATGTCTGCCCAACGACCTTCCATCTGGGCAGTCAAATATGTTGATGCCAGTCAATCTGACAGTTGACCCCATCAAGGAAGAGGATTTCTCTCTCTCAGATCCCAATGCTGACCGTGACCCACCCCATGCAGGATGAGTCCTGTCTTACTGCGCTCCCAGTTAGGCTCCCACTGATTCAGGAACTGCCAGTTATCTGAAACCCAGTGGCAAATGGCAGGCAAGGCAAGGCAAATTTTATTTCAAAGACGCCCATCCCACAGGCTCTGGGTGCCGTACAAATTAAAATCACATACAAAATAACCCCAACAATATAATAAATCCAATAATAAATATACTACACTATCTACGTTTTGAGCCTCGTGATGGCACTTACTGTATTTTGTACTTTCCTGTTTGTACCTATACTGACTTGTTCGCACTTGTTTATATTTTGACTTTTTCCTAACTGTACTGTGTATAATTTTGACATTGTCTAACTCTGTATATCACCCAGTTGCCAAGCTGGTTTTATTTCTGACCCTCCCACTGTTTACCTTTCCGTGTGCTGCGTCACATTGTACTGCTCATATATTTTCCCCCTTGTATCCTTCCGGGACATGCCTAAAAATAGGCATCTCTATGCCTAGTGCACCCACCCGGTTACCAAAAGCAAATAAATAAATAAATAAATAACTCATTATTATAAAATGTATAAATAATTTACTCAGAAATAAATACCAAAAACTAAATATATAAGCAGGGACAGAAATTAAGGCACAGAAGTCATGCATACGATACGATTATAAATCAAAGTCCAGAAAGGCCTGATTATACAAGAAGGCCTTGAGGTGGGTTTTGAAAACCTCAAATGAAGGGGCCTCTCTTACAGCTGGAGATAGCGAATTCCACAGGACAGGGCCGGCGACACTGAACGCTCTGTCACCAGTAGTGTTGCCGGCCATTTTTAACCTCATCCTGGGAATTGCAAGGAGGCCCCTGGAGGAGGAGCAAAGGGAGCGTCCTGTTTAGCTAGTACCCAAGTCACTCCACTGGGGCACCCAGACTCAAAGGCTCTAGTGCTATGTCAATCCCGGAGCTGATATTCGAGATTGCAGTGGCGCTCTCAATTACTTTTCCAACACTCACGCCAACATCGTCATTGTCGGTTGATGGCAAGCTCTTCCCTGTCACCCGACTCTCAACTCTGATGTTGGGCCCATTGCAGAATGGAGTGGGAAATGTGGAAGCAGTTGGCCTTTGAAGCATTTGTCCACAGTCAGATTAACCTGCGCTACCGACAGACCTGTCCCAGCCTTGGCTGCCTTTACTGGAGCCAACTCTGTTCATGTGTCCCACTACCCGCCCTCCCAGGCTTTGCCAGTGATGCCACAGCAGCTGGCAGAGGTGGAGTCTCCCCACCAGAATCTGGCAGCAGACAGCCTCCTGCCAGGCTTCATAATGCCATATGGACAAGATGTACGTGGACACCCACCCTCGTGTAGGCTCTCTGTTTTGTTGGAGCATCTATCACTGGAGTGGCTAATGCAAGAGACTGTGTTCTGCAAGGTAAAGGTGCAGGGTGAGGCAGACAAGCTGCTGAACATTAAAGTCCAAGAAGCCACTCCAAACAACTGGTAGTTTTTAGGGCTCTCTCTCTCCTCTAAAAGAGACAACTGCTTTACCATTAGGACTGTAAAGGCTTGAAATAAGCTACCACATGAAGTGGTTGAAGCCACTGACTTCAGAACATGTAAAGGAAAACTAGACATTAATCTAAACTGGGTCGGTGAAACATTATAATATACCCACACAGTTGTAGGAGACATTTTAATGGGCTAAATGCCTTCTTATGTCTAACAAAAACCTAGTAAGCAGGATTATCCTGGCCACAAGGTCTAAGCAGCTACATCCATGGACATATGACAAGCCAGCTACGTGGCTTTGATGATGCAATATAACTATGAACTCTTCGATAGACTGTCCAACCTCACCGACCTGCTCTCTGAAGAGTCAGCAAGATCTGCAGATCAATAATCCGTGGCTGATGGAGACCAAGCACCACTTGCAGGTGGCCCTGGACTGAGCCAACATCTCAGTATGAGCAGTGGCAGCAGTGGTGTCCTCACACTGATGTGCCTGGTTTCTGGTACTGCCATTCCTGCAGGACATCCAGTAGTAGTTAGCAGATCTGCCCTGCACTGGAATGGGTCTCCTAACTGGGAGCTGCATACCATTCCACATGTATTAAAAGTCCACTGTGACCCTGGATTCAGTGTCATTGGTCACCAACCCCAAGTAGCAGACCATGACGAAGCCATGAGGCTGAGGTTCCTTACATGGTCCTTTTCAGAAGTTTACTGTCAATACTGTGTGACCACAATAGCGCCACTCATAACAGCGCCATGAGTTAAGCGTTTGTAAAATATAGTGCTATTAAAAAATGCTCAGGTTCCTAAACAGCGACCACGTATAGCATTACTGACTGTACAATATTCCAAGTGAATTAAATTTCAAATTATGATCTGCAGTTAGTTCAGTGGCATGGAAAATTCCTAGTGAAGTAAACTTCTGTTTACGGTCTGCAGTAAGTGTTGTGCTGGCTGTCAGAAAGTCCGAGTACAGTGCAGTGCATTGATAGATTGGCTTCAGCCAGATTCTGGCGGTTAACTCGGTTAAAATGCTAAATCGCAATTACCAATGTTCACCTCCTAGTGGCAACACTGCACTGTACTTGGACTTTCTGACAGGCAGCACAACACTTACTGCAGACCATAAAAAGAAATTTACTTTCTGACAGCTCTAAACTAACTGCAGACCGTCGTTAACTTGATCGGACTTTATTATAGAACTGAACTAAATGCAGAACGAAAGCAGAACATGTTGCAATGGAAAATTGTTTGCCAAGTTCTAATTCCTGAATTAGAGTTCCACTATAAATGCAGAACTTGCTATGTTGCTATGTTGACTAGTAAGCGGTCTCTGGTTTAGGATCCCATGCATTTTTGAATGGCTGCTATTTTAACCATTGCTCCAAAAGAAACAGCACTGAAATGAAGTGCTTGCGTTTATGGCACATGCTGAAAAGATGGTGCTGATATTTGCAGTGCTATTTAGCATTCACGGATTTAACCGGATACCTTTTCAGGAAATGCAAGTTCAGCAGCAGCCACAGCAGCAATGGAGCAGCTGTTCCAGCAGTACTGCCCAGCCAAGCTCTTCAATAAATGTGCAGGTCACATCCAGCACAAGGGGGTTGGGTGTGCTTCTACAGGCCAGCCCTTACAGTGCTGCCACTAAGAGCAAAAAGTGATGAGTTGATGAGCTCCATCCCCTCTCCATCCTTAACCCTGCTGCAGCTCCCAGGCAAGTGTCAACATTTCCACTTCCTGCCACATTGGTCCACTGTCAGCTTGAAAAAGTGGGTCCTGGAAGTCAGGGGATCAGGACCGTCTCTGGAATTTATAACCATACCCCCCTAACCCCACTGTTCATCTGGAGTGCCACTGGAGGACACTCTTTAGACAGAGTCTCTCTCTACACTCGAGGTTCATCAGCTCCTCAAATGGCATGCAATAGTGCATGTCTCAGACTATTGAGCACAACAGGGGCTCAAGTCTCAGTACTTTTTAGTACCCACACAGATGGGGGGTGGTGCCCCATTCTCAATCTGCGGGCCCTGAATAAGTTTGTTTTCAGCCAGATGTTTTGCATGGTGACTTTGCACTGGCAGACAGGGGAACAGTCCACACCAGAGGAGGGACCGTGGGGGGCAGTTGAGGGGATGCGTGGACTAGGGAAGAGGTTGCTGAAATATAGTCAAGGCTCTCAGTAGATTAGTTCCAGTACAGCATCAGGAATAGGAGAAACTGGGGCAACAGCAGTCTCAGTCACATGCAGCCTTGAACCAACCAGTCCAGATGACCTAACCAATACTGGATGCCAATCATTGGTAGCTGTCCATTAAGGACCTCTGGGAAGGCATCTCGTTCATCTGAGCATAGCCTTTTGTCATTTTGATGAATGATGCATCACTGGTGGGGTGAGGAGCTGTGCATCTCCCTGACAGCACAGTGCATGAATTCTGGTTGCCGAGCAAGACTCGTCTCCATATTAGCCTGCTGGAACTCTGAGCAGTTCACCTAGCACTGGTGGAGTTTCAACCACTGTTTTGGGGCTGAGTAGTCCACGTCATTATGGACAGACTGATCACCATGTTCTTCCCACACAGATAGGGCAGCACACACTACTGTGTGTCAAGAGGTGCTCCATGCATGGTCTCTGGCTCATTCTTTGCATGCAGACCAGATAACTGTCCATGTTGTGGGAGCAAACAACTAGCTAGCGAATGCTCGCAGTCATGTAGGAGAGGCATCCCAAGAGAGATTACTACACCCGTGGCATCACAGGTTTTCTCAGAATGGGGGACACAATCAGTGGATCTGTTCAGTTCCTGAGAAAATTAGGGTCCAAGTCTGTTCTGTACCCATCCCCCTGCACGGGTTACATTATGGGGGATGCATTCTCTTGTTCATGGACTCAGTATCTCCTGTATGCCTTTCCCTCCATTTTCTTTGTTTTGGCAGCAGACCTCTGTGGCTGCTTCCACTCCTGTTTGACCTGCTGACAAGTTTCAGGGAATGATCAGGCATCCTGACCTGCACTTCCTGCACCTCATGGCCTGGTTCCTGAGTGGCAAGAGTTCCAGGGCTTTCTGAAGGTGGTCTCCAGTTCTGGGAGGCATTCTGGAAGGAGATGACTAGCAAAGCATACCCTTGCAAGTGGATGAGGTTCTCATGTTGGTGCAAGGAGTGTGGACTGTTGCCCCTCTCCTGCTCCATATGGCACATACTTGACTACTCTTGCCCCTGTCCTGGGCAGAGCTGGAAGTCACGTTAAGGTGCACCTGGCCTACATTTGGGCATACCATACCATGGCAGGAATGTAGGCAGTAGCACAGGACAAAGTGGTTGTCCATTAGCATATCAACAATACTGTTTACGTCACAGAACATCGTGTAGATTTTTCATTGTAAGCATTAATGCCCGACCGAAGGAGGCTTCTATAAGGGAATTAAAGCATGGTTTGGGGTGGGGGGGTTGTGGTGCAAAGTTGAAGGCCAAGCGCTTACAACCACCCAACCATGCATTAATTCCCAGGTAGAAGCCTCCTACGGAGGGGATTAATGTGCTTGTAACATGGCAAGTGCACTGTGAATAATGTTAAAAATTAATTATCTGTGGAGAGACATGGAGCAGCAAATCAAAATATTGGTTACTGCAATATTAAATGCTGTTAAACTAACCATTTTCTGTAACCACATCTGCTGTCTAAATATTGAAAGCATAACGTTCCTATTCAATATACATTTATATGTGTCTGCTGTTTTCTGCAGTTTCTCATCTTTTGTTGCTGGTTACATAGCACTGAAATATTACTAACCATGTACTTTTCTGAACTTTTGGAGTGCTGTGTTCACTCGTTTCGGTCATTTTCACACACCGTTTCTTTATGTATTCTGGGAGAAGTTAAAATATTTGCATAATCTACGATCTAGTTGTAGTACTCACACAATACATTACTTCCTTCAACATAATAACGGTCGCGAGCATGCAATTCCAGTTCTTACATCCACACTTATCGTTGTCTTTCCCGTGGATCTGTCTGTCACTCAGAAATTACATTTATTTGTACCCTGCTGTGCTACACCAGCTTGCCTTTACTCGTACGTCCCACAGCCGACCAACTGGGTGAGTACACTGAGCAGGACTAAAGTGTAACTTACAGCATTTCCATGCACCACCTATCAGTCAGAGACAGAACTAATACCAAGTAACGACGCACCATTTGTTTTTCTCTGTGTCTCTTACTGATTAAGCGTGGTCCCGATATCAAGCAGGGATTATTGCAGTGTTGGAGTGGGCATTACCCGTGATTAATCAGTGTTCCAACTTTGGTCATGTGTTATATTTGGTCCAATGAAATTACTTTATTTGCCATTTCTGTTTGATGTCATGTTACAAGTATGGTTGATTACCTCTGAACTATACCTATTTGTTTTGTCTGCCAATTTTGTATTGTAACCTCCCAGGTCATGTCTGAAAATAGTAATATTTTGTGGTTATGATACCTTACCCGGTAAACAAAAACTAAATAAATACTTTAAAGGGCTAGACCAAATGTCCTCTCCAGCACATGAACCCCTCCACCATGGAACTTACTGCTGGTGCTGTCATGCCTGATGGGAAAACCATTCATGCATATGGACAACTATGTTCTCTTACATTTGTCATAGAAAACCATGGTTTTGGTTGCAGTCACCTTGGCCAGATGGGGAAAGAGCTCCAGACATTATCTGTGGATTCACCATATCTGTTTTCCACAAGGACAAGGCTGTCCTACAACCTAATGCAAAACTCCTGCCCATGCTAGTCTCCATGTTTCTCCTAACTCTGACACTCATTCCACCTATTTTCCTTCCGAAGCCTCATTCCTCAGAAGCCAAGCAAATGCTCCACATGCTCAATGTTTGTGGCGCTCTGCTCTCCTACAGGGAGCACATAGTGGGATTTTGTAGCGAGACTCACCAACTGTTGCTGTTGTTCACATACTCTGAAGCTGCCATAGGCAGACCAGCAGCTCAACAGACTGATGGATCACCTCCTCTATCACTCTGTGTTAAAGGTTGGCCTGAGAGAAGCCACCTTTGGAGTTGAAGGCTTATTCCACCAGACATACTGCTGTCTCTGACTCTGTTGCTGTGGCCAGATACATTCCCATTTCTGAATGATAAAATATTGCTACCTGGTAGACTATCTCTAGGGATGCTACCTGGTCTAATGTTCACACATTCATCTCCCATTACAGCATTGACTTTCTCGATTGTCATAATGCTGCCTTCAAGTTCTAAGTCCTCCAGTCTCTATTCACCTTATTTTGGGTGTATGCCTTGCTTCATCCACCTAAAGACTGCAAGGAATCTGCCTAAGTGTGGATGGTGAATTATATAATGGGGCTATGAAAATCCTGTAACCTCATTGATCAAAACACATCACATGACCGTGGTATATCCTGCAATAACCCATGGCTGAGAAATGGCATTTACAAAAAACATACTTAAACACATTTTAAATGTGTTTTACACATGGGTCCATTGTATAATCGCAATAAGGCACAACAGGGTGTTGGTTATTGGTGAATTTACCCACTTCTTGTGTGGTTAAGTCACTCTGCTGCGCCTCGTGACACACCACACAAGGCGTGGGTAAATCCCCCAATAACCCATACCCTGTTGTGCCTTACTGCTTAACTCAACCTAGCTGAGGCAGACATTTATTTTTATTTTATTTATTGGATTTTGGTAACTAGGTAGGCTCACTGAGACAAGCTGTGCCTTTTACCAGAGAGACTTGGAATTAATTACATGGAATACACAGTCTGCACTGAGATACTAATTATATACAGGGCATAAGTAAATTACAATACAGTAAATACAATGGATTTACACTGTAAAAACATGTGCAACAGGTCCGGTTATTAGATACAGATGCTACTCCTAGGCACTGGTACTATCAGAACTTGGAAATAGTAAAGAGTCAAATTCAGTGTGACAGAGTAACAAACTAGCGAGCTTGAAGTTTACTTACTTGAAACCGTAGTTCTACTAATAGTATTCCGTTCACATCCATAAGAACCACCCAACCTCCCATGGCAAGTCTTGCTTTGGATTCCTGTTCCAGCATTCAGATCAGAGCACAGAGGGGCAGAGTCAGAGGACCACATGGTGGGGTGATGAGAGAAGTCGAGCTTGAAGGCTGTTCCAGTGACTGAGCATGCTTAATGGTAGACTGCCTCTGCAGGGATGTGAACTAAATACCGGCAGCAGAACTATGGTTACATGCAAGCAACCTCTATTTCTGCAACAGGGACTTCCCTCTCAAACTATGCTTGAGTTTAAGCTGCCATCAGACCATAATAAACTTTAAACACAAATAATTGAGAAATCATAGTACTAATTACTTTAGCTCAAAAAATGGAAGTCTTGTTGTTTTTCTTGGGTGCGTTTACTGGTTTTAGGAATCATTTAACTGCACTATACAAGATAATCATGCGCTGTGGCTGTACCCAAAGGAAGCGTGCCTAATATTGTCTTATTACTATACAAATCTGCTGGGGTGGGGTGTCAACAACATAACATGATGCCTCCCCTAGTAGGTCAGCTTATCACTCCGCAAGCCCAGCACTGAGGGACCACACCCACTGCTGCTCAAACAATAAACTGTGTTTGCCTCCTGCCATCTCAGCAGCTGCGTGATACATTTTATGAAAATAAAAAAAAAAGTTTAAAACACCTCCTCGTATTAGCTGCATTCAAACACAGCACTGTTTATTTGATTAAGCAAGGCAGTGACAACGTATCCATGCTAAAATACTCTACTGTAAGCTAAAAATAACTCCAATAAAATAATTTAGTTTTACCTTATTTATTTTCTTCGACTTCTTAGAAAAGCTAGCCGTGGACTGCTCCACTGACTCTAAACTATCATGGCAGACTGTGTTTCAGAGGCCTATAGCAACTGATCCAGAGTTGGCAGAAGGAGGCCGAAGCCATATTTTCTAAGGTGCCAAAGAAAATAACTAAAGTAACAATAAATTATTTTACCTTAGTTATTGTGAGCTAACAGTAGGTGATTCAATCAGGAAGCCTAGTTGTTCCTCTAATGAATTAAACCAGCAGTGCTATTTTGAAACACAGCCAAGATGCACTGCTGTTTTAAGATCTGCCTACAAGGCAGTGTTTATTTGTTTTCATGGACCTGCACACTGAGGAAAGGAAAAACAGCCAGTGATGCAGACATCAGGAAACCCAATTCCCAAGATGTTGGTCTATTCCTGCCGTCCTGCTGCAACCCTGCGGTGTTGTTCCACATGACCCTCTGCCACCCCTCAACAGTACACTACATTAACTGTAATGTTATTCTCGATCTGATGCTTAGCCAGTTCCTCTTTCAAATCAGAACACTACTGCATTGCCATGCAGAATGGCAGAATGGGTGTCACTGACTACGCAAGCAGCCCAGTTCTGGGGCCAGAGCCCAGGATGCCATGTTAGGCCAACCAGAAAAAGAAAGTATCAGTTAGATACAGATCTCCTCAGGCATGGTAAGGATCCTTGCACCACGTGAATGTCAATCCCCCCACCGGATGGCTGCCAGACAGGTTAAGAGTGGATTGCATGCTGATGTCTAATGTGTATTAGAGTGAACAACAGGTGGGAATGCCCAATACCAATTCATAGGCGAAGGAGGAACATACTGGGGGGGAAGGATCAATGCTACGGACAGAAGACATCTTGACTGGACCCCATTGGTGCCATGGGGTCAACTGGGCTTTCTGTAAGTGTGTCTTTTCCCCACTCTCACCACCCGGTGTGGGTTATTGGGTAGAATAACTGGCCATGGAGTCTGTAAGGCGAGGACCTCTACACCGAGTGGACGAATATTACCACTAAGAACTTAGACAGGAGTGCTGGTCAAGTAGTGCCCAGCAAGAAAGAAGTCTGGCAGTTTCTGAGTCAGACAAGGCAGCATATCAGTGACCAAAAGAGGTGTCTGGTAGGATAAGATAGGAAAAAGAGAATTAAAAACAAAACAAAACATTGGAATACTGCCTACAGACACAGGGTATCTGAGAGTCTGTTCCAAAGATGTAAAAATCTGAGAATGTTTTTTTTTCCACACTCTCCTTTATCCTCCCTTGACTCTTAGCCTATGCTTTCTTGTTGTTCTGCCCTGCACCAACTGAAATAATCTACCCTAGTCTATGGTATCGAGTCCCTTGAGTATTTTAAAAACTGCAATCATATCTCCTCTTAACAATCTCTTCTCCATCGTGAACACTTCAAGTTTAACCAGTTTCTAACAAACAGAAGCTAAGGCCTTCCATGCATGTGATCAGTCTGGTCACCCTCTGCTGTGCCCTTTTAATTGCCACAGTATTTTTCTTGTACATGGTGCCCCAAACTATTCAATGCTCCAAACGCAACCTCATTCAAACCTACAAAGGTATGGTATCATCACTACTTCTTCTAGCTGTTGGCTCCACAGAAATCGGAGCTAGTCGACTGGCACTGGACTCCAGACAACCCAAATCCATGTTTTAAAAAAACTAAAATCAGTGTGTGGAGCAGCAAACATTTCCACCAGCTACTGTCTGCTCTTCAACTGTTCAGCTAAACTCTGTTCTTAAATTCCCACTGTTGCTGGTTTCAGTTTGGAGTACAGTACAGAGTTGTACCATGACTCTGTTTTTATTAGATCATCTGCTCTACTTAGCCCTTTTTATTCCTTACTTGCTTCCTCCTCTTCCTTACGATGTTTAACAGCTCAAACCAAGTTCCAGCTGCTAAGAGCAAGTAAAGCCTGTTTTCAAGGTCACATTTAAGTGCTGATTCCCATAATCCACCTGTACCTAGCTTCAGCTATGTATAAAGTTTAGGAAAACTCCTGTTCCATGGTTAGACATATATAACACAGAGAATATTGGTTGGGCAACCAAGCACAACCAGCCTGTGCTGCCACAGAGAGGTTCTGATTACAGGTCCAATGTAATCAGAAGCCTGAGGTGGCAACACAGACTGGATGGGCATGTGGTTGCCCAATCAGTACTTTTTTTATAGTTTATAGTTTTGGGGGTTTTTTTTAGGTTTCCATTTTTTTTTTTTTTTAATGAAAGCGGTCTCACACCTCTCCACGGCAGCAGCAAACATGCCAGTGGTTTCAGTTCAGAACTTGAATTGATTTCTGTGTGTGCGGCAATGCTGTGTAAAGCACCAGCTACCATGAGGATTTCCAATCAGCTGGAATGTTGTTGTGCCACAGAAGGGCACAATGATGTTCCATGACCTTTGAACTGTGGTGCATAAAAATTTCAGCAAGGATGGAAATTCATGCTGAACAAGGGGGCCACTACACACTACATTTATTTATTCTACTATTAATTTATCCAGAACAAAATAGCTGAGATTCAACACCTCACTTTCAGAAGGATCCTGCTTCTTTCTATTTTTGCTATCGGGTGATCTCGAGCACTGCGAGGTTAAGTGACTCACATGGTCACTCTGTTTGTAAACAACAAAGAGGAACTGGGCACCCACTCCACATCCACATCAAGGGTGTCAAAGCTCAGAGGTTGCGAGCAAAACTTTGGCTGCTTTTTGGAAGCTCCCCCAGACCTGTACTTATGCTGCAATCTGTACTCCCTTGACAATAAATAAGTTCTAAATCATTAACTAGCCTTACAGGTTTTTTTTTGCAGTGGGTGACCCAGTTCCTCTTTGTTGTTTTCATTTAAGTCTGTTAACCAGACACAAGCAGGCTTTGCTGCAGCCCTATTTTGTTGTTTTCCTCGTCATATGTGTATTTGGCTCTAATGTGGTTTAAGCTTATGATATCCTGGTTCCCAAGTTGGTGTCCTACCCACTAAACTACAACGCCTCTTCCATACAGTACAAATAGCAGGAACTACTGTTAATTTGTACCCACTACTACTACCCAGTGGCCTAATGTGCCAAGTCTTGAACCAGGACAGGGCCTTTGGAACTATAAGACATCTCTACAAATATCTGCTCTATCCCCATCCAAAGGAGGGTTGTTTAGTGGTAAGGACACAGGGCAGTGAACCTGGAGACACAGGTTTGAATCCCACAACTACCAATTACTCACTGTATGACCCTGAGCAAGTTACTCAAAGATCAGCTGGCAGACTTGTGGAAGGCAACTCGTGGCAAGGAGCTAAATGAGGCAAGTTTCGATTTTTTTTTTTTAAATTATGGATTACTTTGCCTTTTACTTGCTGTGTCTATAATCTCCTTTTCTGAGATCAAGTAAAGCCATTGAGGACTGCCATAGCCCCACCCCCAAAACCTGCATTTTGATGATGTGATCTAAGGAATAGGGCTATAGCACTATGAATAGAGTGCCAGCACAATCGGGGTGAATGCCAGTATTAAAATAGAATTCTTTAACTTTGCAGGCAATGGTCTGTATAAATGCAACACTACCCCCTAGATAGTTACTTAGATCTATAAACCAGTAGTGCTAAGGGATGAACTAGAATTACTTTATTAGTTTAATTAGTAAGAGACTCCATTATGTTCAACCACTGTATTTACTTAGCATCTTTCCACGGTTTCGCTGGCTAACATAGGAAGACTCTAGCATGAGTTTCGGGGAAATGTTTTTTTTGCAATGCAATCATGCTACTTTAGACAGGAAGTACTCCTCGGTAAATTATGCTTTTTTTATTTGTTTATGCTGAATGTAAACTAAAAAACAGAAAACAAAAAAAGTATTTAAAAAAATTATTTTTATAAAGCCATCACAGGAAAAGGCTATATCGATACACTTTGGTGTATACTATTATATAGAAACATATATTAATAGATCTTCATGTATAATGCTAAATATCGATACGCTGACTCTTGACATTGACTCCAAGCATTCATTTAAAAAAAATTAAGGGGGGCAGAGCTGGCCTTGCTGGCAAGCAGAATATTCTCAGAGAACACCTGCTGCGGGCTGCTAGCATATCATTATTTAAACTGCTGAAACCTATTTTTCACCAGACTACATTTATTAGCTTCTTAAACTAGACTACAAGCCTTTTAGGAGTTAGGATAGTCTTGGGTGGGGGTTGCTACATCACAGATCCCAGATCAAAACTTTAAGCCCAAACAAAGTACAGGAGGCCACGGGCCCCAGCAGACTGACAACAACATGAGGCACCGAGTAGCAATAAGAGCTCCTCAGGAGCTGCATGTCTTCGCCATATGTACAAGGCTAGAACTACCCGAGACTTTTCACAATTGCTTTCTGCAATAAATTAAAGTGTAGAAACTATTTTAACTCCAGGTATCACTGAGTGCAGCACTTCCTTGTTTTCTCACTAGAACATGGTAGTCATGTTGTCCATGCCGACCTGGACAACTGGACCCCAGACCAGCGATGCAAATTCCATCACTGCTAACTGAACTGCACCACGTTCCAGTAGTTTGATTTACAGCTGTATTTTGCATGCAACCAGAACCCATACACTCTGTGATACAGCAAATGTATATCCCAGCCCACTAGTAATGCGCTTGTCATCAAGTGTAACCGAGGGCTCCACTAGGAGAAATGGGATACCCTCTGAATGGATTGTTGGGTGCAGCCATGAATAGATGGCATCCAGCATCAGTTGGGTCAGCTGCAATAACTGATTCTGCGCTATATGTGACTGGGACCTCTGAGGTCCCAGTTCCCTGCAGATAGAGCTCATGCATCAGTGGGCCCATTTTATCACAGCCATGGTACAGGCCATGGAGCAGGATGATATCCTGGGCTGAATGCAACTGCCCAACCAGAAATCAACAAAGAAAGCAGGTCCTCTGTCCTGTCAACAGGCAGTTGAGCTGTGAATTAGAGGGGAGTCCAGCCCCACTCCAATGAACAAGATCACCCACTGCGGGGTGAACCTGGACATGGCCAGGTTGACTAATAGGCTGAAGTCTCATAACATTTGGATGGCCAGGTCTCTGGACCACTCCATATCCAGCACTGAGATACCAGTGATGAGCCAGTTGTCAAGGTACAGAAAGACCTCTGTGCTGGAAGAAGGCTGCTATGACAGACAGGCAATTGGTGAGCATGCTGGGTGTCGATGACAGGCCAAATGGTGCGGCTTATAGCTGATGTAGGGTTCCATCCACCAAAAAGCAAAGGAACAGTCTGTGAAATGGATGTGTATCGCTGTGGAAGTATGAATCCTGGAGGTTCAGGGGAGTAAAACCAAGCCCCAGGCATCAGCAGAAGAATGGTGTGATTCAGTATTACCATGTGAAACATCTGACAGCGAATGAACTTGTTCAGGATTAACAGGTCGAGGATAGGACACTAACCTCCCATCCACTTGGGTATCAGAAAGTACCATGATATTGGACCCTGCTAAGCTTGGTTTTCTGAGACAGGCCCTACCACACACCATTCAATGGGTTGATGAACCTTGCTTCTTAGTGTGGGGAGAGACTCCAGCAAAAGCATGACCTCCACAGGGGCTTGGGACTGACAAAGGGCTACGGTCTTGAATTCGAGAGATATCCCCAATCTCACCACTTCTGGAACCCACTTGTCAGAAGTAATAGTGCACCACTGTGACGGGAAGTGGGAGACTCATCCCCCAACCAGGAGCTGAAGCTGAGACAGAGAGGGGATGAGGTACCTATTCAGTCACTTCTTGCCCTTCAGGCAGCCCCCACTGGCTGGCATCCACAGAAACCATTTCCTCCTCCCTTTTGCTGGCCTTGACCTCCTCATTTATTGTAGGGCTTGGCTGGACAGTGCTGCCAAAACTTCTGCTGCTGTGGCTGCTGCTACTGTCCTTGCAAGCCATGACGGGGGAACGTAAGGAGTCAGAGCTTTGTGAACATGGTTTGGGCTGCTACTTCAGATTAGTTACAAAGATCATGGAATCTATAGAGATATTACACTTCTTGATGCATGTGCAATGGCCTTTGACCCTAGGCTCAAAAATATCCATCCCTGTAAAGGGAAGACTGCAAACCCACTGCTGGCTTTCTTGAGTAAAGCGTGAAGGCCACATCCAGGTTCACTGTTGTATGGATACCATCACAGTCAACATCTGGGCCAACATACTGACTGAGTACAGGGTAATCTACAACTGGTGCTTGGTCACCGTCAACCCAAGATGCCATATTTCATGTAGATCTTGCTGGCTCTCTTTAGGGAGAAGTCTTGGGAGGTTAGAGAGCCTCTCTAAGAATTCATGGTTGTAACAAGCCATTAACACAGCATATCTGGCTCACAGACACCCTGGGACACAGCAGTACACACCTTACAGGCAAACTGGTCTGGTTTCTTGGACTTCTTAACTAGCAGCTTGTCCGACTCATGCTGCATTTTTGCCATACGGAACACCACATCTGCCAGTAGCTCCTCCAGTGACTGATGTTCCAAGAACGTGAGCCATATGAAATTGTAGTCTATATGATACAGCATGGTCTGGCAGGAAATCCAGTGCTGCCAGATGCTGAGCACTGGGTGCAGAATTGTTGGAGTGATGGGGAAGGCTATTCCCTAGTACAAAGTCCTATTCTATGATGTCCAACAGGGGGTGAGTCTCCTTCCTCTGAATGTACTCCAGTGGAGTGTCCAAGTCACAGACACATAGTCCAGAAGAGCAGTAAAGAAAGACTTGCCCCCTGAAGGTGGACAAGCAGTCGGCTAACTTCCATCCTGTTCACCAGGTGTCAAAGGGATGGAAGATGCATCCAAGTCTTAGTCTGGATAAAGAAGCATTGACTGATGACAAAGGGTATAAACAGCCCTTTCTGTTGTAGTAACAACCATTAACAGGATATGAGGAAGTCCTGACTCTGGCCCAGTGTCTTTGGTCACAGTGTCCTTTGCTAGTTGCGGAGCTGGGGGATTCACATGTAATGGTCACTGCAGCACAGATGGCAACACCAGATGGTTGGCTATGGAGCATAGGATCAGAGTTGGCACTTGGAGTGATAGCCAAAGTCAAACCAGGTCTATCAGCATCACCGGTCACCTTCAAGCCTAGACAAACTTTACATACAACCAGTGCCGCCAAGCTACCTATGCCAGAAAAAAGGGAAGATCTTGAAAACTACAGCTTAAGATATTGATATTGACTGTCAGATAGAGAGGGCAATCTCAATTTCTAATACCCACATAGAGGTTGACATGGCACAGGGGCCTCTGGATCCAGCTTCCCATCCAGAAAGTCCCTGGCACCAGATGAAAAAGAAGCTGCATTGGGATCGTGTTGACCATCTGCTGGACTGGCCAAGGGTCAACTGGATGATTAGTCAGCCCTGACAAACCATCCTGTCATGGGCCCTGATCAGCACTGGCATCTAAGAGCAGTGAGTCATCTCCTTCAATGGACTCATCCTCGACAGGGCCAACCACCGGCTAGAGCGGTGTCAACAACGTTGACCGCCCCAACTTGAGTTCTGTGGCAAGACCTACAAGCTCCACACAAGTGGTTCAGTATCCTTTTTACAGTTAATTTCTTTTTTCCACCTAGTTCTGGGTGGCGTTCCTTCTATCCTAGTCCCTCAGCCCTGTCCCCCGCTTGCAGCTTACCTCTGGCTTCCTCCATGGCTTGCCCCCCCCCATGGCTTGCCCCCACCTACTGCTACGGACCCAGTGCCAGGGTTACTGCTTTGTTCATGGGGATGGCACCTGCAGGGACCGGCTATCACCCAGCCGCACCCAGGACACGCTCTTCCTCCTCTAGTTTTTCTCCCTCAGGAGATGAGGCGTGCAATGACGTGTCCACATGCACTCCCTCCAAGCATCTGCCTCCTCTCCTCCCAATTTCTGGAGCACTGGTGTGCTTCCCCCCCAGCCGCTGCTATGGGCCACTCAAGCACCGACTGCTGGTGACTCCCTTCCCCAAAGAAGGAGGGCAGTCCATCAAACGCTCAATCCTTCTCCTCCCCCGCTGGCCCCCGGCAGCCCATGCTCGTTACCGAACATGGGTTACTGGTGTGGCACAAGGTAAGGTGTCTAGCGCCTCAGCCCCACCAGGCCAGCTGGTTCAGCATCCTTAAAAGGCAACCAACCAAGAGGGACCACCAGTAGGGGAGAGTGCAAGTGGTCTTCCAACTGACAGCAATCCCATGACTGGAATCAACCCTTTTTCTTGTGCCGTCCACATTGAGACAAAGATTCATGTTTAAAGGAATGGAGGGATGGAAGAAAGTTGTAGAACTCTTTGATTTTGCAAAGAGTAGGGAGGTATATCATCAAAAGGTCCAGGACCAGAATATCCTAGCTGGTTTTCTTCACCTCTTGGACCTCCAACTGTGCCACCGACACCACAGCTGTGGATGGTTCCATGATGTAGCTGGCTTGCCCTGGAGCACCTGCAACCATGTTCACAGAGTACTTCCAGGTGCATGGATTTGCATGAGGCACAATGCTCTACATTCTGTACAATTCCCAGACAGTACATGCAGGCATCATATTCATCAGAAGTAGACATCAGATATAAACACGTCACACATTTCTTAAACTTTGGTTTCTTCTTAATTCCATGGAGATCTGCAATGAAGCAGAAAGTTGACAAGCAGATGAAAGGTATGACTAGAGAAACAGAGAAGAACTTCCAATAAAAATTGCTGAAAAGCGTCTGGAAACAGCAAAATCCTACTTCACTAGCAGGAGCTGTGAAGGTGACAACCTGTTCCTGCCAGTGGAAGAAAAGATCTGAGTGCAGTGAGGGCACAGCCAGAGGATCATACAGTTGGGTGGTAGGAGTCAAGCTTGTAGACTGTTCTGGAGACACAGCATCCTCAGTGGAAGACTACATAAGTGTGGATGGTGAAATTAATCAAGAACAATTTTTCGCACAGTACACAAACATTCTGGTCGGGAAAGCCACAATGAGCTGAAGCTCATTTCCAGATGTGATCCGGGAGCGCAAGTTGGTTTAATGAATTGCTCACGATCACACAGTATACAAGTGGCAGTTGTGAGTTTCAAACCCAGGTTTGCAGATTCTCCTGATTCATAGCATGGCATTCTAACCTCTAGGCTAGAATGCCTTGCCTTTCCATAACCCAACAAAGGGTATAGTTGGGTGAATAAAGTCAGGAGAGGAGGGGTTGGAGGGGTGGAACACTGGTGGATACTGGGGAGATAAGAAGGGTTGCAGAAGTGGAAGGAAAAAAGGAGGGACTGCAGAGAATACGAAAAGGCTTAAGAGGGGGTGCTGCGGAGTGGGAGACTCTTCCAGAGGTGTGGGACGTGGAAGGGAAAAAGCAAACTGACCAGCTGAGGTTTTGCAGCAAAGGCTGAAGAAGAAGCAGGAGTCAGAGGAGTGAAGGGAGCAGCAACTGAAGGGCTCTGACTAAAGCTGAAACAAGCACCTTGCGTAACACTTTTGTGTAAATGAGATCATACACTTGACCATGTGCACTATCTGCATATGCCAATACAAAAGCAAAGGGAACAGCAATGCCTTCTATTCTGTTCAGAAGAAAATCCTAACATTGGCAGGGGTCCAACTCTTATATCACAGACATGTATTTAAGTATGTTTGCTTACACAGGGGTGAACGCAAGAATTTTAAACTAAAAAGGTGAATTAAGAGTCAGGGGAGTCACATTATGGAGAAAAAAAAACATCTGCAGTTTATAAATATAACCATCAGTTAATGAGATATGCAAATGAATTGTACTTTTCAGCTGTGTGCATTATACACTTCTTTGGTCTGTGCTGTATGCCTTTATCTCAGATGCTCCCATTCATGTAACAGCATTAGAATTACTTCTAAAGAAAAACAAAAAAACTATAAATAAAAAAAAACAGTCTGAAACAAAAAAGAAAGTAAACTGAAGAAAAAAAAAACTGGAGTTAAAAGAGGAAGAAACACCACTGGTGTGAGTTTTACACCGATTATTGCCACTTTCTGCAATAAACTGCAGTGTAAGCTGCCAGCACCATGTCTGGGTGTACTGAGGGTTAAACATGTGGCAAGAAGTTTGAGAAAAACAAATTACTACACAAAGCTGAAGTAAAGAGCTGCTACAAAAATAGATCTCATTAACAGGACACACCTCCTGGAGGATTACTGATCAGGATGCCATACTGTGGTCTGCATGCAAAGTTAGTCAAAACATGGTGCATATGAATCCTGGTCCCTACTCCAGGAACATCACTGACTATGACAGAACTGCGGGCTGGACTTAGTATACAAAGTGTTACGGTGTAAGGCAATATAGTCCTGGGGTTAGAACACCAAACTGTGTAACAAGGGATCACTGGTCCGCACCCACCATAAGGCCACAATAAATAAATAATAATCCTCAGACATTTCATGTTACTTTCCTAAAGTGGCACATGAAAGTTTTATTTTTTCCTCCACAATTTTACGTTTACTTGCTGTATTATTGATGAAAACGTATGAAAGCTTTTCAAAAGGATCTCCCCAAGATGCATCTTCTGTTATTTGTAAAGCAGAAATGCTCCCAAACCTGTTGAGACTATTCATTAGATGGTCTAACAGTGTCCAAAGTTTGCATCCAGAAACAGCCACAACTGCATCTAAACTGGATGCAACTCACAACTGCATCTGTTTTCTTCCACAAATTGTGACTTTATGCTGTAAACAGATGAAAATTTTGAAAACTAGCAGCAGCGCTGGATGGACGCAAGCAGATGGATGTAGATGCAGCATGCATTTGCGTCCGAGTCCAACCCTTTTAAAATTACCCCCCAACACTGTATCTTTCATCCAGGGAAAATATGAGGGTCACAAACTCCAAGCTGAAATCCCATGACATAATAATCTGGTAAATATTTATTCACAAAACGGTCAAAGCAAGAAAAAAAAATTAAGAGGTGAATCCTGACGAATAACATATGCCATACTTGCTCGCTATGGACCTCATATACAAAGGCACAGTGGGCATTACATGGCGCGTATCCCAGACATGCTGGGCCACATGCACCTCAAGAACTTCCAGTGGCTATATGCCACATGCACTACAATATCGACATCCTCCTGACCCTCCCAGATGAGGCGCAGAATGGTAGGTGGGCCAGTCACATCAAGTAGGGAGAGAAATGGCAGTAATGAGTGACACAGATGGGTGGTATACATGCACCCACCTATTATCCATCCCCCATACAGTGGACACCCTATGCCCTGCCACCTCATACCCCATGCATACAATTACAAATATTTAAAGAGCTAGTGTACTGCCAGGAATTAACAGGACCTTTCAGAAGAAGTTAGTTATCCCTCTTTTTGGTGGCACGTCAAAAAAAAAAAGTCAAATTACCTTATGTTTGTTGATTTCCACCACAATCATGTTTTATAAAACCAAGGGCTACTTCCTAGAGTAATTCTTGTTTGAAAAGTGTAACCGGGAATCTGCGCATGCTGTGTGGAGTCCCAGTTTCACTTTTCAGACAAGAATGACTCTAGGAAGTAGCCCTCGGTTTTATAAAGCATGCTTATAGTGGACGTCAACAAACATAAAGCAATTTAACAGTAATTTCTTTTATATGCCACCAAACTCACCAAACTCATTCATGCATGAGTTTGGCATCCCATAGTGCCGTTCCAAATATCGGGGACGTGTGGGAAGGAGCATGTCACAAATTTCAGTCGGACTGACCGGAAGTCTTTTTGGATAAAAAAATGTATTTAATAATAAACACATGCTCTTCAAAGTCACTCAGAGCCATTGCTGACTACAGCTCTGAGTCAGAGGCACTAATATTACAAGGGCACTAAAATTCATGAAAACGCTGACAGTGTCCCTTTAAGAAGAATCTCTTGGCAGACCGGAAGAGGAAGGCAACATGTGTATAAGTAAAGAAACACAGGTGAAAGGAGGCCATTTAAGTAGATAGAGAAAAGTGTTCTAGTGTCATGGACAGCTAAGACATTGATGCTTTACCTCCTGCCGCGCCAGTAACCTGTGCTCAGGAATGAGCATAAGTTGCCTGGGTCAGTGGGGTGGGACAGGATTGAGCATCCCAGGAACTGATCTCCTCTCCTGGGGAGGGGTGGCCAGCCATCTCAGCCTCTGACTGCCACATAAGAGAGGCCTGGTGGTAGTGCAGAACAGCCAGTGGCTTGAAGGGCATGGCTGTGGTTCTGCAGGATGGGCATGCCTACACCCATATGCACCGACATGTTGCCGCAGCAGTGGTCAGTAGGGGAGAAAACTAGAAAAATGTGGAGGGAGGATGGGCTTAAAGAAGCCCTGCCCGCTCCCTTACAGCCTGCAAGCCAATCAACAACTAGGAGCAATCTGGATACTTGATTGAGGGGAGGGGGAAGATTACCCTCCCCCTCCTGGCCCTGCCATGGAGGGAAATCTGTGGGGGAACTTGTCCCCCAATGAGATCAAGTGAGGTGGATGCTGATCATGGGGGTAGGGACAGGGCTGACAGCCGCCCACTAAAAGCAATGTGGAAACAAAAAAAAAAAAAGAAGATGGCAAAAAGGACTGGACCCAGGATGGCACCCTGGTGGACACTAGACACAATGGATGGATTGATAAGGCATCACCAACCTGGACTGATTGGAGGTTATCTGTGAGGCAATAGTGGAACCACCTGAATGCCAATTTGGATAGACCAGCAGTGCCTACCTTATCCAGGAGAAAGGAGGTCCACCACATACAGTACTGAAGGCCTCTGTTAGGTCTACGAAAATGGTCCTGGTGAACAGGCCCTGGTCCATGCCTTTTAACGCAGAGTCAGTGATCTGGAGAAGGGAGGAGATGGTGGAATGGGTGTTTGCAGAAGTTAGACTGGAAAGGGTAGAAGAAATAAGAGAAGTCACGACAAGTGCATACCTAGGAGAGAACAAGTTTTTCCTACACCTTAGCTATGGCAGGGAGAAGTGAAATGGGATGAAAATTACCTGGGGAAGAAGAGTCACCCCTTTCAGGAGGAGGAGGAATTTAGCCTGCTTCCAGGAATGGGGGGATGGATCCAATTAAAAGTTGGATAGAAAGGCTGAAAAGGAAGGCTAGAAGGGCAGTGAGGACTGATACAGAGAGATGATGGAGATTAGTATCCAGTCCATCAGGGTTCTGCCCCTTAGAGGAATTAAGGGAGTAAGGCAGCAAGGGTGGTTTCAGAGGAGACTGTGGAGTGGGAAAAAAGACACTGTGGTAGAGAGTGGGAAGACGGCGGCATCTGGGGGTGAGATAGGGCAGGCAAAAGTGGGAGAAGTGAGAGGAAGAGGAAGTGGGGAGAGAGCACAAGATGAAAAGAAACTGTTAAGTGTTGGGAACCTCAGAAGTGTCAGAGATAGGTGAAGTTTCCTAGTTTGAGACTGGGACAGGTAGACAAGGTATGGGGGTCAAGGAGGGAGTGAATAACCTTCTAACACATATCAGGGGATTTAAGGTTGTTCTAAAGTTTGTAGGTGAAGAAAACTGATTTGGCCTCCCTGGTGGCCTTAGTGCCGGAGTTATGTAGTTATCTGCATCTCAACAACCCCTCAGGAGAGCCCAAGGCTTTGTAGAGATGACAGGCAGAATCATAAACTTGGAGCAGGTCAATGATCTCTGCAGAAATCAAGGAAAGATGGGACCCATGGACACAAGACCTCTTTAGAAGGGCATGTCTGTCTTTTGCTGCAATAAATTTGACCATTAAAGTGGACAAAGCAACATCTTTATCAATACATAATGTCAGTGCTGACCAGACAGTGGCCTGAAGATTGTCTATCAGGGAAGGGAGATCAAGAGACTTGAGTAACTTAGACTGGACAAACATTGGTGGGGCTTTTTTTTATGTATTTAGTTGTTTAACCAGGAGTAGCACACTAAACTGAAAGCTTTTTTACAGGAGCGACCTGGGAGCACAGGTAAGTTAAGTGACTTGCTCAGGGTCACACAGTATGCAAGTGGAAGCTGTGGGATTCAAAGCCAGGTCTGGTCTGCTGGATGTCACCAGATTTGCAGCTCAGAGCCTTAAACCACTGCACTATACTGCCTACTGCTTTAGTGTTGTGGATCTTATGGATGTAGCAGAACATGTGTTGATCACTGAAAGCATCTGGTAGGGTGACAGCTGAAGCTGAAAGGGAGAAAATGGTTGAGAGGTTGGCAGGATGGGAGCCAGGCTTAGCTTTTGGGGGAGGAGTAAGTGCCACCAATAAAACGGGCAAATGAACCAGAGCCTGCAGAGGAGGAATTCATGGTAAGATGGGATTGCAGAATGATACATGACGTCAAAGTTAAGTCAGTGATGTACTGTATGCATTGAAGAACTACACTACCATGTTTCACTTGGACCTGTCTGTGAACTGTGTAACCACAGACCAACTTCTACATCACAGTTTAGGGCAAAGAGCCAGATTTCAGTAATGATCGGGTCATTAGGACTGTAGCGCATGGCTTATAGCCTTAGCTGTTCCAGCTTGGGGAGTAAACTTCTGATGTTTATATGAAAAATGCTCAGCCCTTTGCGTAGGGAAGGGGCTGGGGCCAGGGTTTAGCTCCACATCACTCTACAGCAGTAGCAGAAGGTTTCTGAGGAGCATAGGGGTATAAGATCTGTGCCTATTAACAAGTACTTGGGAAGAAGGGGGCAGGGGGATTAGAGGAAAAGAATGCAGGGAACAGCAAGACAGAGAAGGGAGGCTGGTCAGGTAGTGCAGTAGCAGGGCATCTGCTCGCTACTCCAGCAACCTGAGCTCAGGAACAGGCTTGGGCTGCAGGGGTCCGGCCATGGAAAAGACTGAGGAGCATCCCACTGGACAGTTCTCCTTCTGGGAGCAGGTACTCTGTCCTTTGTTATTTGACTGCTGCCCAGTAGAGGCTAGGAGACAGCCTGTTCTAAAGCTATCTAAGGAGTCAGGGAGTGCTGAATAGGTCACTGCATGCTTGTGCACAACTGTGCATGTGCACATCGCATCACTGCACACTGGTTATCTCCTGGGGAGAAAATAGTGCAAAACCCGTTTCCATGGCAGGATGATAAACAGCCTCTCATATGCCATGCACCAATCGACCAGGCACCCCATCCCAGAATGTATCAAAAGCGCTCCCCTCCCGGGAGGGCCCGATCAGGGACAGCAAGACACGGGGGAACTTGGAGGTCATGGTAAGTACCTGGAAATACCAGATGATGCGGACAGAAGGGCCTGTCAGATAGAAGACACCTAGTAGTCCAGAAGAAGAAGAAAGAATGTATTGGGAAAACAAAAAAAGATTGCGAGATGAGGAAGACCAGGGCGAATATGAAAAGGGAGATGATAATGTAATTGTATTTTTTGGGGGGGGGTAACTAGGTCTGTGCACTATGCAACCAGATGCCTATTGTCAAGAACAACCTGGACATTATCAGTACATAGGAAGACAAACAATAGGATGAGATCTGCACTACACAATAGATTGCTCAGGTACATCATCGAAACCAGTAACAAGCAACACCATGTAACAAGTGATTCATAAGGGTAGTCTGAAGCTCAAATGAGCAGCAGCAGCATTCCATCCATTACACCTACTAACAGTGAGTTCCAAAACACTGGGGCACAGTAGGTCAAAGTAATATGAATCATCTTAGTGGATACTTTTTACGTGGCTAATGGAGCTTTTAAAATCTACCTTAGGTTGAAGGTGCAGGGGGGAAGCTGCAGCAGCTCATACAAGGAGGTGGGAGTTTAGGAACTGATCAATTTGATGACAAAGCAGCCTACAATAAAGGATTGTCTAGCACTGGGTGACAACCCAGACTAGTATGGCATACAAGGAACAGTGATAGGTTGAGCAGCTCATAGCCAGTACAAAGAGACAGATGTTTGCAACAGCCCATTTTAATAGGGCTTTTAGTGAAGTATTAAAGTAGGATTTTCTCAAAGATCAACAAAAACCTAAACTGCGTTTTTTAAGATTTTTGACATATTGATAATCAAATACTTTTTAATTTGAAATTCATTTACCAGGTAGGAGTACTGGACCTAAAAACCTTTTATAGACTCAACCTGGGCCAGAAGACACATAAAACACACATGTAACAACAGAGGATATATGTATATTCCTCTATCTGTAATAAAGAGCTTAAGATGTACAGTATAGCCTTGAGGAAAGGAGGGAGAAGGGGGACATGATAGAAACTTTCAAATACCTCAAGGGAATCAACAAAGTCGAAGAGGGCATCATCTTTCAGAAAAAGAGATGTGCAAGAACAAGGGGTTACAATTTGAAGATGGCGGGGGGCGGCTCAGAGGTAATGTGAGGAAGTATTTCTTCACAGAGAGGGTTGTGGATGCATGAAACAGCCTTCCTGAGGAGGTCATAGAGTCAAAAACAGTGGGGGAATTCAAGAATGCATGGGACAGACATAAGGCAATTCTAGTGGGAGGCAGGAGGAAGTAAGGCTGTTGGTTAACTAGGATCTGCAACTTATCCGTTAGGTAGAGAAATGGGCAGTCTAGGTGGGCCAAGCGGTCCTGATCTGCCATCAAATTCTATGTTTTGAGAGGTCCTCACAGCGACGTTTGGAACCTCGAGAGCGAAGCTTGAGAGGTTCAGTCCCCATGACATCCTCGAGAAAAGGTTTTCAAACTTGTCACAGATAGAGGAGTATACATTATCTTTTATAATGTATGGTCACCTATCTGTGATGACAAATTAGAAAATTATTATTGTACCCCACATAATTAGACAGAAACACAAAGACGGCAACAGTTTCTATTGAATTTTACTTACATTTCATACGGCCTACATTGGATGGCAAGAGCGATTGTGGTAGACTGGGAAAAAAAATGATCGGATAGCTCCCGGGAGAAAACAGCAGCACACATGCTTTGATCTGGTGCCTGCATTTTTAAAAATCGCCACTCGCAACTGTGTACAGTTATGACAGCTGTTTAAAGAGTATGCGGCTTGTGCTAACAGCATTTTGTGAAAGGTTCCAAGTTGTTGTGCTGCAGTAGCTACGTACCTGGTGCAGCAGAACAACAAGCTACTGTGGCATAACGACTTTTTAGCTGGTATGGATTATTATGAAGAACAGCGTTCTACCATACATTATAAATAAATATACATACAACAGCAAAATACATACATAATTGTATCATCCAAATGTCCATTTTGATTTTTCATGCAAGTACTGATGGAAACATCTGTTAAAATAATTTGGTATGACCCAATAAACAGTATTCAAAAGAGGATTTCAAAAAGTAGGTGCAGAATTTGGGAATGCTCATTCTACTGTCCTAGTTCTACAAACTGCTGTTAAACAAAGACTTTTAGCAGAACAAAAATTACATTTGGAAGCTCTAACTGGCAGCAAACCACTTAAGCCATAAAAACAAAATTGTAAATAGCCTTATGAACCAAGCATCAGTGAAAACACTGCATATAAAAAAGGGGACATCCAGTCAGCTGGTAGTAAGGTAGACAATTATGAGAAAGGACAGGCACCTGCAGAACAAATTGGCACACATTATTATAAGCAAATGTAGGTCTATGATCTTTGCCCACTGCCAAAGCCCATACAGTAATGCCCCTCTAACCATCTCAAACTCACAG
The DNA here is from genome assembly GCA_016271365.2 of Neoceratodus forsteri. Classification (NCBI taxonomy): domain Eukaryota; kingdom Metazoa; phylum Chordata; order Ceratodontiformes; family Ceratodontidae; genus Neoceratodus; species Neoceratodus forsteri. The sequence continues at coordinate 495,695,878 of CM028134.1, forward strand.
GGCCTCCACCTTGAACAGGTCTCAAACTTTAAATATCTGGGTGTCACAATGGACATATCCCTCACCGACCCCACACATTAAACACCTTTCCTCCTCTGTTAACACCGGGCTAGGGATTCTATAGAGACATAATAACTGCCTACTCCCCCAGGCCTTACGTCTTGCTGTAACCTGCTGTCCTTTCATTGGTCAACTACGGTATTGTAATTTATGGCACCGCAGACCAAACAGCCCTACATTGCATCAGCCTAGCTCTCAACAAAGCTTGCCAACTGGTCACAGGCTGTGATAGATTAACCCACACGTGTGAGCTCTACAAGCTTGCAGACTGGCTGACCTTCGAAGGGAGGCTTAAGTACCACACTTGCCTCCAAGCCAAAAAAATACTGATGAATCTTACATCCAAGGGCCTCCACCCCCTCATCCAGCCAGCCCCTCACAGAAGGGCCCCTAGACGCCCTGCAAGCACCTCCCTCCTAGTCCCCCACTGTAGGGCCTCATTAGGACAAAGGTCTTTCCGTTATCGTGCTCCCTTCTGGCTTAACAACCTACCACCCTCCATCTCCCTGGCCCCCAGTCTTGGCCAATTTAAAACTGGTATCAAGAGCCTTCTTCTTGACTCGGAGGCCTGTGGCTGTAACCAACATTCCTCCCCCTTGTCCTAATATGATAAATGACTATCTTATCCTCTGACTACATCCTCAGGTCCTACAATCTAGCTGTAAATAAACCTCGACTCAGGGCTCTGTAAATGACCCTCTGAATCTGTAATCTGACTTGTTTCACTACAATGACCCAGGGTCCTCCTAAGATCCTAGAGGTGGTAACCAGCCAATGTAAATACACTGTACTGTGACCTATGTATAATATGTATAAATGTAATGTTTGTGCTTTTGTACTGACGTGGAGCCTTTGCAAAGGAGTCTATGACTCAAAGGATTGTAATTCCGATTTTCAATAAATAAATAAATATAAAATAAATAAATATTTGCTTCCTTACTACCAAAATTTCAAGCTTGATAAGAGATATAGAATAATGTGTAGCTTAGTTGTAATTTACTTTTTGTATTATTGTGATGAAAAAATCCTACAGTTACTGGACAACAGGGAAAACGTTTATGGGGCATGGATTCAGCTACCCTCTGGGAACCACATGAAATGGGGGGGGGGGTCAAAGAGCTAGTATACAATAGTATGTAGTCCTGTGTAATCCACACAGCACTGCTTTGTAGCTCTGCTGTGGTCGGCACCTTGCTTTCTCCCTCAGAAGGGTTAAAATAGAAAGTTTACCTTTTCCAGTTTTGCCCTCACCAAGCCGAATGCTAACAAGAAGTCTGTTTTTAATATCAGAAATGGAAAGGATTCAGTGAGGGAACACATCATCTGTGACCTAGTGTTCAACATACCTGACAGGGGTTTGGGGGATACGTTTCTTCATTATATGTTGTATTTTAACACTTTTGTCAGTATTATGTCTTTAGTGGTATGTATTTTATATAGAAACATTCCTTCCTCATTTTACTCCTGAAACCGAGTCAGACTTTTAATTTCACTCCTGGAACCGAGTTCTCATAAGTTCTTTACATTTCCACTACTGTCTGCGTTAACCTTCACTAAGTAGTCTTACAAAATGTGACAGAGGTATGGTATTGGGGTCTGGTGGTTAGATCACAGACTTGGGAACCAGCAAGTTCAGGTTCAAATCCCACCAAAGTCACTTACTCACTGTAATCCCGAGCAAGTGGCAGTAGCTACGTGTAAGAGCGAGGTTCATGAGCTATCAGGAATTAGTACTTTTTTGTTACAGGTTTGAACTGGGGTTTGTTCTGCTTCTATTAAGAAGCAGATACTGAAGTGCAGTTTCCAAACAAAACTACTGCGCTCACTTTTTTATCCTTTCTTCACTTGTCCCCCACTGCCACCGATTTCTTCGGAAGACATCAAATAACAATGTGCATTTTGTTTGGTCTATTCTAACGGAGAAATGTGGCAGCTGTGTTAGTCCAGTCTATGACGTAGAAGAAAAAATAAGAATATGTTGCAGGTGATTCCTTTTATTGGACTAAATCTTATTTTTGAGAACAGCTTTCAAGAGTCAAAAGTCCAATTAAAAGGTATCACCCACCAACATAGGTGTTCTTTTTCATCTGTTCTGATGCAAAGCAGTGTAACTGCTTGTATTATGGTCTTGGATTGGTAGTTCCTTGATGATAGGGATCACAGTTCGAACTGGCCAACATTGGTTATATGTGGTAGTGTTCCTTGGTGCTCATCAGATAGGCAACAAAGCAATCCAGAGCTCAGATTGCAGTTTACACTGACACTCTCTGTGTACCTATGTAAATCAGAGTCATCAGCACTATCACTGCTTGTGGGTGTTCTACACCATTGGTTCCCTCAGTTCATACTACAGCTGTAAAAAATGTTTCTGCTATGTCAGATCTACATTAGCTGATAACAGAATTGTTCTTCAGTCACTGACATTTGCCCCTTCTGTGTTAAACAGCCACCAATGCCTTGAAAAGAGCTCTGAAAAACATAATATTTGGACACAAAGCAGCTTTATATTTCTCATTAGCTTTGTATTTCCTATTCCCATTATTTCTTAATGGAGGTCATATGCATGAAAACAGGATAGTTGCTCCTTGAGGTTTTATCAGCTCCTGTTGCTTCTTCCCAACCTGATGTCATAATAATCTGCTTATGACATCACAGTTATTCCCATGGTAACAGACTGTGAGGTCACAACAGAGCATTATAATTTCAAGTAGGGAATAATCTACAGCGGCAGACAAACGCTAAATATCTTGTTTTTGTGGTAATGTTTTCTGCAATAAATAATGGCGAGGAGAACTCTATAGTACTGTATAGTCAGCGGCACTCATTCCAGTTGCAGAGGTGGCACAAAAAACAAAATAAAAAGTGCCACAACCATAGATTCATGAATAAAGTAGATCTGGATAGTATTAGGGGAAGGGGATGGGGGCACAGATAGACACAGAAGAGCCAGCATATCTCATGCATATGAACGAAATGACAAAACTCCGCTGTGGCAGTAGAAGGTAATAAATGTCAGTTCCTATTCCCATCTGCCCTGTTCCCTCTCCTCTTGTTAGTAATAAGTTGCATAGCTATCACTGTGCAGCCATAAAAACAGGAGGATCGACCCTTTGGCAACAGCCAAACAAGTATCGTATGAAAAATAATCTTTAAAGTGATTTTTTCATCTTTTGGTGCAGAGGCATGACTTACTGCTTTAGGTAGGTCAAGTTGGCGATAGCCTGTTTCTGCAGTTTTAAAACTTTTATTTTCAGTCATTATTTATGTGGAAGGGATCACAGTTTGTCCCTGACAAGGTGGCCAGGCCAATCCCTTTCACTTCCAGATTGATTTCCATGTACCCCATGCTATGACATCCAGCAAGGGAGAGTGTGGGGATGCACCCCACTGAAATGAATGGGACCTGATTTTCATTCCTATTACGTTATGATGGTGAGTTGGAGATTAATGAAGGGTCATGTTAGTCGAGTGGTGGCCTTCATTACTCTCCAACTCACCATCATATACTATTAAATGGGAATGAAACTCAAGTCCCATTCATTTCAATGGGGTACATCCCTGCACTCTCCCTTGCTGCACATCATAATGTGCCTGAGAGCGGGGTGTGTGGAAATCAATCGGGAAATGGAAGGGATCGGCTGCCCACCATGTCCGGGCTAAACTACAATCCCTTCCATATGAAAAAACAGGCTGAAAAAATAAAAGTTTTAAAATTCCAGAAATGGGCTATTGCCGACCTAAGGTACCATAAGGTACCATATCCAAAAAGTGGTACCTTAGGATTGGAAAATCACTTTAAAGGAAAGCTGTCATAAATGGCATCTTGAAACAAACAATTACCAGCACTCCTCAGGGAACTTCCAATAGCAATACTTTTATTAAATTGATAAAAAACAGGCCGCCATAAGCATGACAGCTGTCGTGTGGTACCTCTACAGGTTTTGCACTTCCTTGTGCATTGTCAGGATCTCCCCACCCCAAATGCCTTACCCCCCATTAGACTTTCTGCAAGCCCCCACCCCCACATTTTTTTTTTTACATCTTTTAATTAACTTTAAGCTCTCATGGTAAACTCTGGTGTGAGGCAACATGGCAGATGCAGCGCCAGTGCCATTTCATGTGACAGTGCTGCACCAACCTGATCGCGTGTTTGCTTTCAATACAAGAAAGGAGTGCAGCGCTGCACTTCACACAGAAATGGCACCATAGGCATCTGCCATGTTGCCTCAAGCCAGAGTTTACAACAAGAACGTAAAGTAAGTTAAAAGACATAAAAACATTTGGGGTCTTTGCAAAATGCCTAATCATATGGTAAGGCTTGGGGGGGGGTAGATTCTGTTTCTGACAGATTTACTCTAAGAATAAATAAAGGTAACATCTCAGTATGTTAGTAGTGCCTTTCTCACTGCTGCCTGACCTCAGATTTCTCATTGCAGCAACATTCGGTGGGAAGCAGCATGACATCATTTGAGTCAGAGGGTATGTTTCCTCCTCCAAAGATGTGGCCAATTGAACCTCTGAACTCAAAATCACGTAAAGCACAGCAATGCATGTTAGTTTGCAAAAAATGCTATCACATGATTTCTAATCAGTATCTTTTTAATTTCCTAAGGTTTTTTTCTAAACAGCTCTTTTTTTTTTTTTTTTTGCATTATTTGTTTATTCCCCTTACGTGCCCCAGAGCTGCCTCTCCTTCAGGCTGCCATGGTCACAGACATTCCCCCTACTATCCCCCCTTCCGACCACCTACCTCACATCTGCAGCCTTCCATGGGGTAGCCCGGTGTAACCCTTCACCGGATGGGTCCCCACTCCTCCGAGGGGGAAGGCACCAGTGGGAGGAACCAGCACACTATTTCTCTTGGTCTTGGGAGCTGCTGAGGTATGCCTGGGACCGACAGCCGTCATCCAGCTAACTTCCGGAGCGTTTTTTTCCACTTTTCTTGTTCCCCCTTTGCGTCGCTTCACGCAGTGCCTCCAATCTCCATTGGGGGCTGCTATGTGAGCGAAGACAGTCCCTAACCCACCCCAGGATAGGAGACCAGTCCATCGGACACTCAATCCTATCCTCCCCCTGATGACCCCCAACGACCTGAGTCTGTTCCCGAACACGGGTCGCCGGCGTGGGTCGAGGTACCCTCTACGCCACCGGGCCGGATCTAAACCGCTCTTATAACTATTTTGTAATTGATGACTCTGTAATTAAAGATGGCTGCCACTCCCAGTATTTAAAAATCTCTCCCACCGAGGGTACAGCACCTTTTGCTTGCAAATACAGGATTGATACTTTGGATGTATTAAGATGATGATGCAAGCTCATGTTTTTGATCATAAACAGCATGGCACCATGCCAAGACATTGAATTTTGTTCATGGTGGGCATGGAAAAGGGCGCAAAGTCATGTATCTCAGTTCAGGAATGAGAGAAAATTAAAATAAACATTTTTGTTGCTGGAAATACATTATTACAAAAAAAAGATACAATGACAATCAAATAATGCTGCTTTCTGCTGCTTTAATTCTGTTATCATACATTTATATCTCGTAACCACAATATCCCCACTGAGATGCAACATCTCATTTTCAGTGGGGTTCTAATTCTGCCCAACTGTACTGCTGGGAGGACTGCTGTGCAGAGAGGTTACTGGATTTGCTTGAGGTCACACAGTGAGCTACTGCAGGTGGCAGGTTTCATGGGGATCTCCTGTTTCACCATTCAGTGCTGCCTCCTCTGTCCGGTGGGAAAGAAAGCTGTCAGTGTTGGAACTATAAGGACATGCATTATAGAAAAAGAATGGAAAAATCTTTTTCCGAGTAAAAGATAAAAATGTTAACAGAGCTGGAGGCCACAGGAGCTTTCCAAGTTTGAGGAAGCACAGAATGTTACAGACAGATAAAGACCTGGGCTTGGATTTTAAAACACTTGTAGCACCAAACCTGCAACTAAACACAAAGAAAAGGTGATGTACAGTATGTGGCATTTGTTTCTGCAGTAAAGTGTCATAATTGTGTCAGAATATTTGAAAATCACCTGCATACATTCTGTTGCATTAACAGGGATGCAGCTGCATCCTAACCTCTGCAAAATCCCGGCTCGATATCCATTCAGTCTGCCCAAAAGCCCCAACTACTTACAGTGACATCATCCCCCGTTTTAGATTAGGTTATTTTAGGCATGGCAAAAAAGCTTTTCCTTGTCAATAATTAACATACTAAATAAATAAATCAATTAACCCAAAGCCAAGATGAAACTAAGAACAACTATTCACTTGTTCAAAGGACTGTGAACCATGAAAGTAGACATCGTCCCATTTCTTACAGAAATGCAGAAACAGAGAATTTGCCAGCAGATAAGGATCACTTGGCCCACCTAGTGTGACCATTTTTCCCAGGAAATGTAAATGCAAAACATCCATCACCTTCTGCAAGCTGAAGCTGTCTCAAAGTAAAAACTAAAGCAAACATTATTTCCCGAAGGAGGTACACCAGTACTGCTGTGTCATGCACGCTGTTTACTCGACAGTCTCACAGGGACACAAGGAACTACCATGTCTTGGTTAGACCCAAATTACAGCACATGAAGGCAACACAGACTTTTCAGAAAGGCAAATGCCTCAACAAGCTCAACTTCCTATCAGAGACTTCCACAAAGAGACAGATGTCTCTTCAGTTACTCAGTGAGGCCCAGTTACCATTTAATGGCATTTCTGACCGAGAAAAATGTGTCCAGGAAAGTTGATAAACTGAAGACAGCTGTAAGTTGTGCTGTAAAGATTTTTTCAATAAAAATATAAACCTGGAAGAATGCTGTGTTAAAAATAAATAATAAAAAAGAAACAGACACACCAGATAAACAATCCTAAAGTATGAAAACGAGGGGGTGAATATCTTCGCATTCAGAACTGAAAATGATTCCTTATTCATCTGAAAGTTTAGGCCCAGACAATGCATAATGTTTTTCAGAAAGTCATCAGTATAATGACCTTTGTAAAATCAGCCCAGGGGGAGGCTGACACCCCTTCCCTTCAGATTTTTTTTTTTATTTTCTTGTTTTATTTTAAATTTAACCAGGTAAATCACGAGGGTATCAAATGCCCACTTTCATGGCAGACCTGGAAGACAAAACAAGTACAGAACAAAAAATGAACATAATCAAACTATAGTAATCCATTAAAACAGTTACAAAAAATTATTTACATATTAAGTTATCTATGCAATATTGTTTCATTTTTTTTGAATGATTTGCAAGTCTTAGACCAACGAAAGTCATTAAGTAACAAGTTCCAGTCTCTGATGGCTTTCTAGCGAATGAATGTCAGACAGCTGCTCCTGCACAAGAATAGCAAGATTTATGTTTTTTCAGTTTTTGTTGACCGGGAAAGGAGGGCTAGGCAATGCTGCCGATTTTCAGTCTCATCCCAGGAAGGGGTAAGATACAGATGATAACCAACTGAAACTGAATCAGATAAAGTGTTAGTGGTATTTTTAGTGAATAGGGGAAATCTGCCCAGAACCCTCTCCATCTTAGAATGCTTTTGTTTGCTACTGGACAGTTCTGGACAGTTCTGTGGCTACAGAAATTCTGGAGCATTTCTTCTTTGAATGCTCATACATTAAAAACCTTTGGTCTATTTTGCAAGCAAATAGAGGGCCAATCTTTATGCCTATATGTCGTTTGAAGTATTAGTTCATGGCGACTTCTGAGGAGTGTGGTTTTGAAAAAGAGTGTAAATACCGCTCATGTCCAGTCTTGGCTAGCCTTTGATGACACACCCCCTGGGGTTGCTTGAAAAATATTAGACACACTGTAATAGTTGTTAAAATAGTTTGTTTTCCCTTTTGTTTCCTTCCTTCCTTTGTTTTTGTGTTTTTCGTAGACATTAACCATTAATTGAAGGATTTTTTTTTCTTCTTAACATTTGAATATGTTGTTTTCTGCTTTGTTGATTTTATATGTAAGTAAAAAAAAAATTCCCCCGCAGTTTTCAAGAAAATACCATGGGATCTTTAACATCCATCTGAACAACCACCAGAGCAGGCAGGCAGGATTTTGGTTTAATGTCTCATCCGAAACACGGCACCTCAAGAGTGCTGTACTACTGTGTCAGTAATGGGATTTTAGCCCAAGCCGTAGTTGTTTTAGAAATGACAACGATTAACTTTTTATAATGATTACAATACCTTCAGGCTCCACCTGGATTTTGGGACATCTGTACAGCCTGGGGTGCCCTAGGGAGGACACAGTTCTAAAGTTAAGCAAAACATGCACTACTTAATTCCAAAACATTTCATTTGAGTGTGATGGTTGGCACTCACTACAAACTCAAAGTTCATTCCCCCAGGTATAGTCTTGATAAATGAAATGTCCTGCAACCTGTAACACAGGGCATGTCCATACTACCCCTAACCTCTTCAGGAGAGAATTCCTTGCAGCACAGAGGAGACAAGCCCCAGAAAAACCCTTTTTGCCTGCAGAGGGGCTCCAGTAGTCTTTGGTCACTCTCTTTAGGTATCTGGTCCTACTGGACAGCTGTGACCCATGCAGGGTCCAACATCCCCTTTTCCTTCATTCATCATGAGGCTCAGACAGGAGTCCAGCCCCCTCGATGAGGGGCTCGCACTCCTGTTTGGCTCCAAAATGAGAGATTCAGATAGGAGTCCCAATTTGAGGCACACCTGCAGCCAAGGACCTGGCATGCTGGGTTGGGTGGACACCAGTTGCTGCATAATTGAACATATTCGGGAGCCTTCTGAAGTCAGACCGGCACAAGAAACTTGGAGCCCATTGCAGAGAAGGAAGGTCATGCTATCAATGCCAACCAGACTTACCAGGCCCAACTCCGGGGGGGGGGGGGGTCAGATAACAGACAGTGTACCAAAAAAAGAACAGTGAAAACTAGAGACAAGAGAAAACAAATGGAAAAGGGCCCAAAGAGGAAAAATAATAAATGAGGATATAAGAAAGTGTCGGAACTGTAATGTTATAAATGGGTGTGAATGTGAGGATGTGTACTTATAAGTATGTGGCAGGGAGACAAAGTGTCTGCCCTGTTGTATGTCAAGGAGACAGTGTGTCAAACATGGGTGCAAGTCACTACAGCAGCAAGACATTTTTAACTTTAAAACTAAAGCTGTTGTCTAAATTAACCATCACCAGAATGCAAGGTTTTGTGTACTTAAGAGTAAGAAATGACTTCCTGGAGGAGCATTATCCCAGACACCCCATCCCTAAAATGTTTCAGTTTAATTACTCACCCACATCCCTATGCCTTCCTGAACAAGAGTCCTACATGACCACAACAGCAGTTTCCAATAAAAACGAATCTGAGTTTCTGCTGGTATTAGATTTTTGGAGTCGTTTCCATTTTGAAACCAAGTAAAACCGTTAGCTCAGCTCTTGAAACTACAGTAAGTCCCATTTTCTGAGTTCCACAACAATTACATTTTTAGGGTCCGAAGCCTTTACAAGGTGAACAAGTAATGACTTTCAATACCTTTATAACCAGCCATGTTCTCAAGTATCACCAATGACCATACCTTCATACAGTACAAATTTATAGTTTTGAAACAAGTTTTATTGCTTTTCAAGAAAACCAATTCCACATCTAAAAACATGCAGATGTCATCAGCTCAGTGTCATCGCAACATGGGAAAATCAGACACACTAGTGACAAGGCAGCCTGCCTTACACACCTATTTGATATCGGGGTTAAAACATGCCTTAAAAAGGAGACATTTACAAAATTGTTAAGCCCTGTTGGTGGTTGTGGAAGTATCATACCACTATTTAAAAAAAAAAAAAACATACAGGTACTTAAGAACTTACCGGAACAGTAGATCTTCGAGGGAATCTCTTTCATCAGGTCACACCTATGGAACAAGTCCCAAGCACCTCTGGCAGAGAAACAGCCTGGGTGGCAGGAGATCACAGATCTAATACAGAAGGCCTTGAAGCGCAGCCAGGTCAAAACCAGCTCTTCTTCAGGAAGCAATGTCCAGACTGTAGTGCTTGGTAAAAGTGTGGACAGTATTCCAGGTGGCAGCAGCACAGATGTCAGCAGCTGACACATTCATTCCTAAAACAGGAAAGAGATGTGGCCATACCTCTGGTCAAGTGGACACATACACACCCAGGAAGTTCCTTACCGTACTTCCTGTAGTAAAAAGTAATACAGGTAACCAGCCATTTGGATAAGCACTGAGTAGACACTGGGATGCCCCTCTCCCAGGAGTGAAAGAAACAAACAACTGTGAGGACTTAATATAGTCTGTCGTACAGTATGTCTAGTAACGCAGAACGCTATGCACATCTAAAGTGTGGAGCAATGCTCCCATGGGTTGGCGTGCTCTAGATAATTGCTAGGCAGGTGGATGGTCAGATGCAAGGGTAACTCAGCCCCCACCTTAGGAAGAAACTTAGAGTAACCAAAAAAAGGGAGGCTCACACATAAGAGCTTGAAGCTCAGAGATCCTATGAGCAGAGGTAATAGCAATGAAAAATAACACTGACCACGACAGAAAGCATAGCTAGTTAGTTACGGCAGGCTCAATAGAAGCCTACATAAGTGTCTCCAACACAAAATCCAGGGCCCAAATGGGGACTGGATTGCAGAGGAGAGGCTTCAAATTCAGAATGCCTACCAAAAAGGTATGGGACACCTTCAGTTGTGCCACAATATGACCTGCTACAGGTACATGGAAGGCTAAAATGGTGGACAGGAGCACCTTAAAAGAGGAGTATCTCAGGCCTGAATCTGAGAAGGACAGCAGGTACTCCAGAACTGGATTCATTGGATGAATGGGTCCAGGTGATGGGAAGTCACCCCTAAAGCAAAGTGCTTCCACTGCATAGAATAAGTGGCCCTGGGGGAACGCTTCCTGACAGCCCCCAGAAAATCAGCCACCTTTAGGATACCCCAAAAGAAGCCTTGGCTACTGCTTCATGAGCCAGGCATGAAGATGTAGAGGTCTGAGGTTGAAGGGGACCAGTGGGCCCAGTGCCTGGAAGGGCAAGCCTGCGACCAGTGGCAGGGGCACTAGGGGTTCTACCACTAACTGCTGCAGGAAGGGGAACCAGAGATGGTGAGGCCAGAAAGGGACAAAAAGGAACAGAGTTGCCCCTGCCATATGGAGCCTAATCAACACCCTATGGATGGAGAGGAAGGGAGGGAAGGCATAGAGGAACCTTTCATTCCAAGAGAGTGGTAACACACCATGCCAGATAACTCCAGGCCCTGGAGGGAGCGAGCAAAAACGCAGCAATTTTGCATTGAGTGGGGATGTAAAAAGGTCTAATTCTGGATGGCCCCACCTGACAAACCAATCTTCTACAGCCGAGGTCACCTGTTCCCATTCATGCCTTCTGGACTGCGACCAGTGTAACCTGACTGCCAGGACATGTTGGATGCCTGGAACATGGATGGCTGACACTAGCATTAGACCATGTTCTAGAGCCCATTACCAGACCCTCACCACTTCCCGACATGGGGAGATGAATAGTGCCCCCCTTGTTTGTTGCTGTAACGTACTAAACAGAAATTGCCCAGCTGTGCCAGCAAATGGCCAGGAGACAGATGGGACTGAAAGGCTGGTATGGCCCTCATCTCTAGGACTTTAACGTGGAGGGAAGCTTCCCCGGGGGTCTCCATACACCAAGTCTGAAAAGGCCCCAGATGTATGTGTGTGTCCCCCCCAAGCCTAATCCCTAAGCATCCATGGGGAGGATCAGTAGATGAGAGGGAAAAGGGCAAGGACCCCTTCTAGCAAGTTGCTAGGTTCCATTCACCATAGCAGCACCTTCTGGACCAGGGAAGGGACAAGAACCTGCTGCGTGAGGTCACCAGAGTGTTGGTCCCACTGGAACCCTAAGGACCATGAGGGGGGATCCGCCTGTGCAGCCTGGCTAGAGGAACAGTGATGAAGGCTGCAGCCTACAGTCCCAAGAACCTCAGATAGGTTCTAGCCAGACAAACTGCTACTTTAGAGCAGCAAGGTTTGAGCCCCCCCGGTGGGCTGCCCTGTCACATGGCAAAAAGGCAAAGTCCCTAGCCATGTCCGGAACTGCTCCTCTGTACTGCAGTTGCCAGCAAGGGGCAAGACTGTGCAGTCTCCAGTGCAGGGAGTAGCTGCCTGGTATGTCTTGAAACCTGGAGCAGATGCTCCCTGAACTGGGCATGTAATAACCCATCATCCAGGCAAAGGAAGACAGAGAGCCCCTCCCTCCTGAGGGCCACTGGCAAGCATTTGGTAAATACCCCTGGTGCAGAGGCCAAGCCAAAGGGCAATGCTCAGAATTGGTGTCACCCCCCCCCCCCGAACTGGAACCTGAGGTACAGGCGGCGAGGAGTATACCCCTTGATATAAAGGAATGCAGAATGCCTGTCTAAGGAGCATATCCCATCTCCCAAGTGCAGAAACGGCCACAGGCCCTGTAGGGACACAAGCAGAACCTTGGTGTACTGGAGGGAGAAATGCAGGGTGCCAGAACCAGGAGAGGCCATAGAGTCCTTGTGGATGGAGGACCCAAAAGGGGGGGGAGTAGAACCCCCTGTTCCTCGGATCTGGTTTTTGGAACCTGTTCTAAGGACCTCTTCCAAAATGAGGTACAGATTTGCCCCCCAAGCAATGAAATATGGCCAGAAGGGAGGGGGAGTGGGCAGGAGCATGGCTCTGGAATGGAACCCAAGGCCCAAGGGCTGGGCCCTGAAGTATGATTGACAGGGCCCCATCAGCAGCCGTTATTTCTCATCACTGCTCTAGGTGGAGGGATGAAGAAACCCCCAACCACCCCAACAGAACGGGGGGGGTGCCATGCTAGAATGGACCCGGCAGCAAGAGCTCGCTCCCAAAATTGGGGCCAGAAAGGGAGGGAGAGGCCAGCAAAGCAACCCCTCTGCCATGCATGCTGTAAGAGCCGATCCCAGACCCAGAGTTATGGTGACCCCAGAGGTCCAAAAGATCTAAAGGGTTCCTCACCCAGCAGCCCCAAGGGGCAAAGGGGACAGCCTGTCTTGGCATCTGTTGTCAGCCCCGACTTGTTACTCCAACTGGAGTATGGAAGACGTCGGAGGCAGACTCGAGCAAGGGCAGGCCCACAACTAAAGAAAGGGGGAACCTGGCCCACTGGAAAGCAGTCCAGCTGCATGCCTCCAGGACAGCCAGGGAGACCTCCTGGTCTATGAGGGATGGGAAAAGAAATGCTCCATACCCCAGGTCTAGCACAGGGGCAGTGGCTGGGCAGAAGTACCATAGGTACCCAAGCCGCATCCTCACCTGCAGCCAATGTAAGGGTGAGGAGCAGTCCAGGCAAGGAAAGTGAGGGCACACTTTGAAAGTCCTGCCACCCCTAGCAGAAACCATTGGCATTATCTCCCCAGATGCTGGGTGGGTGCATCATGCCAAAAGCTCCAACTCAAGGGAGGTAACAAAAGACTCTCCACCACCAGAGAAAGCAGGGAGAGCCAGGACGCAAGAGAGGCAGCCTGTGTAACAACTGGCGGAGCCTTGGCGCAAAAGCAGACCCAATGCACTGGGCCCACAGGCAGCAGAGAAGCATGAGCACCCCACTCAGTGCCGTTGTCAGCCTGACAGACGTGCTTGGGGAGGGGGAGAATGGGAGGAAGGTCCAAGGTGCTCCCATCCTAACAGGCCCACAGGTGGCATGGCCCAAGGGACCGTGGGAACATAAGGTTGAATGGCCACCAAGCTTGGTCCTAACAGGAGGGCACCAGGACTAGAGCCCCATGGTGACACCGGCCCCACCGGTGGCAGCCCTTAAGTAAGTTAGACAGGGGAGGCCAAGGTGAGCCACCATCTAAGGAAGGAGAAACCAGGCAACAGTCAGTGGAGGGGAGGGCAGACCACCCCTGGGGAGGCACTAGGCACTCCCAGCTCGTGGAATGGTCCAGACCCTCAGAGAGGTGGAAGAGGCATAGGCGTCACCATCCCAGAGGCCAGTTTAGGTGGGGTAGGCATGGGGCACCACCACCGAGGGTCTAGGCCAGCCGACGCTGCCAGAGAACATGTCCCTGGGGGGTTCCACCTCAGCAGGACCCCAAAGAGATAGCCCAACCCTCCTTCCCCCCACCGGGACAACTGGAGGCAGGAGAGGGGCATCCAAGGCACAACATTGGAAGAGGAAGAGAAAGCCTGGACGCAGAATGTGACTTGACCCATGACAATTCGGTCGCTCGCGGTGAGGAGACCACATCCAGAAGGCTCTCACAGCTGAAACGGGAGGGACCTCGGGGGAATATCCGGTCGGCTGCGGCGGTACCGGGGAGTGAAAAATGTCCTTAGCAGAATCCCCTACAGCAGAGCAATCCGTTTGCTCTGGAGGTCTCCACGTGTGAAAAACAGACCTCTTGACCAGGCTGCTGCCATGGGCCTCGAAAACAGGAGATAAAACAGAGGCCCTGCTGAAAACAGCACCGAGATTGCCAGCTTTTGCCATGGGAAAAAACAGTGACCAGTTATTACAAAATAATGATCAACTGCAAAATAGAATAGTATTAATCTTGTTATTTCATGAGTCAACCAACACTATCATTACCAAAACACAATTTTGGTAATCTTGTTCTGTTAAAGTACCTGTTTGGAATAAGTATGGGTGGTGGAAAGGCCAGTTGTTTGTCCAAGTGTAAGAGGCAGACTGGGGAGACATGATAGAGGTCTTCAGGTACATGAAGGGGGTAAATAGGGGAGGAACAGTCAGGGTGCTTCAAAGGAAGGAGGAGGGGGCCACTAGAGGGCATGGGTGGAAGCTGGAGGGGTGAAGATTCAGGGGAGAAAGAAGGAGGTGCTACTTCACTGAGAGGGTGGTGGAGCCATGGAATGCACTGCCTCACGGGGCTGGTGGAGGCAGAGGGCAGTGGTGGGGTTCAGAGGGGTGGGACAGGTACAGGGGAAGGATTCTGGAAGCAAAATCCAAAGCGGCGAGAATATCCGGAACTGGGAAGGGAGAAGCCAGAGAAGGCGAGGGGGGCAGCAAGGTCAGCTCCCAGGGTGGGGGCTGACCAAACGAGCAGACGCGAAAGACCGTTAGGCCTATTCTGCTGGCATTTTAGTATGTTAGTATGTATGTTAGTAAATCAATGGACCTATATGGGCAAAGCTAAAAAGACCATGTTTGGTTTTGATCTTAGGGAGTGAGGATGCAAAACTGGCTGTAAATCATAGACCATTCATTCATTCCAGAGGTTCTACCAGGAAAGACATACTGAGCTGGTTACAGCTCATTTACAGATGCATCTGGGGGGAGAGAGGAGGAGGAGAGAACAGATGTTAAATACAGAGTAAAAAGGAATGAACATATGTACATCAAGAACAAGACAATAATGCTTAAGAATAAAACCTGCCAGACAAATGACATACAGCGAATTTAAGAACGAATGCAAGAGCAAATAATTATTAATCATCAACATATCAAAATAAGGAGCAGAGAGATTAATGATGCAAGGGAAATGGGAAATGAAAAAAATAAGAGTTTCAAGGAAAAGGGGTTTCAAAACAGTATCAGAAACAACTGCAGGAGTGGGAAGAGAAATCATGGAGAAAAGCTTTAAAAACAGAAAAGAGGGGAGCAGAGTGAACAGAAAGCGGAAAGAGAACCCCATAGTTTAGAGAAACAGAACGAGAGGGGGAACTGTGGAGCAGCAAAGTGGTGGCTAAACTTTAAAATAGCTCTGTAAGACAAAACTTACAACTTGCTTTAAAAGTGTTAAAACCACTACTTTTGGAATCCTGCAACCACCAAAGGACATTGGAAAGATCCAGTAATGCAGTGAGCCGGAAAAAAGACTCCAGGCATGGGTCACAGAACCTGGACATGTACCTTTCCTCCTCCAGCTCCTCAAAAGCTTCGGGACCTCAGGGGATTAGAGCTCCCAGTGGCCCAAATACTGGCTATGCTAACCAAAATACAGGCCACTGGAGAAGAAATGAACAAGCGGTTGGCTGATCTTGAGCCAAAACTTGCTGCTCGGATAAAAATCTCCGCAAACACCACTGCTCTACTGAACCCAGGCAGCAAATGGCCGAAACGAATGAACTGCTGCCCAGGTGCGAGACTTCACCTTTCTAAAAAATAAACTGGAAAGCCTGGAAAATGTCCAGCTCCGGGCCAATGTCAGGATCATTGGGTTTCTGCCCCGATTTGCATCCCAAACTGAACTATTGCCAGCTGTAAAGAGACTGGTGTTCACTGATCTTAAACTGCTGCCAGAAGACTCCACCATCCATATTATCAAGGCTTTTGCGATACCAAAACAGGCGAAGAAGGCGAGAGGGGATCCTACAAGATGGCCTGATGACAGTAATTGTGACCTTGTCTCCCCCTGAGGTGAGGATACCCCTGCTGCAAGCTGCCCACGCTAGAGAGGACACTGAGTGGGAGGGTAACAGAACTGCCCTCTTCCCAGATCTGACTACCCAAACACAACTGAGGAAAAAAAGAGCTCCAAAAAATAAAAGAGGAGCTACTTCAAAATGGCATCAAAGCGCAGCTTACCTACCCTGATCACCTGTAAGTGCACCATAACTCGGAGGCCCATATCTTTGTTGATCCGTGCACTGCAGCTGCCTTCGCAGAGAAGATTTTGGCCAATTGGTTACCCAGGGAAACTGTGTCTGACAAAGACGAAGGGTGAAATATTACTGGACTGGCTAAGCACCCTTCCAACATTTGTTTAACCTGAGACTGCCCTCTATTAAACCTTGCATTTCTGTCTTTTGCTAACTGCATTCCAGTTGATAATCCTAATTTTTTCTGCGAGGTCCCGAGGAACAGGTTACACTGCAAGAATGAAGTGGTTATAGGACTCAAGTAACTGGTTGCTAAGAATACAGCGCTTGCTGCTCCCTTACGTTGTTTTAAATAAAAAAGAATTATTAGCACAGTAGTGATGTTTAAATGTTGGTGTTTACTCGCACTGTTTCAGTTTGTGAACGGATTCTATATCCTTAGATAGTAACTGTCACCCCCACAGGACAGGCTGCCTTGACTTTTCATAAAATGTGCTGTAATCTCTAAACTTAACTGAGCCCAGACTTTCTTCAAAACATTTTACCTACAGTACTTGTACTAATAGATGTGCAACCCCCCAGGCTCAAATTCTGCAAGAGCTCCTTTATATTGGTGTTAAAGATGTACAATGCATACATGCAGGTAAGAGTGTAATAGCTCTACAGTATAAATGGAACACACTCTACTCCTCTGATCTACTGCCTGGCAGCTCTCTGATAGTTTGGACTTATAGATACTCAGATAAAATATAATCCAAAATATCCCGTACATTTGATTGAAGGGTCTGCGCGTCCTACTCTGTGTATTTTATGTAATGCAGATATCTGTGATATCATAAAATCTATAAATACAAAGCTAAAAAAAAGAAATGGAACGAGAAAGCAGCTTGACCAGCATGAGATTTCTTATGAGGGAGAGCACAACCGCGAGAGCAAGCATTGCAAAGAGAGTAGGAGGACGAAGGGGGAAAGGAAAGGAGAGAGGCAAGATATGAAAGGAGATGGCCCAACCAAAATTTGTGGATAAAGGAAACACAGTGGGTAAAGCACCTGGCATCAAGAGAGAGAGGAGGGAGAGGGAAGAATATAGTGTACAATGATGTGTGTGCGAGGGTTTATCAGGGACAAACCAACAGAAGGAGTGAAGGGGAGGGTACAGTCTAGCTGAAGTGGACTTTACAGCAGCACTACAAACAATATTGCCATAGTCAAAAGTAGACAACATTAGATTGTGTTGCTTGTTCATTGATTACTGTATCCCGCGCACCCCAGCCCTGTGTGCTCCCCTTTTTTTTTTGTTCTTGTATATGCAGAATCATCTTAGTGAGAATTTATCTGTGTGCATGAAGCAGAATGCTTCCCTTATTTCTGTATACCATGCCTTATGTATCAAAGAATCATAGGCAATGGTGGCAGAAAAAGACTATTGGTCCATCCATTCTGCCCTGTTATACCCTATCCAACCCCAAGACCTACTGTTGAGATTGGGGTTTCTGTCCTTGTCTCCCCGCCTTGTCCCCTGCCTTACTGTCACCCACCTGAGTAACTATTAAGCCCTTAACTCTGTCCCAGCAGTGCTTGAAAACACTGATGATTTTTGCACTGACCGCCTCTGCCGGTAGAGTGTTCCATGGCTCAGCCACTCTCTCTGTAAAGTAAAACTGTTTCACATCCCTACAGAATCTCACCCAACCAACTTCCACTCATGTCCCTGTGTTCTTCCCTCACCATTCCTGCTGAATAAATTCTCACAGTCTACCTTGTTCATTCCTTTCAGGATCATAAAGGTCTTTATCATATCACCCCTCTACCTTCTAGCCTCAAGCGGGTACATGTTCAGAGTTCTAAGCAGATCCTCATGAGGTCTAACTTGGTGGCCCTGAATAATTCTGGTCACTGTTTTGTATGATGCACTGTCTCTAGCTTGTCTTTGTCTTTCCTTGGAGGAGGACTCCAGAACTGGGCTGCTAAGCAAATGGAGCAGGATACTGTTTATCAGTCATTCTAGGCGCTGCAGGCAGTGAGTTAGGTCTTACCACGCAGCAAAGATAGCATCCTCTAATGCAGGATATATAGGTGGAATAACTATGGAGGGAAAGATTGGGACCACCAAGAATTCTACCAGGTTCTTCTTTGTGGAATCCTCTTCCTCCACAGCAAAGCCCATGGCAGCCTTCATTTGCTGTATCATGGCTAAACTAAGATCCTCAGGAAGAGATCTTGTGGTATACACCACCGAGTGCTCACTGCAGGATGAGAAGGTAGAACTAGAACGGGGCATCACATATTCTTCTCCCTCATATTCCTCCTCCAAATCCTCCTCTAAAACCAGGAGATTAAGATTATATTCTGTCTCGTTGTCGACATCTCTGCTGACAACATAGGCCCCACAGCATGTAGACGATGCTGGTGCAGGCCAAGAAGTCGGAATCTGTGATGTGCTGGTAGCTGGTGTTGATGGGAGTTGAGTGCCCGTAGGCCTCATCGATAGTACAGCCTGTATAGGTAAATCCAGGCAATATGCATCATATGATTTCTGAAAATGACAACACGATGCCAGCACAGCTCGAGAGTATTGATGCCCTACACAGGGGCCAGGACTACTTGTCTCAATGATGGGCTTTGGCCCGATGACAATGGCATCGTACCATCCACAGTAGCTGTGGCAGCACATAAGCCAAGCCCTACCTTAGTGTTTCATTGACTGTCAGGGGGGCTGTCATCAACGCTGCTGGAGAGAACAATAATGTGATCGATTTTACCTTGTCTTACTGGCAACTGGGACCTCGCTAGTGAAGACTTCTCTTTATCCCTATGCTTGTGCTTGTGTCCCAATGATGAGGAATGTCTCGACATCGATCTTTCATTGTCCTGGTCCTTCGATTTCTGCAGCAGTTTCTTGGCCAGTGTAGAGGAAGACACCAATGCTGGGCCCTGATCCTTCGCCATGGCAGTTAATGTTTTAAGGAGAAGGAAATTTTCTAGATCTTTTCTTGCGGCGTTGCCTTGTAGCCTGATTGGAGCTCTGGTAAATCTCACAAGTCCTCATGTAAGTCAGGCCCAAACAACACATACAGATTTCATGGGTGTCTTCCTTTTAGGTTTTATCTCAGCACTTACAATACTGAAATAAACCTTCTGGCAGCACGCAGAGATGACAAAATTCTCTTAAGTACAAAATAAATCATTCTTTGAAACTTGGCTTCCCGGCCAGATGCCCTTTGGGGTAACCATTGCCTCGGTGCTTCCACACAGAGGTTCTTTGTCTTTTAAATTGTTTTTTGTTTTAAAATCGGGTTCACCACAACATAACCCAGCTAGACCATCTTAGGGTAGTTGGTTCATTCCACTGGGGTGTCAAACAGACGAGGCATACTGATGAGTCCGGGTAGGATGAAACACGTGTCTATGTCCTCTGTTGGCACCCTTTGCAAACTGTATGAGAGGCCTTTCGGCACCATGCATTTCTGCTTAAAGTTGAACCAGCATAATATTCTGTGCTGATCTGCATATGCAGCCCATGATGCTTTGCACTGTGGGGGCATGTGTAATTTTGTATTTCTTTGAAACTTGGCTTCCCGGCCAAAGGCCCTTTGGGGTAACCATTGCCTCAGTGTTTGCACACAGAGGTTCTTTGTCTTTTAACTTGATGATGTTTCCTTCAGCATGTCTGATGAGGCTGATCAATGGCAGGAAAAGAACTGAGGAGAGATGGGACCGCCCATAGTTACACTGACGTTGATTCAAGACATTGTCATGGATGGCCCCTGGCAAGCAAAGATTTCTGTGTGGTCCTAGTGCTGATGCAGGTATAGTTCCAAAGGTGTGGCCTAATGGAAGAGATAGCCTTGAAGAAGAGCTAGGCTTTTGTCTTTGTTCAATAGAACACGTCTATATCCAGGGACTGTTTGTACGCAACAATTACTCATCAAGAGTACAAAAAAACCAAATTTATATATGAAAACTGCCTGTGTTCAGTTAGATCTATCCAGTTTAAACTGTTATACAGTGATCAATGATGCTCACAGTGAGGCTGAAGCAAGCAAAGGAATTAAACAAAACATCAAGCTTTGCTAGCTGCACCATGGATATCCAAGCATACCCAAAAAAAAAAAAAAAAAAAAAATCACCACAATCCAGGTAAGGTATTTCTTCACTAGATGTAAATCTACATTTCTGGAGATGCAATCTCAGAGCATATACAGAGCAACAAGTTTACATCCCAGCATATTAACAAAATGCAGACAGCCCATTTTAAATTTTCATCAAACCACAAACCAAGGTATTTATGTACGTTAACATGTTGAAGTAGTATGTTATTTATAGCACTGATAAAAACTTCATCAGGGTTATGACCGCGTTTAACTTCAGTCTCAAAAATTACAATGTCAGTTTTAGTCATGTGTAAAATCAATTTATTTTAAGCCATACAAGTTTAGACTGAATGAAAGCTACTATGTCTCACAGGCTGAATGGTTCCAAGATTTCTTTTCATGATAACATGATAAAGGATCATTAGCATAAAAATGTGACAACACTAGTTTTAGACAGGTATCATTCAGGTAAATATTAAACAGCAACGGCCCAGGATGTTGTTGAACTCCTGTTTTTATACCGAGTAGGTCTGACCTGTGGCCCTCTATAGTGCCATGCTGTTGGCAGACCACAACACTGTTTCCAAACCATTCTAGAGGACTGCTGTACATATCTACACCAGCTAATTTAGTCAACGCTATGTCTGTGTGCCTGTTACAGTTTATGAGCATGTGATACCTGTTACAGTTTATAAGTAGATGTATGTCTCACAGAGCATGTGTGTATCTATATACCTGTCACAGCATGAATGAGTACATAAATGTTGGTGATGCATGTCTCTCAGAGCATGCGTGCAGGTATATGTGTACCTGTCAGAGCATCGATGAGTACAAAAATGTGGGTGATAACATGTCTCTAAAAGCATGTGGGTGGGTGTATGTGTACCTGTCAGAGCATCGAGGAGTACACAAATGTGGGTGATAATGTCTCTAAACGCATGTGGGTGGGTGTATGTGTACCTGTCAGAGCACTGGTGAGTACATAAATAAGGATGATGCATGTGTTTCAGAGCATGTGTATGGGTGTATGTGTACCTGTCAGAGCATCGATGAGTACATTAAGGTGGGCGATGCATGTTTCTGAAAGCATGTGGGTGGGTGGGTGTATGTGTACCTGTCAGAGCACTGGTGAGTACGTAAATAAGAATGATGCATGTGTATGGGTGTATGTGTACCTGTCAGAGCATCGATGAGTACATGAAGGTGGGTGATGCATGTTTCTGAAAGCATGTGGGTGGGTGAGTGTATGTATACCTGTCAGAGCACTGGTGAGTACGTAAATAAGGATGATGCATGTCTCTCAAAGCATGTGGATGGGTGTATTTGTATCTGTCAGCACACCAGTAAGTACATAAATAGGTGTGACGCAAGTCTCTCGGAGCATGTGGATGGGTGTATGTGTATCTGTCAGAGCATCGATGGGTATCTGAATGTGGGTGATGCATCCCTCTCAGTGTGTGGGATGATGTATCTGCACCTGTCAGAGCATAGATGAGTACGTGTCTCTTGGTGTATGTGGGTGAATGCATGTGCTTCCATCAGAGAAACTGAGTATGTGAATGTTTGTGATGCATGTGTCGGGCAGAGTATATGTATATCACAGTGCATGCTGTCTGACAGCAGGGGAAGGTAGAAATGTAGAAGCTGACGGCAGAAGGAGACTGCTAGGTCCATCTAGTCTGCCCATTTGTTTTAGACCTATTTTGACACTCTAGTTGCCCTTTGTAGTCAGGGCTCCCTCGCGTCTATCCCATGCATTCTTGAATCCATCTGTTAAGGACTCGCATATGAATTTGTGTTAGAGCACATGGGTGTGTGTGTATCAGAACTTGCAGTTTAAGGTCAGAGCAGCGCTTAAGAGTGTATGTCACAGTACGTAGGTGTGTGTGTCAAAGTGTGTGAGTGTGTCAGGGCATGTACAAGTGTATGTCATATTATGCTGATGTGTCCTCAGCTCACGTGCACGTGTGTGTGTGTGTAAATATGTATGTGGCCTGGGTTTGTCACTCTGTGTGTGTGTGTGTGTGTGTGTGTGTGTGTGTGTGTGTGTGTGTGAGTTTGTGAAAGCAAATAGGTGTGTCTCTCAAACTTGAAACTGCTGAAGGCAGTTTGGAGTTACCTAATCATGGCGGGGGGTTGCAACTGAAGTACGTTTACCTCCTCCCTCCACACACACTCTCATCTTAAGAGACAAATAAACATTTATTGTCTGTTTGTAGCTGTCCATAAAAAGACATACACTGACATGTCATTGCAGTCTTCCCCGTCAAACTAGTGAAATAATCAAAGCATTTTAAAATGAATCTTCCAGTGAATTTACAATCTCAAAAGTAATTGTAATGGGGGTTCTGTTGCTGGGACCATAATGCACATTTTTTTTCTTTTATCATATTATTTAAATCATGGAGAATCTAACTAATTAAAGGGATGAATGGCTTGAAAAAAAATCTCTGAGCCCAAATGAATACAGCGAATCCAAGACAATTAAAAACAGGTCCTAGTATACAAAGAAATAGTTCTGACAATGTTTACTTCTTTCTGTATAAATTTGAATCAGGCATTTTTGAAGCAATCTGAAAAAGCAGAAAAACAGCTGGCTCATCTCTCCTTGGACTGCTCTGCTGACCCTGGCTAAGACTCCAACTGTGTGAGCCAGATGGACACTGCTGTGACCCATCAGACTTCCATCTCAGTATTCTCTCTCTCTCCAGACAGAGATGGGGCCTCCTGTGCTTTCATAGGATGCCAACAAGCATTCAAAACACCACCATACTTGGCCCTTCTATTTCATTAGGAACCTCAGCTGTCTTTAGATGATGCACACATTCAAAATATCCAGAGCAGCATGCCCCTGGACCTTCCTGTAACAGGCTTTTGACATCCACAAATATTGTCATATCCTTTGTAAAAACTCTGGAAAGAACTTGGATTACTCAAGGTCATGAACTCAAAGACCTACACATCGTTCCCATTTGGCATGTACAAACACAGCACTTGCAGCTTCACTGTCATGGCCCAACAGGCACGGTCTGCCAGTATCCAAAATCCCAGCGTTTGAATGCCTATAGCACACTGTACCTGCTTTTTGTACTGCTTTGTTTCAATACAGTTTTTCTCTTACTGCTGAAACCATTTCAGCCCCACCTCATACTTTACATATTACCCAACACAATATGAAGTGAGCATTCATATGGATGGTGCAGTTAACCCAGACCTTATAAATGCAAGCCTTGTTCTCTTGCTTTATGCATTACAGTATGAGCCTACAGATACAGTAGTGTCGGCTGCTGAAACATAGCCTTCTCACTAACAATCCAGTCAGCCTGCCCAATTTGGCCAATTGGGCTGGCAGTATAGCCTAGTGGTTAGAGTAATGAGCATGGTACATCCAGCAGATCTGGGTTTGATTCCAACAACCTCCACTTGCACACCGTGTGACTCTGAGCAGGGCACTTCACCACCACAGTGCTCCCAGGTCGCCTCTGAAAACAGGCACTTGTGCAAAGTGAGCCTTACCCAGTTACCAAAAGAATAAAAATAAAACAAAATATTTCAATCTTATTAGGAATACTCAGTATTTCGATTAAGTATTCCAGCCTTATAAACAACAGTATTCTGATTGGGTAGCTGTAGAATAGCAAAATCAAGCAGACTCAATAGAACAAATGGCCTTTTTCTGCTGGCAAATTTCGTATATTTGTAATATGATGTCAGTATTACAAATAAATAGTTGAGATATTCCAGCAGTATTCTGAATACCAGTGCTATATCAAGTCATGAAAAACAGAAGTTTAGTATTTAGAATAAGCACTGCAGGGAGGCCTCCAAGATAAACAAAACAGTGCACCGAACATACCCAAAGTCAAGCTTATTCGAATACCGAGTTACATGTAAAAGCACAATATTAACTGGGACATATATACCAGTTCATGTCAATGGTATTCAGAATATTCAGTATACAGAGTACAGTACTGCAGTATTCAGAATAGCAATGTACCAGAGTTCCTACATCACGCTAGTCATGAGGAATCACTGCCCATGCCTATAATGATCTAAGAAAATTCGGTTCCAATGGACCACCTGACTCACTGTAAACTTTCAGTAACTTAAAGCACCTAAAGATCAACTGTCCATGATTCACAAATCCATAAAGGAGGACAGCCACGTGAAAATGATCATTCGCTTATAGAGCTCCTCAGTCATGGAACACATTACCCAGGAGCGTCATGATGGAACTGAATACTACCATGTATGTTTTAAATCAAGGGTCAATAAACTTTTATTTGACTCTGACTTGTATGAATGTTTTAATTTTTAACTTACACTTACAGCTGATATGAGTGCTGTAACCATGACCCCCTTGCAAATAAGATGCCTTCCCAATGACACTTATCCCAGAATATGAAAATGAAAATTCAATAAATAAAAAAGGTGATGTAGCGGTGTTGAAAGAAAATGAAAACCAGGAACTTTACTTTCAGGACACACTAGCCATGGCTTCTGCTGCCTCACCTCTTCCACTGTCTGAACCCGACTACATCAAAATGAACAAAGTACACTAATCTGATTGCTTCTGGAACCCAAATGGAATTTATGTAGACGAAACAAAGTTAAAGAGGTATCAGTGCAGCAAAGGAAGCTTCCTCAAGATAACCTTTGGCACTCCGTCTCATCAGGGAGTAAGACAGCATGGCCTTGTGGTTAGAAGACAGGCTGAGGACATAGGAGACACTGTTCAAATCCCAAAAGAGCCACTTGCATGGAACTTCTGGTGATGCTATCCCAGCAATGGCAACTTGAACCTTGAGCACCCTGCCCAACTTTCTAAAAAAAAAACTCTCTTTTACTGCTGCAATTTCAAAAATACTCAGCTCTAAGGGTGACGACGGAACAACCAGTGCCAAGGAGAGATGGGAGGAGTTACATTCAGACTCAGACTCAGCTGATTCCGACAGATACCGGGGCCACAGATAGACACCAATGGGTCGCAGGTACCCTGGAGCAAATGAATGGTAAAGTACGAGGATCCTTTTTTCATTCAGAAGTTCTTAGCAATTAACAAAAAACTGAATGGCTTGAAGTTTGAATTTCTAGTTTGGAATGTTCTGGAACCAACATTTGCTGGTGGCAGCTTTGACTGTTTTGCCAGATCCCCTTTTTTTTTGCGGGGGGGGGGTTCCAGCTGAGATTAAACATCTCATTCACTGTGGAGTCCTGCTTCAACCCACTTTTATAGCTGGGTGGCATGAAACACAGGCAGGTCAAGGGAGCTACTCAGGGTCATGGAGTGAGTGAGTGATTGTGGTGGGACCTGCAGCTCCTTAGTCAGTCTTGCACTCAAACTAGCGGACTACATTGTCTTAAGATCATCTCCACCGTGACACTACTACATCAGGTTTTATTTCTAAGCTTTACAGACATCAACACAACTGTGCTACAGGCAAAAACATGAAATCCAGTCCCACTGGGGGTGTGCAGTAGTTCTGATTGGGAACAAAATGTGCATCGCGGCTGAAGTCTCACTCCCGGATGAGACCCGAAACATGTAAATCAAAGAAAAAATACTGCACTGGTTGAAGCTCTGCCCTGAATTAAACCTTATGGCTGGATTTGAAGCTACTCCTGGATCCTAAACCTTTCCCTGTTAAAAGAGGCCAAGATCAGATGAGCTGATGCTGCTTCTGGCCTTTTCCAGGGGCATCATGCCTATTAGTTCCCTAAAGTGATAACACTGAGTATGAAAGAGAAGCAACAGAGCTGCTCTTCTTAAATTGGGTTTAGTACTTTTGAGAGAACTTTGAAAAACTTAATAATTAGAAACATATACACATTGTCTGCCTTTCTCTTTTTTTCTTAATTTCTAGGTTAATTTGCACGGAAACCAGATCCCTGATCTCAAGAGTTCATTTGCTCCTGTTGCTTAATCCTTTGCTTAAGTCATCATTCTTTGAGACATTAGTAGAAACATACAAACATAAAATCTGACAGCAGCAGGAGACTGAGGGTCCATCAGGTCTGCCCGCACTATACTACCTCATGCTACCGATCTACTTCACTCCCATGTTGCCCACACACACACACACACACACACACACACACACACACACACACACACACTTATGGCAGCTGTGTGTTCCAAGGTTTTACCACCCTGTCTGTGAAGTACAACTTCCTCCCATCTCTTTTGAACTTGCCACCCACCAACCTCCAATCATGATCCCTGGTGATTGCTTCCCTAGTCCTTACAAACAGGTCCTCGCTATGCACCCTGTTTATAAGCCTCTGAAACTTACATGTTTCAGTCATGTCCCCCCGTCTCGCGCCTGGCCTCCAGTGAGTACTGTTTATTTAGGGACACTAGTTATTCCCTATAGAATCTGCCTTGCTGGCTCTAGATCATCCTGATGACCCTCTTCTGCTCTGACTCCAGTCTGTCTATGTCATTCCTCATGTGCGGAACTGAACTGAGCACAGTACTCCAGAAAACAGTACTCCACCTCGCTTCCCCTACTATCAACCCCCCTCCCTATATACTCCAGCATCAAAAAACCCTCCCTATATACTCCAGCATCAAAAACCCCTCCCTATATACTCCAGCATTAAAAAACCCTCCCTATAGAGTCCAGCATCAAAAACCCCTCCCTATATATTCCAGCATCAAAAAACCCTCCCTATATACTCCAGCATCAAAAAACCCTCCCTATATGCTCCAGCATCAAAAAGAAACTCCCTATATATTCCAGCATCCTTGATGCCTTGCTATATGCTTTATTACAGTGACTCGTTTACATGGGAGTCATTAATTATGAACCGGGATAGCTCTCCTCTTTTGAAGTGGCCAGCCTAACCCCTCCCATCCAGTATTCCACGTGTGTCTGTCTCCCCAAGTACACTACCATACACTTCTTGGCACCGAATGTCAACTGCCAGATCTTAGATCATCTCTCCAGCTTCTCTAGGTCCACCTGGAGCTCCCACACCCTCTCATGATCGAACTGCTGTAGAGCTTTGTGTCACCAGCAAAGGGGGACAACTTGCCCAGTCTATCTTCTCCTATGTCGCTGAAGAACATACTGAACAGACAGGTCCTAGAACCAATCCTGGTGGCATCCCACTCATGATTTCCTTGTCCCCCAGCTTTGCCCCATTCAATGTTAATCTCAGTTGCCTACTCCTAAGCCACTTTCCTATGCACTTGACTAAACCATGCTCTGCTCCCAAGACCTCCAACTTTTCCAGCAGCCTCCTGTGTGGTGCTGAATCAAAGACCTTGCTGAAGTGGAAGTAGAGTGAATGCCACCTGTCCTTCATCTACTGCCTTAGTGATCCAGTCAAAAAACAGTATTAGTTTGGTGTAGCATGGCCCAGATCTATGCCGATTGTTGCCCTGCAGTCCATTATTCTCCAAGTAGGCCACCAAGCTTTCTTTGACTACGGACTCTACCAGCTTGCAGTACCTGCAATGGAAGTAAGATTGACAGGTCTCTTGTTGTCTGAACCCTCCCTGTCCCCCACTGTGAAGCAGCACCACACTGGTGGATCTCCAATCTGCTGGCGCCATTCCTGACTTCAGTGAATCATTAAATAGTTGGATTAAAGGTACTGCCAATTCTGCAGCCAATTCCATAAGTACCCAATGGGTGCAGACTGTCTGAGCCAGGTTCCTTATCGACCCTGAAAGCTTCCAGTCCCTTCTTCACTTGGTCTACTATTATCTCTACACTGACAATTTCCCATTTCCTTAATCTCCCATGTCACAGCCTTGGTACCAATCTGTGGTACAGGTCTGTCACCCTCTACTGTAAATACAAACAGAAGTAATGGTTCAGTACATTTGCTTTCCGCTCATCATCTTCAACTACCTCCCCCCTACTAGCCTGAGAATTCCCCCCTCCCCAATTTTCTTTGTCCCTGAATGTATGTAAAAATGTATTTGCCTCCATATTTCACACCCTCCGCAATCTGCAACTCTGGTCTGCTTTTGCCTTAATAACCGCCATCCATGACTCTTTGAGTCTAGTCTTATATTCCTGCCACTCTTCCTTCCACTTGTTTTTCTCGTACCTAGTGAGGGCCCTTCTTTTTGCCCTCACAGCCTCCCCCACCCTCTTTGCAAACCAGTCTGTCTTTTTATGCGTTCTTCTATCCCTTACTCTGGTCTTCCTCCGCCAGTCTTTCTCAAACCAGTTCATGCATCTGGCCAAAATCTGCTCATTTGAGGTCCAGAACCACCGTTTTCGAGGGGAAGGGTATTCTAGTTTATGCGGTCATAAATGATTGTGCCTTCAGCAACGGATTTGAAAATTGCTGCATTTCTTCCTGTTTCTATGACACTGAATAATATTATTGTATATATGCAAAACTGTATAATCAGCCTATTTACTGATGTTTATATCTCATCTGTAACCTCCCAGGTCATACCTAAAACTGGGAAACTCCTTGTCTAGTACACTTACCTGGCAAAAAAAAACAAATAAGTCAATAAATACACCTCCGAAGTAAATCAACGGAAGGGGCAGGAATCCTGTGCTTATGTAAAGGAACCCAGTAATAAAGAACTAAACAAATAAAAATACAGAACATTTATAAAATATAAGTGGAACTGTGTCATGTTTTTCAAAGTTTTCCCAAAAGGAACAACCTTACTTTAAGAAAATGAGGTTAAACACTGTGTCAAACACCGTTTCTAATGGAGTTACTATGGACATGTATTTTCCTTGTTGCTTTTTTACATCTGTAACACTGGTACCACCACCACTACTGCTAACTCCCATCCAAGTAGTGATCTGGGGCCTGAGGAAGGCTGTAAAAGTGTAAATTAGTGCCACTCCATCCCTCCAGCTTTATTCCTTGTGTACCTGCCAGACATTATCTCACTGTGTCATTCCTGTTTTGTTCTTCCTAGCACTTGTAGATCATGCTGCAACCCCATCTAAGCCTCAATGGGGGGCATGTGTAGTGTCTCAGAGACCCAAAGTGCTGCCGACTGTTAGACTACAAAGGTGCTGGTGAGTGGTGTGCTACAGCAGTCACTGCAGTGCTCTACACGGGCACCAAGACAGGAAACAGACTCTAGTTACTGAGCAGTTCTATTGGCCAACTTAGATTCCAGTAAGTGGCCAGCTGGGCTATTTGAAGATTAAGTAGAATTACAAAAAGAAGCAACACACACAAGGAGAGCACGGAGAGAAAGGATGGATAATGGGCAAATGATTTCCACACAGCCAGGGAGAAAGGGGTGAAAACAAGTGGTGGACCCTCCTTCTCACCATACACCTGACCGGCTGTTGCACATGAAAGTATCCCAACAGCATACGTGTACTGTTTCTGAAATGTAATAAATGTATAGAGGACTACCGGTGAAAGTCTAGTTCCCTGTAGAACCCTGAAACTGAAGTGCATGAATGAGGGTTATGCCCTCCTGTATAAAGGGAGTCCCTCAATAAGGAGGCAGGATAGAAAAATTAAATAGTGGGGCGGGGGGGACCATATCAAGGCAACATAACATGATTGGTTTATGTGGATGTATACGTCTGTCTTGTATTTGAAAATCAATAAACATACTATACAAAAAAAGAAGCAGACTGTTATATATTTTTGATAAAAATTTCAATATCAGCTACCTGCAATGAAGTTTTCATTAGTTAAAACAAGTTTATCACATTTGGGAAAACTTTGAAAAAACATCACGTTTAGACACAATCTGGTTGATTTCATGTAATTTTTGTATTTCTGTTTCTTTTATTTTTTATTACGAAATGGGTCTGCTTTAAACCTGGATCCTTGTCCCCTTCAGCTGATCTGTTCTTGCTATTTAACCTTTAACCAAAGTCACAGTCCTCTGTTTGTGACATCATAGTCATTTCCCTAGCAACAAGCTGTGATGGTCACAAACAGAGGATTATGACATCAGCAAAGGATCAAACAGCAGAAGCAGATGGACTGAAGGGGACTGGGATCCCCATTCCATGCAAATGAACCAAGTAATGAAGAGCAAAGGTAAGGGAAAGGCAGAAATAAAAACTCTCCGCTAAATTATTCACTGTATCTAAATATAATGGATGTTAACAGCTTTCCTAAAGGAGACAAACTTAAGATAAGTGGCAAAGGGGCTATCCCTTTATGCAGGGCCACTTTTGGGAAGGACTTGCCTTTCATCCGTTTATTAACTCTCTCTTTTCCCTTTCTTTGTTGAAAGTGGCAGTGATTCAGGATCTCTTTCTCATGTCTGTGTTATCTGTGTTTCTTTTTGGGTGGACTGCAGGATACCGTATCTTGTGACGTGTTGCAGAATAATGAGCCCCATTCTTCTTGCTGACAGTATAGTACTTAAGCTGCAAGTCTGCAGGATGTGCGACAGAAGGCTGGTCTGTTTCTGCTGAAAACAAAGCCAGCTATTGATCTCCACCAGGACACACCCATGTTTACA
Organism: Neoceratodus forsteri; assembly: GCA_016271365.2. Classification (NCBI taxonomy): domain Eukaryota; kingdom Metazoa; phylum Chordata; order Ceratodontiformes; family Ceratodontidae; genus Neoceratodus; species Neoceratodus forsteri. The sequence continues at coordinate 495,726,980 of CM028134.1, forward strand.
TGGCAGCGATGAAGTCAGGGCTGCAGGAGGCAGGTGTAATTTTCTCCACCTTAGAGTTGAGCAAGTGGGTATGAGCATATGGGTATCCTGCCTGGAACTGAGGAAGTTCCTGTTTTGTCTAGTGCTGCCACAGCTTCAGCCATGCTGTAAGAAAAGGATGCAGCAGTAGTGGTCAACATCACCCCACTGAACCTATACTTCCATGTGGATTATACCACTATGCAATTTTACAGTCCCCTGAATTTTACACTTCAGCATTTCAGTATACTAAGATGTGAAGCAACTCTTAGAATGTATATGAGTAAAATAAACAGGGTGCATCCCCAAGTGAGATGCAGAGAAAATAATTCAGCCACAAAGCAGAACGCCATCAGAAATCTGGTAAAACCTACACCATCACTGAAGACGGTTACTCAATGGTTTACTTTAAATCTCCCCAGTCTTTTCTCATGGCCCCTCTTCTTCTATATAAACTATAAACCCTAGTTCTCTGCCATGGGGGAGCCTTTCATTTCGCAGTGTCAATGGCTCAGCAGGTAGCACACTCACCTCTGAGGCTGGGAGATCAGAAGGCTGTGGGTTCTAGACCCACACCAGCCACTTGGGTTAATATCCCAATACTTTATTTATTTATTTTAGTCTTTGGTAACCAGGTAAGGCCCACTAGGCACAAGTGCTTGTTTTCAGGGGCGACCTGGGAGCACTGAGCATGAGGGGGTGCTGCACTCCTGAGATGCTGTCTTTCAGATGAGACGTTAAACTGAGGTCCCATCTGCCTGTTCTGGTGGTAGTTCAGGTGGATGTTAAAGATCCCGTGGCACTTCTCGAAAAGAGTAGGGGAATTTTCCCAGTGCCCTGGCCAAATTTCCCCTCATTCACTAAAATATCGCCAATAGCTTAATCTGGTTCAAAGTCAGTTGGCATTCATCTGTATCCCCCTCCCCCGGGTCGTGCCTGAAAATTGGCAGAATTTGTCTAGTGCACTTACCCGGTCAACAAAAACTAAATAAAATAAAACCTCCTACTCTCGACATATTGCAAACCACCACACCTCATCCATGAGGGGATGCAGGCAAACAGCCTTCTCCAAGGTTGACCTCAAATAGTGACTGTGAGTCAGCCAACTAGCCAGCAGGGTGTGCTACTGCCATAGCTCCAGAGGATGACTGGATCACCTCCATGACATGCTGCTCACCCCAGCTCTGGGAGCCTGTCCAGAGGGGTCTCCCATGCTACTGTGCAAGACACTGCCACACTAGTGCAGAGCTGGTCAAATGCCCCAATCTTACATTTAAAAAAATGACTCGTTTTAAAATGTTTACTGGGGTCGATGGCACAGTAGTAACACTACCTGCTGCCACAGCAGCAACCTGGGTTTGGAAACAGACTTGGATCACTCAGGGACCAGCCGGGGGAAGGAGGACTGAGCATTACGCAGACTGTTCTCCTCCTCTGTGGAGGGGGGACAGTGCTTCCCACTGCTTGCTGCCACCCAGCAGAGGCTGAGTGATACAGCACATGGAAGTCATGTTTGGAGGGCACAGCACAGCACACATCTGAGTGTCACTGCATGTGGTTTCACCTCAGGGGCAACGAGGGAAGTAAGAACGTAGGAGGAAAAAACCAAAAAACAACCAGCAGGATGATGAGGGCAACCTCACAGGGCCTGCACTGTTGACAGAGGTACCCAGCACACAGTCGTACTTAGTAGGTGGTAAGGATAAGACCAGCAGAAGGTAGGTGATGGAGTTGCGAGACACCTTCAGAAGGGAACCGGTGGGGCAACACAGGAGTACAAAGTGTACATGAAAAAAAATGTCAACCATTATAACCATGTTATCAGAATAGTAAACCATGTCAGGACAAGAGCTTGTGCTAGCAGACTGTTTTGAAGAGTCTGGGAGGTAGCACTGAAGTGTTCAGGAATCTCACTCATGGAAAATAACCTGATTATAATTAAATAATTCACAGTAATGGCATTGAAATGGTTGATGAGCAAACAGTGCAATTGTGGACTGCCTGTATGACTGAACAAGAATCTGAAGCAAACAGTAGGAGTGTAGAGCCCTTTATTATGGGGTTATCAAAAGGTCTGGTCTGGACTTAATCTTTTCCAACTGGTCCAGTGACCCACCACAGCAATCTCCAACTGCATTCTGGCTATCCTTGCTTACACGACGGAGCAAGATGCTCTGCCAAGTACCTTGTTCTTTCCCGTGCGCAACTACTCTCTTCTGCACTGTGCACCAGTGGACCCTGGAAGTGGCTCTAGTAAGGTATCCTGGCAACCCTGCATTAAATAAGACTACTGTGGTCTGGTGGGTCCTGGAGGTGAAGCACTCAGATTCCAGGAAGGATGCTTAGCCACCCCACATCCCCCCTCAGTTGTCTGACTAAGGAGCAGCATTGGAACCTGTTTTAAAAACAAATGCTCTTCACCCTCCCAGTTCAAGGCAGTGGTGACCCTGAGTGTTGGGATGGATGGGACATGAAAAAGCAGAATAAAAACTTAAACCAGCTGTGTCCATGGGCCGATTATTTCTACAGTACTGTACATGCAAACTACTGTCAATCAAGAAGACTAAAGTGGGATCAAGCTGTCTTACTTCATGGCCCTAAACCCCATGAACTGTCGCTGACTGTACCCCACATGTTCAGTGTTACAAACTTTAGAAAGAGAGAGAGACAGGAAGAATAAATTATGGCAAAGTGTGGTATACAAGAAGTAATACTAATGAAGGGTCGAACAAGCCATAAAGTCACAAACCCGAAGGGCAACTGGCCTTTATTATTTATTTATTTATTTTTGTCTTTGGTAACTGGGTAAGGCCCACTAGGCACAAGTGGCTGTTTTCAGGGGGTGACCTGGGAGCACTAGGCTGTTAAGTGACTTGCTCAGAGTCACACAGTATGCAAGTGGAGGTTGTGAGAATCAAACTCAGGTCTGGTCTGCTGGATGTATCAAGCTTGTTCACACCTCATTCCTGTAACCTAGGCTATACTGCCTATGAACCTATTATGCTTCTGAGCTTGTTTGATCCTGAAATGGTATTACTTTATGAGTATGCTGGATTTTGCCATCTTTTATTTTATAAACTGCATTAGGTTGGACACTGTTCGTTATGTCCAATGTTTTTCAGCAGTGTAGAGATTTTTGCAGTGTAGTGGTATGTATGTTAGTGTTTTTCCTTACTGTAGGGATTTTCTGTAGTGTAGTGGTATGTCAGTTAGTGTTTTTCCATAGTGTAGTGGGTTTTTAAGGGACTTTGCTTGTTTTGTCCCTGCAGTGTTTCCATAGTGCAGGGGGCTCCTATAAAAGGAGGCGTGGCTCCAATGGTCCTCCCCTTATTGTGTTATTATGGTGAGCGGCATGGTGTGCTGTCAGGAGCAGTGTGACCGGCAGTCCGAAGCATGTAATCTGCTGTCAGGAGTGGCAGTTTGGGGAAAACACCATAGTGCCAGCAACAAACAGTAGCAGGAGAGCCGGCAGCATGGAGGGCCTGAAAGAGAGGCCTGCAGCATTGAGGGACATGGTGGTTTGGCAGCTCATTCCACTCGGCCATCACCCTCTTGGTGAAAATGTCCGTCCTCATCTCCTTACTAAACCTTCCCCCCACCAGCTTTAGGCGGTTCCCCTTAGTGCTCTTTTTCTCGCTACGGCAAGAGGCCTTCAGTGCCCAGCCTGTTCATACCCTAGGCACATGAAATCACAACCTATGTTTCAGATGTACATGCATCTCAGACAAACCAGACTCATTAAATTAATGTAGCGGAAAAAAAACAGGAATAAAAATAAAATCTGTCCTCCCAGGAGTTAGTTGGCACATCATAGATCTTCAGAAGTTCCCAAGATGTTTATGGAAACAGAAGCCGTTTCCTTGGAAACTAAAGCAGAATATGATAAGCAAAACACTTATCATGTGAATTAAATTAGTTTTAAAAAATGCAAGGAAGGCAAAACAGACCAGAAGCCCCGAAGGTTCAGCCTTTAAAATCAAGTAAATACGGTGTTTTTCCAGGGTTAAGTCACAAGTACTGCTGAGCTCACCATAACAGTGACAAGGGCAAGTGCTACACTTTATATTTGCAGATTCCAAATCCCCCGTAAAAAGTTTCTCAGCAGCACCGCTTGCTTTTTATTTAGCTCTATCAAGCTTGTGGGAGGCTTCTCGGAGAACCATCTGGGCTTTCTGACAAGTCCAAGCTAGTCCTGGCTAGTTATTGTAATTATCACCTCCCTATCTGAGGATACGTTGGTTATACTACTACTACAGCCTCCTCTTCAGTCCCGTTCAAGCATTCTTTATCATTTCACCTCCTTTTTATGTTGGCTTGCATATATGCATGAAGCAAACATGTGGTGGCTACTCAGGAGCGTAGCGGCTGCAGAGCTGTGTCACTGTAGTACTCAATGCAGCTTAGGTTGCAGGATGCTCCCCAGATACAGCCCCAGGAGGAGCAGGCTGACAGTGATGCCGTTCAGCCTGGCGGATGGGCAGAAATTTTGCATAGTGAAAGGTGGCAGCTGCATCTATCAGCATGCAGCTGCATCCTTTCATCTACGAGACGCTACTCAGCAGCCAGCTGAGTGTCATTTATGTTCAGCCTGCTTCTCGTCCTCTTCCCCAACATCTGTCACTGCAGGTCTTGAGTCGAACTGATCAAAGACTTGTTTTCTTCTATCTTCAGCCTGCCTCAATCCTCCGCAGCCCTGACTGTACAAAAAAGAAACTCTGATCTCCCTCCCCTCGCCTGTCCCAGCACTGTCAGCTCTTATTTTTCCCGACACCGCTGCCTGCCCTGGGGCCAGGAGAAACTGCACAGTCAGTCTGCTCTGGCTCTGTGCCCATTTCTATTTACCTCCCCTTCCCAGGCCTGCCCCACTCAAATGCACTGTCAGCTTTTATCTCACCCGACACTGCTGCCTGCCCTGGGATCGGAAGAAATGGTGCAATCAATTTGCTTTTGGTTCAGCGCCCGTTTCCTGTTTCTCCCCCCCAGCCCTCACTCAATTATCTTAAAAAAAAAAAAAATAACAATTTCATTCTCCATCCCCTCGCTGGTCTCGATGTTCCATATTTCTGAGCTCCCCATCCCAATGTGCCTCCTTGTGCTTTTGTGCTGCAGCTTGCCTTAATCCTCCATAGCCCTGATTGAACAAAAATCAAGTCTCCGGTCTCCTTTCCCTCGCCAGTGCTAAGGCTGTCAGCTATCTCCTGACACCACTGCCTGCCCTGGGGTCAGGAGAAACTGTACAATCAATCTGATTTGGTTCTGTGCCAGTTTATATTTCTCTTTGGCCCTGTCCACACTACGCCTCTGTAACATTACAGAGTGCCCAAACCATTACAACGGTTTGCGTTTACACCTGTAACGTTACAGGAGGCGTTTTCGTAACTGTTGTTGAAACCATATGAGATGGTTTCAACAACAGTTATGAAACCGGTCCCGCCGTGGTAACGTTACCGGCGGCAGAGTGGACGGGCGGTAACGGTCCCCTGCAGGGACTGAAGCACAGTGCGAGCTGCATTGTGGGATCGGGCGCCGCCATAATGGTCGCCCGACTCCCGATGTGTGGACCGGCAGTGCCGGTCCCGTAACAGACACCACCGAGGTGTGGATGCACTGCACCCCTCCCCGGCCCTAACAGATTGCATCCGTTACTGGGCCAGAGCGGTGTAGTGTGGACGAGGCCTTACCCTCTCAGCCCCGACTCATGTCTTAAAAAAGATGAAATTCTGTTCTCCCTCCCCTCACCAGTCTCTGGGTTTCATCTTCTGAGCTCCATATCTGAATGTGCCTCCTTGTGCTGCAGCTTCACTTCTTCCTCCAGAGCCCCGATCACATAAAAAAAAAAAAGAGACTCTCCTGTCTCCCTCCCCTCAATGGTCCCAGCGCAGTTAGCTAGTATCTCTCCTAACACCGCTGCACCCCCACCACCCGGCATCAGGTAAAACTGTGCAACCTATCTGCTTTGGTTCTGTGTCCATTTCTATTCTCTCCCCTTCCCAGGCCTGACTCAGTTTTCTCAGAAAAAAATCCATTCTCCCTCCCATTGCTGGTCCCTGTGTTCCACCTTTCTGAGCTCCCCAACCGAATGTACCTCTTTGTGCTTTTGCGCATGCATGTTCAGATGTTTTTAGACCCTAACATTTTTCCAGTTTATTTATGGCTCCCCGACTCACAGATATGCCTGGCTGTTAGAGTGGGGGAACAATTCATGGAAAAATGCACATCTTTTCTTCCAAGCCCAGATTCGTGCAGGGCAGAAGCAGTTTGTCCCTCAAACTCTAGACCCTGACTGTAATAACAGATGAAAGTGGATGATTTGATACCATTTATTGGGCCAAAGAGAGATTTGCAAAACACAAGCTTTCAGGCTACACTGAGACCTTCATCAGGTGTAGCAGCCAGGTTTTACAGAAAACAAGCTTTACTTAGGATAGAGACATCTACTGGTAAATAAACATCCACACATGGGTACAACACTTCTTTTAATAAGGCAATATGCAGAGACTAAAAAAAAAAAAAGCCTACGAAATACTAGGTGGTTGTAAATCAGATTGGCGATGTAGACTCCTCTCCAAAATGGAATAAGGGAATGTGACAGCAGGAGGCCTATAAATTGCAAAATCTTCGCATTCAAAGAGCCTCCCTAAATATAGACTCTGTGTGTGTGTGTGTGTGTGTGTGTGTGTGTGTGTGTGTGTGTGATGGATACACTACCACATACATAAAACCTTGTTAATATACAAGGCACACTATATCTAATGCAAGAGATAAATAAATACAGGCACCGGAAATGCATATGCACCTGAACCAAGAAGACAGCGGTCAGTTAAAGGTGACCTGTAAAGAAAGATTGCAGCCCGCTCCCATTCCCACATACCTTAAAATGCTGCTGCGGGAGTCTGGGGCTGCAGTTAGCTTAATTTTTAACCCAGCGTGTTTTTTGTAATAAAATGCAAAACCTTCATCCGAACATGGGCGCCGCGGGTTCCCCATCTGAGTGAGAGCAAAGAGTCATTGGTTTACACCCATTTAGTGACATCGCTACCACCACTGCTCTTATTATAGTAGCAGTGGTGGTACTAATATGTTTAATATATGGCTTATATGGGGTCTTCATGCATGTAATGGTAACTTACAGCAATACCTGGACGGGGTTGTTTATGCGTAACATTACGTAATGTAATAAGCAATAATGCCACTGCTACTGTGGAAACGGTGCATGTAAATGGGTGTATACTCGACTCTTTCAGCCCTCGATAACTCCAACACTTCGATGTTGAAAAATTCGTCATTTATTACAAACACACTAGATAAAAATTAAGCTCACTACTGGCAACTCCAACTGACTATTAATGAGAATGAGACATTCTGTCTTTCTTTACAGGTCTGCTAAAAAATCGTAATGGTTCATGGGAGCCACCTTTGCTGTCTTTTAAACAACCACCTAACTTATCTAACCTGATAGTATGGAGCAAATTTATAACTGACAAAAACAACAGAACACTAGGAGTCATTAAACCCTGCAATATTTCTGAATGTAAAACATACGAGTACATTTCCACCTCAGACTTTATCAACCACCCCCCCAAAAAAAAAAAAAACGATTAAAGCTACAGGGGAGTTATACATGTGAACCCCAGAATGTTGTCTTACATCCAGTGCAAGAATTGTCCATATACAGGATATATGGGAGAAACCGGGCAACTCTTTCGAACCCGAATGAACTCACACAGGTACAACATAAAGGAGAAAAAAAGACAGTAGCACAACATTTCTCTCAATCAGATTACTCCATCCCTGACCTCTCTGTCCTGGTTCTCTAAGGACACTTCCCTTCAAAAATACACAAGAAAGGGAAGCTTATAAGCTCAAACTTATCCTCCTTGATACTAAAAAATAATTAACTGAATATGGACCTTGATTTCATGAACCAATACAAATTATAACTGACAACAGTCTTCCTCTTCGTCCCGGTGTATATGCATATCCTCTGCACAGGTTTCTATACACTGGGAGAATTTTCAAAAGGTGGCGCAGGGCTCGCGTCAAGCCCTGTGCCACCACACTGAGATCGCTGCTACACCAATGCCCTTTGCCACAACTGTGCCCGACTGTCCAAGGCTGGACAGAGTTGCAACAGTTTTCCCAATTTACAGCAGCTTGCATCAAATTTCTGGATCAAGCACCATAAAAAAGAGTTCCCGAGATTGCCACACGCTAGACCACAAAAAAGACAATCTAATCTGCATCAGTCACCGCATGGGATGGAAATCCTGTTAGACTACCACAAGCATTGAGTGCCATATTTTTTGATGCACCCTGGGCTTGCGGCAATCTAGCCACTTTGAAAATCCAGTCCCTTATTTCTTATCTTTGATATCTTTTTAGTGAGCCTTATACATTAACAAGAGTGTATTTATATGGCAGTGCCACACACACACACACACACACACACACACATATATAGAGTCCACATTTAGGGAGGCTCCTTGAATATAAACATATTACAATTTATAGGCTTCTAGCTGTCACATTCCGTTTCGGGAGAGGAGTCTATATCCCTCAATCTGATTTACAACTACCTAGTATTTCAAAGACTTATTTTTGTCTCTGCATACTTACTCATCAAAAGAACTGCGATACCCATGTGTGGAAGTTTATTTACCAGTAGATTTCTCAATCCCTAGTAAAGAAACCTGTTTTCTGTAGAACCTGACTGCTACACCCGATGAAGGGTTCCGTGCAGCCAGAAAAGCTTGTGTTTCATAAATCTCTTGCTCCAATAAAAGGTACCAGATCACCCACTTTGTCCACATTTTTGTACAAGGATCAATATGGCTACAAACAATTCACTATATTATGTGATGAGCAGAGATGGAGATGTACAATATAAATAAATACTGCCAATCTTTGTAGCCACAAACACAACACAGACAAATCAGATAACAAAAAGGGCTTCACTTTAGGGTGCTTCATCCAAGAAGTCAAGGAGAAATAAAACAACAAGAAAATATGTATATTGATATTTTTGGCAGAAAAGCATTTTTGCTGAAAAAAAAAATTAATAATTACTACACAGTGACTCTCAAATACAGCTGCATGCTGTGTTGGGAATGTCACTTCGGTGCGTTGGTTCATGAGTGGGGTGATCTAGTGAGTAGGTTCTGTATCCCAAGGGGCTGTACCATACTTACATCAGGCCCACTATAACATTTCTTTGGTTGGACCACACTAGTTTCTATCTAAACCTTAGATAAGAACCACCAAACAAAAGGAGATAAAAGGACCTAGGCCCCTCAACCTTGTCGAGCACACAAGGTAGGGGTGGCCTCCAAAACATTTATGACGACCCAGTGGAATTTGAAGGCACCCACTCTACAAAGTGCAAATCCCCCATATATCTCCATGTAACATAGCTCCAGGCTATGGAAGACTGGGTGGGCAGTAGGTGGTGCAGAAAAAGCTATATGACAAATAAAAAAATAAAAAAAAACAAGAAATGCATAGCTGGGGTTGAACTGTGCAGCAAACGGTCTCTAACAGCAGCCTTGCACTGATCTTTAATTAGAAAAAGCCCAATGCCATAAGAATGATAAAAGCAGTGTCAGTGGCTCAGTGGGTTTGGTGGGTAGCTCTGGGATCAAAAAATCAAAAACCCACGAGTTCTAGTCCCACACCGGGAACTTGGGCTTACACCCAATACTGACTCTAAAGAATGATACGGGGGAGAGGAAGTGACGCAATGTTAAGGTGACGGCCTTCAGATGAGACATTAAAGCAGGGTCCTTTCTGCCTGTCTTTGTTGGTCATCCAGGTAGAAGTTAAAGATCCCACGGCACTTATCATAAGAGCAGGGGACTTTCCCCAATGCCCTAGTCAGTATCCCCCCACCCATCAATAAACTCAGGTCTCTGTAACCCCCCACTTGAATCTGAACTACTGCAGCTCAGTATGCCTTTCCTGGTCACAAATGATAGCTTTCAGGTCACTAGGTGTGTGCGTGTGTGTCCATGTGCATGCCATGTGTGTGTGTGTGTCTCTCTCTCTACTGGATAGTGAGAGAGGAGCTGGTCAGAGCAAAAGTTAAATGAATGCACTATTTGAGAACATATCGCTCCAGACAGGTCCTGTTGTTGAACTGCATTACTTCAGTCTGTCAGCTGATGTACATACAGTACAAGTCTAAAATAACCCTTTGAGTGACTTCACAGCTCTGCTTGCCACTGTTTGGATCACAGAGAATGTACACTCACAAACAATGCACGTAGTAAGTACATTTCTCATATTCTATCAGCTGCAGCAGAAAGTCAGCAGTTTTATTGCCCTAGAAAATACCTTCCTCCCACAGCCACATGAGAACACTTTAAGGCATGGGGGTCACATATGCAAAGGGCTTTCACCTCCTAAACCCTTAGTGCTTGCTAAGATCATATTAGTTATTTATTTGAAAAATTGTGACCGGGAGAGGGACACTGAGGCAAGTCTCTCTCCAGGTGAGGCCTGAGGGAAAGGATTGAAAAAAACAGCTAACAAAGTACAAGGAAAATAACAGTGAAAGGTACAGTCAAGTAATAATGAACTTTTGACAATTTTTTTATTGGAACATTGCCCCCAACCCCGACAGCCGGGCGAGGCTCGGTGGCGTGTCGACCAGCCATTCCATCCCCTTAAGGGGATCACAGTGCATAGCAGGGGTATGTTTGTTTTTTCTTCCATAGTTACTAAAGTAGTAGCTATGGGAAGTCCTTAACCCCCACCAGGCGCGGCGTGCAGGACCACGAACCAGGTGGGAAGCGTGAGGAAACACTGCTTCCACCAAGCGCCTAACAGCGCCTTCCCCTCCCCTCCCAACACCATCTGTTAGTCAGATCAGTGCCCAACCCTCCCTCGGAGACGAGAGCTGCCTGACGGCGGCTCAACCCAGCTCTTCCCTCACCTCCTCCTCCTCCCAACAACCGGGGCTCATTCTTAAACCTGGGTCACCAGTGAACTTTTGACAATTATGACATTAAAAAAAAGATCAAGAAAAAACAGGGTTCTCATTGGCTGGGGACAACGACAACTCCAACTCATGTAATTATTTCCCCATAATTATAACGAATGTAGAGCACAGCCAAATAACATGGAAAAGTCAACCCGCCAGGAGAGGAAGGGACTACTTTTTCTTTAAAAAATTTCCCACTACAAAACATTTTTTTCTCAAATTGATAACATTATTTTTTCTCACTTTTTATGTACGACCCATTTTATATGCAATACATAATCATGGTTTATATATGGCCAATGGTTGCATAAGTGTTTGCAACCATGTAGGGACGGGGGGCAGGGAGCCATGCAAATAGTATGTAAGGTATTCTGAAAATGTGGAGGCCCTCACAAGGTCCATCGTCGTAGCCTCCTGCAGCCCCCTCTACTTGTAAAACTACTAAGGCAGTCTACTTGTTTATTGCAAACCGTTTTATCAGGCAACACACAGCACTACAAAGTAAACTTGTTTACAGATGCAATATGTGAGAAGGGAGCAAAGTGGCTGCAGTATCAACAACATACAGGAAAAATATATATAATAGGATCCACGATTTGTGGTATGGGGGGTCACTATTACAACCAGAACAAACCCAAACAAATTATAAGCACCGACACCAAGAAAACTGACTCAGACAACAGTAAATGTAGGGGAAAAAAATCTCTTACCGTTTTGTAAATAAAGTGCATACTCACCTGAAAGATTCCAGCTGAAGATGGAAAAAAACACTGGTGGCAACTAAATGACATCACAGCAAGCTGACATATGTACTGACGTTTCGCTTGGGAGCCCCAAGCCTCCTCAGAGTAAACTGTAACACCACACAGTGTCCCCATCTGTAGTCCACTGAATCAATGAATGATATGGACCACACAATATTATAAACAAATACGTGGTTACTAACATAAACTAGGCACTAACTTAATTTCATAGCAGTTCAAATTTTACAACATACCGATGTTAAAAAACAGAATACTATTAAAAAGTCAGCGCACTATAGTCGCACCACAGCCGCATCCTGGTGCTTCCCTGTTCTTTGGTCTGTAAGCAACCAGAACAGTAGAAGAAGGGGCAGGGTTGGGTGTGGGGGGATGTGGCAGCAGAGTCAGATTTGTGGAGGCTCGCGCTAGAGAGGGTATACCAATGTATGTCAGAGAGTGAAGGCATTCTGTGGGGATTGTGGGAGAGCACTGGAATGCCATCCTGCTGGGAAAATGAACACTCTCTGGCCTAGAGATGGTCCACAAGTAAAAGAGGAGATTGGGTGAGGGGAGAGACTTCCGAACAGCACCGCCCTGTTGCCAGAGTCACAGCACGGCATAGCACCATGCAACTAGTGCTATGCCATTCTGCAACTGTGTGGTTATCACTGGCCACTATGTTAGTTGCACCCTCTAACATCTGGGCACACACTCTGCATTACAAATTCCTCCCTGCTGAGATTTAGTCTTTTGTACATAGCATCAAATGGTGTTGTGCAACAGGGTAACAGTCTGACCGTCCTCTGTGAGTGAGAAAAGGGCCCAGAGAGACCACAGGAGGAGATGGCAAGTTCAAGTGGGTAGGGACAGAGAGTCTGAGGGTATCGGAAAGGAGAACCACATGGCGATGGACTGAGAGTCTGAGGGGAGCGACGGAGAGTCCAAGGAGGAGGGACAGAGAGTATGAGAGGAGGGCTGGAGAGTCCAATCAGTATGAATGGAGAGTCTAAGGGGCAGGATTAAGAGTTTAATAGGGGCACAGAGACTCTGATGGGAGCAATGGACAGTCCAAGGAGGAGGAGGAGGGACAGAGTCTGAGAGAGGGGACAAAGAATCTAATGCGGAAGGATGGAGAGTCTGAAGGAAGGGATGGAGAGTTGGGGGGGGGGAGAGTTTACTACAGAGGGACACAGTATCTGAGGGAAGGGATGAAAAGTCCAACAGGGAGGGACGATGAGTCTGAGGGAACTGGGATGGAGAATTCAGTAGGGAGGGATGGAGATTCTAAAGGGAAGAGAGGGATGGACAGTTTCAAGTGATTGAAATGGAGAGTCCAATGCAGAGGGACATGAAGTCTAAGGGGAGGTATTGAAAGTTCAAGAGGAAGAGAGGGAGCATCAAAGAGGCTCAGAAAGAAAAGTCTGGTGGCAGATAGTCTGTGGAGATTGGGACTGAGAGTTCAAAGGGGAGGGACTGAGAGTCCAATACAGAGGAATGGAGAGTTAGACATGACTGAGATCGACAGTGCCATGGGGAGGAGCAGAGAGTTTGATGGGACGGATGGAGAGTTCAATGCGGAGGAATAGAGACTGTGAGGGGGGGACTGGATAGTCCAAGGAGAAGGGATGGAGAGTCCAATATGGAGGGGAAAGGGGGCCAGCCTGGGAGAATATGGGCCTCTGTAACAGAGATGGCCTGCATCCTTCCAAGAAGGGGACCACAGTCCTTAATGGTAGGTTTAAATGCTACTTGGATAAGAATTTAAACTAGACAGGGGGTGGCAGTAAACACTGCCCCTCCCACTCAGATGACGGAGCATCAGGGAAGGAAGGCCCGTGGGGAGTAAACTCCCCTATGGCAGGGGTGCAAGAAGGCAGGGGTGGAGGGTGGAGACAAGACAGAGGAAAAAAAAAGGAATAAATCATGTAATCAAGGGTAAAGGATTGAAGGAGGCAGGGAATAGTTTAGGAAAAAGGGAAGAGTTGGGTCAGGAGAAGATTCAGGGAACAGTACAGTCAAGAAGTGGGAGCAGGAAGCAAGAAGGGGAGAAGTAAGGTATGGAAGGTCACATGGGCCAATGCACAGTCTTGGAAACAAAATTCCAGACCTGGAAGCCACCCTGGTGGAGACAGACCTGGATTTAGTAGCCATAACAGAGTCGTGGTGCACTCAGCACCATGACTGGGACATGGCCATACCGGTCTACTCTCCGTTCAAAACAGTCAGGGAAGGCAGATGGGGAGGAGGGCTTGTATTATACAGTATGTGAGGGAGGGAATAAAAGTCATGGAGGTACAGGGACACCTGGAGGAAACAGAATGCCTGGAGGTGTTATGGGTCATCATGGAGACAGGCTCTGAGGCCGCTGTCTGTACCAGGGCAGAATACAGACGTCCAGCACAGGGAGACAAGCTGGATAAGGCACCTGGCAAAGACAGCATCAGAATGGCAAGTAGGGGGGAGGTTCTGCTAGTTGGTGACTTCAATCTACCAGACAGAGTGAAGCCTTCCAACAGTGGCCTCGGCAAGGAACATCTCCATTCCGGACTCCTTACCCTCTTTCAGTGAAGAAGTACTTCTTCACACTTCTCTTAAACTCCACCTTCTGGCTGTAATGATGAAGGCTGTAATGATGGAGACTGATCTGGACATACTGGCCATAGCCGAAACATGGTATACCAGGAACCACAGCTGGGGCATAAATGTACCGGGTTATGCCCTGTTAAGAAAGGACAGGAAAAGTAAAATAGGGGTGGGGTTGCCCTCTACATCAAAGAAAGCATAAGGCAACCGAAATTCAGAACAGGCATGAGCAAACAGAGGAAGTTTGGGTTAGCCTTGAGCCAGGCAGTGGAACAGACACCCAGTTCAGGCAGAAGAAACTGACAAACTGCTGCTGAAAAACATGCATGACATGGCAGCAAAAGAGAGGTACTGCTGATGGGAGACTAACATGCTGGAAACAGACGGGCCCATCCCAGCAGGGGCCTCGACCAGGGTACAGGACTTTGTTGACTCCCTTGAAGGGGCTGGCCTTAGGCAACTAGTGCAGGAACTTACCAGAGACCAGGAACAACTGGATCTGATACTGGCCAATGGGGACAGGATAATAGGGCTCAAGGTGGAAGGTCAGCTAGGGTCCAGTGACCACCATATGGTGTGGTTCAAGGTGGACACAGGGATTCAGTCAACCCATATGAAAGCAAGAGTCTTAAGATTTCAGAAGGGCAGACTTTACTAGGATGTGACTTCAGCTTAAGGAAACCCTGGGAAAAGGGGGGATGGGGGGACACTGAGGAAAAATGGGCACACATCAAGGAGGCCATAGCGGAGGTCACAAAACAATGTGTTAGGGCGATAGACAAGGGTAAAAGGAGAAGAGAATTGCTTTGGTTCTCAAGGGGAGGTGACTGAAAAGGTAAGGGCCAAGAGACTAGCCTTCAGGATGTATAAGGAGACACAAAGAGACAAGGACAAGGAAATGTACCAGAAGTGTTTGAGAGAGACAGGAAAAGCAGCGAGAAATGCTAAAGTGCAAACAGAGGAAAGAACAGTTCAGTCAGTTAAAAAGGGAGACAAGACATTCTTCAGGTACATTAGCGAGAGAAGGAAAGCAAAGGGGGGAGTGGCTAAGCTTTGAGGAGCCAGAGGGAGACAGTGGAGGGAGATGTGGAGAAAGCAGTGATCCTGAATCAATATTTCTGTTCAGTTTTCACTGTGGAAGGGCATGGGCAGGGCCCACAACTAGACTTTAAAGGAACAAAGGATAAGGGAGCTAAACACCAGTCCATTCACAGAGGAGAGGGGTCCCAGAAGAGCCTGCAAAGCTGAAGGTGGACAGAGCCATGAGTCCAGATGGCATATATCCCAGGGTCCTAAGGGAACTGAACTGGCAGCCCCTCTGGCAGCCCTGCTCAGTGAGTCCCTAAACACGGAGTGGTCCCAGAGGACTGGAGAAGGGCAAATGGTGTCCATCTTCACGAGTGGTAGTAAAGAAGTTGCAGAGAACTACTGGCCAGTTAGTCTAACCTCTGTAGTCGGAAAAATAATGGAGACACTCCTCAAGGAAAGAATACTGAAGCACCTAGAAGCCATGGGGGTGTTGGATCCCAGGCAACATGGGTTCACCGCAGGACGGTCCTGTCAAACTAATCTAATAGATTTCTTTGACTGGGTGACAAAGGCAGTAAAGCGGGGGCAGTAGATATTGCCTATCTAGATTTCAACAAAACCTTTGATGCCATCCCACATAGGAGACTGGTCAACAAGCTAGGTAGCCTGGGTATGGGGCACAAGGTAGTAAACTGGATTGGAAACTGGTTAAGGGACAGAAAACAGAGGGTCGTGGTAAACAGAACCCAATCAGAGGAAAGGGAGGTGACCAGTGGGGTACCTCAAAGGTCAGTTCTGGGGCCAGTCCTCTTCAACGTCTTCATCAGTGACACTGCAGATGGGCTAGAGGGAAAGGTTTGCCTGTTTGCAGATGACATCAAGATCTGCAACAGGGTGGATACCTCAGAGGTGGTGGAAAGGATGAGAAAGGACCTGGAACAGTTGGAGAGATGGTCAGAGGCATAGCAACTAAGGTTTAATGCAAAGAAGGCAAAATCACGAATGTGGTGAGCAGGAACCCTGGAGCAAGCTACAGGTTGGAGGGAGAGCTGTTGGCAGTTACTAAGGAGGAGGAGCGGGACTTGGATGTCATAATCACAGATGACCTGAAGACCACAAGGCAGATGGCCAAGGTGGTGGGGAAGATCACTGGGATGTTGGGGTGTATTGGAAGGGGAATTACAAGCTGAAGGAGGGAGATACTAGTTTCACTGTACAAGATCCTGGTTAAGCCTCAGCTTGAGTACCATGTCCAGTTCTGGAGGCCACACCTTCGTAAGGACGTTGACAAAATAGAGACGGTGGAGAGGAGGGAGACCAAAATGGTAAAGGGTCTACATCACAAGCCTTACGAGGAAAGAATCAGAAACCTCAATTTGTACACGCTGGAGCAAAGGTGGGAGTGAGATGACATGACAGAAACATTCAAATACGTCAAGGGCATGAACAAGGTGAAAGGGGACAACATATTCCAGTTTAAAAGTAGTGCCAGAACAAGAGGACATGACATGAGACTGATGGGTGGCTGCATAAGGGGAAATGTCAGGAAGTTATTTTTTTATGGAGAGAGTTGTGGATGCATGGAATAGCCTGCTCGAGGAAGTGGTGGCTGCCCATACGATGACAGGCTTCGAACAGGAATGGGACAGGAAAAGAAAAAGGAATATTAGAGCTAGCAGGAAAAAGCTAAAGCCAATGATCGGATAGGGTCACTGGCCACTTCATCAGGTAGCATATACAGGCAGACTGGATGGCCTGGCAGCCCTTATCTGCTGACAGTATCTATGAATCTGTGTACCTCTAACAGCTTCATCATATGTCCTCTGATCCTGGTGCTGTTTCTCATCTGAAAAAGACTCCCCTCCTGCACTCTGAGCATCATGTGAAATACTTGTAGGTGTCTATCATGTTCCCTCTCACTCTTCTCTCTTCCAAGGTGTACATGTTGAAATCACTCAGTCTCTCCTAATAAAGCTTTTGATGCAACACCTCACCATTTTAGCTGCTCTCCTCTAGACTGCCTCCACCCTGTCTATGTCCTGTCTGAGGTTCAGCCTCTTGTACTAGACACAGTACTCCAGGTGGGGTCTCACAGGTGAGAGATACAGTGGCAATCACCCCTTAATAACACTGATCAGTGTACAGTGTGGTTTAAAATAAAGACACGAGCAGAAGTAAGCCACACGAGGACGAGGGTCATGGACTTTAGGATGGCAGATTTTAAAGAAATGGGAAACTGCCTCACAAACAGAGGGAGGAGGGCAAGGAGGTATATTAAGTAAAACAGAGATAAGCAGGAAAGGTGATAAGTGGAGCAAAGGCACAAACAAAGGAAGGAGAGCCAAAGGTGTCACTAATGGGGTTAATACATTCTTCAGAAACATAAGTGAGAAGGGGAAAGGTTTGTTGCTTGCAACTACATTGCAGCTGCAATGCAGTTATAGTGTAGTTACACTGTAACTACAGTTTAGTTAACCGACACTTAAAATAAAGTGTAACCAAGGAAAGCAAAGAGGATAATGAGGATTAGAAAGTTGGAAATGGGAGAGTGCAAAAAAAAAGACCAAGAAAAAGCTGCCATCCTGAAGGTACTTCTGCTCAGTCTTCACATACGTGGGGGAACCACCATGACATAGCAGGAACAGAGGTGGTGGAGGACACAACTCCACTTTCAGAGGACAGAGTCCTGAAGACACGAACTTGCAGCCCTGAAGGTGGATAAGGCTATGGGACTGGACGGGATACACCCTAGAATACTGAAAGAACTCAGTGAGGTGATAGCTGCACCACTGACAGGCTTGTTCAACAGCTCACTAGAAACAGGCGTGGTTCCTTATGGAGGACAACAGAAGAGCTGACGTGGTGCCGTTTCCTAAGAGCGGCAGCAGGGTGGAGGCTAGCAACTACAGGCTGGTCAGTCTTACTTCAGTGGTGGGGAAATTAATGGAACCCCTACTGAAAAAGAGACTGGTAGAGTATCTTGAATCCAGTGGTATGCAAGACCACAGACATCATGGATTCAATGGGGCACGGCAAATGAATTGGGTAGATTTCTTTGGGTGACCAGTTAAATAGATCAGGAGAGGGCAGTGGGCATAACCTATCTGGATTTTAACAAGGCCTTCAACACTCTGCCACACAGGAGGCTGGTAAAGAAACTGAGCTGCCTAGAGGTGGAATCCAAAGTGGAGAATTGGGTTAGAAGCTGGTTAATGGATAGGACACAGAGTGTGGTATTTAAGGGCACTCAATCTAATGATGAAAGAGTGAACAGCAGGGTGCCACAGGGCTCAATGTAGGGAACGGTCCTCTTCAATGTCCCCAAGTGACACTGCAGAAGAACTGGAAGGAAAGGTATACCTTTTAGCAGATGATAATCAAAATCTGCAATACCACAGACACTCAGGAGGGGGTGAAGAGAATGCACAGGAATCTTGGGAAACTCATGGAGTAGTTAAGGGCATGGCAGTTGGGATTCAATGCCAAAAAGTGCAAAATCATGCACCTACAGTGTAGGAACCCAGAAGCTGAGTATAGGATTGGGGGGGGGGTTATGGACAGTCACTAAACAAGAAAGGGTTCTTGGGGTTACCATATCTGACAACCTCAAAGTGGCAAAGCTCTGTGACAAAGCAATGGGTAGAGCCAGTGGGATACTAGGGTGCATAGGGAGGAGTATCTGTAGCAGGAGGAGGGAGATGGTGTCACCACTGTATCACTCACTGGTGAGATCCACCTGGAGTACTGCATACAGTATAGAGGCCACACCTCAAAAAGGACAGACAGAGTAGAGGAAGTTTAGAGGAGTACCACTAAAATGGTGCAAGGGTTGCATGAGAAGCCCAATGAAGAGAGACTAAGGGATCTCAACATGTACACCCTGGAAGGGAAGAGAGTACGAGGTGACATGATACAGATCTACAAGAACCTCACAGACATGAACAGGATGCAGAAGTGGAGTCTCTTCCAAATAAGTAAGAGCACGAGGACCAGAAGACATGAGATGAAGCTGGTGGGGTGGAGGCAAAAACAGTGGGGGGCTTCAAGCATGCATGGGATGAACATAAGGGTATATCAGCAAATAGACAGGGAGGAGGGGGGGTTGCCAGAAACCAGTTATGGCCTACAGAAACAGAACAGGCAGGAAACATCTTGGCAGACTAGGTGGGCCAAGTGGTCATTTTCTGCCAACATATTTTATGTTTCTATGTTTCTGTGAGGGTCAGAGAGTCTGAGAAGAGTAATGGAGAACTGAAGGGGAGCATAGAGAGTCTAAGGGAAAGGATGAAGGGTTCAAAAGGGAGGGACACAGTCAGAGAGAAGGAATGGAGAGTCAGAGAAGGGATGGAGAGCTCAAGGGGGAGGGATGGAGAGTTCAACGTGGAGGCAAATGGACAGTATTGGGTTGGGGACAGAGGTAGAGAGTCATAGGAAGGAGACATGGCATGGGGAGTTGAATGGAACAAAAAAAAATTTCAATCTGTTCCAGGCAGCCACAAACTGAAAAATATAAATGCTTAGAGCCCAAATTCATGCTCAAAATGATTGCTTATTACTGCGATAACAGGCAGTTTCATGGTGTCGAAGAAATTCAGTGCAGGCAGTTTGATGATGTCCCTAGAAATTTAGTGAACACAGTTTGGGAATGCCTTAAAAATTCCATCCAGGCAGTTTGGTGATGACCACAGAAATTCAGGACAGGCAGTTTCCTTCCAAAAAGGTGGTTTTATTTTTGCACAACAACCAAATGGTATCTGCAGAGGTTCTGAAAGTTAAGCCCAAGTGTTTTAATTAGTAAATCCAAATTCAGTGTGTGACTTTTTTGCTATTTTATTTTTTGTGCATCTGGAATGCATGAAGTTTCAACATGTCCTTGCCATAAATCAATAATTTGATATTTTATCTTGTGCATCTGGAATGCATAAAACCTTGCACTATGTCTCCTAGCCATTAATCAAAAAAATTTGAAGAAAGTGACACTACAATTTAACTGTTCTAAAAGCATGAAAGTAATTTACTATAAACATGTCCCCAGGAATTCTGTGGTTTTGTGACTGCACTGCTGCCACATACATCTCAACCTTTTATCACCTAAAAAAGACAAACACTGATCCACAAACCATTGGAAAAGAAGACAAAGCGTAGAACACATCACCAAACCACAGAGACTGGAGCTTAGCACACTAGTTGTCTGGAATTTTTATAATCATAAGGTTCGTTGTTCAGTGACAACAGAGACTTGCATGATGTTTCAGCATAGATGCCGTCTCCGTGTTGGACAGAGGGCTTCTGGGTGATAACATCACGGGCATCCCTTGTGTAGTATACATACATACTTACCTACTAGGATGTACTCAGGAAGCCATGATGGCTGTAGTCCATGCCTCAGCAGCTGTAGTCTTTCTGTAGTTCCTGTCATCCCAGTGGGTACCTGTGGCAATTAGTGAAGCTCTGAGAGTAAAGATGGCTACAAGTCAATTCCTCTGCATCTGAGTCCATCTGTTCCCCCCAACCTCAAATTACTAGAGTGGCAATGAGGCTAAACAAATCTACGGATGCTGGGCAGGTATGTTAATATTAAAAAAAAAAAAAAAAAGTTCTGTGCCTGCACTGTCGGGAGCTGTGGTGTTGTTAGTGAAAGGACCCTTCCCCCCACTTGTGCTCTAGTGCCATGCTGCCTCCAAAAATCCCACCCAGATGCTGCATCTCTCCCAACCAATGGCCGCAGTCTGCAGACTGAGATCTGGCATCTGCAATGAAATGAAAGGGAAGGTGCCTTTTTGAGGCACAGCGAGAGGTGGCATTAGCGTAATTGTGCTAAAAGAAGATAAAGTGATAGTAATCTTGAAGCCTGCTCACCGCGCTGACTGCTGGCCTGCCTGTCTCCCAGCAACTGCAATCAACACAATTTGGCCTGACCCTCCCATCACCACATTTCAGGCACAGCAAGCCTGTAGGGGGGGGCAGAAATAAATTTATATAGTAAAAAGGTAGTACCTGCAAGATGATACAGTAAAGAAATCTGGGTGATCCTGAACTTGCCTAGCAACCCGAAGGAAAACAGGATGAAGTAAGCAGGCACCACCTTCTCAAAAGTCTGCACAGCCACAGTATCACAGTGCCTTCTAGGCTGGAGAACTGTACAACAGGCACCAAGCAGCAAAATAAGTACAGAATCAGCACCTAGTGACCAAGGTGGGAAACTGCAGTCAAGTGAGTGCAGGGAGAACAGTGTGGGGGGGGGGGAGGATTTACTGGACAGTGGGGCAGCATGACCACTAATGTGACTCAAACAAGAAAATGCACGTCACAAGCCACAGGTGCTATGTTTTACGCACCACATCAGGATATGCTGGTGACATGACATCAATCTCTTGTGACAGAATTCGATGAATCAAAAGAGAATATTATTCTTATTTGTTGGCAGTGAACAAAGTCACAGATGACAAAAAGGTGGAGGTCTTCCCAGAAGTTTTGGGACCAACAGTGTATGGACTTCTCAAGAGTCAGACTGCACCTGTCAAGCTGGTGGACATGCTGTATGATCAACTCACCGAGACACCTTCATGGCATTTCAAGCACAAGCCAATTTAAAATTCAGAGCACTTTCATTTTCATCATCGGAAACAAGAGCAGGGGGACGTTCCTGCCAACTAAATCACTGCACTGAAGCATCTGGCAAGCACCAGGGAGTTTGGTCAGTTTCTGTATAACACCTTACGGGATCACTCTGTCTGCAGTCTGAGAGGAGAAGGCTGTCACAAATGGCTTTTGTCAGAAAAGGGTAGCTTTACTAAGTGCACTACAGAAGTTATCCTTTTGGTAGTAATAGTATTACAAAATGCATACTTACAACAGGATCCTCCCTGAAGGCTGTCGGCAGATATTCCTATGTATCCCCAAAAGGTAATGCCACACCATGTTGTTAAACTTTTTAGCATTGAGTAAAATAATGTGCCCAGTACTCCTGGCTTTCCTGATTTTGGAAAAGTGTCTCTCTTCCAAACATGCGCACCAGTGACCCTGGTTTTCTGTTTTTACTGGTAACATCGGTAAAAATCACAGAATCCTGCTTGGTTTACGGATTTTGAATTCTTGTACCGGTGCCTCATAAAACTGCATATCACTGCACAGATCTGTAAGATTTCAGCATCTTTTTTTATTTTCTCTTTCAATGCGCCCTTTTCACAGCATCAGTCTCCACTGTTCAGGGATCCCTAGGCTGTGTATCCCCCCCCTAGATTTACCCAAGGTAATGCTCGTGAGATTCTGTTGGCCTGCCTCTATCCTGCATCGGTTGTACCCCCCCCCCCAGGTGGGGAGGAAGGGGACCCTGGGTCATCCCCTCCATAGTCCCTTAATGTGCATCAGGCAGCCCAGTCAGTCCCCAACAGAGATTGTTTATGAAGTCTGGGGCAGCCAGGTCCCTTCTACTAGTGGCCGATTTGGGGTGTTTGTTTCTGGTTTTCTGGTCTCTGTCCCTGAGGGCACCGGCACTCAGGGGGATTCAAGGAGGTAGGTCACATAGAGACATGCCATCGCTCCAGATTCTGGCCAGTGTCCTCCCTTCCTGATCGCTCTGCAGCCCCATTGCATGACCACCCGTGGTCACCCAGGAGGTGGTAAAGCAGTGGGACCCACAGCCCACCCTCCCCAGAGGAGGACAGCAGCCCCCCGGGTACTCGATCCTATTCCCCCAGCCAGCCCTCCAGCAACCTGAGTTCGCTTCTGACCCTGGGTCACTGGCATTGTAAGCAGTAGCGCTACCACAGCATCTGTGGGATGGCCCAGATTTCAGCATCTTAAACTGAATGCTGCTCTGCTACGCATTTTTTCTGCTTTGTTGCTTATAGAATCAGTAAGGAAACCACCCACACTGCTTTGTTGTAACCAGCCATGCTTCAGTTTTTACCACCCATGCTTCCCACCAACCTCTCCATCAGATGAGGACTGCTTTCCTTCCTGAAAGCAGTTTTCATTTAGTACAGTATGTGCCTAAACATCTTTTATTATTTATATTACACTGGATGATACCAAAAAAAAAAATACAAGTAGCAGCACACATGGGCAGGGCCACTGGAAAATTGTGGAAAAAGTAACCTGAAATTGCAGAGATTGTTTCAAAAATTATGGGGAAATTGCAGGAGTTCTACTATAGACCCCGACTGCTTCACAATAAATCCTTTACTGTTTGCTACAGCATATATTAGTCAGCATAAGCTGATAAATTAATACACTGCCACTTGAATATGTTTTAAATATGAAAAAAAACTTACGTACCTAAAATGAATCATAAACAGATAAGATGTGTTGCCTCTCTTCCAAAATTTTAAAATATCTGCATCGTAGAGTGCTAAATAGATTCT
The DNA here is from genome assembly GCA_016271365.2 of Neoceratodus forsteri. Lineage (NCBI taxonomy): Eukaryota > Metazoa > Chordata > Ceratodontiformes > Ceratodontidae > Neoceratodus > Neoceratodus forsteri. The sequence goes on from CM028134.1 coordinate 495,750,697, forward strand.
ATTTAGTGAGCCACAGAAAATCAATATTAAATAAATCCAGAATAAACAAATTGTGTCTGTTTCTGGATGTAAAATAATGAAGCCAGATCAAAAGCTATTTACAGTGTTCCGTCAACTATTCACCCACTTTGGTGTAAGAAAAAATAAGCAGATGGAGTGGTGAATAATTCAGTTTTAGTAAAATGTAAAGTGTTTAATGTTCATAATTTGCACTGTAGGTACTGTACACTATTACTGAATCACATATTAAAACACATATTGGGGTTATTGTGGCTGCCTGGCAGTATGGCTAGAGTAACAAACAGTGAATGAATTGGGTACATGCAGCAGACTGGGGTTTGATTCCCACAACCTCCACTTGCTTACTGTGTGACTCCAAGCAAGTCACAACCACCCAAGTGCTCATGGGTCATCCCTGAAAACAGACACTTCTGCCTAGTGGGCCTTACCTGGTTTACAAAGAATATATAAAAAAAAATACCAATATATGTTTACTGCATCATACAGTAGTCAGGGTAGCTTGTAATTTACCTGAGTTTTGCTTGGGCTGCAATGATTTGTTTAGGTAAAGATAAATGTTCAGACACATGTCATGTGTTTTATAAGCTTGTTTTCTGACTTTAGTCAGGTTTTTATTGCATTTTTTACATGTGAGCATCTAGGTTGTAAGCACAGGATCGCTGTTACCAACTTGCTTATTCAAGTTTATAATCAGCAGGGCCATCCAAAATCCTCAGTTGTTTGAATGACAACTAGTCTGAATGAAAGTATGTTCACAAGGAAGATACTGCCTTACCACTTACAAAAAGACTCCACAGTTAGCACCCCATTTAGGCTGATGGGATAATTTGCACCTTATCTCCCACCTGCTGTTTCAGTCTCTGTTGCAACAAAAAGTTTTCTGCTAGAAGTTCTTCAACACAAATCAAATGTTAAGTGTTTAAGTGTACTTATGCTTGACCGTTGGATTTCGAAACCAAACCAGACAAGGATTCAAAAGAAAGCAGTGTAACATAAAACCAACCCCCACCTTGCACTGCATTGTTTCAGCCAAACCCAAGTCTGCATGCAAAATTGTCTATATATTTGAGAGTACTGTATTGAAAAAGTTTACACTTTTTACACAGTTCAAAGTAAAAACTTGCGGATGCAGTTTTTCATTGGCCCTGCACATGAGGAATCAGACTAGGCAGCAGAGGTAGTGGTGTCGGATTTACAGTTTAACTGCCCTTGCATCTAACCCTTCATTCCCTCAGCTGATGTTTATTTATCGAAATCATGGATACACCTGTGAGCGGATGCTCGTTGAGAGGTTCCACGTCATGTACATAAACAACAATGCAAGGAATTCAGGACAATATACAGATAAAACATTGAAAGTACAGTAAACAGATAATGACAATATTAACATAAGGGTACATAAATCCAAGCCAAATCAGTAACTGCGGTGATGTGCAAAGTAAGCCTGCATCAGAAGGAGAAGTAGGGGAAAGGGGGAAGAAGGGTTGGGGTAGACAGGACAGTATGGACAGAAGGGGGTAGGCTGGGATAAAGGGGTTGGAGATGGAGTTAAGTGCCGTGGTTTGCCTATCCCAGGGATAGGGGCTGGGAAGTGCTGGGGTCAGTCAGTGGGTGCGTAGGATGACTTAGTGGTGGCACCTGTAGGTACGCATATGAATAAGGTGTTGGCGCAGTTTAAGTTTGAAGGGTCCAAGCATAGCAGTGCCAGAGGTATCCGGTAGTAGTGCATTTGTCCAGAGTGGTGCCCAGTACGCAAAAGCACATTGTGTCATGGATGTGTGGCATCTGAGTATATAGAATGTTTGTGTGGAGGAGCTCCTGGTTTTCCTGGTATTTAGCAGAAGGAACAGCAGGTTCTGCACTCCAGGAGGAAGCTGGTTTAGCGCAACCTTTTTGGAGAGAAGGCAGGCTTGATATCTTATTCTGTCATTCAGCTGGAGCCAGCCAGTTCGGGTGTAGAGTTCACAAGTATGGGTTAGTTTAGGTGCATTAGTGAGCAGGCGGCAGGCTTTATTTAGTGCAACAATGATGCACTGGAGTGCCGAGTAAGTTGCAGATCTGTATATTACCAGTCCATAATCTATAAGGGATACAACTGAGCTGTTAATTGCCAGGTTCAGTGCTTCGTAGGCGAGAAAATGTCTGTGTCGGTGGAGGATGCTGATTCCGTTGTTGATGGCTTTGGCAGTGTTGTTGATGTGCTGTGTGAAGGACAAGGTGGAGTCGATAGTTACTCCCAGGTATTTGAAGTGTGGGACAAGTACAAGGGTGCTGCCACTGTTATTCCGTATGGCCAAGGGGTAGCTTTATGTTTGTTGTGGGTTGATGTGTAGAGCATGATTTTTGTCTGTTTATAATTCAGGACCGGTTTTTGTTCTTTAAACCACTTTTTGGCTGTTGTGAAGCCACTTTGGAGGTTCTTTTCGAGGAGTTCTGGGTGCTGGTTGCTGGCAAAGGTCATCGCGTCTTCTGCACATAAGAGCACGCAGCACTGGCAAGCTGCCGGGAGGTTGTGTAGGAAGACACTGTATAGCAGCGGCCCCAGTATAGACCCTTGTGGTATTCCAGATCTTAAAGGTTGGCTGTCAGATAAGACTTCCCCAATCCTGACTTTTTGGGAGCAGAGGCTCAGGTAGCTGCTAAACCAGTCCATGGTTTCTGTTGCGAGTCCAATTTCAGAGAGCTGCTGTAGGAGGAGGGCATGATGAACCGTATCAAATGCTTTGATAGGTCAGTGAAGGATGCCCCTACTAGGTGGCCTTGGTCCAGGGCATTATTGATGAACCCAGTGAATTCTAGAAGGGCCGTGATGGTACTGTGGCCACCACGGAATCCATGTTGTTCTGGGCAGAGTAGCTTGTGTTGATTAAGGTACTCCACCATCTGGTCAGCCACTATCCGTTCCAGAGCCTTGGAGAGCAGTGGGAGTTTGGAGATTGGCCTGTAATAATTGTGTGCTGTTCAGCGCCTACTTTTATGGACAGAGGTTACTGTGGTGGATTTCCATCTTAGCGGGAATTGGTAGTGGCAGAGGGAGAGGTTAATTATTTTTGTTAGTGGTCCAATTATTTTGTCCAGTGCCAGATGTAAGAATTTAAGATCCAGTGTGTCCCCACTATGCCTTGACTTTCCTAGGACCTTCACTACATATTTGCGTGCGTCAGCTTTAGAAACTATTTTGAAGCAGAAAGGCAGACGGTCGGGAGGCAGTGTAGGAGCCCTTGTAGTGACTCTTGGGTTGGGGCAATGAAGGAGTCAGCCGGCAGAACACTACTGAGGTCAATAAAAGCCTGATTCAGTGAGTTGGCTATGAGTAAGGGGTTTACGTTAGGGACACCCTCGACAGTAAGCAAAGCACTTCTCACCAACCTGAAAGTAATGTTTTTGTGTAGAAAAAGTATATGGCCAAACATTTTTCACACTAGATGGTTTAAAACAACATTAAAAGCCAAGTCCAATTAGGCTGGGCAGTATGGGCAGGAGTGTCAGGTTTAAAGTTTAACTGCTGTGCAGCTAACCCTGTGATCAGCTGATGTAACTGCTCTCTCACTGCATGATTAAACCCCCCAAAAAGCTTAGTATCAGCACACTTGGAGAATCAGGTTGGGGGGGAGGGGTCAGTCTGGCGTCCTTAACTTCTGCATTTATTTAAATGTGTGTATCAAGGAAGTTGAACTGTTAGTCTTGCTGACTTAGGAGTCTCAAGGGATGCTTGCTGATCTGGGTGTCTTTGTGTGGGATCAACCAATCTGGTGGGGTCTTACAACACTGTGTGGTCATGAACATCATCAAGGCAGCTCCCACAACCTGCTGAAATATGCCCACAAGTCAGCACACAGTGCCTCTGCATAACACTCTAAACCCCACCAGCCCAGGGCAGGGGAGTCTGGAGCAGATCAGCTCACAAACTCAGATCTCCCACTTGCTAGTGTTACAAACCACAAGACTGCACCACTACTTTGTTTTTAATTTTGGGAGTGTTCTTTTTAAGCTGGGCGGGCGAGCTGGGCTGCTGACTATGCAAGAGCTGGCAGTTCACCATGCTATTGTTAAGTTGTGTGCCCCTGAGTAAGGGGGGGGCTTAGGTTCCGAGCACCCCTGAATTGCTGCATGACAGGGTGCTGTCGTTACCCTATATGCCAGAGCCTTATATCAGTGTGGGAGGGTGGGGTGCTACAACAGCACCCAGACCAGACTGTACCCTGAGAGAAGCAGAGCAGGTAAGGTGCCAGATACTGTGTGACGTCTGTGGGCAGAGTGGGGTTGTTGCTGTTTGTTTCTTGTTTTCCCTAAATGAGTTGGGGGCCTTAGCATCTGTATGGCCTTGAATTTGCTATATGGCCCAATGTTGATACTCTGCCTACCACTGTATAATGCCATTAAGGGTGAGTGGGTTGCTGCAAACACACCCAAGCCAGAAAGCATACGCAAGGACACACTGAAGTTAAGATCCCAGGGGCTGCATGATGCTGGTGTCAGAGTGGTGCTCAATTCACATCTGAGCTTAGACAAGAAAACTGACAGAAACACTTTTCATGGAGACCAAGTAACAAAAAGGCATCCACATGTTTGGGAGATGCATGATTTTCCATTAGAAGGTCCTCCACTAATCACGTGTGAATTTTATAGGTGAAGACACTATTTCAAAGAAGCAAATTCAGGCAGTCTTTTTTGCTTCTCCAACCCCCTGGCCATCCACTCCTTCAGACATGCTAAGGCCCCCTACCACCGCTGCTGAGTCCTGACCGCCATCCACCACCCCTTAATGCCATGTTACCGGGTATACCGACATAATCCTTCGTGGGGTGGGCCCCTACCCCTGTGGGAGGCTACCAGGGGAGGAGAATCGCCTTGAAGGGCTTCCTGTGTATCCCAGGCACAGCATGGGGTTGGCACAGACGTGCATGTCTGTGGCTTCAGTCATATGGAGGGACCAGCAGCCATCATCCAGTTTGCCAGGCGGGTGTTTTCCTGTTTTCTTGGGAGCATGACGTGTCACATGACGTCAAGCAACAAGCAGACTTCCTTCACACTCCCTCCTGCAGTGAGGGCCGATGTGTTGCCATGCCTCTGGCCTCCACCAGGGGCCAGCAAACGCTGAGCTGAAAACCCACCCAGAAGATGGTGAGTGGTCTTTGGATGCTCAAGCCTTCTCCCCCTGGCCGGCCCTCCGACACCAGAGCCCGTTTCTGAACCCGGGTCATCACCGTCACAGGCAGAAATCCAATTCAGGCAGTTAAATGATATTGGTGGTGGTTCAGATTAATTCACATCTAAGTTCTAACTAACAAACAGACCCAGTAATTTATAACTTGTGCATGTGGGGTGTGGGTGTTGAAGGAAGGGGATCATAGTGCTGTCATTACTGCCATCACCCCTGAGGGATGTGGGCTGCATTGTTGCTACTGCCATCACACGGGAGAGGCAGGGGCCGTAATGCTTCTGCCATCACCACTGGTAGATGGGGAATGTAGTACTGCTGCCATCACACCTGAGTGATGGCGGCCATAGTGCTGATACTGCCATCACACCTGAGGGCTGGAGAACGTAGTACTGTTACCGTCACACGAGGGATGGGGGCCGCAGTGCTGCTGCTGCTTCTGTCTCACCTGAGGGAGGGGGGCCGTAGTGCTGCTGCTGTCACACCAGAGGGATGGGGGCCGCAGTGCTGCTTACATCACATCTTAGGGATGGGGGCTGTAGTGCTGCTGCCATCACATCTTGTACCTAAAATAACTTTAAATTGGTACAAGGATGGATGGATGTACAATAGAGGAGGTCAAAATTGCTAAAATGCATGTTAGCAGAGTTAAAAATTATTAAATAAAGTACACAAAACCAAACACCAGTAAAAATGGATTATGGCTTAGCAGACACTGGTAACAATACCGTTTGTTACAATGTGCAAAATGGAATTTGCCCTTTCTCAGTCCTGTAAACCAGTGTCCCCGATGAGCACTATAACCCGCTAAATTCACTATTTGAAAAATGAAGCCTTAAGTCTGGGCATGGGCATTACTGCCAACACAAACACGCATGCCCAGAGTCTCAGCTCCCTTTTTTGAAACATTTTCGAAATCAGGAAAGCCAGCAGTACTGTGCACATTATTTTACTCACGTGCAAAAATCTTTTACAAACTCGTACATGAACAAGTTTACCCGTGGCATGGCGCGGCATTGCCTTTCGGTGACAAGCAGGAGCATCAGCTGACGGCCTCAGGGTGAACTGCTTTCATTTTTACTTTTGCCCCAAAAAATAAATAAATAGCACAGATCTACAAATCCTATGGCAAATATGTATTTTATAATATCACTATTGCCAAAAGGACAACTTGTATAGTGCAATTAGTGAAGCTACAGAAAAGCTAACAGTGTCTCTTCATCTTCCAAGTCAGCCTGTGATACTGCACTCGCTTTGGAGCTTGACTGGAAGGACAACAGGGAGCTAGTAGGACAATCCATACCACCCAGGAGTGGGGTTTAGAGAATCACATGTATGCCACTGGCCAAGGGACACTCCGGACCATGAGGTGGTCCACCACCATTTCAGCAGCAACCACAAACATATCGGAAGCCAGCACCTAGCACCACAGGCCAGTACTATGAAGCCAAACAACTTTGTTACCACTTTGAGGCTAACCACCGGCAAAGCAAAAAATGCCACAAATGTGGAAAAGTAGGCCATCTACAAACAGTGTGTAAAAGTGCATCACAAACTGCTCAAGCACAGTATGTCACAGACACCATGCCAGAAACTGAACCGGAAGGAGAGATATTGGAGCTGTTCACTGTCTACACAACACAAGGAAATGGAGAGGGAATATGCCTCCAGATCAAGATGGTGGGCAAACTAGTTAGCATGCAACTTGACACTAGGATGTCAGGGTCTCCTGTGCCAGAGCACATCTATAAGAAAACCTCAAGAAGTGCCCATTGCATATTCAGCTCATGTCTTATACTGGTGATGAATCCCTGTTCTGGTGGAGATTCAGGTACCAGTCACCTACAAGGGAGAAGCATGGACTTTGCCTCTGGTGGTAGTGCAATGAGAAAGATCTGCATTACTGGAAAGAAAATGTCTCAAGAAGGTCAAGTTGAACTGGAGAAAAATCTTCACCTTACAAAATGTGACAAAAGCACCTCAAGATGCAGTGATGACAGTGTTGGAAAAACTTGGTCTTTTCCATGACAGCTACAACACAATTCACGATTTCAAGGCAAAGATACAAGTGCAAACGGGGACCACTCCAAGCTTCCATAAGCCTTGATCAGTACCCTACACCTTAAAAGAAGCAATAGGGAAAGAACTGAATCATCTCAAAAAGCATGGTATCATGCCATAAGTAGAGAGGAACGATTGGGCTGCCCCTATCATGGAGGTACCAAAGCGAGACTAATCAGTATGGCTATGTGTAGATTACAAGGTTACAGAGAAACATTGCACAGAACCAGAAACATGCCCACTACCAAGCACAGAGGACATGTTTGCCACACTCCCAGGTAGAAACACAGAAATTGACAGTAGATAACGATCGCTAGGCCCACACAGTCTGCCCATTTCCCCTACCTGCTGCAAAAACTACAGACTCTACTTAATCTCCAGCTTTATTTTCTTTCCTATAGGTAGGGTTTCCCCATGCCTGTCCCATGCATTTTTGAATTCCCCTACCAAGTTAAACCCCACCACCTCCTCTGGGAGTCTGTTCCACGCATCCACCACCCTTTCCATGAAGAAATACTTCCTCACGTTATCCTTAGTCTATCCCTTTCCAGCCTCATGCCATGTCCCCTTGTTCTAGAATATCTCTTCTTTTGAAAGATGCTACCCTTCTGCACCTTATTTATGCCCTTGAGATAGGTTAAGGTTTCAATCATATCCCCCCTTTCCCTCCTCACCTCTGGAGTATACATATCGAGGTCCTCCAGTCTCTCCTCATATGACTTTTCGTGCAGAACCTACACCATTTTTGTTGCCCCTCTCTGAACTGCCTCTACCCTGTTAATGTCCTTACTGAGATGCATAGAGTTTGTCATCAGATAAGGATCACCTGACCCATCTAGGGGATGCTGCCTCCAGAACTAGACACAGTACTCCAGATCGGGTCTCACCAATGGTTGGTACAGTAGCATCACCACCTCCTTTCTGAGGTGTCAGTGTGGCTCAGTTGGTAGAACGTCCGCCTCTGGACCAGAAGGTCATGGGTTCACGTCCCACACCGGGATTGGACTCATACCTAAAACGCTGGCATCCGAGTGCCCTATTAAGGAAGTGCTGTACTGCTGGGGTATGCCATACTTTGGATGAGATGTTAAACCAAGGTCCCTTCTACCCATCCTGGTGCTGCCCTGTGGGTGTAAAGGTGGAAGTAAAATAACCCAGGGCACTCTTTGCGAAGAGTAGGGAACATTCTTGGTGTCCTAGCCAACATTCCCCTTCCCATAAACCAGATTATGCAATTGTCCAGGCTGTGTATGGGTGTTGATGTGCGATATGGCTGCCACTACACATTCATTCACTTTACTACCAGTCTAGCACTGCTTGTAAAGTGCTTTGGGATACACTGTGTATGGAAAGCGCTATATAAATGCTGATTATTCTTCTGTTGATGATACCGCTCCCTATGCAACCCAGTATCCCACTGACTATCCTCACAGCTTTGGCACATTGTTTGGCCACCTTTAGGCCATCTGATGATTATCCCAGATCCCTTTCCTGTTTGGTGGCCATCAGTATCTCTCCTCCCCCCCAAAATCATGTAAGCCTCCCCTGGGTTCCTGTGCTCCAAATGCCTGATTTTGCACTTCTTTGCACTGAATCTTAGTTGCCACACTCTTGATCATTCCTCTAGTTTACCTAGGTCCCGCCTCATTTTTTCCACCCTTCCCAGAGTGTCTACCCTGTTGCAGATCTTACTGCAATCTACAAAGAGGCACACCTTTACTTCCAGCCCCTTCGCAATGTCACTTATGAAGACATTAAATAGGACTGGTCCCAGAACCGATTCCTGTGGCACCCCACTGGTCCCCCTCCTTTCCTCGATTGAGCTCCATTTACCACCACCCTCTGTGTTCTATCCCTCAACCAATTTCTAACCCAGTTTACCACCTTGAGATGCATTCCCAGGCTGCCTAGTATGTTTACCAGTCTCTTATGTGTAAAGTTCTTCAGCAAGTTATACTTATCATTTGTATACCAGTAGCTGGAATATGACCCAGAATCAGAGACGTAGCTCATCATAAACACCCACAGGCAACACTGCTGGTATCATAGTTTTCACTCTGGAGTTTTGACGGCACCAGCAATTTTGAAGCACACAATGGACCAGATACTGCATGGGCTGGACTGTGTAGTCTACTTTATGGATGATATCTGCTTAACAGCAGCCATTTTGGAAGAATATCTGACAATCCTGGGCCAGCTCATGGCCAGACTGCAGTGGTATGGAATAAAACTGAGGCTAACCAAGTGTCAGTTCCTACAAGATTCTGTTGAGCACCTGGGTTATCGGATCAACTCCTGGGACCTGCACTCTGCTGACAGCAAAATGGAAGCAACGTCAATGTACTAGCACCAACAAATGTGACCAGGTTAAGATAATTCTTGGGCCTGTTATGCTACTATGGACATTTCCTGGCAAACTTGTCCACACTACTGCAACTGATACATGACTTGCTATAAAAATAAGCAAAATGGAATTGGTCACCACAATAGGAGATAGCATTCCTGTCCTGCAAGCAATGACTTCTGAACAGCATGTGGCGAGTGCACTACAACCCAGCAAAAACTCTGAGACTGGTGTGCAATGCGTCCCTATATAGGGGTGGGCATAGTAACCTGTCATGTGTTACCTTCAAGGGAGGAACAACCAACTGCTTTTCCTTCAAGGGTCCTGTCTCTAAGTGAAAGAAATTATGTTCAGATCAAAAAAGAAGCCTTCAGAATTATCTTAGGGGTCAAGAAGTGCCATAAATACCTGTATGGATGGACATTCAGTCTGCTAACAAATCACAATCCTCTACTGATCATTCTGGGGTTAATGGCAGCAATATTAACTCTCACTGCACCGAGGATGCAGCAGCGAGCGCTGATTCTGTTGGCCTGCAGCAATGACACCAAATACAAATGTTCTCAGGCTCACCCAAGTGCGTATGCACTGTCTAGATTGCCATGCAAAGATGCGAGTTGCGACAGAGAAGGAAGATGATGGGGCAGTGCTTGCTTCATGGGATGCGGCAGAGGAAACAAGATGAGATCCAGTTTCCCTTAAAAGTCCTGGATTTCACCCTAAATGGTTTGCCTAGCTTCTTATTTGACAAGAAGGACCAGCTGTACACAGATCAAGGCAGTGTTCTGTTGCGGAGTGCTCACGTCATGATACCTCCAAAGTTCCAAAAGCGATTACTTTCAGACTTAAATAAGAGTCATCCCAGAATCTCTCAGATGAAGATACTAACCTGGGAATATCTCTGATGGCTGGGACTTGATCAAGATATCCAGAATCTTGAAAGCCAATATGCACCTTGTGCAGCTGTCCATAACCAACCAGCAGCAGCATCTCTGCATCCCTGGTCCTAGGCTACCACAGCATGGGAACACATCCATGTTGACTGTATAGAAGTGGACAAACAGCATTTCTTAGTGGTGACCGACGTCCAATCCAAACGGATCGAAGTGTTTCCCATGCAAGTGACAACCACAAAAAAGACCATAAGTGTTCCGAGACAATTCTTTACATAATATGGACTGCCACAGGGGTTAGTGTCGAACAATGGTACCCAGTTTTCTTTGCAACAGTTCAAACTGTTCTTAAAGCAGAATGGGGTCCCACATATTTTGTCTCCACCTTACTGACCATAAATGGTGCAGTCGAGTAGGCTGTACAGACATTCAAAAAAGCCTGGACCAAACAGGGTTCTCAGTCAATACCTGAAACCCAAAGGTTGGCTGTTTCTTGTTTTGTTACAGAAACACTACTCACACCATCACACAGTGAACACCTGCTGAACTGTTCCTCAAACATCAACCATGTATCCATTTGGCATGGCTGAAGCCGGACTTGTCCAATACTTTAGCAAAACATCAACTGCAACACAGAGGGGTCATGACAAGTCAAACAAGCCAATTCGGATCTTCCATCCTGGGAAGAGTGTGATGGTTTGAGACTTCAGCATTCCAAGCATCTTTGGATTCCTAGGGTGGTGACTAAAAAATGTGGACCTTTGACATATGAAGTCCATATGGGACATTGCCTTGTTCGTGAACATGTCGCTCATCTGTTACTTCAAAAGGTACCAGCGCATTCAGCAGAAAATGTCACTCCAGCAGAGACAATGACATTGAGGATTTTTCTCCTGCCTATGAAATCCTGCCAGGGACTGTGAGAAATAATATCAGAATTCATGCTTCACCAGTAGAGTTGCTTCAGCCCGGAGATACCCTGTGCGTCGGCAAAGAGCACCACAAAGACCTGACCTTTAGTCATAAACTGAACCCGGGGTCTCTGTGCAACTGGACTTGATACTGTTCTACCAGCGGGGCAGAACAATCTCCCAAACTTGTTCCTGGGTACCAAATAGTCTAGTTTGGCCCACAAGTTAGGAATGTTAATGTTGGGTATTTTTAGACAACATTTTGTATAAGGAGGAGGAGGAGTGTAGTATAAATATGTACTTACCCACAAGGAAGTAGTCAGGGAGCCATGCTGACTATAGCACATGCTTTAGTAGTTGTAGTTCTTCTGTAGTTTATGTCATGCCCAAGTGGTACCTGTGGAAGTTAGTCAAGCTTCATGAATAAAGATGGCTGCAGGTCAATTCTTCTGCATCTGAGTCTGTCTGTTCTCTCAACCCTAAATCACTACACCTAGTAAGAAGGGTATAGCTATAGATACAGCCACAGAACTTGCATCTTGCCACAAAAACTAAGTAATGACACAGAAGTCACCATCTGTGGTGTTTTTATTGAAAAAATATTTGTTTTTTGCCCAACTGAGTGGCAGTGATATCACGCTGTTCTATTATATGGGACATCTTGGTTCATGCCGTAAGCCCGATTTCCCTGCCCATGCCAGAGCAGCAAAGAGCATGCAGTAAAGGCAGCACATTCTGGCTCTTGAAGGAGGGGGACGCAACCATCCCAATACATGGATGCCTCGTATGGCCAGTGGTGAGCCTAGGTATTGTGGGTGACCATACAATGTTGTTACCCACAGGCCTGTATCAGTAGGCGAGTGAGAAGACAGAGCAGGAGAAGAGGGTGGCATCCCAGAACCAAGGGAACAGTTCCACTGACCACCATCAATAATGGCAGCCCTGGCTTCCATGTCACAGGACATCACTTCTAGTCCCTTCCAATTCCTGAACTTTCCACCCAAGCCCAATATCCAGGTGGCACCAAAAAAGGGTAGGGGATTCCTCTTGGCACTGGCAGGTATCAGCAGAGCTATCACTACATAAGGGGGATAGGGCTGGTGACTCAGATGAGAAGAAACATCACAGCTGCCTGAAAAAGTGGAGCAAGAAGTAGGTGGCCAAGTGAGGGTTACAATGGTGACTAAAAAAAATACTTGTTTTTCACAATTATAGACTCTTTTCCCCTCTGTTAGTCCTGAAGCCCCACACCCACATACAATAGCTAATGTCATCAACGGCATCACATAGTATGTTAGCCAATGGATGAACAGAAATCTGCTCAAGATTACCACACAGTTTCTACTGCAGCAGGGAAACAAATCAACACCCAACATTTAAAGAGAGGTTGTGTGGTCCAACGGTCACAGCCTTGCCTTGTGAACTAGCAGATCACGTGTTCAGATCCCACTACAGACAAGTACTTACCGTGTGACCTTGGGCATGCCACTTAACCTCCCAGTGCTCCAGCCCAACAACCTGAGGAAGATGGAAGGAGCAGGATCCCACTGGAAACAAAATGTTACATCTCAGCTGGACTATCCTGGGTAAAGTTCTGTTGCAAAACGTAGTGCTGATTAAGTACTGCAAAGAATCAAGCCATCCAATTATAATCGATCCCATAACAGCAATGGGGTGAAAACAATAGAGAAAAAACTCTGGGCAAATAGATACTGGGAAAAATGGCACACAGATATTTTGGAAGTAAATGAAGCACAGGGAACAGACGTCACTGCACACTCACCAAACAATTCTATTTCAAAGTTGTTTCTCTGTATTAAAAGATTATTTCTCGCCACTTAATTATTTTGCCAGCATGTTGTGGCCATTGGCATCGCTTTCTCAGAGTGGAAGTTCAGTGATAGTTAACTGTGGCTTTTAAAGTTGCCCACTATGGCCTGAAATCGGTCTATCAGCTTTGCGCTCCCAATCTAGCTGGTGGAAGTCTCCTGTTGAACTCAGTTTTGAGGCACAATCAGCATCCCATCCATCAGTTGTGTCAGCTAAAATACTTTTCCCGGAATATCTTGAAATATCGCATAGATGCTAGTTGCTCCTGACATTCCATATTTCTTTTCCTTCTCTTAAGAGAAGCCCAAGTCTTACTGGATGTTCTACTTTAACAGCAAATGGAAAAGAAATGTATAACTTTTTTGTGTTTTTATTCTTAATAGGCACACTTTATTTGCTTACATCTGTACACAACACACAGTACCTAGCAGAATGCTATTTTGCTGTTTCTTGAATAGGAAAATAAATGCATTTGTAATTGTAACCTGCATTCTTACCACAACCAACTGTAATTGAACTGGCCTTTATCCTTTCAGACAAAAAAGCTGATACATTACTCTTTTTGTGCTTTTTAGAAGGAATGTCATAGCATGAAAACTCAGACACTGTCAGAGAAGAAAATCCTAAGAATCTAATGTAGGAGTCTGCAGTGACACATTTCAACTACAACATTTTCTCAGAGAAATATTCCACCCACCTTCAAGAGCTGCCAGTCACCAGTGTGCCTACACATCTAACACAGCCACACACAACAGTTTTTTTTTCCTTGTATATGTTTGTCCCATGGGACTATGCCAAGTGACACTGCCCTGTCCTGCGGGATTATGTGCTGTTGAACACTGCTCTGCTCTGTAGAACCATGTCTGGCAGAGACGCTGCCCAGTCCTGTGCAACATGGCAAGTAATTCCTGCCCTATAATCTGGGGATCATGCTCTGTGGAAACTTTGCCTATTATGTAAGATCATGTCTAAATAATACCCTGCCTCATCCTTCCTCTGGGAAAATGTTGAGTGACCCTGCCCTGCCCACAAGGATCATGTTCTGTGGAGCGCTTCCCTGTCCTGTAGAATCATGTGCTGCAGGGAACTCAGTCCCGTCCCATAGGATAATGCCATGTTCTGTGGAAAATCTGCCTCTCATGTAAGATCATGTCCAACAGATACCCTGCTCCATCCCACCTACGAGATAAGGCTAAATGACCCTGCTGTGCCAACTAGGATCATGTTCTGTGGAGACACTGCCCTGTGCTGCAGGATCATGTACTGCAGAAACCCAGCCCTGTTCCATGCAGCCCTCTCCCATGGGATCACACCAACCTACCCTGTCCTCTGGGATCATGTTCTTGGGAACCCAGCATTGTACTGTGGGATGATACAGAAACACAGCCTTTGTCGGCAGACAAGGACTGGTAGGCCCATCTTGGCCAACCTTTTTCCTGCCTATTCCAACACCTGTGACCTGATTAAGTCACTGGTGTTTCTACCATCTTTCTTTCCCCTACCTGATTTGCCCTTGTACCAATCCCATGCATGCTTGAAGCTCCCCACAGTTTTTGCCCTACTGCTGCTTCTGGCAGGTTGTTCCAGGCATCTACCATTTTTTCCGTGAAGTTATTTCCTCATATCTCTCCTAAACTTTACCTGCTTTAGCTTCACTGCATGCTCCTGATTTCTAGTGCCTTCCTTCCTCTAGAAGAGACACCCTACCAGCACTTTGTTCAACCTGTGAGGCACTTGTAGGTGTCAATCATGTCCCCTCTCGCTCTCCTCTCCTCCAGGGAGGAGAGGAGAGCGAGATCCCACAGCCTTTGAGATCCCACAGCCTTTCTTCATATGGCTTTTCGTGCAGTCCTCAGATCATTTTGGTTACCCTCCTTCATACCATCTCAGGCCTGTCAATGCTCCTTGCAGAGGTGCTTCCTCCACAACTGTACACAGTACTCCAGGTGGGGTCTTATTAGTTAGCAATTCAACGTTAGCACCACCTCCTTCCACTTGCTAGAAATCCCCCTCCCAATGCACCCCAGCATCCCACTAGCATTTCCTGCTGCCTTGTCACACTGGCCAGCTACATTGAGGTCATCGGATATGATGACCCCCGGGGTCTCTTTTGATTTTATTGCATTACAAAGCTGCAAGAAGTTTAGTGACAAATCAACTGAGGTTCATGACAATCTAGAAAAAAAACACATCTAAATAATACACTTAAGTAATCAATACAAAATACCTACTCTAATACATAAATATTAGAAAGCCTAACACACCATCTGTGTTCACTACCAAAAATATTAAATGACCCTAAAGTACAATTGCACACACATTAATGCATACAAATATGACACACACATAATATGAAATTGCCTCAGTGACTCAAATCCCTCATACAGAGGATTTCTTACATGTCTCGGTTCTGGCCCTTGGTATTTGCCACGTTCCCCACTTTCTCAACACATACCCAACTTGACTCCATCTGGAGTACTGTGTACTTCTCTTTCTTGCTTGGTGACTGTAAATATCTCTACTATGTGATACGCAGCCCCTTGGTTTGTCCACCCAAGGTGCGCAACCTTGCACTTTTCGGCACTGC
Organism: Neoceratodus forsteri; assembly: GCA_016271365.2. NCBI lineage: Eukaryota > Metazoa > Chordata > Ceratodontiformes > Ceratodontidae > Neoceratodus > Neoceratodus forsteri. Next base: position 495,766,505 of record CM028134.1, read on the forward strand.
ACTGCCACACCCTAGACCACTCTAGTTTCCCCAAATCCCTTTACATTCTCTCCACCCCTTCCTCAGTGTCCAGCCTGTTGCAGATTTTTGTATCATCTGCAAAGAGACACATCTTCCCCTCCACCTCCTCAACAATGTCACTTATGAAGACACTGACAAGGATCAGTCCAGCACCAATCCTTGTGGCACTCCACTAAGTCACTCTCCCATCCCCCAAGTGTCTGCCATATACCACCACCTTTTGCCTCTTATCCTTCAACCAGTTTGATACCCAGCTTACCACTTTCTTCCCAACCCCTGGGCTGCTTAGTTTCTTAGCTAGCCTCCTGTGTAGCACAGTGCTGAAGGCCTTAGTGAAGTCCAGACAGGTCACATCAACTGCTCTCCCTTAATCTACTTCCCTAGCCATCCAGTCAAAGAAATCTATGACATTTGTGTGACAACATGACCCCCATGAAGCCATGTTGTTGGTGGTCCTGCAGCCCATCAGCCTCAAGGTTCAGGAGGGTCTCCATTAATTTCCCCACCACTGATGTGAGACTAACTGGCCTGTAGTTGCTAGCCTTCTCTCTGCTGTTGCTTCTGTTCAGAGGACCCACATCAGTCCCCATCCAGCCCTCTGGAACTATCCCCCTCCCCGTCTCTAATGAGATGCTAATTAGTGTTGCCTGAGGGACAGCTAGCACCATGCTCATGTCTTTAAGAACAATCCTGTCCACCCCATCGCCTTATTCTATGTTAAGGCTTCCAATCCTTTCCGGACCATCTCTACTGAAAATGGATGCGTGTCCACTACCCCTTCCCCCCCTAGTGCTTGCTGTTACATGCTGATCCATCTACCCTTCCCTTTACTGTGATGACCGAGCGGAAGTAATCATTTAAAGTTTCAGCTTTTTCTTGATCTTCTTCTGCACAGTCCCCACCGCCCTCCTGATTCTCACTATCCTTCCCCTTGTCTTCTTTTCACTCACATAACCGAAGAAGGTCTTGTCCCTTTTTTTTTTTTACCTCCTTAGCTATTCTCTTCTCCGTTTGTGCTTTAGCTGTCCTCATCCTCCTTCCTGCCTCCCTTGATTTCCCAGGTATACCTCCCTGTCTTCATCCATCTGGGCCTCTCTGTACTTCCTAAATGCATTTTTCTTGTCCTTCATTACCTGTGCCTCCTCCTTAGAGACCCATAGTAGCCTCTTCCTCCTCCTCTTTCCCTTGCTCACATTCTTAAAACAGCATGATATTGCCTTGGCTGTTCCCCCCTTAATCCTTTTCCACTGAGTCTCCACTCCCCCTCCCCCTGCAAGAGATATTTACTGAGGCATTTTCCCATTTCTTAAAATCTGCCCTCTTGAAGACTAGGGCTCTAGTCCTACTGTTGTTTTTTTTTTCTTGCCCAGTCTGTATGCCAAACCACACAGTACAGCGATCACTTGTACCCAAGGGACTACCCACTGTGACATCTGCAGTGCTGTCCCCATTTATAAATACCAGGTCCAGCACTGCCCTGACTTCAGTAGGTTCTGCAACCAGCTGCCTGAAAAAAGCCCCTTGCAGGGAGTTAAAGCATGGCCCCATTTCTTCTTGTAGCTGTGACCAGAATGCCCCCAAAAATCAATACTACCTCCATGCTTGCCAGTTTGCTACTGGCCTCCCCCAAAGCTCTGCCTAATTCTTCACCCTGTGAACCCCCATGTGAATAACGGCTCCTGAAACCATCTCAAGGCTGACCCACAGTACCACTCCGCCCTTCCTTATCCCCCTGGTTTCCTTGTATCTCAGTGGCCTTTAATTACAATTATAAAATGGGGTCTCCAAATCCGTTAACCTGTTTGGTCAGCTGCGGTCTTTACCCATAGATAACTCCCAGCATAACCCATGGGTAAAGTTCCAGCCATCCCAGCTGACTGCAGTACCAGAAAATAAAAATCACTACCGCTGCTGTTTACTTTTCCAGCTCCGATCCAGCCTTAGTATTGGCTCCATCCCCGCTGTCTCCGCAATTCTTAAATTTTTAGCTCTACAGTGGAACACGCTGAATGAGTGTGTAATCGTTATAATAATCCCCGCCATCACTGAAAAAAAAGAAAATAAAAACACACAAAAAAAAAAAACCAAGTGGGTGCATCACTACCTTCCGACCAGCACAGCGCTGAAGCCCCGGGAGTGTCATGCTCTACTCCCATGGTCCCCGTTCATCTAACCACATACTGCAAGTCTGTTAGGAATGCTGGAGTGGGGAAAGTCTTTATTTATTAAAAACAAAGGCTAAAAAAGTAATACAAATCACGGCTGAAAAGCCCAGCGCTGACACTGGGCATGCGCATATGCCTAGGCGCATGCCCAGTAACTCAGCTCCGTTTTTCTGCTGTGATTTGTATAACTTGCAGCCCTCCTTTGTAATAAAGGCACAGCTGCCCCCACTCAGCATCACTTAAGGAGATTCACCAAGTTATAGACATTCTCATTTGCACCCGGTATATGGGTGCCTTACCTCAGGGGGAATTCTTTCTATGTCTAGATGTCCATAAATGATGAAATAGTGTAAGAGTAAAAATGCTTGTAATTTAGTTACAACAGGTCCTGGAGGACTTCCCAGTCTGAAGAGCTGCCCACGCTCTGCCCCACGTGCTCAAACAAGCTATGACATGATGCTAGGGAGAGTGCAAGGCACGTTCCATTATAGTGAATGGGCAGCAGTTTTCTGAGAGTTTTTTATTATAATGAACATTCGTGATGAACTGTAAGCACCAGTCGCATCAACAAGGGTCACGTTATCGCACCGCGTCCACGCTTCATCACCATGACCACTATAACATAAAAAAACACTTGGAAAGCTGCCATCCATTCACTATAATGGAGAGCACCTCCGCGCTCTCCCTAGCATCATTTCATAATTTGGCTGAGCACAGGGGGCGGAACATGGGCAGCTCTTCAGACCGTGAAGTCCTGCAGGACCCGGTGTAACTAAATTAAGAGCATTTTTACATTTACAATATGTCACCATTTATGGGCATCTGGACATAGAAAGAATTCCCCTGAGGTAAGGCACACGTATATTGGGTGCAATGGCTGAAGCTGGTGAATCTCTTTAAAGACTTAAAATATGTCAGCAGATGAACAGCGATCGTGGGACTCGAGCACAAGCCTCCAGAGGCTTCAGCCTATGGTGAGTAGGACACTGTCACTCTTGTTAGCACATTTATCATGAGGAAGAGGTCCACAGTAATCAGCGGCAGTTAAGAGTTAGGAATAGTAAGGAGATGCTGTTTAATTTGAAGTGTTCAATGACAGATGATAGGTATGAATACAAAAGAGCTGCAAGTGTTCCCACTTGAGGCACACAGATTGCCTGAAATGAGTGAGAGTCCCTCCAGATTATCATACAGTCTAGGAAGGCTCTCCCCAGCAACAAAGGACTATTTTTTCTGCCAGAGTAATAAAATCATTAAAAATTATTACAAATACAAAAAAACTGTCATTTTCTTTCTTCCTTTTTTTGACTAAAAAAGGGGGACAGTGTATAATCGCAATAAACCACTCTAGGGTGTGGGTTATGCTAGGATTTACCACACCTGGTGTGTTGTTTGGTCATAAGGCAGCAGGCCAGGTGATCAAAATACACCAGATGTGGTAAATCCTAGCATTACCCACACCCCACAATGCTGTATTGCGATTATACAATGGTCCCTCTTATTTCTGTAAGAAAAAAAATAAAGAGAAAGTGTGTTTTGTTTTTATTTTCAAAGATTTTCATGGTATTTATTGCTCCGCCACATAACATAGTTCCATGTTGCTATGCAGGTACAGTGGAGGTCACAGGGTGCATTGGTAGGGAGATGAAGCCGAGGTGTGAGGGGTTTCAAGATTCTTTTTTTTTTTTTTTTTTTTTACTTTATCAGTTTTTTTTTTTAAGTTTTATACCCCCACTTCGGATAGGTAAATGCCGTGATGTTAAACAAGAAATATCAATCTGTGCTGAGAATGGGTGTGTCGTGCACCAGGTAAGAGAGTGTGTGCTGTGCAAGCAGTGAGTTTCTCATTGGAGTGTTGTCAGGAAGAGAGTCAGCAAGGGAGAGATCCAGCGAGGGACCAACGGTGGCAACCAATGCGGCGCTGAAGTGCCTACATGCTACTTTAGTCACCGTGCAAGTCCCTGGCCCAAGCCAGCTCGGCTGCATCTGCTCGCTCACAAGAGCGGCTCCAAGACCGAAGTAGAGGGTGCAGGGCAGGGATCGAGTACAGGTACTGCTGCATCACTGGCTCACAAAACGTGGTTATAGGGCATGTACTACAGTAAATAGTGAGCTGAGTACTTTGGAGCCATGCGCAGAGATAAGCAACAGATTTCTCACACCTTCTAGTTTTTACAGTTACCCTGTTTTGTCTGTGGTTGTTTAGTTTTGAGGGTGGATACTGTGTGCTTATCACAAACTCCTGTGAAGCACCTGGCACTAGTTTTGTTCAATATGTATGAATGTACAGTATATGATTTTCTGATTGTGAGAATAGCAGCTGGAATTTGAGGTTGCGTCTGTTTACAGATTTTTTGAGAACAGTTGGCATTATTAACAGTGGTGTTCTGTGGGTGAGCATCTCACCATCCATCACCATGTTTGCCAGACTGCCAGTACTGGGTTTGACACGGTCGGAGGGATTTCAGACGGGGTTACTGATGCGGTAGACTAGTGGCTGTCACCTTTTTCCGTTGGGTCATACTAGGATTTACAATGGCTAGAAAGTGCCAGCCAGCCAATCAGAAGACTGTATTTCTTAAGTCATTGTATAATCCCAGCATAACCCACACCCTGTTGTGGTATATTGCTTAATTTACCCACTTCTGATATGAATTTCAGGCAGGGTTAAATCCCAGCAAACCCACACCCTGGAGTGGGTTATTGCTTAAGTTCTGACCAGGAAGGCTAGGGCTTGAAATATAACCTTTCCAGATTTCTGAGGTTCTGTGCTGGAAATGTGTTTTTCAGTTCTGCATTTCTGCCAGGAAATCCATTTGCCATGTTTGGCCACAGGGGGCAGTCATAAGTGGCAGTGTGTTCAGGCGGGCATCACGCGCTAAGTTGGGAGAGGGCCGTTCGTCATGTACTGAAGCAAGAGAATCAGCAAGGGGAAAAAAGAATATTTTCAGATGCTTTACAATCTGGCTTAACGCAGGTTGCTCAGGGGTCCTGATCGGCATCGGAGAGACAACACTGGGGACAGCTTCTGGGACAGGTTTTTACATTATAAGTAGAAACCCTGATTGGCTGCATCTGTGAATCTCCTGCACTACCTTCCATGACTGGGCAACCCTATGCTACTGCTGCAGTCTCAACACAGATCATGTGGCAGTTTTGAGATGAGAGCAGTGTATTTTTCATCTGCACTCATGTCATCTGGCTCAGCTGTAAGTGAAAAAAAAAGAGATTAAAATCACACACACACGTTGCTGATCTCGGTGGCAAATTAACTGGCTGGCTGAGCCATCCGGTTTGAAAGAGGGGGTACAAGAGACACTAAGAACTTCGATGCTAGCACACTACATGCAGTTAATAAAAGGAAGCAAGGCAAAATTTTTCTTTAATAAAAATTGTATTATTTATTTTAGCTACTAAACTGGATTAGGTCACAACAGTGTCATTAGTTTCTAGCCTTGTGTAATTGCTAATCTACTCCAAAGACAGCAATAAAGTGACTGTTTTACTGATCTCAATCAGTGATGCAAATATCTGGAGTGTAAAACAAATTTTTCAGTCCTGGTTTTGACAAAAAACAGTCACTGCTTGCTGTTATGTAGGTGATAAGCTTATTTCATAAAAACGATCTGAGCCTACTTGAGTTTTCAGTCAGCAGCTGGTTCACATAAATCTCTCAATCTGTACTGCCTAGCAATAAATACCCTTAAACCAAGCAGTCATTGAGGGGACAGTAAGGAGGGGGTGTAAATTATGTTTCCGAACCACTGTTAGTGTATTTTTTTTCATTTATATGTGGAAATGTAGCATTTGCCCCAGAAGTGTATGCTGCACTACCAAAGGGTGGGGGGAGAAGATGGTTCATGGGGAGGGAGAGGGAATAAAGGTAAATTACAAGGATACTTACATGTAGTCACGCGCAACAACATATACAAGGTACTGCACATGTGGAATACTGGAAGCTGTGATGAGCTGCACCACTCAGCTATGCACATTATCATGAGAGGTAAATAAATAAAATATTTTTATACTACACCGTTTTATTTGCAGTCTGTTTTTTGCTGGGTGTGAGTGGGTGTGAGGCGGTTTGGTTACCCTGGAATACTGTACAGGAAAACCACCAAATGATCATGAATGCAACCAGAACTGATTCAATAAATACAGGTATAATTGCACAAGTGCGTCCAACGCGCATGCAGTAAGTGGAATACGGAGTCAGTTTCTAGAAGAAGAAGCCACAAGCCATGCAGGATATAGCAGCCCTTAAGACGAGTGGAAGGAAACAATGCACTGGGAAACAGGGGTAGCTGTAACCGAAAACAAAGTGGAACATTCAAAGCAACATGATCTCAAGTAAAAAAAAATACATACATACACACACACACACACACACACACACACACACACACACACACACACACAACATGAAAGCAGAAAAATGCTAAAATACCAGCCAAGAGAAAAAAAAAGCAACACTGATATCCCACTGCTTCAGCAAATTATCATCAGGAGGTGGGAACTGACAGTTATCAGATGTATCTCTCTTAACTAAAGGTATAATGTGACAAACAGGGGACTTTGTCAGTTTCAGGTTGATGGGAACAGTGCTGTGGCAATGAGAAGTTTACAAATAATTTTGAGTCAAATATCCTGTTGCATACCTAAAAGTATAACGAGGACAGTGCCATCATATTGGATAGAGACTATGCCACAAAAATAATACCCTAATAGAAAGTACAATGGTCCCAGCACATAAGGATCAACAAAAGGTTGTTGCAATATATAAACAGCAAGTTAATATAGTTTCTTATGTATTACTTTACACCCCTATAATCTATGTAAAATATAAACTCCTTCACCACAGGAAGTCCATTTTGAATCCAAAAAGACCTGCATATGAACACAAGCAGTGATGTGCTGAGGACCTCTCGCACTGGCTCACTATGACTGGACCCAGTAGTTAATGCTCTAAGCCTGTTCTACTGGGTCGTGTGAGCCAAAAGTTAGTCAGCCACAAGCACTCAGCTGAGAGATGGCACCTTAAGCCAAAATAATCAGTCTTCTTTTTTGTTGTTGTTGTTTTTGTTTGTTTCTTTTTTGTGTCTTCCTCCTAGATTCAAGGTGGTGCCAACTTGAGGCGGGGGCTATGGTTGAGTCAAAGAATAGAGAGGTGCACAGAATTTCTAGTCAATGTTTATTTCTGCCCAGTTATCTGCCCTCCTGAATAACTCCTGCCATTGTATATCCCAGTCCCACCACGGCCACCGCTACCCAATCCCAACAGCAAGCAAAGGAGGAGATGAATGTGCATGAGTACTCAGCCAGTTAGTCTGTACTTGCGACCAGGCACCATAGCGCCATTCTGTAGTTAGCCATACTGACACACTGGAGGTGACTGGGTGTAGTGGTGACAAAGCAGCTGCTTGTGGCATTAATGCCGTCAGCTGTGTTGTCCTGACCAAGGCTGGAACTGAGGCCTTCCTCATGGCTCGCCTTGTCAACATACAGCCATGCTGCTGCAGTGTTTTGTTTCAGCACTGGTCAGGGAGGGTGCTGTTCAGGTTGTCAAACTCAGCACCAGTCGAGGTGGGTCCACAGAGCCCTGTGTCATGACTGTCAGCGGCATTAGCAAAGCAGGAGATGTGTCCTCAGAGCCTCAGGAGCAGAGGACTTGGGAGTCGGGAGAACATTTGAATTTTTTCTTCTGGCTAAAATTAAATGTGGGGAGTGGGGTCTGAACAGCAGCGGGAAATGTGTGCTGGAAAGCAGAAGAATCTGCAACTCACTATCTGCAATAGCGACCCCATTCCCCAGTGAAGGCCCTTACAGAAGAATAAGGTATGGTGTGTATGTATGTATATCTTTATTTGTTCAATCATTAAAAACAGATTATTACAAAGGCAAAAATTAAAAAAATAAAAAATATATAAAAATACATCTGATACACAAATACTTCAGGATTTAAAATGCAGTAGCGGTTTGATAAATATACAATCAAATAGAAACATATATGGCTCAGTAAGTTATCTACTAAGTATAGTTGTAGTTTGTTTTCTCCTAATTTTCTGTATATTACAAAAATAAAGTACAGTTTTTTTAGTGATATAATCATCTTCAGTAGTGAATACAATTTGCATTATAACATTACTGGAGCACCGAATCAAAGATATCAAAATGGGTCCCAACCACTTATGTTTTGCTGCTTTATACCAAGAGCATCTTAGAACTACATGTTTGAGGTCTTCAATTTCCTTCCCCTGACAGAAACACCAGGAGCACATGGGATCCCCAGTTCTGTCAAATCTATAGGTGAGTGAATTTGATTTAAAAAAAAAAAAAATTAAACTTTGCATAGGTTCTACGCATCAAGTGGCATTCAAGAACGTCAAGATAATAACGAAAACAATCATTATAGTAATACCAAGGTGCAAATTTAGATGCCACTGCATACTGTAGTTCTATGTATTTATATTTTTTGACAAGTAAAGATTTTATATATGATCTGTACTGGTCTGCAATTCTTATATTCTGTAACGTAAGATGAAACAGGGACTTAAGGCCTACTGAATTCTATATCTACCTAACAAATGCTAACCATTTCGATTTTTTACTTTCAGTGGAATCCCAATATATTTTTTCTACAAGGCATTTTTTTTGCAAGACACTCATCAGGTAACTTATATAATCTAATCCACAAGTTCCCCACATGTGATTCGGCTAAAGCACGTAAATTTGCCAGACCCTATTCAGCTCTTACAAAAGGTGCACGACTAGTCTTAGGAAAACCAATGGCTCCCATCAACAGTTAAATAGCTGTTTTTTCCAGACTTATTAAATATTTGTGTTCCCATATTTCAGCACCATAAAGTGTTTGTGCATTATATTTAGCATCAAGTGTTCTTAACAGTAACAACCCCCACCATATTTATAATTAAATCTTCCAAGTGCCAGAATTGTTCTTGTAGTATATTTTTGTATCTCATCACAATGTTTTTTCCATAAGAATGTCCGAGATAGGGTCAGGCCTAGACACCAACTGTAACCTTGGATTTCCTTCACCCTTCCGACTTAACCCCCTCCCAACCTGTTTCTCCACTCCTGCTATTCTCACTCCGTCTCCCACCCCTCCCATCATCCCAATTCTACCTCCTTCCACACCCTCCCAATTTTCCCTCCCTACTTGAAAATCATTATGATTATCACTAAGATAGTCTTACTCTCCTGTCTTTCTCTTCACGTGGTCCCTTGGACCAAAACACTCTTTTTAAACCTGCGTTCTTACCAGCTCTCTCCCCTGTCCCTTTTTTGTCTGAGCCCTGCCCTGACTGCATCTCTCACTCTGCAATCATACCTTTTACCTTTCCCTGTCCATTCCTTGAATTACTGGCATATTTTGTACATAGCCTGTATTGTTGTTTTCTTTCTCTGTAATGAAGTCCTAAAATGTATAGCACTGTATGTATAGTCCTTGTAATTACTTGTTACTTGTAAAACCAACTGTTGTTACTTTTACTATTTTACCTGATGTGGACCCTATGTAATGAGCTTGTTCTCAAAGGTGTTAATCCAAGATCACAGTAAATAAACAAACTGGTATTCATTCGTGTAATCCATTTTTACTTCGATATACCATTTATTTTTCAATGCCATACCGCCTAGTACCATAACTTTTGATTTATCCATGTTGATTTTTAAATAATTATTTTTTGCAAAGTCTGCTAATGTATTTAATTTTAACTGAAGGCCACTAGGAGAAATGGATAATCAAGATAAGGTAGTAAAGCCTACTGTAACTGAACCAACCATTTGATCCTACCTCCTAATTCAGAAAATGCTGGCAGCAACATTTAGTCAATTAGAAGTTCCTTGCGATTCTGGATTGTTGTTTGCAATGGTGATGACAGGCACTTAGAACTCAACTCGAGCATTAGTCACCAATCAAACACAGCTCCGTATAGTGTGTGTGTGTGTGTGTGTGTGTGGTGAGGAGTTAAGAATGTGTCTTACCTTCACAGGGTTTAACCTCTCTCCACTCCCCCCAAATAAAAAGGGGGGTGGGAAATCGAGAGGATCATTTTTTTTGTCTCTCAACTGGTTGAATGCAATTTGCACAGTAATAGCTAGTAAGTAGCCTGGTTCTGTAACTTAATGTTTTTATTATGTAATATTATGTGATATTTTGTTTGTTGTAGTGTAGGACTGAGGAGGCTACAATGTGGAAACAGTGGAAGGGAGTGGAGCACGTGGGGAAGGGGAGGGAGCTGTGCTGGGGGAGGGCCTAGTGACATGGGGGGATGGGTATTGAAAATTTGGCAGCATCACTGAACAAAGGGGAACTACATTGGCAATTCCAGTCAGAAAACATGTTTGGCCCCCTTAAAATTATTTTACTGGCCATTACCACCTTTGAAAAACTCCTGACAACAGAAACAAGTAATCTACTAATAAGAGAGGGAAATTAAAGACTCTATAATCTTGCCAGAGAAGAAAAATTGCACTGGAGGAGCTCCAGGTTCTGGGGTACCATAAAGGGCATCCTAGGTCAAACTTCTACCCCTGTCTTACCACCCAAAATTCAATTAAATAGTATTGAAATCACCGACAAGCAAAATATCTTGAATGCCTTTAACGATCATTTCACTACAGCTGGCCTGGCTTTCGACTCCTCTCCTGCAAACCTATTAAGATCATCACTAAACCTACAATCTACTGAGGGACAAAAGGTTGCTTCCACATTCTCATTCAAATCAATATTCTTCAAAGAAGTAGAAGACCTTCTACTCCAGCTAGATACCACCAAAAGTGCAGGTGCAGACTCCCTGGATCCCTACTTTCTAAAAGTAGCAATGCATGCCTTAACCGCCCCCCTCACCCACCTCTTCAATCTATCACTTGCCACTGGTTCTATCCCCTCAATATGGAAAACAGCTCAAGTGTTACCATTACTTAAGGCAGGTGATCCCATGGACCTCAATAATTATAGGCCCATCTCCATCTTACCAGTACTATCCAAGATGCTTGAGAAGCTGGTAAACTCTCAGTTAACTGCCTACCTTGATACCAACAATCTCCTAAATCCAGCTCAATCTGGGTTTAGATCTATGCATAGCACCATCTCTGCACTAGCAAAAGTCACAAATGACTGGCAGACTGCCCTAGACAAAAGAATAATACCTGTGCTGTGTTTCTGGATCTAAGCAAAGCCTTTGACACTGTGGATCATGATCTTCTAATCTCTCTCTGATCTCCATAGGCCTTGACTCACTCTCTCTTAAATGGTTCAGATGCTATCTCTCCGGAAGATTACAACTGGTAAAAATGAAGGTGATCTATCTACCTCTAAACCACTCCTAAGAGGTGTACCGTAAGGCTCCATCCTGGGTCCCATCCTTTTGCCATTTACATCAACAATATTGATTCCAATCTCTCACTATCTAATATCCACCTTTTGCAGATGACACTGTACTATATGTGAGCAATCCCTCACCATCAAAAGCCTGTGAGCTCCTACAGTCTGAATTCTCCTCCTTCAGCACAACCTATTAGAAAAGAAATTATTACTAAATGCCAAGAAAACCAAAGCTATGTTCTTTGCCACCAAGAACTGTTCTTCCACTATCCCATCATTCACCCTCCCACAACTCTCTACCATCCTTGGTGAAAATCTGGAATATGTAGACAATTAAATATCTAGGAGTATGGATAGACAATAAACTAGACTATACTACCCATGTTGAAGAGCTCCTGAAAAAGCTAAGACAAAGACTTGGTCTTTTCTATAGGATCAAACACTACCTGACCAAAGATTCCAAACAAAGATTAATCCTAGCATCATTCCTGTCCCTCATTGATTATGCTGACTTCCTCTATGGTCATTGCTCCTCTCCCATCTAAACAAATTAGACACCCTGTATCATACAGCTATTAGATTCATTACTGACCTTCCTCTAGCACCCATCATTGCTCTCTCTACAATGCAGTCAGTTGGACATCCCTGCAACATAGAAGAAAAAAATGCTGCTATCTGGATCTACAAAGCTCTGACAAACAAACTCCCTTCCTACATCTCAGACTGCTTCAACCGGATCACATCCAGGCCCTACACCTTGAGGATCAACAAACTGATCCTGCTGAAGATTCCTATCACCTGCACCCGGTATGGAAGAGCTGCAATCAGTTATTCCCTGGCACTTATCTGGAATTCTATCCAAAAGTCATTGAAAATGGATACACTGATTCCTCTTACATCCTTCAAAAAGCTGTACACCAGCCTAATCCCAGATTCGCAACTGCTTCCACAAGGCCTAGTCCTCCCACACCCCACCCTCCCACACCCCTCTCTCTCCACCCCCTCTTTAAAGCTCATCCATATTCTTCTATCATTCCTCTGGTCCTTTCCCCATCAAACCTCATACATATATGCCCACCCTTGTGCCATTATCCAAGCCTTATCCCTACTAAACTGTTTGTTTCTCTCCTTTATTAGGTTTTAGGTTTACTGTCCTTTGCCTTGTATATATGTAAATATGTGTACATCTATCTCACTCATAAATGATTGTACTTGTGCTTATTCAATATCATGTTTTTGTATACAATCTGTAACCTTTTTTGTTATGACCACTCAGGTCCATCTTGTAAATGAGCTATGCTCAATGATGTTCACCTGAATAAATAAAGATTTTGATTGATTGATTGATTGATTGAAAAAGTGTGAGAGTATGAAAATAAAGCCAGCTGATTTTGGGGGTTGGGGGAGCAGGCTGTGGTCATGGGCAAAAGTTATCCCCTTGAAGAGACCATAGAGCAACTGAACAAACCAACCCACTGTAAGAAGGTGACTCCACTAAACATTTGGATTCTTTCTTGGAACTAGCTTTGTCCACTAACTGGCTTGCTAAATAAGAATTTACTTTTCTGAAACAGGACTTCAGCGCCAGGTACGACTTCCCATACATTACTGAGGATTAACAAAGACCTCAAGCACAAGCCAAGGTCATCCAATAATCTACAAATACAATCATATTGTACTGTATTATACAGTTAATAAAAGGCCACACCATCCAAGTCCCATTTTCCATGGGCCAATATGGCTCCAAACTTTCTTTTCTCCTACATGCACTATGGTCTGCTTTCAGTACTAACAAATGGCAAAACTCGTAAATCCAGTATCCACTTTCAGCTGGACTTTGGCATGTTTCCCAGGGATGTGCAATGGGCTGTGATCACCTTCTAAAAAGCTCTTGAACCCTACCCTAGCCCATGATGTGCAACCTTCCAGTTGCAAATATCAACAGTAGCACCAAGTGTATGCCATAACTTAAAACACTCAGATCCCAAGCTCTCTATACAGAACTGTTGAAGAATTAAGCATTTATACATGATCAGATCGGTGGAAAACTGGAATCTATTACTAAAGTTACAAAGAAACTTTCATTGCATTGCCACAGTTTACTTTTGGGTACCAGATTATATGGAAGGTGGATTTCTCATAGCACCCCAAAAATCTGCAGCACGACACGGGTATACATACATAAAACAGCGCTCTCTGCTCCTACTGCAGACTGCCAATGTTTAATACATACTTGTGTTTTAAAATGAGATACTATGACACAGACTCTGTTGCTCAGCAGTTACCCTTTCAAATGCTGTTTTGAAATACTAAACTTAGATCCTCCAAAACAACTGCTGACGTGGATATCTTTAGCAAACCAAGCCAAAATTATTACTCAACCTTAGCTTGATCAAAGTTGGATAATTATCTTGAGTCAGGTTTGCAAAACACAAGACTATTTGAGCTTTAACATTATCCACACTTATGTAGATTCCACATTTGCTAAATAATAAGAAAACATGGGTCAAAAAGCACCTGCACATGACTAGCAACCCTCCTCCCCAGAAAACTACAACAGTGCAATGTTAGCAATCTAAAATGATACAAAATAGAAACACAGAAACATAAAAATTGTCAGTGGATAAGGACCACTAGGCCCATTCAGTCTGCCCGTAAGCCCTACACTGGTTTGTGGCCTCTGACCCTATCTGGTCAGTGGCTTTTTCCCACTCCTTCCCACCTCTATGGTTCCCTTATGCCTGTCTCAGGCATGTTTAAATCCCTCCACTGTGCTCGCTCCCACCACCTCCTGTGGCAGACTATTCCATGCGCCTACCACCCTCTATGAGAAGAAAAACTTCCTCACATTTCCCCTCAACTTGCCGCCTACCAATTTCATATCATGCCCTCTTGTTCTTGTACTCCCCTTAAACTGGAAGATATCACCCCCGCACCTTGTTTATGCCCTTAAGGTGCCTGAATGTTTCTATCATGCCCCCCCCCCCCAGCGAGTAAATATTGAGGTCCTTTAATCTCTCCTCATATGTTTTCTGGTGAAGCCCTGTACCATCTTAGTTGGCCTTCGCTGGACCGCCTCCACCCTGTCAATGTCTCTACAAAGGTGCACACAGTATTCTAGGTGAGGCCTCAACAGTGTTTTATACAATGGCATCACTACCTCCTGCCTTCTACTAGTGATACCTCTGCCTATGCACCCCAGCATGCCATTGGCCCTCCCTGCAGCCTTTGCGCTCTGCTTAGACACATTTAGGTAATCAGAAATGATAACCCTAGGTCCCTTTCTTCCTTGGTACTCATCAGCAACTCATCCCCACCCTGTAGCTCTCCCCAGGGTTCCTTCATCCCAGGTGCATAATTTTGCATTTCTCTGAATTAAACCTCAGTTGCCACACTTCAGACCACTTTTCAAGCTTCCCCAGGTCCCTCTTCATTCTCTCCACCCCGTCTGAAGTATTCACCCTGTTGCAGATCTTGGTGTCATCCTCAAACAGGCAGATCTGTCCTTCCAGCCCTTCTGCAATGTCACTAATAAAGACATTCAACAGGACTGGCCCAAGGACTGATCCTATGGTACCTTGCTGGTCACCCCTCTCTCTCTGGATTGGATCCCATTTACCACCAATCTCTACCTCCTGTCCATTAGCAAGTTCCTAACCCAGTTTACAACACCTTTTGCCCTATGCCCATCTTGTTAACCAGCCTTTTATGTAGGATGGTGTCGAAGGGCTTGCTGAAATAGAGGTAGGCGACGTCCATTGCCCCCCCCCGACTGACTTCCTTCGTCACCCAGTCAAAAAAAATCTACTAGAGTCATCTGACACAACCTTCCTGTGGTAAATCCATGTTGCTTCGGATCCTGGGCACTGTTGGATTCCAAATGTGCCACTATTCTTTCCTTCAGTAGTGCTTCCATGATCTTGCCCACCACTGAGGAGAGGCTGACCAGCCTATAGTTCCTCGCCTCCTCCTTACTTCCGTTTTTGTGTACAGGACTATATGTGCTCTCTTCCAGTCCTCTGGGACCACTCCTGTGTTGAGTGATTCAGTGAACATGGCTGCCGGAGGTCTGCTCTCTTCGCAGCTCCCTTAATATCCTCAGGTGTATGCCACCTTCAGTTTAGTGAGCTCCTCCTGGACTCTCTCCACTGTGAAAGGACCGGTGTCCACCTCCCCTTTGTATCTGTTGCCCAGCTGTGGTCCCCGGCTCTCCCCCTCTTCAGTGAATATTGAACAGAACTATTTATTCAGTATTTCTACCTTTCCAAGTTCCCCGCCTTAAACTCTCCTACATCCCCTTTTAGTCTTACAATCCGCCCTTGCCTTTCTTCTATCACTGATGTACCTATAGAATGTCCTGTCCCCTTTCTTCACCATCTGTGCTAATCCTTCTTCAGGATGTACCTTCGTGCTCCTAGCGGTCTTCCCCACTTCCCTTAGACACTCTAGGTACATCTCCCTGTCTTCCTCCCTCCTGCTGAGACTTGTTATATTTCCTGAACCTCATCCTTTCAGCCCTAACTTTGTCTGCCACCTCTTTCGAGAACCATAGTGGCTTCCTCCTTTTCTTGCCTTTGGATACCAGCCTGACGCATTGGCTTGTCACTTCCACTATGGCTCTTTTTAGGTGCCCCCACTGCTCTTCAACCCCCCCCCACCTCCCTCTTCTCCAGGGCTACTTTGATACCTCTCCTCATTTCAGCAAAGTCTGCCCTTCTGAAATCTAAAACCTTCGCCTTTATGTGACTTGGCTGAGTCCCTGTCCCCATGCTAAACCACACTATGTGGTGGTCGCTGGCCCCCAGTTGCCCCTCTACCCGGACATCTGCAATTCTGTTCCCATTGGTCAGTACTAGGTCCAGAATTGCCCTGTCTCTGGTGGGATCAAGCACTAGCTGCCTGAGACCCACCCCTGTAGAGAATCTAAGATACCTTTGCTTCTGGTTGAAGCAACTGCCTGGGTGGTCAAATCCACGTCTGGCATATTGAAATCACCCAGCAGCAGAACTTCACCTTTAAACACCATCTTGTGTATTTCTTCCACTAACTCCCTGTCCACTTCCTTCCTCTGTGCCAGTGGCCTGCAGATCACCCCTGTGTGTACTGCTGTGCCATTGCCGGGTTCAAGGGTGACCCACTGTACCTCAGCCTCCATCTGCCTACCCTGCACCTCTGCCGCCTTTATACCTTCTCTGATGTACAGGGCCACCCCCCCCCCCCTTTTTTACCACCCCCATCCCTCCTGGACAGAGCATAACCCGATACATTTATGTCCCACCCATGATTTGCAGTGTACCATGTCTTTGTTGTTGCTGTTGTGTCAAGGTCCGCCTCTACTAACATGGCCTCCAGGTCTGGGATTTTATTTCCCAGGTCACGGGCATTGGTTACCATGACCTTTCATGTTCTGCAGCCTATCCTCCCTCTGCTCCTGTTTTTGCTTTCCTGATTCCAACCCCGGTTATCTTTCTTATGGGGTCTCAATTTCTCCATTTCTCCCTTTTTGCCCTCTTCAGTTTTCTCTGTCATCAGCTCCTTTTCCCACTTCTCAGTTCTGGTTTCTTTACCTTGTGGGGGTGGGCTGCTCGAGTTTCTCTGCTCCCTTTGGCCCCTCCCCACCTTGGCTAGATTAAAATGCTCATCAGCTAAGCATTTAATCTGACCATTGAGGACTGCTTTCCCCTTCCTGGGTAGATATAGTCCATCATCGCTATACAGGACTCCATCGTTCCAGGTGGGTCCCCAGTCCCCAATAAAGCCATACCCCTTCTTGCTGCACCAGCTCTTCAACCATGTGTTGAAGCTTCCAATACAAAGATTTCTATTCCCCCTCCCTGCCGTGGATTGGCAACACCCCCAAGAATGTCACGGAGCTTTCTACCTTCTCCAGGTTCCCAAACAACTCTCTGAAGTCTTCCTGTACCTGCTCCAAGCTTGCCTTGTTCTTGGCTAGGTCATTTGTTCCCAGGTAAACAATGACCTCCAGCCCTCCCCTCCTTGCCACTGCTTCAGAGATCCTCAAGCTCCTCTCCCTTTCCCTCTGGGCTGGAAGGCACTTGATCTCTCTCTCTCTCTCTCTCTCTCCGCCCTGCCATCCTTGCCCAGATCCTGTCCCCAGACAACTGAGTCCCCCAATAGGAGTAACTACTTCTTCCCATGGAGTCCTCTTCCTCCCATCCCTGGGTCTCCATTCTGGAGACCCTCACCTCCTCCCTGGTCACAGCCTCAGGGTCTCTTGCAGGACTCTCACGCTCCTCCAGAACAGTATAGGAGTACCTGAGCTTGACCGGATGGGGGATGTGCCTCTGACCCCCC
Source organism: Neoceratodus forsteri (assembly GCA_016271365.2). Classification (NCBI taxonomy): domain Eukaryota; kingdom Metazoa; phylum Chordata; order Ceratodontiformes; family Ceratodontidae; genus Neoceratodus; species Neoceratodus forsteri. Next base: position 495,784,352 of record CM028134.1, read on the forward strand.
AACCCTCCCTGAGCCCACTGTAGTTCATACTGCCATCTGCCTGGGCAGCCTCTGTGGCAATGGTTGGGGACATGGTGGCCTCTGGGTGATGACAAAGGTCCCAAGTACTCATGCCAGCTTGGCCCGAAGACTGGCCACCTCAGCCCCCAACCCAGAGAGATGCCTGAAAATGGGACAGCACCGCAGCTACCAGAATGTTCTCCTGAAGACTGCTGCACTGCACCCAGAGCACTGCACCACTCCCTGCATGTTCCTTTTCTTGTTTATTACCCTTCTACTTTGTGTCCTGAGGCTGCTCTATGCCTTCTCTCTCTCCCCCGTTCCTCTCCTTCCCTCTGTCTTTCTCCCCTGTCTTCCCCCTCTTATTGACTACACCTTCCGTGTTCTATTGAGGGATATATTCGTGTAGTGTAGTTAGTACAGCAGACTGGGCTTTCAAACGTGCTTATCCCAAAGCACCTGACTCCTCAGGATGCTACTTCAGGACCGGAGCCTAATAAATCTAGAGCGCCCCAGGGTGAGTGGGGATGGGGTGGGGGGCGTCTAACTTCTGGTTTCCCTGTAACAAAGGAAACAATCAACAATCCCAAAATAAATCAGTAAAAATACAAAACAATCAATACAATTTCAGTTGCAGAAAATAAAATGAAACAGTACCAAATAAGCTCCAATCTCCATTTAAGATTCCTTCCTGCCTCCTGCTGTATTTCAAAGGAGCTCTACAAGTTACCCCACCGCACCTCTCTCTGGCGGCTGGGACCTCTCGTACCCTGTTGCTAACCACTGCTGCCGCTCCCTGAATCACTGCCCCTCATAGACGGATTGCAGTCCATAAGAGGCACAAAACCAAAGCTCCTCAATACAGGTGGACGGACATGTCCACCATCCTGCTCACCTTCACCTCTACCTGTGGTAAAGAAAAGTTCACCAGGACTCCTGACCTAGTAGTTTAAGCTCCTCCAGCCCTTTGTTTGTGAATGGTGCTCTCTCTACAGCCCTGGATTGGCTGTAAAAAACGCTCACAGGTCAATATGTCAAAGGCTTGTTAACATTACTGCACAGGTCAGGAAACCACAAATCAGGGCTCTGTGCTAAGATTTTTCAGGTAGCCACTTTGACCACTAAAATTAACTCACCCAAAAAATATTTCAGAGAGTCAAAATACATAATTTTAGACATAAAACCCCCAATAGAATATAAAAGAGACATATCGAGGGAAGGGCCTCTAGTTCTATGTGACATTTCTGTCTTTTTTTTTTTAATTTACTGTTTTTCCCCCCCAACTCCGGCCAGTGCCCCATCCACCAATGTTCCAGTCTGGTCACCCCACCATCCCCAAGACATAACTGGTCCAGTGCCTATGAGGCCACTAGAATGGGACCTGGTCCCCATGGTGACCGAATCAGCAGTAAAACAGAACCTGGTCAGCAGAATCAGGGCCTGCGAAATGCGGTAGTCATCAAGTGACCTGGACAGAATTTTTGCCCACTTTTTCTGTGGCCCTCCCCCAGTGACATTAATGTGTGCGTGCATGCATGCAATGGGTGTGCCCATGCATAAGCCAACTCCCTCCCTTTAGGAAGCAGTATAGTGCAGAAGTTTAGGGCTCTGGGCCACAAACCTGGAGACCAGGGTTTGAATCTCACAGCCCCCACTTGCATACTGTGTGACCCTGGGCAAGTCACTTAACTTCCTTGTACTCCAATGTCATACCTGGAAACAAGCTTTGGCTTAGTGTGCCTTTCCTGGTTAAACAATGTCCCCTTTCCCTTTCCCTCACCCTCCTGCTTTCTGTGCTAACTGTACCTCCACTGATTCCACAGGAGGCACTCATGCAGCGGAACAGCCACCCACCCTCCCCAGAGTCGGCAAACCTTCTCTGGGCCGCAGAAGCCTTCACTCTCGGCTGGCCCTTCAGCAACTTGGGCTTGTACCTGAACCTGGGTCACAGGCACTGTGAGTGGTGACCCTACCGCTGTATCACTCTGACAGCATGTGGTATTTCAGTCTTCATTTCTGCATGAGAACTCCAGCATCTGCGGCAGCTTGCTAGGGTCTGCCACTTAGTTATTAATTTCTGTGGAAGACTACAGCTATTAGTGAAGACAGCATATGATGTCATTGATGAGATCAAATGCTGAGCACGGTGGAGGGATATTAGGGTGCACAAAGAAGGAGGGGGTGCTAGGAACTATGGAAAACATTGTGCTTTATAGACAGACAAAACAAAAACACTAAATAAGCAGCACTACATTATTCTGTGGCAGGATGCAAATTTCTGCTGCAATTTGGCATCCATGGAACTTACTGTACAGCTCCTGGGACCCTGATGATGGGATTTCTCATTCAGAAAGGTATACCACATGTGGTGTGCTTAAATGTTCAATTGCGAGGTTTCACAGACAGGATTTTGGAACCCTCCCCAACACTCTTGACTCCAAATGACAAGCTGGGCACCGCTGTAAATCATAGGTTCATAGGTTCATAGGAAAAATACAAAGTCGAGGGAGCGAGCCCATTTTGACTTTGCCATCCATTAACTAGGATGGAAATAGTATTTTTTTGTCTCCCATAAAATTATCCAAATTAATTTTGAAAACATTAAAACTGGGGCTATTTACTACATTTAAAGAAAGAGAATTCCAAATTGGGACAGCTCTCTGGGTTATAAAATTCTTCCTTTTGGTAGTCTGTATGTTAAATGTCTTAATTTTGACATTATGAGACCTGGTGATACTTAAACTATTTCCTTTTTCTAAACAAAGAGTTTCAAATAAGGAAACATCTTTTGTTGCCCTAAACATTAGACACAGATCCCCTCTCATAGATCTGTATTCCAATGAGTAGAGTTTAAGTTTTTTTAATCTTTCGAGATATGGAGTATGTTTAAAGCCCTTTATATTTTTAGTGAATCTACGTTGTACCCTTTCTCTTTTAATTTTATCCTTTACAAACATAGGTGCACAAAATGATGAACAGTAGTCAAACTTAGATCTAATCAGACTACTGTATAGGGGAATTAATACCTCAGGGTCTCTACTTTTAAGATTTTTAAATATACAATTAATTAGGAAATGGCATTTTTTAATCATTAAATTATTATGATCAGTAAATTTTAAATTATCCGTAATCATTACTCCTAGATCATTTTCGGATGAAACTACAGTCAAGGGTACATTTTTCAACATATATTGTGCTTTTAAATTATTTCTTCCAAAGTGCATAACCTTGCATTTATTTATATTTAAGGATAAATTATTTTCACTAGCCCAAATTAATATATTATTTAAGTTTGACTAACATGATTTCTGCCAATCAGTGTACCGAGCCACTGTATCTCTTAGCCTGGGTACAGTGGTTTCTCATAAAGGAAGGTTAGCAGTGGAGCATTCCACATCACAGCCAGGTGGGGCCAATTTAATTTAACTTGGAAATAAAAAATAAAAAAAAATCTGTAAACCTTATTATAAGTCTCTCTAGCTGACTCAACATGATAGCCAGGTGATCTTGATTGTACATGGGGAGGAGCAGGACTTATCTGTCTGTTAGTTTATGTCAGTGTATTTGATCCCTCTCGTCCTCATATTGACCCAAATGGTGTGCTGATAAGCTACAAGTATAGGTATGAATATTAATAAATGCAAATGTGGCAGTGTTGAAAGTCTCATGTAGAATGACATAGGGCATATGAGAAGAAGGATGCAAAGCGAGACAGTCCATCTGTGTAGCTGCAAAGAACAGTTAGCTCCTCTGTATGCAGTACAAGTTATGCTGGAATAAAATGTTGTTAAAAGAATCTAAAGAACCCTTTGTTTTGATTCTTAAAAAACAAGACAGATGGGACATGTCCTGTGACATGCTTTCTACAGTAGTATCAGCCAGGAAAAGTCTGGGAGCAAGGACCACCCACCATTTCCGCCAAACTCATGGCACTGACCACTAGTTAGGAGTCTTTGTTGAGAGGTTCTTTTCCAATTTCCATGTCCTTACTGTGATGTTTCTTTAAAAAAGCTCCAGATATGTCAAGTGACACTATGAAAACACAAACAGTACCCAGTGCCGCACCCCCACATGCTGTTCAAGAGTCAGCAAATTATTTACATCTTACTCTATTTCTCATTCTCTTTCTTCAGCCCATGATTTTAAAACAGGATTCTTGGTTTTATAAACCAGCCAGGCTGTAATTAAGCCTGACCACAAATGACAAGGTGATTCCCACTCATAGGTAAGGTACCTATTTTTTTTAATTTTAACATGTCATTATGAGCTGTGATCTCATGGTTTTCTCCATCTAACATGTGTAAAGACCACCCTCTTGCTTCCTTTTCTTAATAGTGCTGTCTCATAAGGGCTTCACAGGTGGCCAGTGGGGAGCCTGCTAAATAGTAGAAGGCCTAAAAAGTGCAGAGGAAGACGAGTAAGGAAACAGAATAACTGTAAATTGATCTGCAGGCTCCTTTGAGTAGTATTTGGGAAGGGGGCCTGGATACTGTTTGTTCCTGATATGGGCTATATACCAGCAGCATCTCTACAAAATTACAGAGGTGTATAAGAAACATGGATACAACCTAGTGGGTGAGTCGAGAGTTCAACATGCTATGTCCTTAACTACCAAACTAGGAAAAAACATCCTTTTTTATTGACATCTCAGCCAAAGATACATGCACACATACATACATAGATAACGGTGACAGAAAAAGACCTGTCGGCCCATTCAGTCTGCCCAGCTAACTTCTCTGCACTGGCCCTAGTGGCCGTCCCTCCCATCTGTTTCTGCACCTGCCCCCTTTTTCTAACCACCCCCACATTCCTGTCTCATCCCTGCTAAAGCTGTTCACCGAGTTGGCCTGCACCACTTCCCCTGGCAGCTTGTTCCACTTGTCCACTACTTTTTCTGTGAAAATGTGCCTTTTCCAAGGAATAATTTCACAGAATAAATTCCACAAAGTTAGCCCTTGGTGACAGATGACCCCTGTGAGCCTAGTATCTGACCAGCAAATTCCGCTTTGCTTGTTCAAAAAAAAAAAAGAAATAAAAAGAAAAATCCTTCCCACCAACCTCATACCACACCATATTCCCTCCCTTGCCCATCACAGTCCCAGTAAAAGAAAGTAAAATGAACCCCTTCTGCCTGCACACTTAACCTAAATCCCAGCATGCCACCTCCTCTCCACTCCCTCAAATCTCTCCTCTGGGACTGCACTACTCACTCCTGCAAGTGTTCCTGATCCTGTGTTGTGAGCTGGTCTGCAGCACCCTTCAGCCACTACTCTCCCAGTGCTCCGCACTGGCACTGGTGCAGTCCCCCCCCCCCATTCACAGTCTTAGATCCAGCTCTAAACTTAATATTGCCTTTGCACAACTGCAAGGGTTATATTCTTTCAGCACCTCACTGTATTGAGTTTCTCTGCATCTAGTATTCGCCTTTTGCACAATTGTTAATTGATATACTTACTGCACCTGTTGTTTGTTATTATTGTACACACTGCACCTTACTATAATGTTACGGATCTCTCCCACCCCCTACCCCAAGGACCCATCCGAAGATGAGCTGCTGCCAGCTCAGCATGTCTTTCCTGAAAAAACTTTTGAAATAAATAAATGTTCCTTCAGTCCTAGAAATATTGCAAATGATTTTATCACTTAAACCACCCTTCCTCACAACCTACTTAGCAATCTAACCCACGCCCTCCACAATCCAATAACTCAATAAATGCCCTCTTCCCCAACCCACTTTTAACATCCCAACTTCCACTCTTGGGTACACCGATTAAAAAACAAAACAAAAAAAAAAAAACACTCTGTTCCCCGGGATAGCAACTAGGGCTGTGTAAGTCGGCAAATTCGAGGCGGGTCAGGCAAAACTTAAAATGGCCAAAAATAAACTCCAAATTTGCCGACTCCAGCCACAGGGCCCTAGTTTCCCCATAGTGGCGATATCTCTCTCCCCCATGCCCAGCCCCAACCAAGAGTTGGATGGACACAGCAGGGGCCTGAAGGTGGAACAGGAACAGAAGGACCCTTTTGTCTTATGAGCTTGGTTATTATATTTAAACAATATACCACAAGAGGCTGTGGGTGATGCCAGGATTTACCCACGGGTGGTGTGTTGTTCGGTCCCAAGGCGGAACCAAGGGATTAGCAACACACCACCTATGGGTAAATCCTGGCATCACCCACAGTCTCTCATGGTATATTGCTTAAATAACTAAGCTACTATACTATGGCATGCATGTAAGTGGTGAGGAGACTGGGTGCATTTGCTTACATCGGGAAGTGAGGGACTTACTGGGGCTAACAACACAGGCTGGCGGGAGGAAGTCGAGTAAAATCGGGCCCCAGATGCTACAGTCAGTGACACTCACTCATCTCGAGGGATGCAGCATGGTCTCCCGAGTCCACATAAAAAAAAAAATACATACCCTTATATGTTAAATAAGGGATTCACAGATTTCCTCCTTGAAGCAGGAGATGGACAGCATCAATTTTTTGGTACATTGGCATCGGCGATCATTTCGGGTGGCTCGGACCTAAACAAAATGCTCAGCGAGTCGGTTGCAGACACGTTGCCGCAGTGCTTTCCTCCTCGACCTCCACTCTTCCTTAGTCTCCACAGATACACGCCCACTTTGCTGAACTAGGAGGGACAGGGGAGATGAGACCAATCGGCAGTCAACTAGAACATTAAAAAAAAGGCACGCTTTGAACGGCACACAAGTTACTAAGTGCCTTTACATGCAGTGTGCGGGGAAACTGTGGGTCTAAATTTCAAGTTTTCGTTTCAGGTTTCACAGTGTGAAATCAGATTCGGAGCATTAATTCCGAACACTGCCAAACCCAAGCGTCCAGAACTTGTGACCCGACCGGATCAGCCCTAATAGCAACCACGCAGCCCTCCACATTTGGCCAAATGCCATCTGAATGAAGGAGAGTGAAAGTACACGAACTTACTATAAGTATGCTTTTGCTCTCACATATTCAAATGGGAACCGGCCAAGGGTGTTTAAGGCGTGCTGTACTAGTCGCTGTTTCTTGGTACTAAATTCTTCTTTTCTTTTAAGTCAGCACACCAAATACGGGGATTGGAGGGGGAGGGGTGTATTTAAAAAACTAGCAGTACTTCTGGGACTGTGTGGACAGACGTTTGAGATCTGGGATGCTAAGTGGGTTAGGGGAAGGGAGTAACTTATTTTCTTTTACTTGGGCCATGGAAGTACAGGGTTTTAAATAACTGATTAGCAGTTTTTTTCTTGGGACTATACTAACTGTACAGAAAGTATTTATACAGATTTTCTAGAAGTGCTGTGTTTGTTAAACACAGTGAGGTAAGAGCTATGCATTTTCATAAAGATTTAGCACTTTTATGAGCAAAACGCTAGAGTTAAATAAATCCCTGCAGTATATGGGGTGCTCCAAGAGTGGGGGTAAAGTTTTGCTAATTGTTTTTGGTTTTTTTCTTTTCTGTTATTCACCACAGGGTCCACTGCATTTGGTAGTGAGCCCTGGAGGTGAATTAGGCAAAATTTCATCAGGGAAGTCACTCTGCCATATGTCATGAAGGTTTTGGGAGAAGTGACAAATTTCACAGCACTTCACCTAACCTTTGTGAAGGGAAAAGTTTGCCACTTTGCCACATCCTTGCAGACAAAGTTTTATTCTGCATATTTTTCCATCTCTCTAAATTAACTTTAAAAAACACAGTTGTGCTTAACAACCTGCAATACGAGTTTAAAACACAGCAACTAGTTTGGAGACCAAGCCAGGTACTATAGATACCTTGTCAGCCTGCCCTACAATCTGCATACTGCTACCCACGATGCTTTGCACTGGCTTTGGGATTCTAGCAGTGGTTGGGAAATACATAAGCAGAATAATCTTAGCCATTTGTTACTGACCTGTATGTTGTAACCAGTTTTAGAATTATACATGCTACTCTTGCAAACTGCGTCTTATTTCAAACTTGTGAATGCACTAAGTGTTGGGACACACTTCAACTATTCAACAAGAAGCTCAACGAGATACAGTTTACTAATGATTTGCACCAAGCCTACATAAACAGTTTATACCAACACAAAAAACTGGATGAATGAAAAATATACAGAACAATATATGGGGAGTAGTGTGTGATGCCACGTGAACCATGAGAGTGAAGCTTGTGTGCGGTTTGACCAAGCATCACACACTAAAAAAAAAGAGTTAGCATATTCCCCTTGTTTTCATAACATTTTGCTGGTTTTAAAAGTGGTGGGTTTCTGTGCTTTGAGGAGAAAAGGTATTTTTCATCAGCTTATAGGCTGCAGCTGTTTGTTGCGTTGTTACGTATATGACATCACACGCTTCTAACAGAAAATTGCACACACTGATTTCAGCGTGTAATTAAGGGTAACTTGATGATATATTTATGATTTCAGTTAGGAGAAGGCATGCCCCACCCCCTCACCTCAAAATGCAGTCTCCATACAGCTACGGATCAGGCCTGTGAAAACACTTTTTTTTACTAGACTTCTTTCCTTCCAAATACCTGTACACCATTTACTAACTGCTGGGCAGGAGACTAGATATAAAATTCTACCAGATGCATGGGGGTAATCACGCCAGAGGTTAGAACAGTTCAAAATCTGCACCTGATTTTTGAAACTCGAACAAACATTTATTTTGCAGAACCCAAAGTGCAACAACAACAGCAAAAAAAACTCTGTCCACCACCCTACACTGGAAGCTTTACCAGAGTTATCAGGATGGGTACCTCTGAAAATTGTAATTTTCTATTTCAAAGAACAGGTGATTATTTAGAACTGTCTCTTCCAAACTCTATTAAAAATGAGGCCCACCATGTGGTTAAACTGCAAGTGACATCTCTTGCAGAAACCCCTTTTGCAACAACCGGCCAATCTGGAACACAGCGTGGTACAAATGGCCAAAATGAGAACTGCCCACTTCTGAATGCTCAGCATCAATGAATCACTACGTCACGTTGGCCCTTCCATCTCTGAATCACACACGTTGAATGCTACATAGAAAGATTTGTTTCTAGGGTAACCATCTACTGACTGCATCAGTGCATACTCCTACACCATGTGGACACATGTTACAGTGACTATATGAGTGAATAATAGCTAGTGGAAGGAAGTGAAACAAACTGATTTTGGGGCCAAGATGTGCTTTGCTCTAAGAATGTGGAGCACTTGGTTAAGTCCAGAAATAAGCAGCAGGTCAACAAAACATGGATAGATGGATGACTTTTAAACTAGAAATAAAAATGTGTTGACAGCAGTCCAAGTAAATCTATGTTCTCAGACAGCACTGTAAGTGTGATCTAGGCAAGCGCAAGACAGAAAATAGTTACTGTTATCCAAGAGCGGTCAAGCAAGTGGATGAGGGAACACAGTTAACTAGGAAGAGAACTAGCAGACAGAACAATCAGCCTTATTGTTCTGAGCCACAGAATATAGGCCAGGGACGAAAGGGCAGGCCCACTTTTAACAAAATGGATCCTTTTTTTTTTTTTACAACATACTATCTACAGTGAATGCTTTTAAAATACACTTGGATGAATTTCTGCTTACCAAGGGAATCCCTGGGTATCTTTGGTACAAGCGATGGAAGTCCGTCCCTGTTAATGGGTATACATTTGCACATTATACTTATTCCTTCTCTGCTTGTGAAGCTGGGGGATGACATGATGGGACTTAGAGTCCCTTTCAACCTTAAAGGAACACTGTCAACCCTTTTTGAATATTATTTCTAGCTGAAAACACACATTTTATGATCGTTTACCTTCTCTAAACTCACTGAAGTTGTTGGGTTGTTTGATCTGCTTCCTTTCTTAGTAGAACTTAAATGCATGAGAATGGTGCAATTAAACCCAACCTTGTTTTGTTTCAAATCCTCAATCTACTCTTACTGCATACGCCCTGAATACTAGGAATACCCCCAAATAGCGCAGTCACTCATGATGCAAAGGTCTCCTCTCTCACAACTTCACAAGTGGCTAGATTTTGTTAGGGGCATTCCCAAGTTCAGGAAAGAGCAATGAAAGCTGATCAAAGAATGTGAACAAATGTGTTTTTGTGTAACAACAACAGTATGGTTGGCTATCTGTTTTACACTTTTAAGCAGGGCCATGGACTGATATATCAGTCCAAAATTCCTATACGTTCTAATTCTGCCGGTAGCTTAAGGGTTAAAAAGAAAAATGAAATCACAATCAAACTAATAACTACATCGGCAATCTCTACAGAATGGGAGCAATCATAACATGCGTTTTTTAATCGCGGGACAATTTGAGTCCTAAGGAGGCCGACAGTGTCCCTTTGAGCTACTATATTACCATATATGTTACTACATTACAAAGCAACCAATTGTTAGGATGTGCAAGTTGCAGTAGTTTTATTTTGGTTTCCATCTATTCTCCCCTCAGGAATCTGTCTAGATCTGCTTTAAAAGCGTGAACAGTGCTAGCCTCCACAATATCTGTTTTCCATCTAGATCATGCCACATGCCAACAGCCCTCTGAATGATGTACTGCCTTCTGTTTTTTCCCCCTTATTATCCCCACTTTCAATTTATTTTTCTACGTTAAAATCTTTACTGGTATTTTCACCTTTTTTTTTTTTTCCCCCAATTGTTTAACCAGGCGTGGCACACTAAACTGAAAGCTTGTTTACAGGTGCGACCTGGGAGCACAGGGAAGTTAAGTGACTTGCTCAGGGTCACACAGTATGCAAGTGAGGCTGTGGGATTCAAACCCAGGTCTCCAGATTTGCAGCTCAGAGCCTTAAACCACTGCGCATACTGCCTTTTACATTTTACAACACCACAAAAACAGAAACAGAAACATAATTACATACATACATATGACAGGATGCATATGGTAGCATGCACTGAGTTGCAACTTATAGATGCATATAAACAGTATAAGGAGTCTAAAACCAGTGAACTTCACCATCTAGGAGTCAGTGCTAGGACCTGACATGGAGAAAGAGGGGACACTGAGGGGACGACCAGGGAATAGTAGCAAATCACTTGGAGGAAAGTGTTGGGTGCCCAGTGGGCTTGCAAAAGTATCATCAATGGTCATCTTGTGTACTCAAAAATTTTGACCATATTTTGTCATACTTGGGCAAAGATTCTAGAGCTATATGTGACATCCTTTCCAATCTAGCAGTCTGGCTCATCAAATTTAGCCATTCATTGAAAGAGATGGAGTATTATGTGTTCTCCAATTTCTGAGGAGCAATCTCTTGACCGCTATTGTGGCGGCCATCCCCCCACTGAACCAAGTGGGATGGGGTCGAAGGGATGGTTTGGGGTATCCCCAGAAGGGCATAAGGAGCATCCATTGGTATTGAAGGGGGGGAATACTGATTTATAGAACTGAGTTACCTGTTTCCATAAGGGCCTGATCACTGGGCAATACCACAGAATGTAAGACAGGGATCCGGCCCCTTTTCCACATTGCCAGCATTTGGTATAACCCCCAGCTTATAAAGATGCTCTGGTGTCCTATACCATCTATGCAGAGTCTTCAGCTGAAAAAGCTGGGCCTTTGTGTCCCTGCAAGCTATATGGGCCTGAGCCCACCAGGCCTGCCAGGTTAGGTCTGGTATAGTGCAACCGAGGTCTAATTCCCAGGCCTTTTTGGAGTGGTCTGTGGGTTTGGAGCCTGTGTCTCTAAGCTGTTGTAAATGACCCCTGCTCTGCCTTTGGTCTTACTGATCCAGAAATGGACTAGCACACGAGTTGGGTCCTGTACGTGTCCAGAGATACTTCTGATGTGTGGTGTGATCGCAGCACGGATCTGTAAGTATTTCCAGAAGTCTGCTTGGGGCAAATTGTATTTTCCTTTTAGTATTTTAAGTATTGATAGTCAATTGTTTAGGTGCACAGGTCCTGTATTGTCTTAATCCCTGCCCTTCGCCAACCCTCCCACCTCCCACCTGATGGTCTTTTGGTCTATGGTTAAAGAGAGGTTGTCCCACAGTGGGGTCCATTGAGGGGGCATATCAGACAATTAGAGTAGTTTGGAGATTTTCTTTCAGTATATAATGAACAATGCTAAGGTTGGAGAGCTAAGGGCTGACTTTTTGGGCTTACAATATAGTAGGTGCCATAGGGTTCGTGCCCCAGTCATAGAGCCCTCCAACAGAGCCCAATGGGGGATTGGTAAGTCCCTGAATGGGCACCATCTTAGTATCTGCACCCGTACAAACGACATATGGTAGGAGGTAAAGTCTGGCAGTCCCCACTCCCCCTCCTTCCAATGTTCCGCTCAGTCTGGGTGGTTTCCCCTCCATTATGAAGTAGCCCATCATTTTGTTCAACTTGTGGAACCATTTGTCAGGGATATGTATTGCGATGTGGGCAAGTAGGTATAAAACTTTAGGGGCCAGCATCATTTTTATGGTTACTATTTTCCCCGTAAGTGATAAGTGTAGCTGATTCCACCTTTGGATGTCAGCAGTGAGTGATGACAGTAGTGGGTCAAAACTGGCTTTGCAGAGATCCTGGTTTAGCCATGGGATACATAGCCCTAGGTACGTGAGCCCTGAATCTGCCCATTTCCAGTTTGTATCTTGAAATAGCTTGGGTGTGCTGTGAAGGTTAAGGGTTAGAATCTCAGACTTAGTATGGTTCACTTTCAAGCCATACATGTCAGTGAACTGATCCAGGAGCTTGCGTAGGAGGATATATGGCTCTAGGGGCATCCCTAAGGAGGATCAGGAGGTCATCTGCACATGACAAAGATTTATATTCTTCCTTGCCCACCATTATGCCCTGAATGCCCCCATTGGCTCTAACTGCAGCTGTATAACTAGAATGAATAAAACAGGGGACAGCCCTGTCTTGTGCCCCGGCCCAGGGGGGAAGGGGGGGAAATTATACTATTCATGAGCATAGTCCCTCAGGACTTTGAAAAGATACTCCCACTCGACCGAGTCGAAGGCCTTCTCAAAGTGTACTGTAAGGGCAGTGGTGGGGGTGGGAGATCTGTTTGGCGAGGTGCCTCAGGGTGAGAAATGTTTGGAGATGGTCAGAGCTGTGTTGCTCTTTAAGGAAACCCACCTAAGAGGGGTGTATTAACCCAGAGAGTACCTTCTCAAGTCTTGTGGTTAGTAGCTTAGCCAAGATTTTGACATCCGCATTTATTAGAGAAATGGAGCAATAACTGGCTGGGAGGAGGGGATCCTTCCCTTCTTCGGGAGAATGGCAATGATGGCTTCTTTCATAGTGGGTGGGTGGGTGGGAGTTGGTGACTAGGCTCTGGAGTATACCCTCTGCAAGACTGGGGAGACCATGTCCTTAACTTGTTGGTAGAAATCAACCGGGAACCTGTCCCCCCCCCCCGGGGATTTGTTTTTGTTTTAAGTTCAGGCTAGTGGTCTCTATTTCTCCCTGAGAGATAGGGTTGTCTCAGGTTTGGACCTGGGCCTACACAACTTTGGGAATGTCTAAAGAAGTAAGAAAAGCAGAGGTATCTTTAGCATTGGGTGGGTGTGCGTGGAGGAGAATAAATCAGAATAAAATCCAGACATGACGTTCGAGATCTCTTTCTGAGTGGTCTGAATTTGGCCCTTCCTGTCCCGCAATCCAGGAATGTGTTGCTCCATCCTTTGTTTGCAAAGTCTGTAGGCCAGAATTTTACTAGCCTTTTCCCCTCCTTCCCAAAAGGTATGAGTTGCCATAAGGCAAGCTCCGCCTTCCTAGAGTAGTGCACATTAAGCTTAGACTGAAGATCCAACATCCTACTTGGGTCCCTGTCAGCACATTTCTTTAAAAGGCCTTACTCTTTTTTAAGTTGTACTTCAAGCTCTGCCACCGCGCGCTCCTTCTGCCATCTCCTGTGTGTGGCATACCCAATGATTTTACCCCTTGGATAGGCCTTTAGAGCTTCCCAGAGGGTGTTGTCCTGAACTTCGTTGTTGTCACTGAGTGCCAAGAATTCAGTAATCTCCTTTAGGGCCCATGGGGTAAAGTCAGGGTCTTTGAGGAGTAAGGGATCAAGGCGCCAGTTCGCCAATTGGGGGAAGGGGGGGCACCAAGATATGTTAAGCTGAAGCAGTACATGGTCAGATATTACCCGAGGGTGGATGGTTGAATTTTCTGCCGTAGGGGTGACCCCTGGGGATGTTAACCACATATCAAGCCTACTAAAGGTCATGTGGAGAGGGGAGTAAAAGGTATAGTCCCTCACATTTATATTAAGGAGCCTCCATATGTCTACCAGATTGTGTCTGGCCACATACCTCTCAACTGCTATGAATTCCGCATAGCGCTATGATTTTCACACTTAAATTTACCCTTGCTCCTCACAGGTTTACCGATGTTCCTCATAATGTTAGAGCTATTTCTGGACAAACTATTAAATCATTGAACTAAGCTGATAGAAACATTCCTTATCACTTATTATATGGTATCCACTATCCATAAACATAATATTTTTTAAAATAAGAAAGTGCTCCACATTCTGACCCTTTGCTATGATTTTTGAAGGCCAATGCTATGATTTTTAGTGCTGAGACGTTCAGAGGTATGCTTGGCCATCATTTGTAGCATAGTTAATCTAGCTTTACTGTGGGGCTCTTTGGTATTGCCAGACCTGTCCATCCCTGGGTCTAATGTCAGGTTAAAATCTCCTGCTACCAGCAGGGGGACATTAGTGGAAAGCAAGTGAGCTATGGTCTCAGATATTTGTGTGAAGAAAACAGGGTCATCACAGTTGGGGGTGTAGAGATTTAACAGTTTCAACGGACCCTCAGGAGTGGAGACGTAGCAAAACCCACCTGCCTTCCTTGTATTTTTGGACCAAAGAGATCATCCATGGAAGGGACTTGTGAACTAAAATGGACACCCCATGCTTCACGGACGAGTAGGAGCTGTGCACCTCGAAACCCCCCCAATCCCATTTCAGTTTGCAAGCTCCAGCATGCGAAAGCTTTGTTTCCTGGAGGAACGCCACTTTGGCTCGGAGTTTTTTCAGATGGGACATAATTTGTTTACATTTAATAGGAGAGTTCACCCCTTTAACAATCCAAGTAATTAATTTAAGGTTATCCATTAGGTTTGTGACAAAACTTGGGTGTTATGGTCCGATATGCAGAGCCATTGTGGGAGGGCTCCAGGAAACCCAGTTTACTGCACTGCTCCCTATTTAGGGTCTTATACAATGGTTGTACATTGCACCTTATACACATTTGAGCCCATCTGGGGCAACTATACACACTCTTACATTTCAGCTTTCTTATGTACCATGCTTTGTTGTTTTTTAGGACCAGTTGTCCAGAACTCTGCATCTCAGCTGCATTGAAACAGCAGATGTGGCAATCCACAGGGATTACCAAGCGTAGATGCGGGTTCGAGCGTAGTCTCCCCTCCCCTCCAGACAAGGTTTAAACATTTAGCTGAAGGACACCGACCTTGGTGTCAAATAAGTATAACATCAAAGGTAAATAAGCAACAGCTATAAACCAGCTTAAAGTCAGAACAGTAAATTCAAAGTCTTTGCGTTCCTGTGTGTTCAGGTGGGGGTTAAAAGAAAAGAAAACCCCACCTTCCCCTGCAAACCTGTCTTACCCAGATTAAATAAATGAGAAGAGGCTATAGGGAGGTACACATGGAGGATGGGCAAGAGAAAAGGAGTGACAAAAAGTAGATAGTGGAAAGAGGAAGACCGCAGCTGCAGGCAAAATAAAAAAGGCCCCCATGACCATATGATCTGTGCCATCTACCTGGTAGATCCAAATGGGCAATGGGTAAGAATAGGTGAGCAGGTCCCAGTATGGCTAGAAGATATGGGACAAACAATTAGGTAATCTATATCCCTATGACTGCACTGCCCTGGGCTGGGGGTTGATGGGAAGGCAGCTAAAAACGAGATACACTGGGTCACCTTAACCTCATCCACCCCTGGCCCCCCACCAGTATACTATCACAGTGTTTGCAGAGGCCCATAGGAGTAAGAATAATAAAAACCCCACAACCGGACAACATTATACAGTGGGTGAACACCCCATCAAACCTTTGGTAGCAGCTAGTCAAGTTAGCATCTCGCCCTTATAACGCCCCTGCATCCAGAATTGTGAGGAAAAGATTGCAAGGCACTTTAAAGCAAGTCAGAGGGCGGGGCTGTCAGGCCTTAGCAGAGCTCTGGCCTGTTGGAAAAAGCCACCCCATCAGTGGCATAGTTAAGGAGCCAGGTTCGGCAAGTTCATCGCCAGGCCGAGCAGTGGGCCTGCATCAGTCCACTCGACCTTCCTGTGCACCTCAGCGGTCACCATCATCGTGGACCCTACAATCCCTGACACCTCTCCAGTAAGTAGGCCTGAGGTATGGGGATTTTTCCAGTGGGTGGAGGGGTTTGGAGGCAATTAGTAGTATCTTGTCCCCCGGTAGCGCTGGAGCTTGGGAGATAATTCCACCATCGGGTCTTGGAGGAGTTGCAGGGGGAGTACCTGCTACCAAAAATCCTCCTTCCACATCGCTGATGTTGAGCCCTTCTTCAATGGACTGCCTGCGGTCTCTGCGAGATGCTACAGGTAGGGTAGGGTAGGGTAGGGCTTCTGTCTGCTTTCCCCCTGTGGCCAGTTCCTCTTCTGTGGTGCTTCTTTGCTTGTGAGTGACATGCCTCAGGAGCAGCCTGAGATACAGGCCCTTTTTTGTCACTCCAGGGTGGAGTAGCAGGTGGACATGGTGCTTTTTCAGGAGTGGTGTCCATACTCAGAGGTCCCCCATGCCTGGAAGGGCCTGCTAGAGAGGACTCTGGCCATGACCAGAGGGTAAACTGTTCGGCAGCCTCAGGGTCCAAGAAGGAATGAGGGACCCCGTTTCGTTCTATGTGCAGGACTGCCGGATAACGAAGGCTGTATGGCACCACCTTCAAGGCCATGAGGGTATGCCAGGCCCGGGGTAAACTCTCTACAGCAGGCAGATGGTGCTGAGGAGAAACCTGGAAACATTTGAATCAGGTGACCCTGCCATTGTAGTGGGTCTCGCTCCCAGGCCAACCACAGAATTCACTCCTTAACTTGAAATCAAAGGAATTTGGCCAGAATTGGTCTAGGACACTGCCCTGGCTTTGGCTGTGGGGCCAGAAAGCGGTGGGCCCTCTCAATTTCAATCGGTGCTGGCCATTGGCTGTGCAGGATAATAAGTAACACTTGTTGCAGGAAAGCAATCGGGTCACGGCCCTCATCCCCTTCGGGGAAACCCACGAATCGCAAGTTGTTGCGCTAACCTCAATTTTCAAGGTCGTCCACTATGTCAGTAAGATGCTGGATGAGTTTATCTTGCTCATCCAGCCTATGTTCGAGGAAGTCCATAGCACTCTGTTGCTGGGCTATTTGTTTAGAATTGTCCTCCAAGGCCTGAGAGAGTTGAATAATGTTTGCTTTATTTTCAGTGACTTGTGTGGTTAACTCCCCACTTCTGGCTAATAATGTGGTGAACATCTTCAGTATTTCCTTTAGGTCTCCCACGGCCGAAGTCACATCAGAGTTGCAGGCCATGGTGTGCTGCAGAATCCATGTGGATGCCGATCGCAGCTAGATGGGAGGATTGTTGATGTCGTTTGGTGAGTGTTTTTTTTTTTGTAATCCGTTACAAAAAAGGGTTTGAAATTGTCCCGCAGGGTTGTGCAGTCTGGTGCTGTGCCAAAAGTTTGAATTAGGCACAGAGTCAGTCCAGGATAATGTAGGATGTCCAGAGGGTGAAGAGAGCTGTGGATTTAGGCTGTCTCCATGCTGGCCTCCAAGCCACGCCCCTCCCCACCTTCAATTTAAGCACATTAAGTTGTGCTTGCATTCTCACCATCTAAAACTGCTTGGTGTACTCCATTATTTCTTTTATTATTCAGAACACAAAGATCACGTCCTCTTCAGCCTTCTCATTCCTAGGTTGAAGAAGTATGGCCGACCATTTCACACAGCTCCCCACCACCACTCCCACCCCCCAACTGCTAATCAGCTTGGTGGCCCTGTGCTGAATCCACTTGATCCCTTCAATGTCCCTTCTGTACTGTAGTGACCAGAAGTAGATACTGAATTCTGACAAAGCTCAGAGATGTTAAGCAAAAACAGAGAAAGATGGTGACGTGGGTCTACAGCTTCACAGCTCTACACTCCAAACGATGAAGTTATTACATGGTGCCATGCCTACAAATCAGTACATAAATACTAACTTCAGAGACTCACCATCAACTTCATGAACATTTTTCAATCAAAACTGGATACATTTTTTAAAAAAGGAAAGAAATTCAATTTGAAAAAGTGTCTTTAATAATACAGTATTCCAAAGCAGTAGACAGGCCATGGAGAACTACATCATGCATTAGGGAAGCACAGACTGAGGGAGGCTATGGAAAGCACTGGAAGGCTGCGCAGAGAGCCAGAGAGAATGTGAAGCACCAAGAGGTTTTAATTTTATTTATGTATCATTTGGAAATACCTTTGCACATAAGTGCTTTTTTCAAAGGTTCCACATCAAAATCTGATTAAGTAAGCAATAAGACATGACAGGGTGTGTGTGTGTGTTGTGCTGTTACAATGCACACCCAGGGCATTGGTAGGCATGATGCCACAGGTGGAGTGCCTTCTGCCCCTGGGTGTTCATTGTGACAGCACAATGCATGAATCCCGTAGTGTGTTACTGTACTAATGAACTTGCCCAAAAAATTACTAAGACTAAGCTTAAAAATATAACACTGACACAGATGTGAATTTTACACATCAATAAATATTTATTTACTGGGTGAAAAGCAGTCCCAATGGGGAAGGGGGGCAAAACAACAAATTGAGATTTAACTTCAGTAGCACTGCTATGAGTTAGAGGAAGCAAGTTTATTTATTTATTTAAGTTTAGGATTAATACATTTTAGTCCAAGACTCTTTTTCAAAGGTTTCAAGTCAGTCAGAGACAGTGTATAGGATACTACAAACAACATACAAACATAGTTCCACAAATGATGCACTGTACAGATAAATGCATCAAGTTTACACAAGCTAGAGTTACATTAAAACACAGTTCTGGCACTATAGCCTAGCAGCACTATTAGAGCGCAGTATTATTTAGTATGAAATGCTTAGGACAGTCAGTAAGGAAAATCCTAGCTGCCGAGGAAGTGCAGTAAAGACAATCAGAGATCACAGAGATCCCTTTGAGGAGGCAAGGAATTGAATTTGGGGTGGAGCGACCTGAAACAGGCTTTGTCAGTAGTATACAGCAGGAAATAAGCAGTGGGGAGAGGTGAGTTGAGTACAGGGATGGGGAGGGGTGTAATGGGTGTGGTATTCTGCAGGTGGACTTACAGTGTTGGGGAGTGAGGGAGAGTGGTTTTGGCAGAGTTAGAAGTGGGGATAGGGTAGACAGTGAGTAGGTGGAGATGCAGCAGGTTGAAGCTGGTGGGGTTCATCGTGGTGCGTTAGATAAGGCATCCACAGACCTTTTCGGATTCTAGGTGGCAGCGAAGTCCTTCCTTTTTGTTCAGAATAAATAAATATTTATTTCAGTTCTTTTCTGGAGGTTGTTCTGCATCACTTTGTCATCCTCATGAAACAATTCAAGCAGAGTTGAATCATTCAGCGGTTCAAATTGAGAAGCTGGTGCAGCAGTTCTGACCCTGTATCTAGCTGCAGTTAGTGTGTGTGAAAAAAAACAAAACAATGGCTGCTGTCTGAAATGTCAAGATTCTGAAACTGCTCGTTGATATTCTAGATTAATTTTTACCTTTGCACTGTGCTCCCACAATGCATGGCTCTGAGCCAATCAGGACCCATTTCATAAACTAAAACAATATAACACAAAAACATGCAAGTTACAAGTCAATTATCTACAACTACAGCAAGCTTGTTCAAGCTAATACATGAAATGATCTTGTCTAAGTTAGATGTTTTAAATATCGTTTTTGGTAGATCATTCAGCCAATCGGTAGCCCTTACAGAAAAAGAGCAGTGACCCTGTCTTGGTCTGCAAAAGGGTTTTGTTAATCTAGTTCTAGTCATACTCCAAGTATGGTACTGGTTGTCAACAAAGTAAGGCAATTTTTAATACTGGGTGTTGGGGGGGGGGGGCGATTCCCAGCAGGGCCTTTTTCCATGTTAACAGATTTATTCAAGGCCACACCCTACGAGACACTGGTGGACAGTTCAGTGATTTGCTTGGTCATAATACAATATGAAGTGATGGTGGTTGTGGTATTTCATGTGTTGCCTAAAAAATGGTGACACATCATACAAACCAATCTCTAAATCAATTATATTTCATCCACGTCGTTCAACCTTTTTTGCCCTTAGAGTTGGACTGGCCCACCTGGATACCTCAAAATTTCCAGGTGCCACCTTCTAAACTCTGAAATAAACTGCAGTTACCATTTATTTTCCAATTCAATTGGGTATTTGGGGCACTGTGAGAAAATGTAAGATGTTAACACAGAGCTAGTATATCAAATTTAAGTGGAATATTGATATGAGTGTGCAACCCTGGGCCTTCCCCCATTTATTTTTGGGATGGGTCCATGTTTCAACTTTCCTGGTGGGCCACCTAAACTCCAGTCTGCCTTTGTTTGCCCCTTAAAGAGCCCCTTTACTGGCATATCCAAGGCAAGTCAGTGTGAAGACTTGCCTCCCCGGAGTTGATCCATACATGAGGTATAATTTTTAAAGCCACAGTTTATGTAAGGGAAGGGATCATATTTTGGCTCTGTGGAGCCAAGCTGTCAATCCCTTCCACTTCCTTGTCTTCAGCGCTGCCCCCACGCTAGCATGTTTTGTGACGTAATTATATGGAGAGAGCAGGGGCGTGCACTATAGACTACTATAGGGGCTGTTTTTTTTTGGTTCTTAGGTTCAGGGTTTCGATTCAGATAACCCAAGGCCACCGCTCAACTAACAAAAGAGCCTTTTTAGTTGCACAGTGGCCTTGATTTCTCCGAATTAAAACCCTGAACTATTAAAAAACAAGACATTAAAGTCAGCCCCAACTAATCTATGAAAGCATCACCATGCTCT
Source organism: Neoceratodus forsteri (assembly GCA_016271365.2). NCBI lineage: Eukaryota > Metazoa > Chordata > Ceratodontiformes > Ceratodontidae > Neoceratodus > Neoceratodus forsteri. The sequence goes on from CM028134.1 coordinate 495,805,351, forward strand.
CCATATAATACACCATAATTGGTGCTAGTGTGGGGGTGGTTTCTGAAAACAAGGAAGTGGAAGGGATCGGCGGATCAGCTCCATGGAACCAAATATGATACCTTCCCTTCCATAAACCGTGGCCCTAAAAATTAAACTTTATGTATGAATCAGCTCCGGGGAAGGAAAGGCTTCTTACCATGTTAATAAGAGCTTTGGATACAAATGCAGGGGAAGGTGCTCTTTAAACAACACACTATTTTTGAACATCTTTCACGTACATGTAGCTCATAATATAAGGAAGAGAGACTAAATGTGGGCTAAATCAAAATCTAAGGATCGAAGATCAAAACAATGGAAGGAAGTACTTTTAATTTCACAAAGTTACTGTCAATCAAAAATTTAGTTGTGTAAGGTACGTCACACCGTATGTTTTCTTTAGAAAAACATAGATAAATGACAGCAGAAAAGGATCCGGTGCCCCATCCACTCTGCCCACCCTAACTACCATACAAAGGCCCTAAGACCATCCCTCCACCTCACCTCTGCCCTCTTCTCACTTACTATGGCCATGTGCTTGTCCCACCCCACTTTGAAGCCACTCAACTGATCTGATAATAACCACCTCCTCAGGCAGTCTGCTGCACAAGTCCACTACTCTTTGGGTAAAATAATGCTTATGGACACCCCACCTGAATCTTCCTCCCACCAGTTTCAGTGAACTCCCACATGTACCTGCGTTCATTTACAAACCACCCTATTCATCATGTGCAGGTACTTATATGGTTCTGTCATGTCCCCCTCTCCCACCTAGTTTCTAGGGTGTACATGTCGCCTTCCTGCAGCCACTTCTCATTTGCCCCCCCCCTTCCCTGGATTATTTTAGCTACCCTTTGCTGCACCACTTCCAAGTTCGTGCAGTCCTTACGCAGGTATGGACTCCAGAACCTAGTGGAAGGATCACATCCTGGCTTCTGCTGTTCATTTCCCTCCTTATGCATCACAACAGCTTGTCTACGTTCCCCACAGCAGTAATGCAGTGTGTTGTGGATTTCAGATTTTCCCAATATTATATCCCCAAGGTCTTTCTCTTTTTTTGTGTGCTTTCCAGTCCCCCCCCCCCAATTGCGTAGTGCATTCTCACCCCCTCCCAGGGCATTACCTTTACTTTTTTATTTTCTTTGCACATTAAAGCTCAGCTGCCAGATCTTAGACCATTGCACTAGTCTACCCAGGAACTCCCTTAATGCCCCAATTCTCTCCTCAGTGTCCATCCTCATGCAGATCTTAGTGTTGTCTATGCAGAGGCCGATCTTTCCCTGTATGCCGACTCGTATGTCGCATATCAATATGTTTAAGAGAATGAGGACAGGACTGAGCTCAACTCTGTACCTGCAACACTGTCCTGTTGAGAGCTTTGTTTTCTTTTGTTTGTTTTTTTCTTTGTGGTCTAGGGAAACATAATATGCACTTCCAGTGACAGGTGATACGGCAATTCAGAGGAAAACTTTCCCCGATGAGAAAGGGTGGAGATTTGTGTAGTTTGGTTCCAATCATTAGGGGGAGGGGAGTACTTTGACTGCTACAGTACTTGGTATGGGATAGCAGATACAGTATGTTCATTCAACAGAGGATACAAATTTTGACTGAGCCTCTGCTGTCACAATATGAAGCAGCACTTTCCTCATTAATGAAGCAGCTTTCTAGGACATTGCCTTTTCTGTAAACCTACCATTCATAAAGTACAATTCTCATCTTTTCTTTCGTGGGGGGGCTTTACTCTTCTTGTGATCCCACTCCACGTCTGATTCAGCACTGCCCATTAGGAGTGGAGTAGTACAAGAGCAGAATAAAGCTGTAACAAACACAAACACTATGCCCAGCCCTGTGGCCCCAGTGGTGCACACCCTGCTCCCCTGTGAGCAATCCAGGATTGTGCTGTGGACCAATCCCACTGTCCTGAGCTTACGAAGCATTGGGAATGCTACAGAGGCAACATTCTCAGCCTCTATGGGTGTGGGTAGACTACTATCTCCTCACTCTTCCAGTGCCTCCTATGCAGGGGATGAGGCTGCAAAGGATGTCACTGGTGGCAGTCCAGCTTCCTGCCTTTCACTGGGGATACTACATTGCTGTCAGCATTGCCTGGGTGATGGGAGGAGCAGCTAGGGTTAGCACCCTTTAAGAAGCCCAAAGTGGGACATTTCTTACTGAAACATGATTTTTCAAAGGACAGTACGTAACCTTGACCAATGCAAGACTTGTTTTCTCTATATAATCAGAATTAAGGCTAAGTGCAGTAGTTTCTTAGTTGCTTCCATTGTTTCTTATCATTTTAATGTGTTTTAGTTAAGGTGTTATAGTTTTCTGCAACATTTAGTGGAAATTCAGAAAATATTTTTTCTACTATAAAATCAGGACATTTAGTGTTTTTCATGTTTTTTTGTTTTTTTTTGCAGGACACTGCTGCCCAAATCAGGACTGTCCTGCGAAAATCAGGACAGGTGGTAACCCTAGGAGCAGCTGTAAAAGAAGAAAAAGGCTACCTGCTTGTGTAAATGGCACCACCATCCCCTCGCCACCCCAACTTCCTCTGGTTTACACAATGAACTCTTGTTTGACTTGGATGCCCTCCTTGGCCCTGGGGCCTGTTATTTGTGGGGGCTTTCCCGTTGGGTGTTGCTAGTCGGTAGATGCTGTATCACATCTGGTCAAAACCAGGCATCCTGTGACGCTGGCAGGTAAGAGGCAAGTTATAGCTAATTCAGGAAAGTGGAAGAGGTAACATGGCTGGCAAAGCATAAACAATAGATAAATATTTTGAAAATGACTCAGTAAAACTTATTCATGAATATCGGGTCGGGTATAACAAAGCAAAATAAGTGCTTCATGAATACCACTGTGTCTTTAAGAACCAGCTGCTTTTAACCGTGGGAAGAAAGCACGTGAACTCCACATCTCGCAACATAGTAACAACAACTTTATCTCCTTGTTGCAATTTGGGGAAAACACTAAAATGGCAACAGGTCGAACAACGCATTAAATGGAAACCTTCCGTGAGCTCCGCAGGGATGGGGTTTTGTGATGCAGATGCCTAGCTGTTGAAGTTGCCGCTACTAGAATAGGGCGACCTTCGCAGACAACAGCGAGACACTCTGAACTTTGCAGAGTTCATCCCTACGCAACTGTCTTAAGTGAACCCTTAATATGGCATACTGTGTTTAGAAAAATCACTACCATCCGAAGCTGCTGTACCGTAAAAATAAATCGCGTTTTCCAGTAAAGTTTATAAACAGACTCTCAAGTGATCGGTTCATTTCTTTTCAGATCAGAACCCCAAATTCACAAATTAAACCCCTGCCACTGCAAATCCCACTGAAAACACGGATCGCCGACCTTCAGCATGTTTTTACGGACTGTTTTGGTAGTACGAAACTGCCTGAGGGGCTTCTGAGGTCAGTGCATACAAGACCCGAACAAAAAGTCTGCCAGAGTAAACATTTCAGATCACAGCAATCTCGTCCAATCTTAACAGGAACCATACTTTCTTTATTTACCTTGAAGATTCTGCACTCGGATGTCGCTAATCTGTCCGATCAGCTCCTCCCGTTGAAACCAGTCCCACTCGTGTCCTGCCATGGGGATACCGGGCAAACTGAAGAAGTCTTGCTCGGGGGCAAAATGCTGCTAGCTCCCGGTTCTTGGGCAGATTGCTGCGGCGGGGGGAGGGCTATCCTTGACTACACTAGTGCAGGGACCACCTCCGCGTCCATGTGGGCGAGCAGCAGTGAGGCGGCCTGTCTACAGGGTTTAGTTTGGGGGCAGCTTCGGTCCGCAGTTGTTTGATCCCTTAATGATCATGTAAAGTTGGATCGAGTGCTTCATGTTGGTTTGTGGTGGCTAGTCATCCGTGCGGTGACGCAGCTGCAGGTTTGGCAGCCGACGCACTGTTAGACAGGGGCAGGCAGAGAGACACCTGGTTAATATTTACTGGCAGCAGCAGCAGAGAGAAGAGCACACCCACATGCATCAGCCACAACAGAGAAACTCGGCGTAAGGAGAGAGTGAGGCTGCTAACGATCGCTGCTCCGTCTCCAACAAGGAGAGTTACTCAAAAACCGCAAAAAACAATATGTGTGCGAGTGATACTTTTTGTTAATAAAATAACACCCGACTGCTGTGACCGAGACGCGCGTCAGTACAAAGCATTGCAGCCGGAAACTTTGGTAACTGTTTGATCTTAATTGTATGCATCGCAGAGACAACATAAGCTGGTCCATTAGAAGGACTGTAAATGCAAGGGGACAGAGCAAGTAGCATTGGTGGAAGGAAGAAAACCGGCCCACCCCGTCATATCCTTGTGCCTCAGAAATCCGGGCAACAGCAGGGGAAAATTACTAAAATTAAGCACACGTATTTAAAGAGCCACCGACGCCTCCTGAAGAACTTTAAAAAACAGAATTGTTGGACACAAAGCAGCTTATATTTCTCATCGGCTGTGTATTTCTTATCCCCATTACTTATTACTGAGTTCGTTTGCCTCAAAAATAAGATACTTGTTTCTTGAGGGTTCATCAGCTCCTATTGCTTCTGCCCAATCTGAGCATACCTCTCAACTGTCCCACATTAGGAGGAACAGTTCCTCAGTTTACCTCACAAAAGCCCGTTGCTCCACATTGAAATGGTCTATCCCACATTGCATGCTAGTATTTAAAAGATAAAATCCAAACAATAAATGTGAAAAATGCATTGTTCAATGAACGGCTAACTTTGTGAACATGAAAACGTACATTCCTACTGTGTTCTAGACAGCTGTCTCCATGATTTGACAAGGTGTTCCACATTTTGCCTTGTTGTTCCACATTTTGAGAGGCAGTGTTCCACATATGGGGGATGGAAGTTTGAGAGCTATGACATGATGTCATAATAGGAGGCAGAGGGTCATAATAAATGGGGTGCCATCCAGAGAGGGCAAGGTCTCAAGCGGGGTCCCTCAGGGATCAGTGCTGGGGCCACTACTATTCAATATATTTGTAGGGGACATTGTGGAGGGCCTTGGGGGGGGGAGTATGTTTGCGGGCAATATCAAAATCTTCAACAGGGTGGACACGCAGGAAGGGGTGGAACAAATGCAGAGATTTGGGGAGACTGGAGGCATGGTCAAAGAGGTGGCAGCTTGCATTCAATGCAGAAAAATGTAAAATCATTCATCTTGGCTACAGAAATCGGAGCGGGGTACTGTATGGGGCCAGAGATCTGGAGGAGATGGAACTAGAAAGGGACCTAGCCATCATTGTATACGGGGACCTGAAGGTGGAAAGGCAGTGTGGGAGTGCAGTGGCCAGGGGGAGTGGAATGCTGGGATGCATCGGAAGGGGGGTCACCAGTAGAAATAGGGAGGTCATAGTACCCTTGTACACCCATCTAGTTAGACTGCAGTTAGAGTACGGAGTCCAGTTCTGGAGGCCATACCTCAGGAAGGATGTGGGGAGGCTAGAGCAGGTTCAGAGGAGAGCGACAAAAATGGTAAAAAGGTTAAGCCACCTATCCTATGAAGAAAGGTTGAGTGATCTGAACATGTACTCCATGGAACAGAGAAGGGGAAGGGGGACATGAGCGAGACTTTCAAATACCTTAAGGATACAAACAGGGTGCCAGGGGGGAGCATCTTCAAGATGAAGGGAAATCAGAGGACGAGGGGGCAGTTTGGGGGTAACATTAGGAAATACTATTTCACAGAGAGAGTGGTGGAAAAGTGGAACAAACTCCTAGAGGCAGTTGTTGTAGAGGAAACAGTGGAGGGATTCAAAAGGGCATGGGACAACCACAGGGGAGTGTTAAGGGGGTTGGGGGCACAGGTACAAGCAGATAGCTGGACAAATGGGCAGACTTGGTGGGCCTTGTTTCAGTCCTTTTCTGCCATCACACTTTCATGAATCTATGAATCTACTCTGCTTGTGACATCACAGTTATTCCCATGGCAACAAACTGTGATGTAACAACAGGGCATTATGATTTTAAGTAGGGAACATGCTATAGAGGCAGATTAACTGAGAGATAAAGATCTTGTTTTTGTAGGAATTTCTTCATAAATAATGAAGAGGTGAAATCTATACAAGGTATATGAAATACAAGCTGGCTTGTGTCTAATTATGTTTTCCAAAGTCTTCCCAAAGGTGTCAGCTGCTCTTTAAGATATAATATCAGCCAATTAAACTGCTACATGCGGCTTTGTAGAAAAAGCATGCGGTGAAAGAGAAATAGATCACTAATATGTGACACTTTTTTGTATTAAATCTGTGTGCTTCAGTGGCAGGAGTGTCAACTTTAAAAATGAAAATTCTGAGGCAAAATTAGGGACAGTTGAGAAGCATGCTGTAAGGTAAAAAATGTACTAATTGTATTCCTCCCCCCCCCCCACACACACACCACAAACTACACTGATTAAGGAGCAGAGAACTGTGAAAAGTGATCGGAGGTTCAGATTCACTGTAGTCATGTACTGTGTGCACGAGAAAGCCATTTGCTTTCCCAGAGCTTCGTTATCGCTCACCCAGTGTTGGAATTACACTTTGGAAGCTGGGGACCTAGCTTTAAACTGACTCCCCCTTCCTATTATAAGTCAAAGGCAGTGAGGCTTGAGCTCCCAGGGCTCACTTCAGAGCTAGGGGGCTGAGCCCTGGCAAGCCCCCCTGCAATTCCAACACTGCTCCAACCTGTAGAACTGGGTAGAATCTGTGTCCACTAGGTAAATTAATAATAAAAAAAAGATTTACTAATAATTTAAATGTTATTAAAAGTTTTGCTATTAATTTAAATGTTCTTTTAAAATAGTTCATCTCTATCATGGCCAGTCTTCATTCATCCTAAACGAGCCATAACTGTTCCTCACTTTGCTCATGTTTCAAAGGAACACTTCTCACTCCTTTGATGAGAATAAAAAAAATTATAAAACGTATTCTGGCTCATTTCCACCCACATAAAATGTAACAAAGACTATTCTCTTTTCAAAAAGTGACAGACAACATGAGTATATTTGAATGTTAATTATTATGAGTGGGAACCGACACTGTGCTGAAATAAAGCTGTTGTATCTGTCATAGCCATCAACAAGTCACACCTCAAGCAGGTTATGGTGAGGAGCAAGATAAGTTCAAAGGGCTGGGCTGAACTTGTTACCCTTCAAAGAGAGGCAGGAGTGGTACTTCCAGTCAGAATGCCAAAAATGTTTTTGAAGTAAGCGGTGGTCACAGGAAAAGGACACACAGAGGTTTGAATCTACAAAACAATAATGTACCATCCTAAATAATAGAGTATACTTAGCTACAGACAGATAGATAGACAGACAGACAGACAGACAGACAGATAGATAGATAGATAGATGGAAACTTTATTTATATAGCGCCTCTCCCTGGAGGCTCGGAGTGCTGTACACATATTTAAAACAACCCTTCAATAAATGAAAACAAACTTTGCAACAAACTTTACAGCAACACCTTGCAGAGTAATTAGCAGTCTAAAAATGTCCTATCACATTTAGTTTAAAACATGACAGTCAATATTCCAGATCATAATCAAGATTGACTAAGAAAGCTTTTAACCCTTTTTTTAAAGATTTCCACCGAGGTTGCCTCCCATAGATAAACTGGTAGTGAATTCCATCGGACTGGTGGGGCAACAGAAAATGCATGCTGTCCAGATTACCTCAACCTAGCCCTGGGAACCACCAGGAGGCAGCCTTAGGAGGAACGAAGAGCACAAGCCAGGCGGTGAGGAACCAAGAGATTTTGCAGGTAGTCTGGTCCCCAGCTGTGCAGGGCTTTATAGGTTGGTAATCCGACCTTGAAGGCAATCCGTCATGTTATCAGCAGCCAGTGCAGTCCACAAAGGATTGGCGTGATGTCAAACCTTGAAATCCCAGTCAACAACCTGGCCGCCATATTCTGCACCAGGTGCAGACAGTGGAAATTGCCTCTAGACAGCCCCAGGTACAGAGCATTGCAGTAATCCAATCTAGACAGAATGAAGGCATGCACCAGAGTGGTCAGGTCATCAGCTGGTATCAGGGCCCAGATCCAGGTAATGTTTCTAAGATGGTCAAAGGCACTTTGGACACTGGCCAACACCTGAGCATCAAGTGTCAAGCCATCATCCAAAACCATGCCTAGGTCCCTGGCCTGCATGGAGGGTATCAAGGGAACACCTCCCAATATAATACCAGGATCATTCCCTAACCGTCTCCCATCTCATTGATGACCAAGATCCACTACCAGTACCTCCATCTTGTCTGGGTTAAAGTCGTAGCAAGTTTTCAGCCATCCGGTTCTGGATCCCATTTAGGCAGCTGTTAAACACGGAGGCTGCCATCTGTTTTCCAGGTGCACAGGACAGGTATAGCTGGGTATCATCAGCATAACAATGAAAATCCAGCCCATATCACCTAATAACGTATCCAAACTGCAGCATGTACACCGTGAATAATAGAGGTGACAGGACCGACCCTTACAGAACTCCACAGTGCAGAGGGATTGGACTAGATGAGGATAATCCCATCATCACCACCCTTTGTACTCTGCTCATGAGGTGAGACCAAAACCAGTTGATGACATTACTGGTTAGTCTGCACCAGTTCCAGAGTCAATCCAGTAACACCTCATGATCCACGGTGTCAAATGCCACAGGGAGATCAAGGAGGACAAGAATGGTACACTCTCCCCTATCTCTCACTATCAGGTGGTCATTTAGCACCTTTACCAGGGCAGTGTCCATGCTATGCCCAGACCTAAACTCAGACTGGAAACACTCAAAAGTGGCAGAGGAGGTGAGATGAGTCTCAAGCTGGATGGCCACCACTTTTTCTAAAACCTTCCCTAAAAATGGGAGGTTTGAGACTGATGTATAGTTGCTGAGATGCTCCAGGTCCATTGAGGTTTTTTTCAAAAGGGGTTGACCAAGGCCTCTTTCAAGGCACTAGAAAAAAACCCAGTCCCAAAGGAGCACTGGGCAATCTCAGCAATGACAGGTCCAGTCAGGCCAATGCAACTGACCAAGAGTTAAGCTGGTCCTGGGTCTAGATCGCAATAGGTTGGTCACAGCTCCAAGACTATCTCAACTACCTCATCCACTCCAACTGGATCAAACTCACCCCATACAAGAGGGGTACCCCACCACATCCTCAGTCTGATCCTGTAAGCTCTTTGGGCAGCACTGGAGGAGATCTCAGCCCTGATAGCGGACACTTTGTCGGCAAACAACAGAGCAAACTCCTCACACCTCGTGCTAGAACTTGCTCCCCCAGTATGAAGACAGGTTGGATGTAACAGTCTGTCCACCATATGGAAGAGCTGGGCTGGTCTGTTCCTTGGCATAGCAATCTCTCTTGACAAAAAAATCTGCCTTCTTTCGGGAGATTGCCTTTTGATAGTCACCGTAATATGATCTCAAAGCCAATTTGCCCCCCCCTCCCAAATCAGGCCAGACCTCTTCCAGTGCCATTCCAACCTCTGGCCCTTAATCTTTAACTCCCTTATTTCCACATCAAACCAAGGGGGCCTCCAGTGAGTAGATAAGGGCCAGACAAAAATGAGTGCAATAGAGGCAAAGGCCACAGCAATGGCCATATTGTAGCCCGACATTCCCTCCTCTGCACCCATCACGCATGCAGTTTCCACACTCGATAGGTCCAGAACTGCCTGTAGCCCTACTGGGGACAATCCATGCAAAAGGCAGTATCAGATCATCTCAACAGAGGATGGACCTTCGGGGGGGGGGCCAAACATGAACCTCATGGTGCTATGATCCAACCATATGACCGGATCAATCAAGAGGTCATCAACCCCAAGACCCAGTGTGAACACCAGGTCCAGTGTGTGGCCATGCGCGTGGGTCACTGAGGTAACAACCTACAACAGGCCCAGGGCTTCCATACACTGCAGGAGGTCATGACCAAACACTGAGAGCCCATCGTTGACTCAAGCATTGAAATCCCCCAGAATTAACCATCCAAGGGATTCCAACACTAGGCCAGTGATGAAGTTCCAGATCTCCTGCAGGAACTCCTTCTCACCACCAGGTGGTCAGCAAACTAGAAGGATCCTGTAGCTAATGCCAGGACCCCCCCTCCCCCCGCATGGCAACACTCTCAAATGACCCAGTAGAACCTACTGGTAACATCGTGAGGCCCACGCTGACATTAAAACAAGTGGCTACTCCCCCGCCTCTGTGATCCTTCCTCAGGGTGTGTATCATGCAGTACCCAGCTGGAACCACTGCCTCCAAAATCGAGGCAGTATTCTCATCCATCAGGTCTCCGTTATGCAAGCCAGGTCTGCCAAGGAAACTGAGAATACTACAGGAACTATAAAGGCAATTTAGAAATGGCAAAGGCAATCATACCTTATATAAAGCTATGGGAGATAGTTTGTAATTACTATTTAGCAGTTTGTAATATACTTAGTTATCTGCTACTCAATAAAATATAGTGTTCTGTGACTGTAAGTGGCTTATAATGTATGGTGGAACGTTGTTATGTGTTGTTTTTTATCTTTTCCTCATGTTGTTATGCCATCGATGTGACGTGATGAAGTTGTTAACCCGTCGATAATACGTCACATCGATGGCATAACAAAAAAGGAATTCAGACACGCGTTAAATTCCAAAAGCAGCACTGCTAGCCACGCGATTCATAATCAGCTGCAACTGTCAGATTCGCAATTGCCAGAAACCCAAAAGCACACACAAAGAAAATGGCAGCAGCAACATTCTCCAAGCCTCTAAGCGAGGAACGTAAAGCATTTATAGAGGATCAGCAAAACAAAAGGACCTTAAAAAAAAACAGAATCAGATGTAAAGCTGTTTAGATCCTACCTGGCAGACGCGTGGGAGGCTTACACAATCGGAGACATACCTGTAGCCGAACTAGACGTCCTGATAGAAGACTGCATCTATAAAATCAAAAGAAATGATGGAACCGATTACGAGCCATCAACTCTGAGGGGGATTTTAGGCAGTTTAGATCGCTACCTGCTAAACATAAATTATGGCCACTTCATATTCCACAGCAATAAAAAAGGCCTCAGAAACAATTGCTACCTTGTCGGCTAAGCAGAAATTCCTCAAAAAGATGGGAAAAGGTAGCAAGCCCAACAGGGCAGAAGCCCTTTCACCCTCAAACATTAACAAAGCCCTTTCATCCTCAAACATTGACAAACTGTATGAAACAGGGGCATTAGGGCAACATAGCCCAGTGGCACTACTAAATATGCTGTTTTTTTAATAACGGGCTTTACTATGCCCTTCGAACAGCTGAGCAGTATGCGCTCAGATGGGGAGACCTTAGCCTGCAGAAGGACACAGATGGCTGCCAGTTCCTAGAGTACACAGAACGTCAAACAAAAACTTGAGCTGGCGACAACCCAAGGGACATTAGGGCAGTGAAGCCCAGAATGTATGAAAACAGTGAACAACCTGATAGAGACCCTGTAAAAGCACACAGCCTGTGTGCATCTCAAAGGCCACAAACCATGCTCACAGCTGACTCTCCCTTCTATCTGGCACCAAATTTATATTTCAAACCTGGCGTATCCATCTGGTTTAGGGCAATGACTCTTGGAGAAAATAAAATTCACTCCATGATGCAGATCATAAAAACATCTGCTGGACTGCCTCATGAAAAATGAATAACCAATCACTCAACCCGCAAAATGGCAATACATCAACTAGTGGACTGCGCAGTCCCCCCCACGGAGGCCCAGCAAGTCTCTGGCCATAAAAGTCTGCAGTCAATTAACAACTACAGCTTCATTTCAGAGGCAAAGCAGAAAAGAAATTCTGTTATTCTTGGCGGACACAATTTCTCTGACAACCAGCAGCCCTCCTCATCAAAATCTACTGCCCAATCAGTTTTGCAAGCAACCCCACAAGTAAACACAGCCAAGAAGCTGCCACTGTTCGCTCTGTCTGATCTTACAAACTTTAACTGTTCGGAGACAATTCTATATTACAGCATGGCAACATCACTGTAAATGTGAATAATTTTTTTTTGCACCACAGAAGCGAAAGCAAATCACAGTGGTATCAGACTCCTCATCTGAAAGTGACGATATCAAGGTAAGGTTTAATGTTATTCCCCCCATGTCTCCATACTGTCACCCTTAGTACATTTAAACTGCAATGCTAACCAGTTGTCCCTTTTTTTGTTTTGTCTCCCCGTTTCCCAGTAGATCTGAAGGAAAAATCGGTGAGTAGATTTTCAGACATTTGCTATTTGCAGCACAACCTCTTCTCACCCACTTTACAGCAAGGCTGATTGGATGCTACATGACATTCAACCCCAATGCCTGTTTTTTCGCTCCTCTCGTTCTGTTTAGCAAGATGAGGTGTTTTTTTTGTTGTTGTTGTAAATCTACTATGATAATACAATACTAAATGTAAACTGCTGTTAACAGTCTGAATAAAATTAAACGTGTTGAAATGAGCAATGCAATCTTGTTCTCATCTGTCTAAGGTAAGCTAACCACTGCTGTACTAAATGTGTAACTCATCATTCTCTGATGCACACGATGCCCATGCACTATAAAAGACAATGTATGGACATCGATGAACAACAACGCTAAGTGAGCATCTCGTGGTTCCCCAGGCAACCTAAGTAAACCTCTTGAGCTTTGCTCTCGAGGTTTACATGTGTTGCCAGGGGAACCACTCGATGCTCACATAGCATTGTTGTTCATTGATGCCCATACATTATCCTCTATATTTCTCACTTCTTTATGAAACTTAATGCTCTATGTAGCTTTAGCACTCCAAGCTTATAGTACTTTGTACATTTTAATGCTCTCAAACTTTAGTGCTCTAGACAGTATTCTGTGAATCATAAGGCCATAGAATTCTAGTATTCTAGTCACTTACTATTTTATGAATTCTTAAGACTCTCTTGTATTATGCTTTATAACTCCTGTGCTCTGCTCTGGTCAACCAGTGGTAGAACTCTGCTTGACTTGGCACTCATATCCTTCAGTTCAGGAGTTATTAGGAAACAGTTCGCTTTACAGTCTCAGAAGTTCAGGACAACTCAGATGATTCAGCATATTCACAATGCAAGGAATACAAGCCCCATTAGCACCGAAAGACCCCAGAGGGACTACCAGGGCATGGAAAAGCAAATTTTGCTGATTGAAGGTGAACTTATTGAGTAAAAGACCATGTAACATTTACTGGGGAGTGAAGAAGCAGACTCTACAGGATGAAGCAAGAACTCATCGGCTAAGAGATCAAGTGTAGACCACTTGGTATGTAAAGAAGCAAACTGTGGAGGCTGAAACAGGAACACATCAGCAAAAGATCATGTAATAGCTACCAGGGCATGAAGAAGCAAATTCTGCAGACTGAAGCAAGAAATTATCTGTTGAAATACCATGTTTGGGCCACTTGGATGTGGAGAAGCATACTTTGTGGGCTGAAGGAAAAACTTGCTGTTCCTTGGGAATAACAAAACAGGAGGCCAGCTATACCGTTTGACTGTAGGTGCACTGCTTAATCCTACACTCACAGAAATTGCTGAGGAGCAGGCACTGTGAGACTGGGAGAGCAGTAACTAACTGGATAAGTAAGTTCTTTCTTCATTTCCAGACTTTTATCAAGACTCTTGACAAGGCATCTGTGTGACAGTGAAACATTGAGTCGTCTCTGTTAGCCTGCCTGCCTACCTGTATATGCACATGAGCACTTTTCTGGAAATAAAGAAAGAAGTGGCACTGCAACTTACTTGTCCAGTAAGATATTGCTCTCCTAACAGTCTCAGAGTGCCTGCTTTTCAGCATTTTCTTTGATCCCTGGGAAATCTGGCCACTGGATCTCATCCTGAAAGATGCAGGTCCTGGAAAATGCTGGACTAGGAAGACAGTTACCCTGAAAGATGCTGATCCTCAAAAAGTTAGTCCTGGAAGATGCTGATCTTGGAAAGATGCTCATCCCGAAGAGAAAACTCTCACCTCACTGTGCATCAAAAGTCTTAACTGTTGAGCAGGGGTTGCTCCTGTACTACCTACCTCACTGATGTGAGTCCAGTGCCTGAGTTGTAGCATGGACACTGTAAGACATCTTCAGTTCAGTACACTGATCAAGCATACAGGTCCCCATCCACCAACATTTCACATCTAAATGCAAAAAAAAATGATTGTGGATGAGAACCTGTGCGCTTGATCATGCACTGAACAACATTAATAATTTGTAATTAAAGGATACTGCACTATAGCTGCGTGTGATGCCTCTGCTTTTTTCAAAGAGTAACGAGTTCCTGACTCCTTTAATGAGATCTGACAGTAGTTAATGCTGATGGCACAAGTGTGCATGTTTTGGAGCAGAATTTGTTGCCTGCAACACTGTAGCCTGCCCTAAATGACTCACACCCTACACTAGCTCAGTTGACCTCCCAGTTAGCTATTGATCCTTAGAGAGCACAAGTGGATGACTGATGTATAAGATGTGGAGGAAGATCCCTGCAATTCAACAGGATGGCATCCTGATGCTGCAAGGATGGATAGAAGAGGATTCTGCTACATCAACAGAAACACAGAAACAGAATGTGTCAGGAGAAAAGTACTGGTAGGCCCATCTGCTCTACCCTATTTTCCCTGCCTAACACTACACCCTGGACTCAGGTCACAAGTGTCCCTCCCTTATCTATATTTATTATACCCGTGTGCCTATCCCATGCTGCTTGAAGCTCCCCACTGTCTTCGCTGTTCCAGGCATCCACCACCCTTTTTGTGAAGTATTTCCACACATCCCTCTGAACACCCCCCCAGCTTCATGGCATGCGCAGTGGAGGAGCTAGAGGGGGGCTGCGGGGGTTGGTTGCCTCTCCTGGCTCCCCTAGTGTGAGTAGTGGTGCCCCACCACCATCTTTATTCACTGTGTGGTGCCCATTGTGAAGCCCATGATTGATTGAATGACCCCCCTCAAGCTCCCAAATGCTCACAAACCTGGCTCCACCACTAGGCATGTGCCCATGTTCTGGTGCTTCTCCTCATGTTTAAGAGACTCCCGTCTTGCAACTTGTTTACCCCCATGAGGTAGGTTTCTTGTACAACTCCTTGCACCATTTTGGTAGCCCTCCTCTGGAACACTTCCACTCTACTGTCCTTGTGGAGGTGCAACCTCCAGAACTGGCACAGTACTCCAAGTGGGGTCTCGCAAGTGAGCAATGCAGGGGCAGCACCATCTCTCTTCTCCTGCTGGAGGAGATCACCTCTGTGCACCCCGGCATCATGCTTGCTGCCTTGTTGCACTGCCCTGACATATTGAGATCATTAGATATGATCACCATAAGGTCCCTTTCTTGCTTGGTAATGGTAAGTACCTCCCTCCCCCAATCTGTACACAGCCCTTGCATTTTCCTGCCCTAGTTGCATGACTTTGCACTTTTTGGAATTGAAACTCAACTGCCACTCCCTAAACCACTTCTGTAGTTTCTGAAGCTCTCTTTGCTCTCAGTCCCCTCCTGGGTGCCCAACCTGTTGTAGATTTTTGTGTCATCCGAAAGAGACTCACTTTCCCCTCCAGCTCCTCCACAATATTACTTATGAAGATGTTGAAGAGGGCAGGGCCCAGTACTGATCCCTGTGGTACTCCACTGGTCACTCTCCCATCTTCAGAGTGACTGCCATTTACCACCACCCTCTACTTCCTGTCTTTCAACCAGTTTGATACCCAGCACACCACCTTCTCACCCACTCCAGGTTACTAAGTTGTTTTTTTTATAAGCCTCCTGTATGGAACAGTGTCATGTGCCTTAAGTCCAGATAGGCCACATCCACTGCTCCCCCTGATCCACCTCATTTGTTACAAATCTATGAGATTTGTCTGACATGACCTCCCCTCAGTGAAGCCATGCTGCCGGTGATCCTGCAGCCCATATGTCTCCAGGTACTCTATCAGTCTCCCTTTCAGCAGGGACTCCATTAAATTCCCCACCACTGATGAGTGACTGGTTTGTAGTTACTGGTCTCCTCCTGCTGCCACTCATGTGCATTGAGACCACACTGGCCCTCCTCCATTCCTCTGGAACCATCCCCCTGTCTCCACTGAGGTGCTAAATAGCATTGCCAGAGGGGCAGCTAGCACCGTGCTCAGTTCCTTAAGTACCGTTGGGTGAATCCTGTTCTTCCCGTGAGGTGGAAGGTCACTCAGAATGGACTGGACAATTCTGCACTGGGCAGCCAATAGCTGAGAATGCTGCAAAGGAACTTGAGAGGTAATGGACCATTGGCAAATGCCTCTCTGTTTCACAGTTCTTCCAGTAAAGGCTCGTTGAGAAGCATAGTTACTTTACATGGGCCCCTATGAAGAGATGCGGTGCTGTCTCTTTCAATATGCAGTTACCCTGGAATGTAGTCAAAAATCTTTCAGAACTTGCGCATACAGTTTTTTTCAATGAAAAGCAGTCTCTCATGATTATTTCCATGGAGTAACTTCCAGAAAGGGGCTTTGCATGCAAGCACTAGGTAGCTAGGCAGTCTTTAAACTCAGTGCAAGGAAGCCAGCGTGTCAAAACAGTGGTAGTGCTACCTTTCCTGAAGCCCGCAGCCTGAGTTCAAGAGTGAACCCAAGTCATTGGGGCTGACTGAGGGAAGGAGGATGGAGCATCTGATGGATTGCCATCCTCCCGGGGGGGAAGCTTTCATGGCCCTCCCTTTGACTGCCACCTAGCGAAGGCTAATTGGGAGAACGGCTGGGTCGACAGATGCAGAGAGGGTTGAGATGAAGCTGGTGCCAGTATGATCTGTACATGCACTGGTGCATGCCTCTGTGTCACTCCATGGCTGTGTCACAGGGAAGAGAGAACAAGGGGAACGTTGGCTACTAGCTGGACAGATGAAGCCAGCCTGCTCCCATGTCCTCTATTGGGTTTTCTTTCCTGGGTATACTCCTAGGCGTCACCTCTGTCATTGGTGACTGGATATGGGAGTGAAGCTACCAATGAGCTGAATGGCACAGTTTCCCTCAGGTGGCATAATCTGAAGAAGTAAGACAGCAGTGAGTCACAGGTAGCCCAAGAAGTCCTCAGGATCATAGGTAAGACTGGGTCGAAGGGGGTAAAGGTGAAGGTAAGAGGAAGAAGGCACTGGCAGTGGCAGAAGATGTTCCTAGCCAAAGGGGGAAAAATAGAACTGAAAGAAAAAAAAACAGTGCTACAAAAACCAGCCTTCTTTAAGTAGACACAGGGCACTAGGTTGTCTTTAAACAAGCATGAGGTAACCAGCAGTGTCTACACAGGCTCTGTTTGAATAGACTGTCTTTGGAACGGGCACCAGCAAATGGACAATGTAGTCAATGTCAGTGGAATGTTGTGTTATGCCATTTTATGTGGCACATCAGATTCCTGAATATAATGGCACCCTGTGGCACAGCCACCGACATGTGCTGCTATGATGCCGATACAGAATTGATGTAACCTGTATGAGGCCGTCACCGTTCATTGACATTTTTCAGTGGTAGTGTGTTACACATCCACAATAAAGTATGCACCTGTCCATCTCTCCTCTTTGCGCTGTATTTAAACTTGGACTTGTACATTAGCTGTCATCTATGGACCTTTCTGGGATCCAGGACCCTGAATTTGGGGAAAATATATAAAGAAATATCCTAGTTATGTGACCTTTACTCACGGCTGTTTATCCCATTGTGTGCCTTGCGTCAAAGCAAATGGTGTTCTGCAGCTTGGCAGACAGCAATGATTTTGGACCCTCTGAAAACAACTTTCCTCTTTTATTTAACCCTTAGGCTGATAGAAGATTTAGAATGTATAGGTTTTTAGGACACGTATACCTGTCTGCAGCAGCCTAAGGGTTAAACCTGGGCATTTAGTGGTCCTCAGGTGACCTTTCTAAGATCATGTACCTGGGATTTAGGAAACATATAATGAAATAGCCAAGTTAAGTCTACTTTAGTGACTGCTGTTTATCACACTGTGCTCCTTGTTGCAAAGCAAATGACATGCTGCATCTTGGCAGACAACAGGGCAATTGTACCCTCAGAAACAACTTTTCCCTTTGTATTTAACTGGGATATGTAGTAGTCATCCGAAGATCTTTCTAGGATCCTGTACCTGGAATTTGGGGAAAGTAATGAAATGGTCGAGGTATGTGTTCTTTAGTGATGGCTGTTTATTACACTGTGCTTCTTGTTTGCAAGTAAACAGTGTCCTACAGCTTGATAGCAAACAAACCATCAGCTAAATAAAAGAGGCAAAATGACATATGCACATGTGGAGTACACTTTAGCATTGGGCTTAAGGCCCACTGCTGCCTCTTTAAGAGCCCTGAACAGATGTTGGTATATTATTACTGTTTTAGGAGGGGCTTGGTGGGAATCTCTGGAATTCTCAGTAGTTAGGCAGTCTCTCTGTGGATCTGCAGTCCGAGTTAGACCCTTTTTGTATGCTGATTTCTCTGTACTCTAAGAATAAATTCCATTCCTTCCACATTTATTTTGTGCGTTTGTCTGTTATTCGTATGGTCCAGTGAGGCATCCATCAGAACAGTGAGAGATGGGCATGGCAGACCTGAAGAACATGAGGTAAGGGGTCCCTGTTGGCAGCCATATTGGGAATGACAAACTGGACAAGAAGTATATGCTACTGGTCCGGCAGCCATCTTTGTGAGGGGCACCAGCTTGTTCAACATGACCTCACTCCATAGTGATGGTGGCCATGTTTTTGAGGGGCAACCGATTGAAATGAATGGACGCTGCAACAAATAGCTGCATCTTGCAAAGAAAACTTTATTGACATAACAGAAGATGCAGAATTGAGTTGGAATTGTTTATTAAGATGTCATTTTATGGACTTTGCTTACAAATAGTTGTACTTTTGTCCACAAAAACTATTTTCTCCACGGCACTCCATCTGTTCCATGACGTCCCATCTCCTGCATGAAGGCTACTCCTTCTCATAATTACAACCTTCCCTCGGGGACACAAAGCATACCTCCAACCACAGTGTCTGACAATGACACAAATACACAAGCCACAGTATCCACAGCTCCACCCTCACCCACCTCGCTGGAGTGGAGCAACAACATAGAAACTATCCTACAGGACATCTGAGCTTCCCTCTCATCCCAGGGTGCACCGGATATGCAAGCCATTCAAGCAGACCATCCCTCCATTAAAACTATGTCACCTCAGTCCACGATCCATACCAGCCTACAGTCAGTACCCTTCTCAGCTTTGTCTCATGAAGACGCTGTCGACTGGCTCGAGCAATTCAAAGCCTGGATTGCTTTCAACGGTTGGATTGATCCTTTGTGTATTTCCAATGCCTTGCACTTGCTTCTGAGAGGGACTGCCATTTTCTGGTTTAGCCCACTTCCAGAACAAGTCAAAGGAAATTCTGCTACTCTTTATATGACTTTCAGAGACCATTTTGTCCACGCACATGCCCCTTGGTTGCTGGAACAACAGCTGTGGGAGTGCACAATGCAGCCCTCTGAGTCTCTGGAAACCTTCATAGTTGACACTGAGTCACACTGCAAATGTCTACAGAAAACAGAAAAAGATCAAATCACGGCTTTTATCTGAAGACTGCTTTCTCAACTCCACACTTATGTCATTCAGCAGAAGCCAACAACATGGATGGACACAATCCAAGCAGCACGACCTGCACAGGAGTCCATTTCAATGTTCCAGGTCACTAGTGCACCAGCACCTCATTTTCCACAATTGACTGCACTCACAACATGTGTCCAGCAGCAATGAGCCATGATAGACAAGCTCATCACAACTGTCAAGATTTATACCTGAGCTCCACTTCTTCAACCACTTCTGTCAGTCCATCAAGTCTGTCCATTGGCCGGGGCAGCAAGATGGCTATGATGCTGCTCCGATCCTCATTGTTCCATCTTTGCTGCTTACTTTGCCTGCCGAAAAGTTTCATTTAATTTGCCATGAATGAAACTCAAAGTATATTTAACTTGCAACTGCTGGATATATGTTTTTTCATTGTTTAAAATGCTATAGTACAAGTATTTTTTTGCCTTTAACGGCAGTGCCACTCGACCATTGATTCTGACATTCCATCGGCTATCGGAGTGAGTGAAAAGACTTTTTGTTGCTCCGTCTTTGCCGTTTGTTTTTGCTTGCCAAAACATTTAATTCAACTTGCCATGAATGAAACTCAAAGTATTTTTAACTTTCAGCGGCTGGATATATGTTTTTTCATGGTTTAAAATGCTACAAGTATGTTTTTGCATTGAATGATAGTGTTGTCTGACCATTGATTCTGGCGTTTCATCAAATATTGGAGTGAGTGAAAAGACTCAAACTTTTTCTCAAAATCATGTTATTATTGCTTTTTAAGAATTTTAAATTAAAATATAGAATTTTTTAAATAAAAATGATGAGGGACTCTTAATGGAACCATCGAGGTGCCTGGTTTATATTGAATTCTAAGATTGTTGGGCGGCTCTGGATACGAGGACAGTGTGGTCCATAACTGATAAGAGTTGATCAGAAGTGGATATTCCTTGACAGAAACTGCTGAAGAATGGATCAGATTCAGTGGAGAACAAGCCACCAGGAAACCCCTGTTTGGTAAATTTGATGCACTAAAAGTGCTGAAGAGCTGTCTTTAATTTAATAAAAAGTATAACATTTTTGCCGGGGGGAGGAGGGGCTAAAATGAGCTTCCCAAATATTTAAAGTTACTACGCTCAGAGGAGTGTTTCTCTGTTTTTCTCTTATTAGGTGATGTGGCTCTTAAGAGTTAGAGATGAGTCGGATGGAGGCAAACGTAAGAAGGAGTTTGATATCCAGAATGCGGGCTCTGTGAAATTTAAACTTAGAAGCCTCTGAGTGAGCCAGTGTTACTGGAGAGTTTAGAAAGATGGACATCTTGGATGAAACTACGAACTCCTAAATAAAAAGACTCCTACAGTATGCAAAATGGAACGAGCTAAGTCTGAGTTTTCATAAAAGTGAAGTTTGTCTTTTATTGATAGCTATTTGCAGGGTAATACTACTCCTGACATGAATGTTTGCGCTAATTACACCACGAATTGAGTTGCGGACCTCAGCTTATAATGGAGCCCCCAGCGGTGGTTATGTTATTAGTGGTTTGGAGTTCTGGGTTTGAAAATCAATTAATGCATTTACTATATTCATAAAAAAGGAACGTTTTTTGCTGCTTGCTGGACTCCATTACAAAGTGAGAGGAGCAAGCAGTGATTTTTGCTCCCTAAACATGATGTAAATTCTTGCAATGTAGGTGAGGAAAACTCAGAAACTCCCTTTTAAGTGAACGTTGATACACATCCTGGATCTCTGCTATTAGCCTTTTGGTCAGCCTGGATAACTCAACTCACTGCTTTTTCTGCTTACATATGGTGGTTGTTTTACAAGATTCTTACTTTGAGACCTTAGATCTGGGAGAAATTGGTTTAATTTACTTTTATACTGTAATTTATGGTGGTCAGCTATATTCTAAGTTTTTATAATTTAAGCAGACTCACTTGGATTGTCTGTGGCATACAAGTATGGTAGCCAATATGGGGCAGAGACTAGTCAGTGAGGATGGACAGCCAGAGGATTAAGACTCATGCCACTAGATACAATCTGCTCGCTAATCGAAAAACAGACATGACACAGAGCACTGTGCAGTGCATGGTGTAAGTCAGTTTGGTAGGAAGGGCGGTATTGTTAATTAGTGACGTGGTCTTTTCACTCTAGGTCAGTCCTGTTTACTGTAAATGTGTGTAAATCCTATCAGAGGAACAACCTGAAAGTTTGCAAGTGAATAAGCTAAGATTGAGCTCTGCATTGTACAAAAATGGGAAGATTCCGAGTACAAAAGCCACTGGAGTATATGTAGGCTGTAACTTTTTCTTAGATTAGATCTTATAAATTGACCATACTTGCTTCATGTATCTGATTCCCATGGGTGCTTTATCTAGAAAGTATTTACTTAAATGAGCTTAATAGCATATTACAGTATAAGCTATGATTGGGAAATAACATAGATCACTCTATGGTTTAACATGAACTAGTGCAGATAGTGATAGTAAATTTTGTTTCTTAATATTTTTTAGATGCCAGGCTGTCCCTGCATTTTATACAAGATATTTTTACTGGATTATTGCTGTTTTAATGTGAGTCCTTTTTTGTATGTGTAAACTACAATGTATTTTAAACTTGTCATATTGTAATAACTTTGATGTTAACCCATCACAGTTGATCAATAAAATCTGGCTGACTGACTACTTCTGTCAATGCTCTGCAACCACCTCAACAGCCACCTGCACCACCTTCGCCTTCATAAGAGCCTGTGACCTGCTAGTGGTGTGGATACTGAGAACACACTGCAGCAGTTTGCTGAAAGCTAAAGTACCATAATAACAGCCAAGATAAGAGGAGCCCAAAATGCCCACTGCAGTACAATCTGCATGATCGCAATCACTCTCAGGATCAGGGAAGCGAGAGCCACCCAACACACTAGGGTCTTCTGTTGGGCAGGGGAACACTTTAAATGACTGCCCCTCTGACTCTTACAACTCAAGCAAAAAACATCCTCCAGCTACCAACTCTGGCACCCTCCCACCTCCAGGGGCCAATGTACCCATCATTAGATCACCGCTCTTAGCCAATTATGTCCCTGTGACCATCAGAGATTGGTCCACACATGCCTTGGTCGACACTGGAGCAGAAATCTCAGTTATCAACACTAATGTAGTATTTTGCACATAATGCAGTTCATCACTTACCTAACATTGCCCCAGCTGACTTAAAGTACATTATCACAGCAAATGCCATTCAGGTACCTATCACAGGTGTGGTCCAACTCAAACTACACTTTGGCCCACAGCAAGCTACTGTCAAATTCTACCTACTACCTGAGCTACACCCATCGGTGATTCTTGATATGGATTTCCTTAAATCTCACAAAGCCATCCTAGACTTTGCATCAAACAAATTGTCACTAGACCCTTGGAGGCAACTCACAGCTACAGATTCAGTCACTGTGCCTTCTAAGACTGAAATGGTTCTGATTGACAAGATCTGAGGTGAATCTCTTCCACAAGGCGTTGTTGGCATTGTCATGGGCTCCCCTGCCCTGCATTTATCAGGTCTTCTTCCAGGGAGCACCTTGTCTGCTGTGCATGATGGAACAGTCTTCCAGAAATGCTGCATCTTCACAGATGAGCCAGCAGTCATTTCCAAAGGTGCCACTATTAGAAAGTTTGTTTGCTTGTCTACAGGGGGCCAGCTCCATCTTATGCAAGAACCTCCACCTGGTTCCACAAACTGTAGCCCAGTCAGTATTATCACAACCAGCCCAGCATCGCCAGCTTTACCCTTCAGTATGTGACTACCCTCTTCCAAACTCCCGGCATCCCCAACAGAGAGAGAGAGAGAACAACTTTTAAAATTCCTGGAGGGCTACACAGATGTCTTTGTTGGTCCAGATAACAAGCTTATATGTTGTGATATCCTGCAACACACCATCAAGGTGCCACCCAGTCAGAAAACCATCCATCAGCGAGCCTACAAGGTGAGACACAGACAGAAACAATTCCTAGAAAACATGATCAAAGACATGCTTGAACAAGACATCATTGAAGAGTCTATGAGTCCCTGGGGTGCACCATGCCTGCTAGTGGTAAAGAAGGACAAAGGGTATCATTTCATGGTAGACTACAGGAAGCTCGGTGCTTACACAGTGCAAGATGCTCATCCATTACGCACAACAGAGGATGCTTTAGAGAGTCTTGGTGTGGTCAACCCAGCTTTCTTCACCACTCTAGACCTGCAGAATGGGTTCTACCAAGTCTCCATTGATCCAGCTTCTCATCCATACACAGCTTGGTGCTGTCACTTGTGGCTCTTCCAATTTAAACAACTGCCTATGGGACTTTGGAACAGTCCAGCTACATTTCAGCGTGTTATGGGAGCTGTACTATGTGAGTTGTCTTGGAAATCTTGCTTAGTTTACCTAGACGATGTTGTTTTCAGCAGAACTTTTCCAGAACATCTTCAACTCCTCAGGAAAGTGTTTGAATGTCTCCGACAAGCCAGCTTCAGGCTTCTCCCAGAGAAGTGCTGTTTTGCACAGTAGCAAATTCATTAGCTGGGGCATATTGTCAGTTCTCAAGGCATCTCTTCAGACCCAGATGAGCTCTCAGCAGTCAGAGACTATCCAGAACCTAACAGTCTCAAGGACCGTAGAGACTTCCTAGGCTTGTCCGGATACTACAGAAAGTTCATTTGTAACTATGCTCAGATTGCAGCTCCACTTTACACCCTCACCAAAAAGGGGTGTGACTATTTCTGGACTTCTGAGTGCCAAGAGGCCTTTGAAACCTTAAAACACAAATTCATCTCCTTTCCAGTACTAGCCTACCCAAGGTTCGACCAACCCTTCAAACTCTACTCAGACACTAGTTCCTTTTCAGTGGGCACTGTGCTATGTCAAGTACAAGATGGAACAGAACAGGTCATCTCGTATGCCAGGCACTCCCTTTCCTAAGCTGAGCAAAACTATGGCATCACAGAAAAAGAATGTCTAGCCATGGTATTTGATGTAAAGAAATTTGACTGTTATCTTTGCTACACCTCCTTTAAAGCTTTCATTGATCATGCAGCCCTCAAATGGTTGTTCGAAATGAAGGAGCCAGAAGGCAAGTTCACCCAATGGATTACCATTTTGTAATGGTACAACTCTGAAATTCAGTACAGACCAGGCCGAGTTCACTCCAATGCTGATAGTGTAAGCCAGAGACAGTATCCCTCTGCATCATCCTCTACAGATGAAGACCCCTACTTACAAGATCTTCCCTTCCATGCCACAGATGTGCATCCTGTGGACCCTCCTACAGCACACCAAGTTGCCTTGCTGCAACCACCTGCGTTGTCAGAAAAGTACACAAATCCTCACCTGCAGCATGCAACTGAAGAGCTTCCCACCTCCTTTACTCCTGATCTCTCCCTGGCAACTGTTCAAACACAACAAAGAGCAGATCCTCAATTCGCAGATATACTTTCTTACTTAGAATCTGGAACTTTACCGCAACAGAAGTAACATCACCAAGATGTACTTCTCCTTGTGTCACAATACTTCCTCAGTGACGGTGTGCTCTTTCACATTTGAACCAAGAAAGGCAAGGGTCATCGCATGGGTAGAACCCATGCACAGCTAGTTGTGCCAGCCTCTCTAGTCAAGGAAGTTCTTCCCTCCACTCATGTCTCTCCTCTTTCCGGAGGTCATGTGGGAATCCACAGAACTCTTGAAAAGACAAGGCTTCATTTCTTCTGGCCTCACATGAACAAGTACATTGTCCAATTTGTCAAATCTTGCCAGCCCTGCTCCCAAAGAAACCTCCTGCCAAACTGACAAAGGCACACATCATTCTAATGCCTGTAGCTGCTGAACCCTTCCAAAGAGTTAACACTGGCATTCTGGGACTGTTACCAACATGCTCTAACTCTGGCAACAAATACATTCTTGTTTTTGTGGACTGCCTTACAAAGTACTTGGAACTAATTCTCCTAAAAGACATAAAAGCTGTTACAGTAGCAAACGTCTTCCTCAACACTGTTATTTGTCATCACAGTACCCCCTCATACCAGCATTCAGACAGAGGCACTAACTACCTTTCAACAATTGTTCAAGAAACGTGCAAACTTCTTGACATTAAGAAGACACACACAGCAAGTTGTCATCTGCAGTGCAATGGACAGAGTGAAAGAATGATGCCTACCATTCTAAACACACTCTCCAAGTACCTGGATGAAACCCACGGCACTTGGGACAGTTTCATTCCATTTGTACAATACACCTAAAATACCAGCCCTTGTATCAACAGTACATAGTACACCCCCTTTTTCTTGGTCCATGGATGCCATTCAAGAACTCCCTTGGACAGGGATCTCTTGCTGCTAGAGGTTCCAAAGTCAGCTTCTTCATTCATCATTTCTGTACTGGAATAACTTGAACTGGCTAGATGTATGGCAATCATCACTTTGAGACTGAGAAAATCTGCCATGCAGTGAACGTCAGCAGTCAAGTCTCAAGAGCCTTCATTTTCTGTAGAGAACATTGTCTACCTGTATTGACCTGTCCTAGTTCTGGGTTTCACAAAGAAATTGCTCCTTCCTTGGACTGGTCCTTTCTACATCATGGAAAAGCTTCCTCCAGTTCATGTCCATTTGCAACGCAAGTCTGATGGAAAGCTTGTACATAACAAGGTCCACATCAATCATCTGAAACATGGGTACTTGAGTAACACCATTCCAGATGATCCCAGTCCACTCAGTAATGAAGCTGCACTTGAGTCTGCTATCCTGTTGGAATCAGAAGTTCCTTCCGATAACCTGTAACCAGTTGCTTCCCCCCTCACACTCCTGACAATCTCCAGCCAGGTTCTGTTTTGCCTGAACGTCAGCCAGATGAACTTCCTGGGACATCTCAGCCTTCTTACTCTTCTCAGGACTCTCTTGGGCACACCCCTGTGTACCAGATCAAGAAGATTTTAAGAAAGAAATATGTAAATGGATCCTGGACATACAGAGTCAAGTGGTGTGACTTTGACAGCTCACATAACTCTTGGGTTGCTTATGATGTCCAAACTCCAGCCTGTCAACAACTGGTTCAGGAAACATATGCCACTATTCCCACTGACCGGAAAAGTCGACGAAGGTCTCAAACCTTTGTGTAACCAGACTCGGAAATTCTTCTAGTGGTATTCTCTCTGTTAATGGTTCCTGCAGTAAATGCTTTCTGGTACCTCATTCCAGTGCACCTGTTGCTCATGGTACTGCATGCGTGGCATTAACCTTTTTCCTTGCAGGAATGTCTCTTCAAATGCACACTTCCATGTATATTTTTATTACTCTGTAACTGTTTATTACAATATACATATCCTGTGTGCTGGATATTCTCCAGCTGATACCTATTCCCCCTGTTACTTTCCCCCTCCCCTGCATGGTGGAACTTGGTGCCCTAAACAAGCTTCAAGTTGCTATGGTGGTATCCCTTCCCCTAGTATGTCTCCGACTGGTCATCATTGTGGTCCAGATCCTTCTGTTCCCCTCCCATCATGGTGGTTTACTGTTCAGTTACCTGCTGTCATGCCCTGCTTACAATTAAAAAAAAAGAATTTTCATGTATTCTATAATGTTTGCTTGTTCAAGTGGTGCTCACATTCACTGCCCGAGAGGTGGTGTGGAGTACTCTTTAACGTTGTGCTTATAGAGCCCCTGACACCATTAGAAAAACTTGAAACAAATGTGAGATTTAGGCATAATTCAGTTTATATGTTATATTTTCTATAATTCTTTCCTTTTTTATCTTTTCTACTGAGGACAGTTGTATGAAAGCTGATTACTCTCGTAGACTTTATCTGCTCTTTTTGCTTGCCTACATCTGACATCATAATCCCCTGTTTATGGTTTCATAACTATCTCCACAGCAACAGATTGTGATGTCATAAACAGAATTGTGATGTCAGGTGTAGGCAGGCAGCCAGAATAAATAGGGCAGCAATCCTGTTTGCATGCAAATGTTCTTAGTAGTAAAAAAGTAAGGGTGAGAACTACAGAAAAAAAATGTTATATAAGCTGAATTGTGTCTAAAGATTACATTTTTTCAAAGTTGTCATAATGGCATCAGGGGCTCTTTAAGGCCCACTACCACCCCTTTAAGAGCTCTGAACAGATGTTGGTATGTTATTACTGTTTTAGGATGGACTTGGTGGGAATCTCTGGAATTCTCAGTGGTCAAGCAGTCTCTGTGGGGCTGCAATCTGAGTTAGACCCTTTTTGTATGCTGATGTCTCTGTAGTCTAAGAATAAACTCCATTCCTTCCACATTTATTTTGTGTATCCATCTGTTATTTGTATGGTCCTGTGAGGCATCCGTCAGAGCAACGAGAGATGGGCATGTCAGACCTGAAGAACAGAAGGTAAGGGATCCTAGTGGCAGACCAACACCAAAATGCCATACACATGATAAATGAGAACTACAGAATTTTATTTACTGCATTGTATACCATATCGTTAAATGGGGTGTTTGTTTTTTAGTTGTTCTGCACTTCTCTGGTGACGCAATGATCACATTTCCTTTCTGTCATTGTCAATGTGAAAGACACAAGCACAAAAGGTTTGCTTTAGTATGGTGTATACATACTTTACAGTAAAGTATTGTATTCCAGAACTACAGTAGGGCAGCATTCACACATTTTGCTGTTTTATAATGGACTTAGTGTGAACTTGTACTGTAGTCACTCACTTGGTGCCCTACCACTACCTACTCACTGCATAGGAATTGACATTTTATTATTTAATTATTTGAATTTTGGTGGCCAGGTGGGCCCAATGAGACATAGTTTTCCCTTTTTCAGGGGCAACCCAGGGAATAGAGGCATTCCATACTTTGACAAAACAAGACAATTAAATTTAAGACATAGAAAATACATTTTTGGAGAGACATTTTTGCAGAGGTAAAACAAGACAGATTCAGCTATACAGTACTAGTTACAGTATCATAAAATTTATTTGACAGAATAGTGGTTCAGGGTAGCCAGATAGATATACATGTGCACACAGCATTTGATGGTGGAGGAGCATATTTACATATTTACACAGATTCCATTTGGAGTAGAAAATTGGGATGGCACAGGTGAGAGCAGGGAGAAGATTATGGCCTAGGGGCCATTAAGAAGCAGATATGTGAGAGGGGAGAAAGGAGGAGAGGAAACAAAGTCAGAAAGTGATTAGGAGAGGATCAGTAACAACTGCAGCTGGGGTGTGGAAAGAATAATTCTTTGAAGTGTGTCTTAAACTGGGGAAGAGATGTACAAGAGAGTAAACTGTGTGGAAGGCTGTTCCATCTATAAGCAGCAATAAAGGAAAAGGATTTCTTTGCCAATGGCTAAGCGTGTCTTGGGTAGACTAACCAGAGGGAACTGGGAAGAGAGAAGTGGCCTAGGGATGGGTTTCAATGTGAGTAGGTTTGAGAGGATGGGTGGAGAGGGAAGGTGAATGAGTTTGAAAGTGGTGCAGAGTAAGGGGAAGTCTAATTTAGCCTCAAAGGACGGCCAGCCCAGGATGTTGAGTACGTCGCAGTGGTGGGATCGAGCTGGAGCTAATGCAGCAAAACGTGCAATCCTGTGGTAGGCTGGTCTAAGTCTGGTCAGAACTGGGGTCCTTGCTGAGTGAAGCAGTGGAGTTCCATAAAAGAGGCCTGGGAGGAGAGTAGCCAAGGCAATAGTTCACCTGGATTGAGGTGTGAGGTAGGGGGCAGTTCTGTATAATAGGCCAGGTTTTGATGAGACACTTTAATAACATTATTTATATGTGCTTCAAAAGACAGGTGTACAGTACATCTAGTGTTACACCGAGGTATTTGAAGGAACGTGCCCCTTCTAGAGCCTCGCCAGTTGTGGTCGTAATAGCCAGAGGAGGCTGGGTGGTCAGGTCGAAAGACGTGTGACAGAACAGTATAGTCTTCAGGTTTTTTTCATATTAAGAACAAGAAGGTTATCTCTGAACCAAGATTCTAATAACTGGAAGTCCTTTTCCAGGTTTGAGTTAGTAGATAAGACATCACTTGTGGATCAGTAGAGTATGGCATCATCTGCAAAAAGCTGAACTGATGCCCCTACACAGTTGCGAGGCAATTCATTAATAAAAATGGAGAATAATAAAGGACCCAAAATTGACCCCTGGGGAACCCCATCAGTGATAGGTGATAGGGACTAGGTAGCACCGGCCCATTTGACACACTGAAGTCTGTTGGACAGGTAGTCTGAAAACCAGGATAAAGAGATGTAGTCAAGACCAAGTTTCTGGAGCTTTGCCAGAAATAGTGGATGATTGACAAGGTCAAATGCCTTTGTAAGATCTACGAAGGCTGCCCCAGTTATGCAGCCCTGATCCATGGCCTGAAAGATATCAGCAGTGACCTGTAGGAGTGCAGATTCAGTCCACTGTAGCTTGTGAAAGCCATGTTGATGTATGGTAAGGGCATTAGTCTGTTCTAGAAATGAGTAAAGTTGATAATACAGGATTCTTTCTTGTATCTTTGCTAGGGGACAGAGTATAGAATAGAAATTGGTCTGTAGTTCTTGACAAGGTTAGTTGGGCCAGATTTATGCACAGGGACAACTATGGCTGTTTTCCATTTTTCTGTAATGGCTTGAGAGAGGAAGGGTCTATTGATTAACAGCGGAATTGGATGTGCGATTGCAGGAGCTCCTATCCTGAGGAAGTTTGGAGGAAGGGTATCAAAGCCCGAAGAGCTATGAGGATTGAGACCAGAAAGAAGTTGCCCTTGCCAGTTGCCCAAGTACGCTTGCCAGTTCTGGGCACAAGGCAGTGGCATTCTGTCTTTTAGGAATGGCTGATGTGGCCCTACACTGACACTAGGTGAGTGAATGGAACGCTTACCTTTGTGGGCAGAGGAAATCCATTATAAAGTGATCTGGTGGTTCAGGAATTGCTGTTCCAGCCATTTTTAAAAATAAATAATACAGGGGTGGTAACATTTGAAACCCTAGGTAAGGTGCTCCACTTTGTGATTCTAGCAGGAGGCATCAGATGTTGCAATTTTCTGTTGGAAAATTTGCAACATGCATGTTCATAATTGTTTTGCATCGGTTCTGTAGAGAGACAATCATGTAGACTTCAGTGATCTACTGTACAGTGTAGTACATAAGTCTGTAGTACATCATCTCTTCAATGTGCAGCACCTAATTTTGCAACACCGGCCCCTAACAATACAGTGGTTCAGTGCAACCTTAAAACTAGTACTGTTCCACCATTACAAGTGAATGGGGGGGGTCACACAAACAGAGGAGGGAAATAAATAAGTGCCCCAGCCTATCCTTTTAAATAAATTGTATGCAAAACATGTCCCAGACCTCACTGCACAGGAAACATGGATGGGCAGTTCTTCAGAGAACATATCATTATAGGTGTCATCAAAGGATACATGGATCTAGCCGGCCCGTCGGCGCAGCGGTTGGATTTCCTTCTGCGATGCTGCCGACCCGAGTTCTAGAATGGACTCGGGTAGCCGGAGGGCCGGCCAGGGGGAAGGATGGTGGCCCAGGGACAGCCTCTCCTTCTTTGGGGAGGTCAGGATGCACACCGCTGCAGGCTGACTCTTGGCGGAGGCTGGGAGTACAGCAGTACAGCCAGGGCTCAGGCCAAAGGGGAGTGGCAGACGTCGGCGTATGCCTTGACGTCAGGACGTCACTCCCCCACAGAAAAATGGGAAAAGAGCTGCCTGGTCTACCGGATGATGGCTGCCAACTCCCTTCCACCTCAGATGCCCCGACACCCCGGAATCCACCTCAGCAGCACTCAGGCACTGATTGAAGAGTGCACTGGTATCCCCCTCCTGGCGCCTTCCCCCTCGGAAGAGAGGGACCCATCCAGCGAAGGGTTACGCTGGGCCATCCCTGGGTCGGCTGCGATCTGAGGTGAGTAGGAAGGGGGTCAGGGTGAGGAGGTCAGGGGGGTCATGTGCAGCTGGAAGGAGTGGCAGGCCAGGGGCAAGGAAAGCAGAAAAAAAAAAAAGGATACATGGATATGAATGGGGGGGGGTGACTACAGTACTTCATTTCAGTGTTGGACGTATCCACCAGGATGCCAATATTCATTTAATGGGGGTGTGTGTGTCATGATTCCTAATCTTATCCTCGTTTGGTGAGATTTTTTTTTATTTCCTGTACTTTATCTCCTACATTTATCCAGACCCCATCAGTCACTCTGTCCCCCATCACCCGCTGTCCCTGGGACTTACCTCTGACCTAACAGTACCCCACGGTTTTCCCTCCATGACATAGCCTCCTGGGATCCCCAGGCCTGGGAGGAGTTTAGCTTGCATGTTTGGCCAGCCCCCCAGTGAGCGATGCAGGGCCTGCAAGGAGAAAGGCAACATCATTGTGCAGTTGAGGGTTCCTATTTTCCTGTCCCCCCCCATGGGCACCTCTCAGACAAGGACTGAAGAGAACATCACATGCATACCAATGTCCTCAGTTGGGAGGGGTCTGCCCCACCCATCGTGGCTCTGCTTGCACTACCACCTGTGGTCACCCAGGTTTCAGTGTTGCAGCAGAGCTCACAGACCCCTCTCCCCAGAGGAGGAGAGCATCCTCTGAGACTCTTGATCATCCTCCCCCAGTTGGCCACCTACAACTTAGGCTTGCTTCCAAACTCAGGATGCCAGTGTCGTGAGTGGTAGCACCACTGCTGCGCTGATAGGCCAGCATTTGATGAGAATGTTGCCATGTAATGCATTACTACATTCACAACATTTTGTCCTCTGCATCTGTCTAAAATGAAACAGTAAGCAAGTCTTCTTGTCTGGAAGCTGAGTTTAGAAATTAAACTTGGCCTTCTAGTGACTTTGTGATCCAACACCCATCCCCATTCATAGAATTCTATGGGTCAGCCAATGAAGAACTGGCTGACAGTTATCTGAGCTGCACTCATTAGTATGTTGGCAAGGTGATGCAACTACAGCACAGTAAGTGTAAATGTCTGCTGGTGGGAGATGGGTCAGCCTGATTATCCTTGCCCTGATCCCGCCTGAGGTCCTGACTACGCTAGTGCATGCTTTCATCACATCCAGGTTGGATTGCTGTACTACCCTGCACCTAGGGTTATCTGGAGGCAACCTCTGCAGGCCTGGTGCAGAATACGGTGACAAGATTGTTGACGGTGCAAAAAGGTGTGACCATATCACCCCAGTCCTCTGTGAACTGCACTGGCTGCTGGTCAGGTGGAGAACTGTCTTCAAGATAGGGCTTCTGACTTAAAAGACCCTGCACGAAAGGGGGCCAGTTTATCTGCAAGATCTCCTTGTCCCCACTGCCACCCCGCACTCCATTCTGCCAAGGGAATCCTCCTTGGAGTTTCCAGGGTTAGGTTGCGGCACTCGGGTGACCAGACATTTTCGGTGGCCGCACCTTCCCTGTGGAACTCATTACCTGGTTATTTGAAGGAGGCTCCCTCATTAGAAGCCTTTAAAAAGAGTGGGAAGACCTACTTGTTCCAACAGGCTTTTGATGGTTACAGTACATACTGAAATGTTTTAAATTGGGATAGATAGATCATTTGCTGACTCCCAGTTAATCTGTTTATTTTATATGATTTTAAGAATTGTATTGTTTTGAATGTACAGTGCCCTGAGTCTTTGTAAAGGGGCACTCTATAAATAAAGTATCTGTCTGTCTGTCTGTCTGTCCATCTATCTGTCTTTCTATCTTATAGCATGTCATTGCCAAGTTATTGACTCTCAGCTTGAGGGGTGGGGAGCCACTTTGCCATCGTATGTTGGATGGTTATGTTCCATTTAAAAAAAAAACTGTGCAGTATGCTGCCTCACTATTGCATAGTATGTACATTACTGTATTTTATCCACTGCTTTTTGACATATTCGTGTTTAACAATCCTGCACTGTGATGCACATTATTGTATATATCCCTTGCTATTGTATATATTCCTGTATTTGCTATTTCTGGAATTATTTGTGAAAAACTGTTTTATCTGTACCAAACCTGTGGACGGGCAGAAAGCAGAGAGTGGTGGTAAATCGTATACAGTCAAAAGAGATGCAAGTCACAAGTGGGGTACCTCAGGGATCAGTCCTGGGGCCAGTCCTCTTCAATATCTTCATCAGTGACATTGCAGATGGACTGGAGGGTAAGGTTTGTCTGTTTACAGATGCCACCAAGATCTGCAACAGAGTAGATGATCCAGATGGGGTAGGCAGAATGAGAAGAGATCTGGATAAACTAGCAAAATAGTCGGAAGAGTGGCAACTGGGGTTTAACACAAAGAAGTGCAAGATCATGCACATAAGGAAGAGAAATCCTGAAGCCACCTATAGGCTGGGAGGGGAGTTGCTGGCAGTCACAAGGGAAGAAAGAGACTTGGGCGTCATCATCACCGATGACCTGAAATCATCCAAGCAGACCTCTACAGCAGTAGGTAAGGCTAGAGGGATGTTGGGGTGTATTAGTAGGGGTATCACAAGTCAGAAGAGGGAGGTAATAATCCCTCTTTACAAGATAATGGTTAGGTCCCATCTGAAGTACTGCATGCAGTACTGGAGGCCACACCTTCACAAAGACATTACCTAAATTGAGGCAGTCCAGAGAAGGGCAACCAAAATGGTGCAGGGATTGCATCAGAAAACATATGAGGACAGATTAACTGAACTCAATATGTATACCCTAGAGCAAAGGAGGGAGAGAGGTGATATGATTGAAACATTCAAACACCTTAAGGGCATTAACAAGGTGAAAGAGTCTAACATGTTTCAATATAAGAAAAATAGCAGGACAAGAGGACACAGCATGAGATTAAAGGGAGGCCAATTAAGGGGTGATGTGAGGAAGTTCTTTTTCACAGAAAGGGTGGTGGACGCATGGAACGGCCTACCTCAGGAAGTGGTGGATATAAATACAGTGCAGGGCTTCAAACAGGCATGGGACAGGCATAAGGGAACAATACAGATGAATATGAATAGATAGGCCATTGACAGAGCAAAGGCCTATGGCACATTTATAAGGTAGAAAAAGAAATGAGCAGACTGGATTGGCCTTGCGGTCCTTATCTGCCATTAACTTCTATGTTTCTATATCCAATTGTGTTGTTTCCCTGTATCTGTCTTTCACCCGGGTTGCACCTGAAAACGAGCCTTGGCTCAGTGTGCCTTTCCCGGTATAAATAAATAAATATGCATGGAAATGGGGGTGAATTACGAGGCTCATCTGTATTTAAAAAAGAGTGCACACATAGTGGCATATCACAATATCCAGGGACATGGGAGATAGAAAAACACCTGTGGTAGAAATCTCTGGGAATCCATTGCCTTGGACGTGTCCCTGTTCCTCCCAGGAGAACTTTTAATGATATGGTCACACCCTCCTGTAAAAATAATTATTTTGTGTGGTGTGCTGTTTTTGCTTACTATTGCACAGCATGTGTGCAGGGATATTGGTTGCATAGGGGACATATCTTTATTTTAAAAAGGGAACACACATAGTGGCATATAAGGACATCATGCCATGCAGGAGAGAAAAAACTCCTGTGGTGGAAATCTCTGGAAATCCATGACCTTGGATGTGTCCCCATTTCTTCTGGGAGAACATTTAATGATATGGTTGCACTTTCCTGTGTATAGAAGTGTTCTGTGTGGTGTACTGTATATGCTCACTATTGCACAGTACATGTGGGTGGAAATGGGCCACATGGGGGGCTTATCTTTGTTCAAAAGGGTACATACACAGTGACATATAACAACATCCAGCCACACAAGAGACAAAAAAAATGCCTGTGGTGGAAATCTCTGGGAATCCATGGCCTTAAATGTGCCTCTCTTTCTTCCAGAAGCACTGTTAATGATATGGTCGTACCCCCCCCATAAAGAACTGTTTTGTTGGGTATGCTGCTTACTGTATGCTCACTACTCCACAGTACATATGCATGGAAATGGGGTGCATGGGGTAGTTATCTTTATTTTAATAAGTTGTGCAATACATTTTTACAGCATTTGACAGAAGAGTACTAGGCCCAGATATTCAGAGAATTTGCGCTTGGCGCAGCCGAGTTGCACCAGCGCAAGTGCGGAATTGTGCCAAGGAGCCATATTCAGCAGGAGCCATTGCGCAGTGCAAAATCCATTGCGCCAATGCACAACTATAATGTATGCAGGTGCAAGTGCAGGAGGCGGTCCCATGAATATCCAGCACAGTGGCATATTCAACCGTGAAACCATGGCGCAAGCGTGGAGCAAAGCGTAGTTGCTCCGACCAGACTTGTTCCTAGTAAAACAGGGTGCAAACACACAGACAGCAGTTGCGCCAAGAGTGGGAGTGAGAGGGAGAGATACAGAGAGCCAGACGGACAGACACACACCACACATGGTCAGACACAGAGGGAGAAGGACAGAGAGGTGGCATCGGTGAGGGAGAGAGGGGCAGAGAAAGAGAGACACACACACACACACACACAGACACAAAGCCTGTATACCAGGGTGGCACACAGCCAGCAGCCAACCGCCCAGGGGGGACAGTGGACAGCAGGAGACATGGAGAGTGCGCCCGTCATGATGGGGGTGGTAATGAAGGGTGTGAGGTGGCAGGAGGAACAGCTACATGGCTGACAAAGGGCCCGGCAGCAGCATGCCTGACACAGGCGGTACCATGCCTGCAGCACCCTTGGGAACCAGAGTGACACTGAGAACGTGGGCTGGTACCGCCTGAACAGGGCCATGCTGATTCATCCCTGCAAGCTGTACAGTGCGAAGCTGCAGGTGCCCACCAGATGGAGCCACACCATGGCCGTGGAGATGATGGTGACCGCCCGTCATGTGCCTGACTGCCACAGGCACTGGCCAAGGACCAACAGGGGACACAACAGGCAGCGCCCAGGTGGCCATGGCCCAAATCCCCACACAGGTCCCCACTGCTGTGCTGCCACATACTGTGTAATGCAGCCGTCTACCCAGCACACAGGCAGAACATACAACACCGCTGCAGGACGGACACGGGGTGGCATGCATGCCTGGCATGTGTGGGGCCAGTGTCTGCACCCACATGGGCATCCACATGCCACCTGGCCCTGTGGGGCTGGCACTTATCAACAGGATGGGGCACCCAAGCATCACCTGCCAGGTGGCGTGCGATGTCACGGGGCACACACCAATGCCTGCACCACACACCCTGGGAGTGCACAGGATGCCTGAAACCAGCACAGCCCTGCACCATGCCACAGATGTGAACATGGGGATGACCCTACAGGCCACCCAGTAGGTGTGCGTACCATGGGCAGGGTGCAATGGGCAGCGCAGTCCTAGGGATGGGGATGGACAGGGTGTACATGGTGTTGTGGGTGCTAGAGAAAGGCAAGAGGTGCAGCAGAGCAGAGGGCCAACCATGGCATACTTCACACAGGTGACAGTGCATACCCTCTGAGGCCCTGGCAGCAGCATCCTGGTCCATTCCACCCTGCAGTGCTGTCTGCCCCCAGTGTGCTGCTGTGGCATTCACCACACCTATGAAGTATGCAATACCGGTACATGGCTTGTGCTGTTCAGTGGCGTGTATGTGGCACAACGCATGCAAATGAGGCTGTGCACTACAGTAATGATAAGCTAATGCACCCACTGCACCACACAATAGCTGATGAGCTCATTTGCATGTGGTGTCTGAATATCAAGATACTGTGCCATGCGCAATGGTATTGCACGGACAAGCGGCGGCACAATGCCCCACACACGGCGGGCTGCTTAGTCAGAATGACGCGCGTGCTGGCAACCATGCAAGCATGAACAGTGCGATGTATCGAGCACAGTGCAAGCTGTGCAGGGTCAGCAATGTGCACTTTGCGCATGATGGCATGTTCCCTATCACGTACATGTGCACTGTGGGTGGGCATGGTTCCTTGGGCCATTGCACTGGGCACCTGTTTTGTCCCTTGCTGTAGGTGTCCCGCTTCCAGTGTGGACACCGCCACATCAGATGCTGAGCCAACTCATGCAGCAGACCTTGCTCATGGTCTCAGGCATACCTGGGGTGGTGACGGCCATGCAGGGCATGCTGGCGGCGGAGAGGAGTGAAGGATGGCATGCTAGGGTGGCTGGCCGGGGCTGTTGCTAGGGTTGCCACTGTGTCTCCTGTCACCTGTGTTGGGCCTGTCCCTACAGTCCCCCCTCCCACTGAGCAGTCCCTGTTCTCTGTCCCCTCTTCCCTCGCTGTCCCTATCCTTCCCTGGCCCCTGCTGGTTCTGTACGTCGGTGTTCCATACATATATATTGCCTGGCATATCTGCCTGTGTCCATGTCTGCTTTGCAGATGGCATGTGGCACCCTGCTGCAGTGGCCCAGTGTCCGTCTGTGTTGTGTGCATATGAGGGTGTGTGTGTTGTGCTTCTGTGGTTCCCTGCTGTGCACTGTGGTCTGTCCCACTGTGGTGGTGTCCATCCCCTGGGTTGGTGGCTGTGCATTGGGATGCCCGTGGGGTGGTGGTCAGGGGTGTGTGGCAGGGTGTGTGCCTGGTGGTGGCTCACAGCCATGGTCATTGGTCGGGAACTGTCTGCACACTGTGTTGGGGTCCTCTGCCTGGCATTGTGTGGCCTGTCCCATGTGGTCTGCCACATTGCCTGCCACACAGCCTGTTTGGTGCCCACTGCGTGGGCTCCCTGTGTGCCTGTGTGGCGTGTGCATGCTTGGCTGCATGGTCCTAGGTGTGGCCTGCTATGGTCTTTGGGGGGTGGGGCATGGCCAGCAGCCTGCCGGGGGGCTCCCTTGATGGCCCTCCATTGGCTGTTGGCTCCTCCCATCCCCTGCTGTCCATGCCACTGTTGTGTTCTGGGGTCCAGTGTCGTGGTGCCTGTGTGTGCCCTGCTGGTGGAGGCCTCCTGTGGCCTGTCTCTGTGCTGCCATGGCCCTGTCCCTGGGTCTGTGCCCTGTGCCCTGCCCCCACTTTGTTGCTCTGCCACTGGGTGCACTGGAGCATCTCTGTGTGCTCTGTAACACCTCTGCCATATTCAGCCACTTTTTGTGTTGGTGCAGGTCAGCCTGCGCAACCTCTGAATATGGCTCCAATTGTGCCATGGTGCATCGGAGTTGCGCTGCGCCAGACTTGTGCTGGGCTTTGGCGCATTTCTGAATATCTGAGCCCTATGGTATAATTGCTTTGAAGTTTATTATATAAAGCAGTGACAAACTGACAAAAAGCCTTAGTAATGTGCTACAGAGAAAAAAATATCAATGTGACATCCAGTACAGATGTCACTCACATGCCTGTTGCATGGCCATCCTTGGCAACAACATCTGGCAACACTTTCTGTAACCGTCTAATGTATCTTCTGCAGTGATGACTGCTCCGGGTTCTCCAAAATCTTGTATGCCATCAACCAGTTCCTGCTTTGTTTTTGGTTTTGTCTTTCTTCTGATGTGTGTCTCCATGACATGACATGCCACACCATGTCTGTATGATTCATGTCAGAAGACCAGGATGTGAGAAATGCAGACAGTAAGGACTGCACCAGTATTCAGTACCACATTATTTTACCTAGAATACTGTATAAGGTTCATGATTTTAGTAAAGCAGTCTAACAGTTTCCCTACTTGGGTGGTATTCTGACCTAGTTAATTCTTGCAGCTGCAATGCATGCTGCGGATGCTGTATGTTTAGGGTCATTGTCCTGAAAGAAGCCATGTCCATCTGGGAATTTGTTTGTATGGATCCTTTGATGGCATCCCATCTATAATATGTTCTCTGAAGAACTGCCCTTCCATGGTACCTATGCAGTGATATCTGGGACATGGTTTGGATACAGTTTACTTTAAGTGACACTGTCAACTCCTTTATGTCCCAAAGTGTCCCTAGTTTAAAACACACATGTTATGATTGCTGACATTCTGTAGAGATTGTTAATGTTGCTGGTAGTTTGATTTGGATTCATTTTTTCTTTATAAAAGTGAAAACAAAATGGACTGCCCACCATACCGGGGTTACCACCCAAAAATATGTTTATTTACATTCCTTGATTAACTCCCATTGCCTCTTTCCAGGACTGGAAACACCTCAGTACAGTCTAGCCACTCATGATGCCATGGGAGGAGAGGAGACCATTGCATTGTGAGTGGCTGTACTCTTTGGGGGTGCTCTTATTGTTCAGGAAGTATAGAATAAGATTAGATCAATGGTTTGAAACAAAAGAAGGTTGGGTATAATTACACCATCATCATGCATTTCAGTTCTACTAAGAAAGGAAGCAGATAAAACAGCCAGCAACATCAATGAATTTTAGAGAAGTGAAGCAATCATACAATAAGGCTTTTCAACCACTGTAGAAATAATATGATGCAGAAAGGGTTGACAGTGCCCCCCTTTAAAGAACTGCATAGTGTCTTGGCAGTGCCGAGTTCCTACCCTCAAAAAGACATAGTGGTCCATGAACCCACAGTGGTATATTACCTCAGACATGGATCTTCTGTGGGTGTTATGGCTTGGGTTTCATGGAGTCCTGTTCCTGCTTGTAGAATTCCATTGTGCAAACTGCCGCACAGAAACTGTCATTTCGTCCGTAAAAATAACATTATGGAGCGTCTTATTTGGTATTCAAGTTCTGGCTTGCTCAAGTTGCTGAAGCTTTTTGACATCACTGATCACGGGGCAAAATGTGGAAAAACAATGACTGTAAGCTATATGTAAGCAGTATAGCAGCAGTGAAACATTTAGTAATTAATAGAGAATTACTCAACATGTTGTACTGACTTTTACCAGGCATGTTCAACCATGGGAAAACTGGCACCAACACCATAACGGACTTACATTTGAGATTTTTATTCTGTTAACATTTCAGCTTCCAACACCATCAAGGGAATTAGAACAATTCTGACTACCATAAATGTGAAACCAGTTGGGGCTATTAGTCAGCATTGTTTTAATTTCCTTGATGGTGCTGGAAGTTGTAAATGTTAATGGAATAAAAATCTGAAATGTAAATCCATTATGATGTTGGTGCCATTTTTTCCGTGGTTGAATGACAGTGAGCAGAGAAACTTCCTCTGGTGGCTCTTGCCATCCATGCCCATAACTCCAGCCTGTTTGGCAGCACATCCTTTTAATAATAATAATAAATAATAATAATAATAAAACTTTATTTATTGAGCACCTTTCAGATACCAAGGCGCTCTACAATCATAACAACAAATTCCATAAAAAGTTGCAATTAAAAATAGACCATTAAAAATCATAACAGTTCATAAAAGGCTTGTCTCCACAGGAAGGTCTTAAGTTCCTGCTTAAAGCTCCCTATGGTCATACATTTCCCGAAGCTGATGGGGCAGAGAATTCCAGAGGGTTGGGGCTGCAAAAATAAAAGCGTGGGCCCCAGAAGATTTCAAAGTAATTCTCGGAACCTCCAGCAACCCCTCACCAGATGAACGGAGAAGTCGCACAGGGTTGTAAGGAATCAGAAGCTCTTTCAAGTAGTCAGGACCAAGTCCATGTAGGGCTTTGTAGGTCAATAAACCTACCATAAAGATGATCCACCACTGAATCGCAGCCAGTGCAGATCGCGCAACACAGGGGTGATATGTGACCTTCTAGACACCCCTGTCAGCAATCGAGCTGCAGCGTTCTGCACTAGCTGCAAGCAGCGGATATCAACCCCAGGAAGCTCTAGGTAA
This sequence comes from Neoceratodus forsteri, assembly GCA_016271365.2. Lineage (NCBI taxonomy): Eukaryota > Metazoa > Chordata > Ceratodontiformes > Ceratodontidae > Neoceratodus > Neoceratodus forsteri. The sequence goes on from CM028134.1 coordinate 495,846,533, forward strand.
AGGGAGCTGCAGTAGTCAAGGCGGGAGATCATGAAGACGTGGACTAACACAGGCAGATCCCTAGACTGAATGAGGTGTTTGACCCTGGCAATGTTCCTAAGATGATGAAAGGCTGACTTAACAACTGCCAATACCTGATAATGAAAGGTCAACCCATCAACAAGCACCACTCCCAGATCGTGCACCCGTTCTGAGGTAAGGATCTGAACACCCCCCAGAAATAATCCAGAGGGCTGATCAGTTCTCAGCCCCTCTACGCTGCAGCCCAGGTCCACAACCATAACCTCAGTCTTTCCCTCGTTCAACTTTAACCAGCTCAAATTCATCCAGTCTTGGATTTTGGCAAGGCAGTTATTAAATACTGAGAGAGCACTAACCTGGTCAGGAGCAAAAGACAGGTAGAGCTGGGTATCATCAGCATAGCAGTGAAACCTCAGCCCATACCATCTTACAATGTCTCCGAGGGGTAGCATATACACTGCAAACAACATGGGGGACAGCACCAAGTCCTGAGGAACCCCACAGGACAGAGAGAAAGCATCAGAAGGAAAAAATCCCTGATACAACTCTCTCAGTTCTACCAGAGAGGAAAGATGTAAACCATCTGAGCACTGTACTTGACAGGCCACAGATGGACCTCAGGCACTTGAGCAGGACCCCATTATCTACAGTGTCAAAAGCTGAAGAGAGATCAAGGAGTACCAGAATGGAACGGTTTCTCCGATCTCTACCATCAGGCGATCATTGAACACCTGAACCAGAGCAGTCTCCGTACTATGCCTCTTAAGAAACCCCGACTGGAGAGGTTCATAGACATTATGGATGGTCGAATGGCTCTCCAGCTGGATTGTCACTACTTTCTCAATAATCTTTCCTATAAAGGGAAGGTTTGAGATAGGTCTGTAGTTAGCAAAAATGTCTGGGTCCAATGAAGCTTTCTTTAGAAGGGGTGTCACCACCACCTCCTTCAGGGAGCTTGGAAACTCACCTGATTCCAAGGAGCACCAGACAATTTGAGCCAGAAACGGGCCGATGGTCTCATAACAACCCAAGATCAGGGAAGTTGGGCCTGGATCTAAACTACAGCACGTAGGGTGCATCCCCTGGACAATCCACATAATATCCTCGAACTCTGGCAGGTCAAAGGTACTTCAGGAAGTACGAGGTATTGTGACAAAGCGCTGACCAAGGTGACCAGTGCAGTCGCCCCATGTTCGGTACTAAGATGTTTCAACAGGTCCCTTGTGGTGCTCTCATCACCCTCATTGAGCATGCGATTTACAAGGGGCATATAGTTGCTTGTGTGCAAAAGGCAGGAACATAAAGTACATTCTTGTTACAATGCAGAGTCCAAACTATTGGGATACAACTGGTTATACAGCAGCACACTATAATGAGCAATATTTTTTATTTATTTATTAGAATATCGGATTTACAATCCTTTGAGTCATAGACTCATTTCCAAAGGCTCCTCGTCGGATGACAAATACAGACATGACAGTAGTACAGTAAAGACAATGTTACATAACTGGTTGGACGGTAGATGTACAAACGTTATTAAACAATATAATACTTTGATGCATACCTATACAGAGTGTTAGCTAAGCAGTTACAAGCATCATTTGCAGTGGAGTAGTGCAGGCATTACAATACATTGGTGCGTACCTATACAGAGTATTAATTTTATTGGTTACATACATTCTTTGCAAAGCAGTGGTGTAGGCTTAGACACAGTGATAGCTAAGCAGAATAACAAGAGATCAGAGACATGATAGTGGGCCCTGGTGAGGTTAGGTGGAGCAGTCTTGGGTTAGACCTTGTCTTGTCATTGATGTTGCTGGCTGTTTTATCTGCTTCCTTTCTTAGTAGAACTGAAATGCATGATGATGGTGTAATTATATTCAACCTTGTTTTGTTTCAGTATTACACTACTGTGTATAAACAGTGGGATGTGGAGGCTATGGCGCAGGGCATGACTATGGCCAATGTGCCCTCAACCTACTATCCATGATGGTGATGCCTCTGCTTCTTGCAGATTCCTCACACTTGCTCCTTCTGCCTCCATTCTCCTTTATTATACTGCTGATCTTTGCAGTGATCATCATGAAAGTTCAGAGATGTGCTAACTGCACATAATTTATTTAGAAACTTCAAATAATATCGAGTCTTTGCTGCTGCCAACCAGTTTGATGCCACCCACCACCTATGATGTGCCCATAATGAGCACGCCTTCACGGTATATAAAATAGGCAAGGAAATCTCTGTGTCCTGATTGGCTGAGACTTGGTTCTAACCATGGCAGTAAGAGAGCACCTTCAATCAGAGCAACTCATAGAATTCATAAGCCACTTACTTCCTAATTTCCACCATGAACATGGTTGCAACCTTTACTCATATATACAAAACTTCATCTAGGCCCTATATATAAAAGTCCACTAAATTAAGTAAGTAAATAAGTTAATGTTATTTTCACTCAAGAGCCACTTCCTACACACATACACAAATTAAAAAAATCAAGTACTATTCAGAGTTTCCATTGCTCTTGTTTTCTTTGAAGACCAAGAAAATTCCCCCTCCTAACCCTACCAGTTTGCCAGAGAACTCCCTGCTCCTTACCTGGCAACAGATATAATTGAGGTTCTGGCTGCACTTGAGGCCTGTGTGTATGTGTCTGTGTTAGAGATGCAGCGAATTTTGAATCTGCCCATGAAGTGGACACAAAGTGGGCACTTCATGTCCGTGGAGCACAACGCGAAGTGGACACTGCAAAGTGCTCACTTCACGTTATTGTTATTACTTCACGTTGCCATTATGCCTTAATGCAAAGTAAGGCGAAGTGAGAAAAAAATAGGCACATCACATGGCTTGCAGTACTGTAAATCACATGCTTTAGCCAGGCAGGAAGGAAGTGAGTCACAGAAGCAGTTTCACTTTCTCCTTTGCATTTGTAGAGGGAGAAAGCATTTGTAAGAGGAGAGGAGTTACCGCTTGCCTTTCATTGTGTTTCAGTGCCAGAACAAAACAAACAGCTTTTTTAAAAGCTGTTTCTTTATTTAGTTTTTGTATTGTATTAGTGTTTTTTTGTTAGTGAATTTTTTTGTATAAGTTTTGTTTTGTTTTGTGTGTGTGACTGATTTACTCTGTGTGTGTGTGTGTCCACTGTCTGTGTGTGTGTGTGTCAGCCCATGGACTTCAGGAGGATGGAAGTAGGAGAAGGTGAGTTGCTGGCCTGTCGGTGCGGTAGGAGGGGAGGAGTGCAGACCCGTGGGGGGCAGGGCTGTCGTGTCATGTTGGACTGCTCCTGACTCCTAGCCAGTGTTGCTTCTCCATTGAAGCAACAGGAGCAGCAGCAGCAGCACCAGTACCACAGGTGGCTGCTGCGCGTCCACCTTCTCCACCACTACCACCACCACCACCACTACCAGCAGCTGTTGGGGCTCCAGCAGCACCCACTCTACCACCTCCACAGCCACAGAAGGTGGCCCCGGAAATTGTAGGTAGTGGTGGGACTCATGCCCGACATGTGAGGACTGTGTCTGGTCCCCCCCCCCGCAGCTCCCCAGTGTGGGAGTTTTTTAACTGTGAGGGGGGAGACAGCACAGTGGTGGAGTGCTGTGTGTGTGGTATTCTGGTGCACCATGGCCCCCCCGGGACACATTTGGGTACCAGTGGCCAGCGTGCCCACATGCTGAACCACCACAGGGCAGAGTGGCAGGCTGCCACGGAAGGGACCAGGCATCCACCTGCTGGCCTTTCCTTGGCAGAGGCTGAGGGTGTTGGTGGGGTGGGAGTTGTGCCTTGCAGTCACCACCACAGCAGGAGGAGGAGGGCTACTACAGCAGCTGCTCCACCACCACCACCACAGCCACCAGCACCACCCTGTCCACCACCAGCCCCACTACCTGGATTCCCTGCTGCAGTGGACACCGCCACAGTCCCTGCAATCCAGTCTGACATCGGCCTGGTGTGGGCAGTGCTTGAGGAAAATAATGAGTGCTTCAGTGCTTTAGAACAGTAGGTGAACAGAGTGGAAGCACAGCAGCAGCAAATACTTTCAATGCTGCACCTGCTGCTGGATCACCACAGCATCCCATGGTCATAGTAAATGAGGGGATTGTTTTCTGCCCCCACCCCACCCCACCCCACCCCACTACTGTGTTGTACTGTTTTTGTGTGTTTTTTCTTTGTTATTGTTTAATCATACACATTTTCCTTCCAGGGGAATCTTTCTTGCACCACATAGTGCAATACATTTTTGTGAAAACCACCTGTAATTTCTTTACAGTGTGTCACATGACGGAGGAATTCCCATTCTGAAAATCTGCCCACATTCTGCCTCCCTTCTCAGCAATGTTAGGACATGATGGCAGGGAGAGCGTGTGTGCATGCTCCTTACAGTGAATATCCGATTGTCTGGCAGGTTTCAGAATGTTTCTTTATGTTATAATGGTCAGTTTGTGGTGAAATGTGTGGGCACCTTTCCAGTAAGAAGAGCCTTGTTAGTGGAAATGTTCCCACGTTTCACCATAAAGTGAACCTTATAACATAACGAAACATTGGGATAGCTGCCGGACATTCACTATAGTGGAGCATGCACCTGTGCTCCCCCTGGCATCACGTCCTAACATTGCTGAGAAAGGGGTACAGAATGCGGGCAGCTTTTCTGAACGGGAATTCCTCTGTCATGTGACACATTGTAATGAAATTACAGGCAGTTATCCCAGAAATATATTGCACTCTGTGGAGCAAGAAATATTCCAGTGGAAGTAAGGCCCCCACATATTAGTTTATGTGCATCACCATAACTATGTAATGTGGTGACTGTCTGTAAAGCAGCAGCGCAACAATCTGTTGATAACTCTGACCTATATTTTTTAATGCTATGTTACAGCTTCCTTAATCTACATCCTGACTGACTGGAATGATACGAGAATTTACAGTAGTTGAGTCTGCTGTATTACCTTTTTTCATGTGTGAAATAATGAAAGGAGTATTCCTTTTAAATTGGTGCTGACCAGGTCTTTGTCATTGTTTTCCTCTGCTTTTCTCCATCACATCAAGTAGTTGTTATATATCACTTTTGTTGTTAATTAAGTTATGCATCGGGCAGTGTTTTATGACACCGCGGAACAATAGTTATTGAAAAGCTGTTGCAAATAAATACAAACCTGGTCCGAACAATATTGGAAGATGTGCTCATTTTTTTTATACATGAAAAAAAGTAATCAAGTGAGTAAAGCAGACATAAATTGTGAAAAGAATCGTATCATTCAAGTCACGACTCGGAGGTTACTAGTGGTGGCTGTGGCAATGTAAAGTAGCATAAAAAAGTACAGTTCAGAACTGTGAGGACATTCTTACAATGCTGCTTTAATTGTAAAAATGTCAGTATGACATCATGAGCTCACAGCAAAAATCACAGAACACACAAAAGTGGCACAGAGTCCCCAGATTTTTCTTCTGCATGCCCAAAATGTCTCCTGCTTGTGTACAGAAAATTGACAAGTGGTAACGAAGTGAAATGGGATTGTTTCAGCACATACAAAGTCCCCCAGAATTAATGGTGCACTCAGTCATGGGCACAGTGGTGGCACAGAGTCCCTAGATTTTTTCTGCCAGCCCAAAATGCATCTTCCTTGTGTGCAGAAAATTGACAAGTGGTAATGACGTGAAATGGGATTGTTTCAGCACATACAAAGTCCCCCAGAATTAATGGCACATTCAGTCATGCACGCAGTGGTGGCACAGAGTCCCCAGATTTTTTCTGCCAGCCCAAAATGCATCCTCCTATGTGTGCAGAAAATTAACAAGTGGTTACACAGTGAAATTAGACTGTTTCAGCACATACAAAGTCCCTCAGAATTAATAGCACACTCAGTCATGCGCGCAAAAGTGGCACAGAGTCCCCAGATTTTTTCTGCATGTCCAAAACGCATACTGCTTGTGTGCAGAAAATTAACAAGTGGTAACGAAGTGAAATGGGATTGTTTCAGCACATACAAAGTCCCCCAGAATTAATGGCGCACTCAGTCATGCGTGCAGTGGTGGCACAGAGTCCCCAGATTTTTTTTGCCAGCCCAAAATGCATCCTCCTTGTGTGCAGAGAATTCACAAGTGGTAACAAAGTGAAATGGGATTGTTTCAGTACATACAAAGTCCCCCAGAATAAATGGTGCACTCAGTTATGCGTGCAGTGGTGGCACAGAGTTCCCAGATTTTTTCTACATGCCCAAAATGCATCCTGCTTGTGTGCAGAAAATTGACAAGTGGTTACACAGTGAAATGAGACTGTTTCAGCACATGAAAAGTACCCAGAATTTATTGTGCAGTCACTCATGCGTGCAGTGCCCCAGAATAAAATGATAACCGTGAGCGAACTGTTGCTGGTCCAATGTGTGCTGCAATTTGAGCAAATGCAATGTGATCATCTCAACTGGATGGAAGGGTGCTCTTTGTCTGTACACTAATAGTAGGCTTGGTGAGTTGATATATATAGATATGTATTTCTGTATTTTGTAGGTGAGGGGAGTTGACATGGACATGTACTCATGGCATTGTTCTGTATCACAGGTCACATATACTGTTGGTGTGCACATTCCAGTGCTCGATGAGAACTTTTTGCATAGACATTTGCAATGGATAGCTGTCAAGCACATGAAAGTAAGTATTTTTTTTTTTGTGGGGGGGGAGCATATTTGCAGGTTTGTCTGTAATGGTTTCTTATTTTGTTACTTCTTCACAGATTTCATCTGCATCCTTCTGAAGTCTGATTGTTAATGATGGTCATGGTCATCTAATGAAATGACTTCTGTGTGTTGCAAGTGCGCCCCAGCCCAGAAGGGGGGTCCTGATGTTGAAGAACTTGTTTGGATAAGGCCACTTTGTCAGAACAACAAAGCATAAAGTTTCCTAAAAAAATAAATGAATGACTTCTTACAACTTAATTATTATGTGTCCCTCCCTGGTTCTCAAATCTCAATCCCTAAAGTCAAGTTACATTTCAAACCCACATCTTGTCAACTAACACAACCTGTGTGCAATATTTGCTGCAGTCTTTACAAAACAATGAAACGGATGAAATAAAATCTTCATACTTACCAGAATGGATTTTACATGGATATTACATTGGTTCCTTTCTGTACGGTACAGCTGCAGTACCATTCCCACAGAGTTTTAGTGATGGAGCCTTTTTTTGTTACCCTGTAAAAGAAACAAAAGAAGTGTACTGTATGTGTTTTACCATTGCGGCTCTGAAAAGCTGCAGAAAACAAAACATATAACTAAAGGAAGTGAAGCAGCATAACAAACATGAGTACTCATACTCACTTTATGGTTTAAATATTAAGAAGCTTTCTGTCCCTGGCTGATGGATGTGGTGGTCCGGACAGACTCATGGTGGCAGTGGTGGCAATGGATAAAATCAGTCCCAGTGGTGGTGGTCTGGCGGCAGACAGACTCATGGTGGCAGTGGATAACATCAGTCCCGGTGGTGGTGGTGGTGGTCCGGGGGGCAGACAGACTCATGGTGGCAGTGGATAACATCAGTCCCAGTGGTGGTGGTGGTCCGGGGGGCAGACAGACTCATGGTGGCAGTGGATAACATCAGTCCCGGTGGTGGTGGTGGTCCGGGGGGGCAGACAGACTCATGGTGGCAGTGGATAACATCAGTCCCGGTGGTGGTGGTGGTCTGGGGGGCAGACAGACTCATGGTGGCAGTGGATAACATTAGTCCGGGTGGTGGTGGTGGTGGTCCGGGGGGCAGACAGACTCATGGTGGCAGTGGATTACAGTCCTGGTGGTGGTGGTGGTCTGGGGGGCAGACAGACTCATGGTGGCAATTGCTAATATCAGTCCCAGTAGTGGTGGTCCAGGGGGCAGACAGACTCATGGTGGCAGTGGATAACATCAGTACCAGTGGTGGTGGTCTGGGGGGGCACACCGCCTTTTAAAAACTTCAGTTAAAACCTACCAACATTAACCACATCATCATCCTCATAAAGAAAACTGCCCTCACAGTCATCAATGTCTGAAGTGATCACTGGGAAATTCTTTCTCCATTGTGTCATCATCTACGTCAGTGGTGGGCCATTTCAGGCAGCCACTGCCAGTGCCACCAGGATGCCCCATTTCCACATCAGCAAGACCACCATGACTAGGCCAGGATACGAGTACCGAGGTTGCAGTCATGCTGGTATGTGCCTCTCATTCATTTTAATGAATGTTAGCAAACTAACATTTGCAGGAGACAGGTTTGTCCGACGATCCCTGACTATTGCACCTGCTGAGCTGAATATCCTCTCAACACTTACACTGGAGGGTGGGCATGTGAGGTACTTCAGTTCCACTGCAGTCAGCTCTGGCCATTCACTGACCTTTCCACTCCAGTACAAAAGACGATCATCAGTTATTGTCAGATGCCTGTTTTCAGACAAATTTGACTGAACCATTCTCTGTGTTGCACTAAGTCCAATTGTTGATGCATCATCCTGTTCTCCTGAATCATTTATTTCACAAATACCCACTTGGGACAAAGCCTCCCAAAGCGGGTTGTCGCCAGCCACTTTGGATGACAGACCACCTGGAACTGCAGTCCCCTTCCCCTTGCAGGATATGCTTGATGGTCCTCCAGCTACATCTTCAGCTGGATTATGCTACTGATGTTTGCTGACCTTGGCACGTGACTTCTGTGCCCCATGAACCAAGCGCATCAGTTGACCACTGATATTTTTTACCTGTTCAGGCCCTCCCTCCAGTACTGATGCAATTCCACATTTGTATTGTGGGTCTAGCATTGTTGCTATGGCAAAGTTGTCACTACGCTGAATGCTCACAACGTGATGATTCTAGTCGAATACTGTCAGCATGTGTTGCAGCAACATACTGCTACCACTGTCTCCGGCAACATCAAGGATATGCTGAACATTCACCAATGTCTGCCTCAGCACCCGCAGCAGTGGAATTGATTGGCTAATGGAGGCAGACTTGCCACTCACTGCCTGTGTGGCAAGTTCAAAAGGCCACAAAATTGTTGTTAGAGTCCATGAGGTGCCACTGTTCAGTCGTCATAGACATGGAAGCCCTGGAACTGTCACGGCTAGTGTGCATAACAAGATATTCTGAGATGGCTTTGTGTTATTCATACAACCTCTCTGCCATGTATAACATGGAGTTGCATCGGGTGACAACTTCCAGCTTCAAGCGGTGCTGATGCAGGCTGTTTTGTGTCTGCAGCTGCCGCAGTTGGTCATGGGTCTTTCCAGATCTTGAAAAGTGAGAGCAGATACGTCGTGCAATGGTCAGCATTTCCTTTATATCGGGGTGCTGCAGAAACTCCTGAACCACAAGATTTAAACAGTGGGCCAAGCATGGAACATGAAAAAAAACACCATTCGTGATGCATTTCACCACATTTGACCCATTGTCACTTGTTATGAACCCAGCTGTCTGGGACAGAGGGTTTAGCCATCTGTCAATTTCAGTCAGTACCATGTCCAACATGTTCTCACCAGTGTGTGAACAGGTCATACTGTGCATAGCAATCTTTGCATGCTGTTGAATTCCAGGAAGATTGCTACCATGACAATCCACCTTACTGCACTGATTATTCACACTACCAACATCACAAACAACCCCTGGCACCTGTGCCCAGTGTGCAGTTATACACAGATATGATCTCCCTGCTGTTTTGCCACTTGTCCACATATCCATACTTAAATGGATGAATGGAGAGGAGGAATGTTGAAGGGCATGTCTTACTGAGTTGGACACAGTGCGGAACAACTCGGGGACAGCAGGGTAGAAAAGTATGTCCTGGATGGGACTTTCCATTTTGGACAGACACGTGCAGCAAACCACCGGAACCCAGAATTCTCCAGAAAGGAGAAGGGCAAAAGATCAGTTGCCAGCATTTCTGCTACAGCAACACTGAGTTCACGTGATACTGTATGATTCAGGGGTACTTCAGCTTATGCGCAAAAACACTCTGTAACGTGGGCTGACTTAAACGTTTTACACGTGGTGTGCTGATCACACATGGTTGTGCTCTGTGATGAATGGCATTGGCAGGGCATGTAGTGTGGACATTTGATGAAGACAGTTGCACAGGTGATGATGACAAACCCAGAAATGATGTTATTTTGCCGGATTTGCCAACTGGGGTTGATGTACCACTTGCACTAGACATACTCCATTTTCCACCACCACCACCACCACCACAAAAACTGCTACTCTCACCAGCACTGGACAACATTTCAAAGTCATTATGGTACTCCACCTCATCATGCCTGTAGTAATCCTCTGCTCTTACTACCGCACTACTGCACACGTTTAATTTCCTACTGGGCTTAACAGTCATGGAAGGGGATAACATGCTGGCTATGATTGCCAGTGATGCGGGTGAACGCCCCACTGTGGTATTAGCTGCCAGCTTGTGCTGGGTCCACAGTGCCAAGTGCCTATTCTCAAGATGCGTATGCTGTCCTGTGCCCGGATGGCTGATCTTTTTACCTCGACTCACATGCACATGGCAAACCTGGCAGATTGCAACTGAATCATCATTTGCATCTTGAAGAAAAAAATCCCAAAAAAGGGATTGTGATGCTCTGCTTTTAACATGTCCATGAGGTGGCTTATTTAAGTCCATTATTTTAAGCACTGAAGTGGGCTAGGGGCACGTGATGTTTCGGGCACTGCACACTTGGACTGCAACTGACCACCATGACTACCTATCATATTGTTTACTGGGTCATCATCATCATCAACTAAAACTGGTAGATCACAAGTTTTTACAGGGGGGATTCCTGCAAACAGACTCAGACACAGCCACTTTTAATTTCTTTTTCTCTGGTTCCCAACTGGGGTCAATTACATCATCATCATATTCATCAATGTCACTGTCACACACATCCACATCTTCTGCTTGGATGCTAACATGTGGACTGCATGTTGCAACAACAGCAACATCATCATCATCATCAACATCATCACATTCATCATCAGCATCTACACCACCATCACCTGATATTTTTTCACCACACTGTGAATCACTGCATGGAAAATGTGTGACGTTAAGTGCCACGGTGGATGGAATATCACATTGTATGCTATTGTTGACATGATCATCAAAATCCTCAGGTTCAGCTACTGGGATGTTACTGGGAAGTATGACATCATTCACGCTGCCACTCATTTGCACTGCTTCACACTCAATATTTTTGGAGACGGTACACTGGTCAGAATTAGAACTTAACACAACAATACTAATACTACCTCCACCACCACTAACACCAGTAACACTAACACCACTGGCTGGGAAAACATCGTCTCCTCCAACTATGAGTGAAGCTACTGATTGGGCTGTAAAAAACATTGCAGGAGAAATACCTTTCCTCACATCAGCAATGCACTTCTGCATCTGTGTACTACTACCACTCCCACTCCCACAGACCATTTTTCCTGCCAACGTTGCCATGGCGAGAAACAGTTTTGCTTGCACGTCTCTTTGCAGGCATTCTGGGGGATCAACCAAAAATATTATAACCAAATTCAGATTTTGATATGTTCACTCTCTGATTGGAGGGACGCTGGATGTGAAGCCAAATAAACAACTGTGGCTTCAGCAACAGATAGGAGACTACTCTGAGATTGTCATGGAATTAAAACAGCTTCAGTAACCAGTGATACTGATGAGATCACAAAAACAATCCAATCTGGTAAAAAGTACCTTTTGAACGTGGGGTTGGGGGGAGCACTGAATACAGACAGTGCTAATTTTTATGACACTACAAGCAGCAAAAACTAAGAACAGATACCATGATCACAGTACAAAATCAGGCAGCTGCAGTGGATAGCAGGTTCACACTGCTGCGCTTGCAATTACACTAGTCTGTGGCACAATAAAAGGTGTATTATTTGATGCATGCAACACTGCACACACACTGACACACAGAACAGTTTGAGTACAATGCTGAACGAGGAATGCGCCGCAAATGCAAAAGTTCAGTAGTATGCCACGTTACGTATTGTAAATTTGTAATGTAAACAACCTGAACTTATAAACTGCTGCACCACATCCACAAAACAAACAGCAAGAAAATTTCTACTATTACTGATAACATTACTGTGTGTACATTAACACAGTCAGTTATATAACAAAAATATAACCAAAAAACAAAGAAATCTCTATTTCGCCAACTTAAATCCACCTACACCACAGATACGCCCTTCCCCCAAAGCACACTTTCACCACACACACTCAATGTTGTAAATTAACATTCAAAATCCACACAAAACCAAAAATGCTCGATGATATGAGCACTGGAGGGTTTCCTACAATCGATGAACTAAAGTTGGATCCACAAAAAAAAAATGCTTTTTGAACAGCTTTTACAAGATTCCTATCACAGATAGCTATCAGAGCACACTTTCTCCTACTCCTTCCTACTCATACTACCATGAACTGAGGCTGTGCAAATCAATATAGAGCCCATGTGACCTGAAATCCCATGAACCACTGCAAAATTCACCTTTGGAGCCCAAAAACAAGGCTAAGTGAGGCAAAGTGCACTGCCTGCAACGCACTTCACCTTAAAATTGGCAGAGTAGTGGCCTGGGGAGGTGGAGTAACGCGAAGTCATTGCTTCCAATAGACCTCGTATTCCTCATTATAACGCAAAGTACTCCGCTTCGCGTTGCGGAGCACTCTGCGAATCCTCCTTCTCTCCACGAATCGCTTCGCGAAGCGGATTGAGCTCACTTCGCCCACCACTAGTCTGTGTGTATATGCCAGGGGAACTCTGAAGAATTTTGAGTTCATGTATTTCATGTTAACCATTCCATGTGTGTTGGGGGGGCATTCTACTACTGGAATAATGCAGAGTTTTGAATTCTTCTATTCCATGGTAAACAATCACATAGTGTATTGAATGTGAAGATAGACAGATGACTGACAAGTGAAAAATATCTGTGGAGGGGCTGTTTCACATTATTTAGCAACATTGTATTATATTTTTTGTGGCCTTGAAAACGTTTACTGTTCATTTTTTTTAAAGTTGCCTATGGGCCCATTTTATATAAGCAAAAATGCACTCCAGGGACATTTCTGGTACTAGGTTTACCCCACACCTAGTACCACAAATGTCAGGGGACTGCCTCACTACACTCCTGACCATAGGGTAAACCTTGTACCACCAACACCCTGTCATGCCTTATAGCTTAATTACCACAGCACTTCACCAGTATAAGAGACAGAATAGTGCAACACTGCACTGGACATCCATCTGAAGTTTTATTTATTTATTTGAAAGTGTTTCACCAGGAAAGGCATACTGAGTTTCAATAGCTCGTTTTCACATGCATCCTGCAGTACTCCCAGTTCTACAGGGATTCCTGTATTTTAAGGGATTTTTACTACAAAAATGGGATACAGGAAGGAAATCTTTTATTTTTAAAATATCAGGGGAAATGGACACACACTACGGGGAAAATGCCCACTATAAATCTCATGGCTGCCAAGATCCAGACAGAGCCCTCCAATTGGTGCTCAGTTTGCTGACTTTGCTACACTAAGCAATTCTCTTGGTCCATTTGCAGCCTGTGTTTCTCTGGGGTAGTGAGGTAATATGCTGCCAGTGCATCTTTCTGAGGATGAATTTGGATCTTCTGATCAGGAACCAGTAAGCTGCTGCATGATCCAACCACCTGCCATGTGAAACATAGAAACATAGAGGTTGACGGCAGATAAGGACTGCAAGGCCCATCCAGTCTGCCCATTTCTTTTTCTGCCTTATAAATGTGCCATCGGCCTTTGCTCTGTCAGTGGCCCCACTCAAAACAGCAACACCGTTGAGTCAGGTGAGCTGCATCTCAAATGCCACTGTTCTGGACTAGCAGAGCCTAAGCCACTGAAGGTAAACGAGCCTTCTTGTGGGCAGCCTCAGGTTAGTCTATTTTAAACTCATTTTAAGTGCAAATGAGTCAGACAAAAGACTGACCACTTGATGGTGTTATGCTTTGGGAGGGTGCAAAAAAGAATGCTTAAGTGTTGCTTGAGGGAAGCAACGCCCTGAACCACCAAGGCAAGCAAACCTTCTGTTTTGCAAATTTGTCTATTTTAAACACATGAAGTGCCAAAAGCAAGCCAGACAAAAGAGACTCGATGATGGTGGGCTTTAAAGGGTGACTGGGACACAAAGAGTGCTTAAGTGCTACTTGGCTTGTTTGGTGCACAGAGCAGAGTTGTGTTTTTAAAAAAAGATCACTAAGGCAGCACTTCTTCTGACCAGCCTAGAGGTTGAGGTTATTTGAAAAAATAATTAGACAATGTTTCTATTTAATTGTGAGCCTAGGAAAGGTGTGGGGGTGTCTTCATCAAGATAAGCAGGAGTTATGAATTACATGTGTGAGATCAAAAGGGACCCATAGACCCTGGTCTGGCCTAAGGCTAGTAAAATAAATGAAAAAAAAGGGAATATTTGTTTTTACCTCAGAGTTTGGTGCACAAAGCTGTGTGTGTGTGTGTGTGTGTGTGTGTGTGTGTGTGTGTGTATGCAGCGTGCTAATGAAAAACACAACAATACACTGAAACAATGTTTATTAGTGGAGCACTACAGGTACACAGAGCTGTAGGCCCAATGCACGACTGGTGTGGAATGTCTATGCATGTGTATCTGGGGCGAGTAGCTACTCCACACCCCTTGTGCCCCCTGCAGGGCATGCACGAAGGGGGCATACGCAGACCCACTGCACCCGATGCCCCATGTCTGCAGACAGCTCCTCGATGGGGACGTTCCAGGGGCGTGCCAGCACTACGTGTATTCACTAACCCGCATAGTGCTGGCCGCATGGGCACAGAGGGTGGTGCAGGGTACACTAGGGAGACCCTGCCATAACCCACAGCATGCCCCCATGAACACAGGCATTCGGTCACCGGAGGACCAGGACAGGACACACTGTGCTGCTCCCAACTGCTGGGCAGCAGGAGGTGGCAGGGGCATCTGGATGGGCGAGTGCCCAGAAAGTTTATGTGAGGCAGCACTGGGAGTGGAGGGTGCCGCACTGGTCTGGGTGCATGCTATCAGCATGCACAGCCCCAGACCCATGCCACCCTACGTGTGGGATCCACTATGGGTCCGGGGGGGGTCATCCCATTGGATGTCTGCCTGATGATGACTCCTCCCCGTCCACCTGCAGAGTCCTGTGCATTGAGGGAGGAGCTGTGGATAGGTGATCGGGCATTGGTGAGGCGGTATGGGCGCACCTGTCCATGGGCTGCAGGGGCGAGGGTGGGGTATGCGCATTTTGTGCATCCCTATGCCCCTTTCATGCACTGTGAGCAGAACACAAAATGTATCAGTCTGTGATTAAGGGATAAATTTGAAGTTAAGGCATTTCATACTATAAATAGAATACTGTATAAGGGACTGTATTATTACAAAGTTATAATACCTTCAGGAGGTTCTGGAGGCATGTGAACCTTGAGAACTAAGCTTTATAGGTTCCAGTATTTCCCCAGAACCTCAAGATGGTATTATATTGTTACATATAAAGTTCTTATAGTTGTAGAGTAGTTCTATGATACATTGTAGGTGATTTTTTCATATTTAAAATAAATAAGAACACATAAAACAGCCTGAACATTTGTCCTAGTGATTTTATTGACCGGCACAATGACACCAATTGCGTACTTACATTGATATGTGCATACAGGAAAATCTACAGGAATTTCATCCCAGTTTTACAATGAAAATACAGGCAAAATTAGGGTACACTACAGGAAAATGCTTTGCCTGATCTGGGAGCACTGATCCTGGGGGATAGGGGAGATAGGAATACAATATGCAAGCAATATCCAATATACATAAAGATAAAAATAGACAACCATACGTGATACAGCTTCTAGACAAGAAGGGCAATTCACTTCAGTTCCAGTTACAAGATAATAAACAGTATAAAGTCATGCAACCGAAAACAATAAGGCTATACTAAGCATACTTTGTGGGACAAACGAGCTGCACAGATAATAGTTATGCAGGATTTACACTTGAGGTAGAAAAGCGAGAGCAGAAAAGCAAGTGCATGGCCAGTCTGAGGAAAAGTGGGGAGAGGAAGCGCATGGGATGAAGTCACATGAGTAAGAGGGAAGAAGGGAAGCCCTAGCCTTCATGAGTGAACCTTGCAAGGTTTAGAACACTGCACGATGCCCACCTAGCCAGTGTCATGGGGAGAGAGGCTTACTTGAGGAAGGAAAGGGGAGGAGAGGAGTGTTAGGGGAAGGGAAGTAGGAGATGTGAGTAAGCACAAGTAGTTGGGCACAGTAGTGAGAAAAGTAAATAAAGTGATTAAAGAGAATGATATGGGATGAAGTCACAAGTAAAAGGGTAGAAGCCTCAGATCAGGTGCAGTTGCAGGATGGTGAAGTGTAGCTTCAAA
The DNA here is from genome assembly GCA_016271365.2 of Neoceratodus forsteri. NCBI lineage: Eukaryota > Metazoa > Chordata > Ceratodontiformes > Ceratodontidae > Neoceratodus > Neoceratodus forsteri. The sequence goes on from CM028134.1 coordinate 495,862,961, forward strand.
GAAGATAAGATAACGAATGAGTGGATGGGGCAGAGCAGATATCTAAGGGAAGGGGGTTCCAAATATTTGTAAAGTGGTAGGAGAAGGCAGAACATTCAGAAGTGGAGGATTGGGAGGGGAGTGCAAGGGTCCTATAGGTGGAGTTGCGGAGGGAATAGGTGGGAATTGAAGGGGCTGAGAGGAGTGTGTTGAGGTAGGGCGGAAGGGAGCCAAGCCTGAATTTCTCAACTAATGAGACACTGAGCGCAAGGTGTCTGGACCCAAGAGAGGGGAAGGATAGAGCAGTGTAGAAGTCACAGTGATGAGTATGGGGCAGACAGTCATAGAAACATAGAAACATAGAAGTTGACAACAGCAGGAGACCACTAGGTCCATCTAGTCTGCCCATTTGTTTTAGACCTATTTTGACACTCTAGTTGCCCTTTGTAGTCAGGGCTCCCTTCTGTCTATCCCATGTATTCTTGAATCCCCCCACAGTGTTGACCCCCACAACCTCTTGGGGCAGGCTGTTCCAGGCGTCCACCACTCTTTCTGTGAAGAAGAACTTCCTGGTGTTGGTAGGGAACCTCCCTCCTTGTAGCCTGATGTCATGTTCCCTGGTCCTGGAGCCCTTCTTGAAGTGAAAAAGTTCCTGTGCCAGTACTTTGTTAATGCCTTTTATGTACTTGATTGTTTCAATCATGTCCCCTCTCTCTTCTCTGCTCCAGGGAGTACATACTCCTTTCCCTAAGTCTTTCCTCATAGGACATGCACTGCAGACCCTGAATCATTTTTTTTGTTTGCCTTATCTCTTTTCTCCTGTCATGCCTCGCAACTCACCACTCCTTTGGGCTGCTTCCTGAGCCATCCAACCTCAAATCACAGCTGTCCCTGGGGTAACCCAGATGTAACCCTTCACCGGGTGGGTCCCCCTCCTCCAAGGGGAAAGGCACCGGGGGGTACCCAGCACATATACTTGGCCCCAGGGTGATGCCGAGGTGAAGGGTCTCCTTCAGGGCATCGGCGGGAACGGTGGACTGGCAGCCATCATCCGGTTGGTCGTGAAGTGGATTTTCTGCTTTTCTACTGTTCCTCTTATGTGCATCTGCAACTCCTGGTCTCCACCAGAGGCCGCTGCAGTGCGGCATCGACCACTACCACCCAGGAGAGAGAGCAGTCAAGTGCTCAGTCCTCTCCTTCCCCCTCCAAGCTCCGGCGTCCCGAGTCCGTTCCCGAATCCAGGTCGCTGGCATGGTTTGAGGTAAGGCACCAGTGCCTCAACCCTCTACGCCACCGGGCCAGCCTGAATCATTTTTGTCACCTTTCTCTGTACTGCTTCCACCCTGTCAATATCCTTCCTGAGGTGAGGCCTCCAAAATTGGACTCCATATTCCAGGTGAGGCCTGACCAGCGATCTATACAGTGGTAGTACCACCTCTCTCCTCCTGCTCATGATTCCCCTCCCAGTGCAGTCCAGCGCTCTGTTGGCCTTCAATGTTGCCTTCTCACACTGCTTACTAACCTTTAAGTCGTCTGAGAATATGAATCCCAAATCTCGTTCCTGGTTTGAGGCTGCTAGTCTTTTGCCTTCTAGGTAATACTCCTTTCTTGGATTTTTATTTCCTATGTGCATGACCTTGCACTTTTTGGCATTAAATCTCAGCTGCCACACTCCAGATCAATCTTCTAGTTTCTTGAGGCCAGCTTCCATCTTGCTCACTCCTTTTGAGGTGTCCACCCTGTAAAATATCTTGATGTCATCTGTGAGCAGACACACCTTCCCTTCCCTTCCAGTCCATCAGTGATGTCTGCTATAAAAACTTTGAAGAGCAGAGGCCCCAGCACTGAGCCCTGGGGCACCCCACTGGTCACCCTGCCTTCCACTGACTGCATGACTTCCACCACCTCAACCTCTATTTCCATTAACTGGCTACTTATGTTGTTCCTCATTTTTTGGAAGTCAGCCTTTCTGAAATCTAGCACCTTTATCTTTGAGTGACTGGTGTCCTGTGTTATGTTTACCTTAAAGCTTACCATGCAGTGGTCGCTGTTGCCCATATGGCATCCCACTTCGATGTCCTTGATCCTTTGTTGGGGTTTTAACAAGTTGGAACAGTCCTGTGCCTTGTAGTGATATTAAGAAGTCCCTACTTCTTCTTGTTGCTGCTGTTAGTGTGCTCCAGTTAATATCTGGTAGGTTGAAGTCTCCCACCATTATTACTTCACCTTTATCAGACATTTTGTGGATTTCCTCTATTAGGTGTTTGTCTCCTTTATTGCCTTGATTTGGGGGCCTGTACACAATGCCGATTCTGAAGGGTTTTCCCTTGTCCATGTCTACTGTTAGCCACAGTGACTCGAAGTCCCCAGGTTGCCCTTTTACTTCTGTGGCTTTTATTTCCTCCCAAATGTAAATGGATGTGCCCCTCCTATTTTTTTGCCCTGCCTATCTTTCCTGAACAGATTGTAACCGGGAATGGCCATATCCCATCTGTGGTTTTCCGTGAACCACATTTCTGTTACAGTAAAACAACAGAAGGAGTTGAATAGAATGTCCAGTCTGGTGAGGGTGGCCTTAGGGGCAACACTATAAACTATGTTTCCAAAGTCAAAGATTGGGAGGATCATTTTTCGGGTGCTTTCTCGGTGGGCCTGTAGGGTTGTTACACCTGGGTTATGCCCCTATTATCCCACATACACCTTACACTGCATTCCTGGTCTATTATATTGTGATACTGCTATTTTGCACTAACATGTAGATTTCAGCACCCATCAGATAAGCATGAGTGCCAGGAATGTGCTTTGCTGCTCATATATGCCAATGTGTACATCATTTATAGGATTAGATCATGCATGATTATTATACCTCACTATAATGCATTATGTTTGTCTTTTACATATATTCCATATATAATCTACTTAATTACTGATATGATGACTCTGAGGGATCATCGGTGATTACATTATACACTATATTTATGTATTCTCATATAATCATATGTTGTATTGACCAGTCAGCACTTCCCTTTGTCTAAGCAAGCTAACAGAGAGAAAACCCTTATGTCTTATACACAGGCAAATATGCCACGTGTAATGGAGCCCAGTCAGCATTTCATTTGTCCAAGCTTCATACTAACATAAGCATATTCTTTATCTCACATTATACTCATTAGTAATTCTGTCTCCTAAGTCATTATCAATATATAATGCTTCTCATATCTGTAACTATGAGGTAATCTCTGTTGCTATACTGTTATCCGTAGTGTATAAGTTTGTGTAACCTAGCCCCACACAGGGAGAGAATGAGATCTTGGAGAACCTGAAATCCTACAAATTCTGGAGATTATGTACATTCTTCAGGAGAGTGGTGAGAAACCCATCTCCCTTGTGATTTTCTCCATCACATGCTTGGCGTAAGTAGTATAATAAACTTTTATTAGTACTCCCTGCTTGTTTACGAATGTTTCTTGGCAGACTCCGAAGACATAAGAATCTGTATCATTAGTATCATTATTATTTACTCTAACAACCTAAGATTGTTTAGGCAACATAAATGGTGACCACAAAAGGTATCTGGGTGTTTGCCAAAGTTACATTTTAATTTCCTTTGTAAATTAAAACACTGGGTGAGAAATCTCCAGTAACAAGCAGCTGAGAGTGTCTTCTGTTTAAATCTTTGGTCTGTTGTGTGTTCTACATTGCAGACAAAACAAACATTTTGTCAGATATTCAAACTCTGTGTAATGAGTTGTTTTATTTTTGTTTGGTTTTTTCCTCTTCTTTCTCTGTGGGAACACGCAGCTGTAAAGGGATCCGAACAGACACAGAGACTGCTTTCATTTGTGGTTTCAAATCCTAATGGGCCTTTACTCATCTAGGAGTCCACATATGCCAAATGCTGTTTGTGTCCTGTCATGAACATTGGTTGCAAACAAAGTTTTTGATCCACAGACAGCTAAGGGTTCCTCATTTTATAAGACATGTCTAAAAATATCAGTACTGAATTGAGGCTGGATGCCTCAACATACCAAACTGCCTATGGTGGTTGGTATGGTTTTGCTGAAGTAGCAAAATCCAGTGGTAGCCCTTTCAGGGATATCATTGCCCAGTATGGTGTATTGAAAAATGGTACCAAAAGAGTTGATCCTGAAGGATTATTAATCACAACATTGTTTAAATGCTTTGATGCTGTTTTAAATAAACTATCTGTTTTGGAATCTGAGTATGTTGCTTGCAAAATAGAGAAAGCTGCTTGCAAGCAGGAAATTAGTCTGAAAAAGGCTTCTCATTAAGAAAGGATAGATAGACTGCAGTCTCAGCTGCAGTTCCTCCATCAAGAAAATGAGTTTCTCTTTAATGACGGAAGCAGCCAAGACCTGCATGCCTTAAGAGATAACGCTGAAAAGGCAAAACTTATTAGGAAAAAGGTTTTTCAAATGAATGGTGTTCTGGCTAATAACACTGATTCCTTATGTTTTGAATACAAGGAACTTAGGGATGATAAGTCTGAAGTAATTACTGAAAGAGTTAACATGCTGGTATTTCAACACCAGACCTTGAGTGAGCATTGTGATTCCTTATGTTTAGATTGCAACAGACTTGAAATGAATGTTTTAAATATAAACTGTGACACAGCTTCTGTTGATAACAGACAAGTTTTACAAGATGAGAATGTCTTGCAATCTGAAAACAAGGCACTTTACAGCGTGCTAACTCCTGTATCTGAGCAGTTAGAATGTAGAAGTAAAAGGTCAGATATGGCGAATTTGCTCCATCATCCAGAGGTATTGGCAGGGCAAATCACCTTAATGCCCAAAGACCTTGCCTGTTCTGATGTTGAGGAATTTGATTTTGAACCCTCACAGTATGCTGTGGGGCAGACTGGAACAAAGGCTAGCCACTTGTTTTTCTGTGATTCACAAAATGGAGAATTGTTAGAGTCTCAAAATGGTGGACACACATCTCATCAGGTTGCATCCCCATACCATTCCCAAGATGGCCACTCATGGTCATGTGATGATGGTCATAACACAATAACCCAAGATGCCCATGAGGTAATCCAAAATGGCTGGCCACCACATCACAGAGGCTGGATCATGCAGTCACAGGGACAGGAGGCTGTGAGGGCTTAAGGAGCAGCCTTCCCCCAAATTCAGAGCCGTTTTTGCTGCAGCTGAAGCCCTGAAGCAACAGGAGGTCATGAGGGCTTAAGGAGCAGCCCTCTCCCAAATTCAGAGCCATTTTTGCTGCAGTTGAAGCCCTGAAGCAACAGGAGGCCATGAGGCCTTAAGGAGCAGCCCTCCCCCAAATTCGGAGCTGTTTTTGCTGCAGCTGAAGCCCTGAAGCAACAGGAGGTCATGAGGGCTGAAGGAACAGCCCTCCCCCAAATTCAGAGCCATTTTTACTGCAGGTACGAAACGCTGAATTCCCCCATTCACCTGAAATCGCGACCGCGCTATCAGTGCTGCAGAGTGAGACAAAGAGACTGCTGTTTTGGTGCCTTTTTCCACATTTAAATGTCAGCGCAGCAGTGGAGATAGTTTTTGCCAACCTCATTTCTGTTTGCTGTGCCTTGCTCTTCGAGTGGACTGTGGAGTTGCTTTAATGAAATTTTAAGCCCAGGCTGCATTTTAAAGAGAGTTAGTTGCTACCTTAATTGTACTATCAGTGTAGAGCAGGGTGAATTGCATCAGGCTAGTGAACCTACTTGTGTTAAATAATTGTATTTAGAAAAAAAAACTTCACAAATAATGTTGTCCAAATACTAATTAATCCTAGCAATCTGGAACTTAGATGCAGGATGTGAAACTCATATTCCTAGGTCAGCAGCATGCTTACAAGTCCTATTTAGTACAGCAGCAAATCCAAAGCTCAGTAGACTTTCTATGCACGATTCCCTGATTTCAGCAGACAGATTATTTAAATTAAATCAAAGAAAGGTGAGCCCTCCAGCAGGGTCCCTCCCCTCCTGTACCTTATTTAATGACCAAACTCTCCATTTCTCCTTCCTCCACAGCTGAAGCCCTGAAGCAACAGGAGGTCATGAGGGCTTAAGGAGCAGCCCTCCCCCAAATTCGGCGCCATTTTTGCTGCAGGTACAAAACGCTGAATCCCCCTGGGCACCTGAAATCGCGACCACGCTATCTGTGCTGCAGAGTGATTGCCCCGTCGATGCTATGCATCAGCTGCACCACCACCCTTGGCAAACTTTGCTATATATAGGATAAGGTAGGGTAGGACAGGTGACTCAAAATAACCTATCAGCCCACTTCTTCACTAGCAGCTTATATTACTCCACCACTAGTGGTAACCAAACGCTGCCAGCTCACACAGTACTAAGAGAGCTTATCATGGACCCAATCCTAGTAAGTCTAGTCTTTCTCACCTCCAAGATCCCACTAGCAGAACTACCTATCTCCAACTTCACTGTGGAATTGCTACTAAATAGGTCTACCAATGGAAAATTTCCCCCCTGCCCCACCTTATTGTACCACTGGGGTACCCAATTTGCTGCTGGTTTTCCCCCACCGCAGCTGCACCAAAATGCCCACACTCACCTCCACCCTGAGTTACTAATTAACATATATGCTCACATTCACCACTGCACTGCCACCCTAACATACCAAGGATCACACCCTCAAACTCCTGTCCAAAACAATCTACATAGACACCAACCACCTGTGTCTCCGACACTGCTCGCTGACCTTGTTCGCGCCCTCTCAATACCAGTTGTACCTACAAAAATTACTACATCCAAATCTGTCCGAGCCTCTCCAAAACTGCTCAGGCTAGTGCTACTCAGGCATACCGTCTTGCTCCTCCTCCTCCTCTCAGGGAATGTGCACCCAAACCCGGGCCCACATAGCCTTGGTATCACACAGAAGGTCAAACAAGGAAACCTGCTACTGGCATCCCTAAATATCTGCAGCCTATGAAAAAAGTTCACCTCCTTCCAGGGATGGATTGCCCAGCACTCCCCAGATGTCCTTGCCTTATCTGAGACCTGGCTCTCAGAAAAAGTCCCAAATGGATCTGTCACCCTCAGTGACTACACCTTATTCTGAGCTGACAGAATAAGCAAGAGGGGAGGTTGATGCGCCATCTACGTTAGAACCTCCTTGCGCACCCTCTCAGTCTCCATCCTTCCCCGCGCCCATGGTGCCCAATCCCTCGCTGTCAAGGTAAGTTTTGGCAACTCAGGAAAAATAATATACATCTTGGCTGTCTACATTCCCCCCAGAAACCAAAAGCCTGCCTTTGACTCTGTACTGGCCAGTATTTCCCACCTCCCTCCCAAGAGCAAAATCATTTTACTGGGAGATTTCAACATTAATTGGATGTCCACTGCATCTTCTCACTGCAAAGACACAGTCCTTGCTTATGACCTCACCCAAGTTGTCCAGTCCCCTACTAGGCTGGACCCAAAAACTGGGACATCCACACTTATCGACCTTATCCTCACCAACTGCCCCAAAAACCTCTCCCATATCAAAGTGCCCCCTGACTCAATAAGTGACCACTCCCCAGTTATCTGCTGGTGGTCTAATAAAATCCCCCCTTCTCCTCCTAAGGTCATCGTCCAAAGACGCCTTAAGAAAGGTGCCCTCCCTCACCTCAAATCCTACCTAACAGCTTGTGATTGGTCTCCTATTCACTCTGCCTGGTCCATAGATACCACCCTTACCTACTTTATTGCCACTTTTAACCATGCCTGTGACATCTTTGCCCCTTTCTCCAAGTGTGTAGTCAAGCAGCAGGACACCCCTTGGATTTCCTCAGCTTTACTTGTTCAAATGAGCCTAAGTGATACCCTCTGGCAAAAGGCCCTTGACTCGCAACTCCCACAAGACAGACAGCATTACAAGAAAGCTTGAAATAGCTGCACATGGGCCATCAGGCAAGCTAAAGTAACTTACTATAAACAAGCCCTCACCTCCTCCTGGGTATCAGGTAGAAATTTCAGGAGCAACATTAAGGAACTAACAGGGAAAAATGTATCCCCTACCCCACTGCAGCTGCTAGTAGATGAGGTTATCTCACAAGACCCTAAATCTATCTTCAGTACCCTTAATACTTCTTTCACTGACCTCAGCCATATCCTCCCCCTAGCTACTTTAACCCTATCACTACCAACCCCGTTCACAACTTTGCCACACATGACCAAAACCCCTTTTTGGCTATGAATCATCTCCTGCAATGAGACAAAATGATATCTCAACAAAGCCCTGATGAACTCACACTATAGTAGTGACACCCTGGATCTCAAACTCATCCAGCTCACACTTGACGTGACCATCCCCCATCTCACCAAAATCCTTAACTTATCCCTATGCCTCAGCCAATTCCCCACTACTTGGAAAAGAGCAGTTATCACTCCCATCTTGAAGGGTGGTGACCCCACGTCCACTAGCAACTACAGGCCAATATCTATTCTGCCCCCCAAAGGCCCTTGAAAAAATTGTGGCTGACCAGCTCTCAGACTACCTGACCAAACATAATCTGCTCTGTCAGGAACACCATGGCTTCCAGAAGGGTCACAGCACCTCCACCGCCCTCGTTGAATTTATATCATACATACATGAGGCCCTTGATCAAGGCTCAGTGGTAGGGGCTCTCTATATGGACCTAACTAAAGCCTTTGATACAGTTAGTCATGTGCTTCTAATCCACACACTGCCATCCCTTAACATCTCCCCCCAAGGCTACCACCTGGCTGAAAGACTATCTCTCTGGCCGGACCCAGCAGGCACGAATTAACACAACACTATCTTCCAGTAGACTAGTCCTAACAGGTGTCCCACAAGGGTCCATTCTAGGTCCATTACTCTTTATCCTCTTCCTGAACTCTCTCCCTCAATCCTGCAGTGGGAAGCTAATGTTTATGCAGACGATGTAGTTTTCTGGAAACACCCCCATCCAAATGTACTACAGTTTGCCCTGCAGGATTTCTTTAGAGAACTTGAAACCTGGTTCTCTGAACACCACCTTATACTAAACTACAAGAACACCAAATCTATGTTCTTTGCCCATCGCCAAAACCCACTCAGTAACATAACTCTAATGGTGACAAACTCCCTGGGCACTGCGCTGGAGTAGGTCCACTGATTCAAATACCTGGGTGTCATGTTGGACATCTCCCTCACCTACCACAGACACATACAACAAGTCTCCTCCTCTGTTAACTCCAGGCTCGGGATCCCATATAGACACAGACACTGCATTCCCCCGCAGGCAATGCGCCTAGCAGTATCTTCTTCCATACTATCCTTGGTGGACTATGGCATAATAATTTATGGGTTTTCTGACCATACTGCCTTATGCAGCATCAACCTCACCCTAAATAAAGCCTACCATCTGGTATCAAATTGTGACAGACTAACCCATACCTGTGAGCTTTACAAGTCAACTGGTTGGCTTAATTTCCAAGATAGGCTTAAATATCACACCTGCCTCCTTGCAAAAAAGTTTCTACACAAACAGGCACTGATTGGCCTCCTCCCCCTCATCCAAACAGTTACACACAGGAGGGCACCAAGGCACTCTGCTAACACCCCCTTACAAGTACCTCACTGTAGAAACTCCCTTGACCAACGGTCCTTCAGATATTGTGCCCCCTTGAGGCTAAACAACCTAGCACCCAGTGTCTCTCTTGCATCCAGTCAGGGCCAATTTAAAGCAGATCTCAAATGCTTTCTCCTTAACTCTGCGAGCTACGAATATACATAATGACAAATGTACTTAACTCCCCCCCCCCGGGTCCTCCTCCAGTGCAACCGAGATGGCCCCAGCATAGGGTTATCTTCTTTCGTCTCCCATGCCAAGGCTCATCAAACTCATTGTAAATATTTCTCAACTCAGGGCCTATTAATATGACCCTCTGAAACTTTTATAGTCAAATGAACATGATATTAACCTAGACCTTCTTTTACTGATCCCTGCTGATAAAACTGTGCAATGTTTACTGTGCTGAATGTTTTGACATGTAATTATTTAAGCGATGCTTGTATATTTGCTTTTTCTTTACTTTCCTACTGACGTGGAGCCTTTGCAAAGGAGTCTATGACTTAAAGGTTGTAATTCCGATACTTTCAATAAATAAATAAATAAATAAAATAAACATACTGGAGGTATTTGGCATGATTAATAATGTTATCAGTAAGACTAGTGTTTCTGAGGGACAGAAGATTCTCATTAAAAATGATGTTGACATACTTTTGAATGAGGCTGGTATGCAACCTGTCATGCAGTCAGTGTCTGACACTGCAAAAGCAGCTGCTGCTAGCAATGTTTGCTATGCTAGAACATCCTTGGTTAAGGAACACATTGCTGTTAATTATGTGAAATGTGAAAATGTGAAATGAAATCAGCTTTCCCTGAGAAGACTGAATGTGCTATTGTTCCTCACCCTAACAGCACTGGGCATATGCAGTGCATTAATACTTTAAGCTGTAATATTAAAAACAATGTTGCTACTATCCAGCAACCTTCTGATGGGGAAACCCACTTTACGTTTCATGGGGGAAGGGACAACCCTGATTCTGAAAGCCCCGTGGCTGTGATATTTTCAGCATCACAGGCCACGTTGGAGGGAGGGTTACAGGTTTGATTTCTGAACCTGGGCTGACAGCTGTTTCAGTACTACTTTCTCCACCCCTGATGGCTACTGAACCACAATCCATAGCTGGAGAACTATGTGCAGCTTGCACACCACTTTTCTTCACTGTGCAGGCACCCCTGATAGTGCCAGCACTGCCTGTACATGATGCAGAACACCCTCCATCAGTGACACCTGGATCATCCCATACTGTGACTGCAATAGCAGGCATAAGCCAGGAACAGTCTGGGTTATTCCCAGCACAGACAATAGCAGGCATTTCTGGCAAGAAGGTTCAAGAGATAGCAATCTCAGCAGTTTTAGCCCAAACATACAATGGACACATCAGACCCATTGCTTATGCATCCCAGATGCTTGCCCCAGTGGAGCTGAAATACAACCTTTGTGAAAGGAATCTTTTGGCTACATACTGGGCAATGAGATACTTTATGTACATCATTGGATATGCACCCATTGTGCTGCATTCCAATCATTTGCCATTTAATTTTCTGTTGTCAGACAGAGAAAAGATGACTCTGTATCCAATGCCAGACTTATACACTGGTCTCTTATTTTGCAGGATCATGACATCACTGTCCTTCCTATCAAAACTCCATCCTTGTTGACTCATGGCCCACAATTTACAGGAGAGACTCATGATTGTTCACGCCAACCCCCGACCTACCTGCCCCAGGGCCCTTTCTGACAGAACCTCAGAAAGTGTTAAAAGACACCTCTGTGTGTCATGTTTTGACTGATGACACATACCAATGAGGGTCAGATAGCAGGGTTTGGAATTCTTATTGTACATCCTAGTTGTGACAGAGTGTGCATCATCATATATGTACGATTCACAGGCATTGTTAAAACATGCCTGGCAAATAAAATGAAAAGCAGGGAGGTAAGGAGTCTCCTTATTACCACAAATGTTTATGGATGGTTTACAGAGCTGGTAAGTCCTTGAGAAAAAATACAGCTTGTGTTAAGAGAAGAATACAAAGATTTTCCCTTATGTAAAATGATAGCAACATTCTATGAGAGGGTTAAGTGCTGCAGTCTGACAAAATGACATTAATCTAAAAGACTGTAGACACTGTTTTTTTATTACAGTTTCTAATTGTGTATGTTTCTCTCTGACTGAATTTCTTTGCAAGAAAACAAACTCCCAATACTCTAATATTATCTCAGTGAAATACAGAGACTTGTTTGTGTGCATCACAACACTAACCAGTTTAAATACAAACTATACTTTCACAAAGGTTTAAGCATATTGTAAACGTGAACCTTATGCTCCAAAAGAAGGACCCTCATTTCAGGACAGTGTATAGGTTCCTTAATAAAAGAATTAAGGAATAACTTCCAAAATAGCCCTTATAAGAAAGTGAAAATTACCTTCACTTATCCAGTGATGGCCTACTCATTTAGTATCACAGCCATAACATTCATGAAACGTTACGGGTAGTTCCTGAACACCTGAGGGTAGATTTTATCTACTGTACCAAGTACATGATACTCCAGCTGGTGGACACCAGGGAGTCAATAAAATCCCTAGACAAACTGAAAGCCTCTGTTTGATGACCACACATGAGAAATTATGTAGAACACTGCATCAGTAACTGTTTGATCTGTGCACAGAACCATCCTGTACCAGCTAGGAAAAATGCATTGTTACCCCAGAGGCAATCAGGCCCCTGGAACAACATCCAGATTGACTACACTGGCACTACACCAACCACTAAGAACAACTAGTTTGCACTAGTGATCACCGACCTATTTTCCAAATGGGTTGACGCTATCCCGACACAGAGCAACATAACCAAAGTGACTGCAAATGTCTTGGTAAACCAGTTATTTACCAGGTGGGGTTTACCCCTAAAGGTAGATTCTGATTACAGGGATCCAGCTTTACAGCCAAAAGTAATGCAAGAAATTCTGGATTTGTTATGGGTACAACAAAAGTTTCATATCCCTTACCACCCACAGTCATCAGGACAGGTGGAATGGGCTAACAGGCAAATCAAAATTATGTTATCCAAACTTGTTCAGGAAAACCCCAAGAATGGGATTCATTATTGCCTTTACTCCTTATGGCAATAAGAGGGACACCCTCTGCAGGTACACAGTGTACCCCATTTTTTGAAATCATGAACGGACGGTCCATAAGACTCCCAGAACACTTAATTCTGGACCTGTGTACTACCACTGCTGATGGAGCATCAGTAGATAAATATGTTATATATCTCAAACAAGACAGCCAAAGGTACACTTGTTTGTTGCACAATGTATGGGCAAGGCCCAACAACAGGCCCTATCCCACTGTAAACAAACTCAGTCCAGCAGTCTACCAAGCTAGACTGCCTCACAATAACAGTGATTGATAAATGGCTACATGCCAATCGAATGAATCTGTTTAAAGAAGATTAAATTACTTTTCCACACCTCAGTGGGCGGAATAGTACTAAACTATTTTTTTCTTTTCTCTTTCCTTTTAGGTTCCAGAGAGAAAGTGAGTTGCTTGCTTTTATGATTATTATTCTTTTTTAGAAGTATGGTTCTTCTTGCAAGCCCAAACTGCACAACATACTGCAGACAAGAACCAGTGACCCAAACCTAAACAGCTTGTTGAGGCAGAGTACCTCACAAGCCCACATGATCTAATTGCATCCTGTGGAATTCACACTAAAGTCCTAAAAAAAACATGTTCATAGTCCAGAAGGGTAGTGAGGCCCTACTGAATGTTATGATCATTGCTTTAGATCAATTCTAGCTGCTAGACTTGATCTGGACCCCTGTTTACATTTTATTGATAATCACGAATTTTGCTTCCAAAATTATATGGCAATAAAAGCCATTGGACCTTAAGGTTTTACCCTATAATGCTCCATAATTTGTGACACCAAATCCTGAGTGCCCCAAACAGAACCAGGTACCATAGTTAATAATGTGCATCTCATGCACAACCCAGTGATTTTCAAATCTCACCCTTTAGAACTTGAAATGATTTGTTCTATGTTTCACAACAAACATTTTCCACTTTTTTTTTAACCCTTTGCCCACGGGTGCTGAGTATACCCGGGGCACTCACGGTTTAGCACTACCGTGGGTGCCGAGTTTACTCGTGTTTAAGAGGAACTGTTGATTGCTGTAAGTTTGGTGCCTGTTTCTGTAGTGACAGCCTTAGTGTGATACATGGCCACATGTGACCTGTCAAAGTCATGTCATGTGGCCATGTGTCATGCAACCTAGCCATTGTAGCAATGTCCAGAAAAGGCATAAGTATTAGGCTGTCACATCAGTTTTCGCCACGGTTTGTCTCTGAATGCGCTTTATTTGGCGCTCCATGCGGCAGTACTGATCGCGATCCTGAGAGTGTAAAACACTCGATTTAGCCATCACAGTATAAAATAAATAACACCATCTCACATAAAAAAAGAAACAGAATAGACAACAGAAAACAGTTCTCTGTCAGACTATCAGATGACAGCCAGAACCATGGGTTCTCCTGTTGAGGTGACTTCTGTTCTTGTGTCATCGCTAATACACTACTGAATGAAATCCTTGCAGTGTCTGTGGATTTCTGAGTAGTGTTCAGTCAGCCTCCATAATTCAGTCACACTAACAAAATGGAGAGCATATAAATAAAATCAGTTTAATGGGGGTGGGTTCTGTCTAATCCAGTAAGACTGGAGTCAGAACCACGAGTTGTCTGTCTGGTGTTCCTCTTGCTTCCTTGTTGCAGTTGCCTTTTTGTTTGTTTTCCACAAAATAAAATTACATCCTGCAGCACAAATAATAACAAGCATTTGTCAATGCTGAATGTTTGCTTGCTGGCATTGGCAGTGGTAGTGTAGAAGTTACAGAGCTGCGTAATAGGAATGGCAGTGAAGTATTGAACTGAAGCCAACCCCACCACCACCCTGCAGAGAGTGACAGGCATTGGGGTGTGCCTTTGGTTCGTCAGGCATAATGGCCATGCCATTTCACCACACCCCACCCTGCAGACACTGACAAGTGTCACGGTGTTCCTTGGGGTCTTTGGCCCTTATGCGCACCCCATTCCATTAGGAAATATGATGAGATGGGTGCGATATAGGAGAATGGGGTGACCTTTGGGGCTGAAGAGTCCAAGGCATACCTCGGTGTCTCTCACTGGCTGCAGGGTGTGGAATGGTATGAGCATTACAGGCAAGAATCCCAAGTTACACCCCTGATGCCTGTCATTCTCTACAGGGTTGGACGTTATGGTTGGAAACCCTAATACCTCAGGCATTCATTGGTATTTTCACTCCAAATTTTCAACATAGTTTTTTTGTGACCCCACCTCATGAACAGGGGGAATATCAGTTTGGTAGCTGAAAGCTGCTTATGCACAGCAACTACGGCATTTAACACCACAGGTGCAAAAACATTCTGAACAGCATGTAAAAAATGACAGCTGTACTGTTCATGGGGAGGTGTAAAAAATGGCAGTGTTGCAAATCTGCAGTAAAAATATTAAAAAAACTGGTGAAGTCACGAGCATACATAGAAATTGTGCAACGCACACCCGTAATATAATTAGGTTGGGGATTTTTTACAGCAGATTGTCAACTCAGGCATTTTGGTGCCTCCGATCATGAACAGTGTCACTGTGATTTTCTTTATCTGTCCCGAACAATGATTTCCAACAGCAACCACGCATCTCTGTGCTGAAAGTGTGAAAACACACTTCAGCCATGTTGTGAAAAATGAAAGCTATACTGTTCATAAGGAAGTGTGGAAAAATGCCACTGGTGAAAATCTGGACTGAAAATATTACAAAGTCATGAACTTATGAGGGTGCGTGGAAACTGCACAATGCTCACTCGTAACTCAGTCATTTTATGGACTTTTGTCACCAAATTTTCAACATAGCCATTTTAAGACCTCTGCTCATGAACAGTGTAACTGTGATTTTCTTAATCTGTCCCAAACATTGCTTTCGCACACCAACAGCACCACTGGGCTTTGTCTTTTAAATATTTTTTTATTTTAATGGGTTCACCACAACATATCCAAGACATACTGTCTTAGGGTAGCTGGTCTATTCCACTGGGGTGTCAAACAGACGAGGCATACTGATGAGTCCTGGTAGGACGAAACATGTGTCTATGTCATCTGTTAGCACCCTTTGCAAACTGTGTGAGAGGTCTTTCGGCACCATGCAATTCTGCTTAAAGTTGAACCAGCATAACATTCTGTGGTGATTTGCATATGCAGCCCATGATGCTTTGCATTGTGTGGGCATGTGTGAT
Source organism: Neoceratodus forsteri (assembly GCA_016271365.2). Lineage (NCBI taxonomy): Eukaryota > Metazoa > Chordata > Ceratodontiformes > Ceratodontidae > Neoceratodus > Neoceratodus forsteri. The sequence goes on from CM028134.1 coordinate 495,878,807, forward strand.
TTTGTATTTACATGTGCGAAAACACATTTTGGGCAACATATGAAAAATGGCAGCTGTACTGTTCATAAGGAAGTGTAATAAAATGGCAATGTTGAAAATCTGGAGTGAAAATATTAAATTCGCAAACTTACGAGCATGCATAGGAACTGCGCAACGCACGCTCGTAAAACAGTCATTTTTTGGAATTTTTTCACCAAATTTTCAACATAGCCATTTAAGACCTCTGCTCATGAACAGTGTCACTGTGATTTTCTTAATTTGTCCCATACATTGATTTACGCACACCGACTGCACCATTGTCTGCGCTTCATGAGGCTGCGTTTTGGGTGAGATGTGAAAAATGACAGCTGTACTACTCATGAAGGTGTGGTAAAATGGTAATGTTGAAAATCTGGAGTGAAAATATTAAAAATTTGCGAACTTACGAGTGTGCGTAGGAACTGCGCAATGCACGCTCGTAAAACAGTCATTTTTTGGAATTTTTCCACCAAATTTTCAAAATAGGCTTCTTGAGAGCCCACCTTATGAACACTGGCAGTGTCGTTTTGTTAATCCGTCCTGAAAGGTGATTTCATGCAGTGACTGCGAAATCACCCTTCGGGCCCGAATAACGCCATGACAGTGACATCATTCATGAGAAGGGGTCCCAAAAACCCCATGTTGAAAATTTGGTGCAAAAATTCCAAAAAGTGCCTGAGATATGCAACAAAGTTGAAAAAACCCTATCTATCCCATTATACAGCTTACTGGCATTTCCTCAGTTCGCGGTCGGCTTTGAAGAGTGCAGACGTGTTCCCGGTCCACCGAAGATCGTCGCGCAGACTCCGGAGGTAAGTATGGGGTGGGGGGTGTGGGGAGGCAGGGGTGCGCAGTGGTGAGTGCGGGTTGTGGGGGGGCAGGAGACTGCGTGGGACCATTTTTCTTTACAGGTTTTTTTAAAATGACAACGCGGGGCGTTTGCCACGCTGGGGTGGGCTCCCAGCATGGCACAAGGATGGCTGGTTGGGGGCCTGGAACCAACGGGAGATTGGGCACTCCGTCGACCATAGAACTTTTGCCACGCTGGGTGGGCTCCCAACGTGGCACCCTGTACCTGGGGGAAGGACATTGAGCTGACGGGGATTGGGCACCCCATCGGCTATAGCCATGAGTTGCCATGCTTGGGTGGGCACCCAGCTGGCATGTGGAAGGCTTTGGGGGGCAGCACGACAGATTGGGCACCCCGCCAGCTATACAGTGTGTGTGTGGGGTGGCAGAGTATGCGCGCGTGTGTGTGTGTGTGTGTGTAGGGGGAGGTGCACATGAGCAGGTGATATCTGATTGCTGCTCACTGAAGCGTAGTTCCCCCTTTCAACTGTACGCCACTGCATTTTGGAGCTGTAGCAAGTATTGGCAGACTGGGGCCTCGCCTGCCAACACACCGACTGAATTGGAAGAGGGGGTGACACACCTCCGAAAACTCGGATGATGGCACTATGTTTCTTGCACATGCATGCAAGCAAACATAAAAAGGAATAGGCTTTTGTGTATTTTCCTGATAGACTTAAGTCAGGATCACCAGGAAACAGCAGTATTTCATCTTGCTGCATTTACCACGTTTACTTTCAATTGAAGTAGCTCAGTTTTGCGTTGTTCTGTGTGGGATACTGTCAGAGCAAGGCAGAGGCTTTGTTATTGCCTGGTAAAAATCTCCAATTTCAAGTTACAGCTTGCATTTATGACAGGAAAAACTGTCCCCATTTGCATAAAGTCACTCGGAGCAAATAAATATCTAGTCTGGTGTTTATCTTGTTAGCATAAACCAGTAGACACAGCTCTATTTATAGCTTGCATTTCTGACAGGAAACACTGTCACTGTTTGTGAAAAGTCACTTGGCAAAACTGTCCCAAACTACATGAAATAAATTGGGTTATATAGCAAACATCTATCCAGAGGTTTTATTTTTTGCTGTAAGCTAATCAATATCTGTTGAACACTCCCCCATTCCTACCATCTCATGTGTCTGGTGATGAACCTCAGCTGGCTGAGCTGTTAGTGGCACTTTACTTTCTCTCAGCTAAAGCACTCAGTTGTAAACACAAGGGAGTCAGCAGTACTGTTCATTTGCAATCCATCTCGATTGTTGAAAAAATCCTGTGTAAAACTGAGTCTGCCATGTCAAGAAAAAGGTTCACTGTAAGTCATGCGTTAGGTGAAATATTTGTGGACAGTGACTTCACTGGGGTCATAAGCAGTGACTCAGAGTCATGCTCATCAGACTCAGACACTGAATCTGGGCTACCAGAGAACTGTACAACTGGAAGGGCAGGACCGATAAATGCAGCACAAATGTAAAAGGACAAGGCAGGCCAAATGTAAGAGGATGAGGCAGGGTATGCAAAAATAACACAGTTGTTAGAAGTGGAAGGGGGAAAGGCAGGGGAAATAATGAGAAGGTTGCAGAACGTACAACATGTCAAGGCAGGCAAAATAAAGATAACAAAACAAACCCAACTATGAGGTAGAGGTAGGCTGACTAAACATTTGAGCAGTACTGAAAGTGGCAGGGGACGAGGCAGTCAAACAATGTAACAGGGCAAGGCACAGTACGTGGCATAGATCAACAAATTGCAGTTGGCGGTTGTCCATCAATGTCTACTGAAGTTCAACAAATGGCATCAAGGGAACCAGCAGAAGTAACATTTTTAGATATTGATATGCAAATTGTTAGAGAAGAAAGCACAGACAGTGACAAAGAAGAAAGCTCAGAGGGTGAATGGGTACATAGAAACATAAAAACATAGACTTTGATGGCAGATAAGGACTGCTTGGCCCACCTAGTCTGTCCATTTCCCTACCTACAGGATAGGCCGCAGATCCTAGCTAACCAACAGCCTATTTCTTCCTACCTCCCCCCCCATGAATTGCCTTATGTCTGTCCCATGCATTCTTGAATTCTCCCGCAGTTTTAGACCCCACAATCTCATCAGGAAGGCTGTTCCATGCATCCACTACCCTCTCTGTGAAAAAAGACTTCCTCACATTGCCCTGGAACTGGCCCCCCCTCTATCTTTAAATTGTGTCTCCTTGTTCTTGCACATCTCTTTTTCTGAAAGATACTACCCTCTTGATTCCACTGAGGTACTTACAAGTTTCTATCATGTCCCCCCCTTTCCTCAGGAGTATAAATATTAAGCTCCTTTAGGCTCTCCTCGTATAGCTTTTCTTGCAGACCCTGCACCATTTTAGTTGCCCTCCTCTGGACTGCCTCCGTCCTGCCTATGTCCTTGAGGAGATGGGGTCTCCAGAACTGGATGCAGTACTCCAGATGTGGTCTCACCAACTGTCTATACAGAGGGATAACAACTTCCTGTTTTCTGCTGGTGATGCCTCTCCCTATACATCCCAGTATCCCCCCAGCCCTCCCTACTGCCTTCTCACATTGCTTGCTAACCTTAAGGTCATCTGATATGATTACCCCCATGTCCCTTCCATTTTTATTGTTGTTACTACCCCCCCATTGTGTAATCTTCCTCTGGGTTTTTGTTTCCCTGGTGCATTATTTTGCACTTCTTTGCATTGAATCCAAGCTGCCATACTTCTGACCATTTCTCCAACCTTGCCAAGTCCCTTCTCATCCTTTCCACGCCTCCTTGTGTATCAACCCTTTTGCAGATCTTTGTGTCATCTGCAAAGAGGCATACTTTTCCTTCCAGTCCCTATGCAATTGTCACTTATAAAGACATTAAAAGGACTGGACCCAGTACTGAACCCTGTGGTACCCCACTAGTAACCCTCTTTCTTCAGAGTGGACTCCATTTACAATTACCTTCTGTGTCCTGTTGTCCATCCAATGTTTTACCAGACTACTACCCTGGGACCCACTCCCAGGATGGTTAATTTGATTATTAATCTTTTATGTGGGACTGTGTCAAATGCCTTGCTAAAGTCTAGGTAGGCCATGTCCACAACCCCTCCCTGGTCTACTACTTTGGTCACGCAGTCAAAGAAATCAATTAGATTCATCTGACATGATCTTCCCACTGTGAACCCATGCTGCCTTGGGTCCTGTGCCCCACTGGCCTTTAGGCAGTCAACAATTCTTTCCTTCAGAAGTGATTCCATCACTTTCCCTACCACAGAGGTCAAACTAATAGGTCTGTAGTTTCCTGCCTCTGTCTTACTCCCACTTTTGTGAAGGGGAATCACATCTGCCTTCCTCCAGTCCTCAGGTACCACACCATCCTCCCATGATTTGTTAAAAAGGGTAGTCAGTGGTGTCATTAGTTCTCCCCTTAATTATTTTAGAATACTGGGGTGGATTCCGTCAGGCCCCGTTGCTTTGTCCACCTTCAGTTTTAGGAGTTCTTTCAGAACCCTTTCTTCTGTGAAAGGACTGGGATTGACGCCCCTATCCAGAGTGCTTCTCTTAATTGGATTAGGCACCTCCCCCCCTCTCTTTTGTGAATACTGAGCAGAAGTATTCATTCAGTATCCCTGCTTTTTCACTGTCACTCTCTGCCCACCCACCATCCATTCTATTAAGCCTCACTATCCCTCCCTTTGTCTTTCTATACTCCCTGATGTTCCTATAAAAGGGTTTATCCCCCTTCTTAACCGAGTTAGCTATCTTTTCCTCAGTTTGTACCTTTGCTATTCTGACTACCCTCCCTGCTTCCTTCTGCCTTAACTGGTACAGTTCTCTGTCCTGCTCCTTCTGTGTTTCCTTATACTTCCTAAATGCTATCTTTTTCTCCCTAACCTTCACCTCCACCTCTTTTGAGAACCATAGTGGCTTTTTCTTTCATTTTGATTTGTTTATTTGCTTCACACAAAGACTTGTTGCCTCTGTGATGGCATTTTTGATATTTCCCCATTGTTGCCCCACCCCTCCTTCTAGCCTGTTTGCTAGTGCTTTTCTAAGGCACTCTTTCATCTTGCCAAAGTCAGCCCTCCTGAAGTCCTGAACCTTTGCTTTTGTATGGCTTGACTCTGTAGCTGAGTTTATCGTGAACCACACTGTTTGGTGGTCACTTGTTCCCAAATAGCTACCCACTTCTAGATCTGAGATCCTCTCACTGTCCCCATTTAAGAGTATGAGGACTAAGATTGTTCCCCCACGAGTAGGTTCCAAAACTAGCTGTCTGAGGCATGCCACCTGAAGGGCATCAAGAATGGCCCTGTTTTTGGATGTGGCTGTAGCAAAGGTGCTCCAGTTAACATCTGGCAAATTAAGGTCCCCCATCAACAGTATCTCCCCTTTCTCTGCCATCCTAAGTATGCCTTCTATCATATCCTTGTCCATTCCCTCCTGACACGGGGGTCTGTATACAACTCCTGTGCAGATTGTGGTGCCATTTCCAGTCTCTAAGGTGACCCACAGTGCCTCCTCTCCTACCTGTTTACTCTTTGTTCAGCTGCTTTTATCCCTTCCCTTACATGAGAGCTACTCCCCTTCTGCCCTCCCTGTCTCTCCTGTAGGTTGTGTACCCTGGTATGTTAACATCCCAGTCATGCTTCTCTGTGTACCATGTTTCTGTGACTGCTACGATATCCAGGTATCCCTCTTCCATCAAGGCCACAAGTTCAGGGAGCTTGTTGCCCATACTACTGGCGTTGGTACTAATTATCCTCCATTTCTTGATGGCCTTACCCCTTTTTGCCCCATCCCTGTCCTTATTGTGTTTGTCACTTTCTCCATTTACCCCTGCACTTCTCCCTATTGACATCCCTATGTTGGTGTCTATCTCGCTTAGTACTCTGATTTTTTTGGGGGGGGGCTAGGATTTTCCTACTCCTTTCCAATGCCTCTCCCCTTGGCTAGTTTAAATGGTTGCCAATGAAGTATTTAAACCTATCACCTAGGATCCTGGTTTCCCTCCTAGACAGATGCAGACCATCACACCAGTATAGGCCTGCATCCCTCCAGGAGGACCCCATTCCCCAATGAAGCCAAATCCCTGATCTCTGCACCAGTTTTTCAATCACTGATTGAATCCCATGGTGTGGAGCACCCTAGCCGCACTTGTGCCATAGACAGGCAGCACCTCCGAGAAGGTTACCGTGTGTGCTATTTGTCTAAGGCCCTTCCCCATCTCCACAAATGCTTCTGGCACTGCTCTGATCACTTTCTTAGCCAGGTCATTTGTCTCTAGGTGGACAATGACATCCAGCTCCCTCCCCTGTGCAGCTGTTCCTGTGATCCTGAGGATTCGTTTCTTCTCCCTCCAAGCCATGGCACCAGGCAGGCACCTTACCTTCCTCTCCCCTTCCACCCCCAGTTCTACCTTCCTAACAATGGAGTTCCCCACCAGGAGTTGTTTCCTTCCCCTGTGGGATCCCATGCCACCCTCCTGTGGGTCTCCTTTGTGGAGGTTCCCATCCTTCTCCTTGGTCTCCACTGTGGGTGCCTCCATAGAGAAACCACACTTTTCTAGTATGGCATAGAAATTGTGAAGAGGTACAACTGGAGGGATGCACCTCTGTTCCACCACCCTCACCCTCCCTGAGTTCACTGTGGTCCAACTGCTCTTCTTTCATGGCAACCTCTGAGGCAATGGCAGTGACCCTGGTGGTCCCTGAGTGGGAGAGGAGGTCCCACAAATCCTGGCCAACTCAGCCTGGAGATGAGCAACCTCCTCCCTCAGCCCAGAAAGGTGCCTGCAGATGGGACAACACTGCATCCTCCAGAACGTCTCCCAGAAGACTCCTTCTCCACAGCCACTGCACTGTACCACTCCTATCATGTCTTTTTTCTGGCCCCCTAACTGTTGTTTGGAATACTTACTCTTTCCTCTGTTTGTTTATTTTTTTGTTTTCTCTCCCTACTTACTTACTGCCTCTGTGCCCTTTTAGCTCCTGATATTCCTGTTCTGAGACAAGAAGTTCCTCTATTTCTCAGTAGTCTCCTTACTTGCTCAGAGTCAGACCTCCAGCAGCTAGGGGGGATGGAGAGCTACTCTTGCCCTTCTAGAATGGTGAGTCTTTGGTGGCTCTGTGATCACTCACTTCCTGCTCCCAAATGGGAAGTTCCTGTTGTCAGTTAAATCCTGTGCCTATAAAAGTAGAACTGGTTTAGGTTGGGGGGGGCACTTTATCAAGGGCCAGGCACCCTTGGCTCCTGCCCAGAGCAGATCCCGCTCTCTACTGTACCTGTACTGCTGCTGTCAACCCTTTCACTGCCTCCAGCAGATTGTCCAACTTCTGTTCCACCCAGTCTAGTGATCATTTGGGTTGCTAATGGTTGGGCCAGTGGGGGGCATAGTCCAGGCTGGAGCCACTGGGGAAGGGCTTCAACTGATGGGGCACCAGTTCCACAGCATTCCTGGTACCTGTTGTCCCTTTGTTCTTCTTCCTGTCACTTTTTCTGATGTGGTGCCACTGGCTGCCCACATGACATTTTACACAACCATGCACATCTATGCGTCACTTACGGAATAAAAATCAACGTAGGTCTTATGTTGGCCCACTCAACCAGCATTCTGTTCCTCTGTGCTTGGACTAGGTGAGCCACTCTTCACTGACTGCTTTCTCTCTTCTTCAGGGCCATGTTGGCTGTTGGTGTGGGGTTATGTCAAACCTGGATAGGCAAGCCTCAACCAATGCCTTTCCTGTGTGTGTACCACCATGGCCCAGAGCTGCTCCTCTACAGCTTTCGCCACTCCTTTTTTCATGGGTGTTTTTCCTTTTGCTGGGCATCTCAGTGGTAGTTGCTCCTGCCCCTGTTCACTGTTGAAATGTGATAGCTTCGGCCTGTGACTCAGTATCTAGCCCTTTCCTTTTCATTGTTTTTATTTTTTTATTTTTATTTTAACCTGAGCCTACAGGGGAGGTCCTTGCCATGGTGGCTCACCTTCTTACCAATGCTCTGCAAAGTCCTTCTGTGCCTATTCTAGCTTACCTTTGTTGGGATTAACTGTTTTCACTTTTCTTTTTTATGTCTTTTATCTAATTCCAAGCCTGGCTAAGGTGAGAGAGAAGCAAGCCTACAACCCCTATACAGAGGAGCTGTTTGATATCAGGACTCACATCAGTGGCAATAGTATACACATGGTGCTTGTTTTGACTTGTCCATGTGACAAACATTATGTCAGAATAACTTTATGACCTCAGAAAATAAGGATTATTTAGCACAAGAGTTGTATCAACAGGAGGAACCAGAGGTCCACAGTTGCCACAGTTTCAAGTGGGCAGAACAAAGTGCTGCTGCACTTCATTTTTAGGACTTGGGAGATGGTAAAAGAACCAGTTAGAAGAATGGACTGGGATTTACAGTTGCGTAAGCAGGAGGAAATACAGTAGATCCCAAGACTGGGCACCTTAGACTTGAACAGTGATATGAATGAGGAGAAGGACTGGTCTCTGTTCTAGTCTTTCATAGTTTCATAGATTGGATACAAGTTCAGTGAGCCAGGGCCCTATAATGAACTTGCCACCACCTTAGTGGTGGAAAAAAATTTTTTTTTGAACCCATGAATTTATCCAGTCTTTTTTTAAAAGTTCTACCAATTTTTTCTCAGTTGGACACTTTATGAATAGATATTGGGAACTATTTTTAACCCATTGAGCCCCACTTCCTTACCTAACACCATTTGTTTTTCCCTTCCCTTTAACCCCTCCCCCCCATGCCAGTTCTTTCCTTTTTCTCTCCGCTTCCCTTTTTATTGGCAGGCAGCCCTTATGAATTTATGGAACTGACTGTTAATGTGCATGTGTGCACACACGCAAACTTTTTGTTACAAAGAACCACATTTCAGAGGTGTGTCACTGTCGGATCCAATACAGCTACAGCTGCAGTGGGCTCAGCAGTGACAGACCAGTGACCAAGTACTCTAATTATGACACAGGTCACTGCTTGCTGGGTGGAAACTTCTCATAGTTGAAAGGACCAAAGTGCTCCTATGAGTGAGCACTTTGATGCTTTCATCTACATGACGCCACCCAGCAAGGAGCTGAGCCGGCATGATGACATGGTTCCCCTCACAGTATCTTCAGCTATCTTACAGAACCCCTAACAACAAATCGGTGTCACCCTTTGCACCCTCAGCCATCTTACAGCACCCCCAACACCCAAACTACTTCAAGACTACTGTATTTTACATGTTTATTTCGCAGGTTGACGGTTTCTGATCTTTCAGTGTAAATCAAATTCTAGGCTTGCCCCAAATTCTAGGCTTGCCCCAATTAGCTATTTGTCCTGATCATCTGTTTCCCATTCTCTTTCAGGTCATTGTACAATAGCTTTATCACAGCATGGGGATATTTGTAAGGAACGATAATTAAAAGCTGTAATGAGAGTGAGCTATGGTATGTTTACAGCAATGGCAACAAAAAATACTGCTGTATTTATGCATTCAGTGGTCGGGTACCAGCTAGTACCAAGACATTGTTGCCATTCAGTCTGTAAGTTAAGCAAAGTTTACAAGAGCACAATATCAATATCACATCCCATACTCATCCAAATTAATTAAAACACTGGCAGCAGCATATCACTTAAAACAGTGGTGAGAGTAACAAGAGAAATGAGAAATGAGTACCTCATATGGGTACCCGGTCAATATGTCGTGCAGATTAAAGCACCGTAATAATCTGTGTGGCAAAAATAATGACTGACAGTACAGCTACAGTGATAGCATAGCGCAGGTACATTAGTGCTAGCTCCGTAGCTGTTGTCCATTGGGATGAAGAGGATAAAGGCTCTACTTACATTGTGTGCTGCCAAGCAGCTGCAATGGCACAGAGGATAGGGTCACAAGTGGAGGAATGTCGGTGGACCGGGATTGGATTTCCCGGTCCTGCAACTTTTGCCTTTTTTTTCCTCCCCCTCCCGACTTTCCTTTTGTGATCTGTCCAGCCCCCACCTGCACTTTTTGCTCCCCACCCCTGGTTGTCCTACTTGATTCCCCTTCCCCTCTGGCTTGTGCCCCCCAACTCCCCCCCAAGGTTTCTCCCCATCCTTGAGTTGTCTCCCTCCAGAGGTGATTATATATAGTTGGGGGGTTTGGGGGGGGCACGTGGCATGGTGCCCCCTGCAAACAATCATAGGAGCTACTTTTGTTTAGCCATGGTAGCACTCACTGTTTAGTGCTCACTGTTTTTACTAAGTGCTACCTTTGGCTTCGCTGATTTTCCTGCACAGTTTTTGAGAGTGCTGTGTTGAAGCTGACATTATCACATAGTGCCTCTTGTATGTTGTGCGAATCTCTCTCTCTCTCTCTCTCTCTACATGTTTTCTACATTTCTGGGGCCGGTATCAGCAAGATTAGGTGCAGTTGCAGTTTATGTTGCAGGTGTCATGGCAGGCAGGAAACAGTATGGCTGATGGGAATACCGTCATGGACAGGAACACCACTGGCACGCTTGCCTTTTATGCTGCAGGTGTCATGGTGGACACCTTGCAGCGGAAGTGGAGTGACGGACGAGAGTCTCGAGCTTCTTGACAGTACTGCTTGGGACTACTCGTACTCTGCTCGGATTGCCACCTACCATTGAAAACTATAAAGATCAGAGGCGTGCTAGTAAGAGATCACTTGAAACAATAAAAACTCTGAGGTCGCACACTAAAAAACAGTTTCTATATTTTTTTTTCAATATTGCGCGACCTCGGAGTTGGTTATATTTATTTACGGGTGGTGCGGGGTGTGGGTGCAGAGCTCCCTGTGTGGTGCACCCCCCCAAAAAAAAAAATTCCACGAGTTGTTTGTAAACTTTACTAATGGACATACAGTTATGGCACTGATGGTATTCCCGACTGTGATGGTATGGGGGGGTGCAGTGGGGCAGCCTCCCTGAAACAAAATTCTTTGAATTGTTTGTAAACTTTACTGACGGACATACAGTTATGGGACTGATGATGTGGAGCAGTTGCAGTTTATGCTTCAGGTGTCATAGCAGATAGGAAACAGTATGGCCGATGGGAATACCTTAGCCACCTGCAAAAAAAAAAATTACTTGAAATGTTTGTAAACTTTACTGACAGACATACAATTCTGTCACTGAAGGTGTTTCCATTCACAGCATTATTCCTGTCCACCATGACACCTGCAGCATAAACTGCATCAAGCGAGCCTGTAGTGACTTACACGACATTGCTTCTAATGCCTGCTGCTGTAATGTTACTGGTCTGTCTCCTTCAAAATGCTGAAAGGCTCGCTTGCATTTAATGCTATAGGGGTCATGGTGGACACCTTGCAATGGAAGTGGTGTGATGGACAAGAGTCTCGTGCTGCTCAAGAGTACTGCTCGGGACTACTTGTGCACCACTCGGATTGCCACCTAGTGTGGAAAACTATAAAGATCAGAGGTGAAAGTGTCTTGGCAGCACTGCTTGTTTGACGTAATGGTTCGGGTGGCAAACTGTGAGGCAGGGTAGGATAATGATAGGGATTCATTTCTGACAGCCCGCAAATGCGATTCATGCTAGTAATAGAGAGATCACTTGAAATGAATACTCCAAGGTCGCACACCAAAAAACTGTTTTTATATTTTTTTTCTTCAATATTGTGTGACCTCGGAGTTGATTATATTTATTTATGGGGGGTGCAGGGGCAGAGCCCCCACGAGGTGTGCTCCAAGTAAAAAAAATATTATTTGAATTGTTTGTAAACTTTACTAATGGGCGTGCAGTTATGGCACTGATGGTGTTCCCGTCTGCAATAGTATTTCCATTGACCATATTGTTTCCTGTCCACCATGACACCTGCAACATAAACTGCAACCGCTCCAAGGCATGATGAACGAGAATCTCGTGCTGCTCCAGAGTACTGCTCAGAACTACTCGTGTGTCACTTGGATTGCCACCTACCATGGAAAACTGTAAAGATCAGAGGTGAAAGTGTCTCGGCATGATGCTCGTTTGGTGTATTGGTTAGAGTGATAGACTGTGAGGCAGGGTAGGATGGTAATTGGGGTTTGATTCTGACAGCCTGCAGATGCAACTCATGCTAGTAATAGAGAGATTACTTGAAACAATAAAAACTCCAAGGTCGCACTCTAAAAACACTTTCTCTATTTTTTTTTTCTTCAATATTGTGCGACCTTGTTCGCCGGCCCAGTGGCGCTGAGGGTTGAGGTGCTGGATGCCTTACCTCGTGTTGCACTGGTGACCCATTTTTTCCAGAATAAGCATGGGATGCCGAGGGTCAGCAGGGGAGGAGAGGGATCGAGCATCCTTAGGACTGCTCTCCTTCTCCAGGGAGGAGGGACACTAGCACTCGGTGCTCGACTGGCCCCTAGCAGAGGCTGGGGCTGGTACACCAAGGCTTCAGAAGGGGGAGACGAGGCAGACACTTGGAGGAGCACATACGGGAGTGTGCGCACTCACTCCTTGTGGCATCATTGCACACCTCAGCTCAAAGGGGAGTAAACATGGAGGAAAAAAGCAGGCACTGGCAGGCAGAATGATCAGATCCCCGCAGGTGCCACTTCCGTGATGAGCAGTAATGCTTGGCATCAGATTCATGTATGACAGCAGGTTGGGGGGTTCCTGGCCTGCCATGGAGGGCACAGCCATGGGGTTTGCCAAGAGGTAAAATGCGTGTGGAGGACGGGGCTGTGGGATCACGAGAGAGCAGCTGCCAGTGCCAGGTGGATAAATAAGAGTAGCTGCAAAAAAAAAAAAAAAATATTGTGCAATCTTGGGGTTTATTATATTTATTTACGGGGAAGGGGGCAGCCCCTGCACAAAAAAAATTCTTTGAATTGTTTGTAAACTTTACTGATGGACATACAGTTATGGCACTGATGGTGTTCCCATCCACGACGGTATTCCTGTCAGCCATACTGTTTCCTGTCTGCCATGACACCTGCAGCATAAACTGCAACCACTCCCACACACAGTTTTGCAGATAAATCATTAAATTTGTAAAGAGAAATGGAGACACGAGCTAATGGCAATATTATTGATGTGAGCTTCGCTCTGTCTCACAACACGTGGTTTTAGCATTCTGGGGGATTGAATTGGTAACTATAGTCTCTAGTAATATTAATCATGCAACACTTTTTTGCAGCATGGGAATAATTATAAGTAAGAGCAACTGAGTAAAGCACAATGAGAGTGAGCTAGGGTGTGTTAATAGGGAGCATATAGCAGTGGCAGCAAACAATACACTATAATCAGCTGTTACATATTCAGCATGCAGGACTGGCTAGCAGTAAGGCACTGTTTATTTCCACTATAATTTTATTTTCTTGGGACACTAGTGTCCCACAAATATAAATATAGAGAAAATATAATTACAGAGAAAATAAGCAGTTCTACAGTATTCCTCACAGCACCCTCAGCCATCTTAAAACGGCATCACCTCAGGGCACCTAAACAATGTCACCTCTCACAGCACCTTCCGCCATTGTATACTGTATCTCACCCCCTCTCCAGTCCCTGTTACTAGCAGCAGGCACAAGTGCTGCACAGCGGGGCCCCTCCCCAGTATTGACTATCACAACAGTTTGTGGAGGGGGGGCAGCAGCACGAACTGCACACTGTGAGCTGCCTCGGGCTGCTTCCCCCAACTCAAAGTCAATTTTCCCTGCACCGCCACTTCCAGCCATCCTCACCATCACTGTCTCTCTTGGAGCCCTGAGTGCTGCCCTTTACTTCTCACCTTGCACACCACCAGGATGTGGCACGACAGAATGCTACAGTATGCATCACTTCCATCCAGCAATGGTCCCACTCGACTCACAATCCATCATAAGCCAACTGATTGGTTTGTTTCTGTTCTGGGGTGGGAAATATTTTTTATTATTCAAAATTGGATTAGATGATGTCTCCACATGAGTGCAAGAGAGAGGTGGAGGTAGCCAGTTTAAAGGGATGCTGGAGGCTTTGTCATTTAAAGGTACAGTGTGAAGCATGGAGCAGCAGAGTCATTATGGGCTAGCACAGGAGTTCCCTGGTGCCCCATCCATGAAAAGCAGCTCCCTCCAACTGCTAAGTATCTTGCCCACCTCCCGATTGTCCCCCAGTACCCCATCTGTGAAAAACAGCTCCCACCCACTGTCCAGTATCCTACCTACCTCCAATTGTCTGACGGTCCCCTGTTCATGAAAAGCAACTCCTTTCCAGCGCCAAGTGTCCTGCCCACCTCCCTTCACTTTCATGCCCTTAAGACACATGAAATAAAGAAAACTGTCCTTCACAGTGTTTTCTTTACACCGTAAAAAAGGAAAACTGTCCATCGATGTCAGTTACCACTGCTGCCCCTCCAACCATTACCCTCCCCCAACCTGACCCCCCAAACTCAGCACCCCCCACACCCCCATCCTCTTACTTACGTACCAGGGGTGCAATGCTATAATTCTCACTGGACTAGAGACATCTCTTCAGTCTTCAACACCAGACTGGGAACTGAGAAAATCAGGTATTGTACAGTCCAGGTATTTCAATGGATTTTGAACTAGTGCTCATGCGTTGGTCTTTTTTTAATGTTTTCCCCCAAATTTTCAACATGCCCTTTTGAGACTCTACCTCATGAACAAAGCAGGTCAAATTTTTCAAATCTGGACTGAAAGGTAATTTCGCAGTAACTCTGCAAAAATCACCTTTTGGGTGGAATTTGAACATTTTCACCTACTGTACATGTTCATAACGTGGGGTCATAAGAAGACTATGTCAACAATTGGGTTTAAAATATTAAACACAACAAAGTTATGAGGGTAAACTGAACATTTTTTTTAAGTTACTTTTTATCCACCTTATCACCTCGAAGTTCCACTCCTTCAGGCTTAGCTCATGCCACCCCACTCTCTCAACCCTGAGTCTGCCCGTAGCGTGATCTTGGTGACTCCTACCTCCCTCTTACCTCCGTGGAGCACCTTACACAGTGGGGTCTGCCCATAGTTTCTGGACTGGGTGGCTGGAGCGGCCGTCATATAGGAACAGCGAGGGTAGTTTCTGTTTTTCTTGTGGTTTCCCCTCCAACCCCTGAGGATGCCGGCTTGGGAAGGAACGTGCTTACGCACACCTGTCAAGTGCCTAACAGCGTCCTCCCTTCCCCGACTCCTCTATAGAGGAGCCACCAATGCCTCCAAGAGTTGGTGCTTCCACCGGCCCTTATGGATGTCGGGTGCATTAAGTACCCCTGGTGACCCTCCCTGAAGGAGGAGAGTGTCCGTTGGGACGCTCAGTCCTCCTTCCCCCAGCTGAGCCCCGGCAACCTGAGTCCATATCCGAACCCAGGTCACCGGCGTGGTGCGAAGTGTGGCCTCCAGTGCCTCAACCCTCAGCATCACCGGGCTGACTAATTGAACATTTTTAATGCTTGCTCATAACTTTGGTAATTTTAAATATTTTGACCCAAAATTTTCAACATAGCCATTTTTTCCATGAACGTGACAGCTGTCATTTTTCAAATTCTTGCTGAAATGTGTTTTTGCACTTGTGTCACAAACTGATGTTTCAAACGGTATTTTATAAACAACACCTTTCATGCTCAGAAGGAGGGGACATTAAAAGACTATGAATCTGGGGTCAAAATTTCACAAAACAATGAAGTTATGAAGAAACGTTTAATTTTTTTCAATGTTTACTCATAACTTTGCAATGTGTGTAGATTTTGGCCCCCAGTTTTCAACGTAGCCTTTTTGTTGCACCACCTCATGAACATGACAGTTGTAATTTTTCAAATTTCCTCCAAAACATGTTTCCACATTTGCTCTGCAAAGTCACCTTTTGGACTGGATTTAAAAAATTATACCAGCTGTGATCATAAGGTGGGGTCATAAAAAGACAAGATTGAAACTTTGGGGTCAAAAATGTTAAAAAACAGCAAAGTTATGAGGAAACATTGAAGTTTTTCAACGTTTACTCATAACTTTGTGATTTTTTTTTAGATTTTTAGCTCCAGATGTGCACAATGCCCTTTTTTAACCCCACCTGATGAACAAGACAAGTGACATTTTTCAAATCCCCTTTGAAGTCCTTCTGTGAAACTACCTTTTGGTCAGGATTTTAAAAAAATTCACTTGTCTTGATCACAACATAGGGTCATAAAAATACTACGTTGAAAATTTTGGGTCAAAATGTCAAAAAACAACTGAGTTATGAAGAAAAGTTGAACTGTTCCAGCATTTATTCATAACATTTTTTTTTTTTTGCAGATTTTGGCCTCTAACATATTCCTTGTGTTACCCTGCCTCATGAACCTGACAGGTGTCATTTTTCAAATCCCCTTTAAAACATGTTTTTTGCAGTCGCACTGCAAAATCATCTTTTGGATTGCATTTAAAACATTCCTCCTGTGTTGATCATAGTGTCAGGTCATAAAAAGACTATGTTGGAAATTTGTGGTCAAGAGGTAGGAGCCCACTGACAATTTGAAATTGCCCCTCAGCTGGTCTATCCTGGGTAAATACAATCTAAAAATATGTGAAAGCAGGACACCACTGAAAATGAGATATTACATCTCATCTGGTCTATCCTGGGTAAATACAATCTAGAAATATGTGAAAGCAGGACACCACTGAAAATGAGATATTACATCTCATCTGGTCTATCCTGGGTAAATATACAGTAAAAATATACAAAATCATAACCCCAGTTCAGCAGAGCCCCCACTGAATTGTGCATCTATGCTACTATATCCTGGTAAAAATACATTTTAAAAGCTGGACTCCACTGAAAATGTAACCTGCCTTTCTGCTGGGATATGGTAGTGAAAAATAATAAAATGACTGAGTAAATGTGCTGGCCCGGTGGTGCTGAGGGCTGAGGGCTGAGGCACTGGACGCCTTACTTTGTGCTATGCCAGTGACCCATGTTCAGGAATGAGCATGGGCCGCTGGGGGATGGTAGGGTTGGAGAAGGATTGAGCATCTGTAGGACTGCTCTCCTGCTCTGGAGAAGGGGGGAACATCAGTGGTCAGTGCTCGACTGGACCCCAGTGGAGACTGGGGGGCAGTGCGCTGACACTGCAGGCGAGAGGCGGAGAAGGGGCAGATACCTGGGAGGAGCATGTGCAGATGTGTGTACACTCCCTCCATAGGCGTCATTGCACACCCCTCCCCACAGGAGAGGAAACCAAGAAATACCCTTGGCAGCATGAAGGCTGCCCCAATGGCACCATCATGGACGCGCCCAAGTTAGCTCCCTCCTGGGCCCACCCTCCAGGTCTCTGCAGTAGTGGGGTAAGTACCCACTGTGTTGTGGCCTGGGAGGGCTGTGGTGGGGAGGTCTGAGCTCTGGCTGCATCCGAGGCAGCAGCCGTGAAGGCTGGCTAAAAGGGGGGGACCAAAGGCACAACCCCCCAGCCGAAGAAATAAATATAAAAAAAAATGAGTGAGTAAATACATTATAACAAGCATTTGTCAATGCCGAATGTTTGCTTGCTGGCATTGGCAGTGGTAGTGTAGAAGTTACAGAGCTGCGTAATAGAAATGGCAGTGAAGTATTGAACTGAAGCCAACCCCACCACCACCCTTCAGAGAGTGACAGGCATTGGGGTGTGCGTTTGGGTTGTCAGCATAACCCGCCATTTCACTCACCCACCCTGCAGACACTGACAAGTGTCACGGTGTTCCTTGGGGTCTTTGGCCCTTATGCGCACCCCATTTCATTAGGAAATATGGTGAGATGGGTGCGATATAGGAGAATGGGGTGAACTTTGGGGTCGAAGAGTCCAAGGCATACCTCGACGCCTGTCACTGACTGCAGGGTGTGGAATGGTATGAGCATTACAGGCAAGAATCCCAAGTCAAATCCCTGATGCCTGTCATTCTCTACAGGGTTGGACGTTATGGTTGGAAACCTTAATACCTCAGGCATTCGTTCGTATTTTCACTCCAAATTTTCAACATGTTTTTTTGTGACCCCACCTCATGAACAGGGGGAATATCAGTTTGTTAGCCGAAAGCTGCTTATGCACAGTGACTACGGCATTTAGCACCACAGGTGCAAAAACATTCCGAACAGGATGTAAAAAATGACAGCTGTACTGTTCATGGGGAGGTGTAAAAAATGGCAATGTTGCAAATCTGTAGTAAAAATATTAAAAATGGTGAAGTCATAAGCGTACATAGAAACTGTGCAACGACACCGTAATATAATTAGGTTGGGGATTTTTACAGCAGATTGTCAACTCAGGCATTTTGGTGCCTCCGATCATGAACAGTGTCACTGTGATTTTCTTTATCTGTGCCGAACAATGATTTCCCACAGCGACCACGCATCTCGCTGAAAGTGTGAAAACACACTTCAGCCATGTTGTGAAAATGACAGCTGTACTGTTCATAAGGAAGTGTGGAAAATGCACTGGTGAAAATCTGGACTGAAAATACTACAAAGTCATGAACTAACAAGGGTGCGTGGAAACTGCGCAATGCTCACTCGTAACACAGTCATATTATGGACTTTTGTCACCAAATTTTCAACATAGCCATTTTATGACCTCTGCTCATGAACAGTGTTAACTGTGATTTTCTTAATCTGTCCTAAACATTGCTTTCGCACACCAACAGCAACATTGTGCACTACATGTGCGAAAACACATTTTGGGTGACATATGAAAAATTGCAGCTGTACTGTTCATAAGGAAGTGTAATACAATGGCAATGTTGAAAATCTGGAGTGAAAATATTAAATTTGCAAATTTACGAGCATGCATAGGAACTGTGCAACGCACGCTCGTAACACAGTCATTTTAAGGAATTTTATACCAAATTTTCAACATAGCCATTTTAAGACCTCTGCTCATGAACAGTGTCACTGTGATTTTCTTAATTGTCCGTTCATTGATTTAGCCACTGACTGCGCCATTGTATGCTACATGGAAAACACGTTTTGGGTGAGATGGAAAATGACAGCTGTACTACTGATAAGAAGGTGTGGTAAAATGGCAATGTTGAAAATCTGGAGTGAAAATATTGAAAATTCTTAAACTTATGGCGTCGCGTAGGAACTGTACAATGCATGCTTTCGTAAAACGAATCATTTTTGGAGATTTTTCACCAAATTTTCAACATAGCCATTTAAGACCTTTTCTCATGAACAGTGTCACTGTGATTTTCTTAATTTGTCCCGGTACATTGATTTCAAGATACCGACCGCGCCATTGTGCGCTACATGGGCGGAAACACATTTTGGGTGAGATGTGAAAATGACAGCTATACTACCATAAGAAGGTGTGGTAAAATGGCAATGTTGAAAATCTGGAGTGAAAATATTGAAATTGGGCGAACTTACAAGCCCGTGAGGAACCGCGCAACGACGCCAGAAACAAGTCATTTTTGATTTTGGCACATTATCATGTTGCGAATCTTTCATGAATGATGTCACTGTCATGGTAAGAGTCAGGCCCAAAGGGTGATTTCACACAGTGACTGCGAAATCACCCTTCGGGCCAGAATAACGCCATGACAGTGACATCATTCATGAGAAGGGGTCCCAAAAACCCCATGTTAAAAATTTGGTGCAAAAATTCCCCAAAATGCCTGAGATATCAAACAAAGTTGAAACCCCCCTATCTAGCCCATTATACAGCTTACCGGCATTTCCTCAGTTCGCGGTCGGCTTTGAAGAATGCAGATGAGTTCCCGGTCCACCGAAGAGCGCGCCGAGTTCAGAGGTAAGTATGGGTTGAGGGGTGTGTGGGGAGGCAGGGTGCGCAGTGGGTGGGTGCGGGTTGTGGAGGGGGCCAGGGAGACTACGTGGGACGTTTCTGCTTTACAGGTTAAAAAAAAAAAAGACGATGACATTTGCCATGCTGGGGTGGCTCCCAGCATGGCACAAGGCTGATTGAGGCGTTCAGCGATGGGGAGTGGGCACCTGTCGGCCAAAGTATTGATTGCCATGCTGGGGTGGGCTCCCAGCGTGGCACTTAGTACGGGGGTGAGGACAGTGGAGCCGACGGGATTGGGCACCCCATCGGGCAGGTCAGCATTGCCACGCTGGAGTGGCACCCAGCGTGGCATTTTCAAGGGTTTGGGGAAGTGGGGAATGTAGCACAGCCGACGGGTATTGGGCACCCTGTCGGCTATTCAGTGTGTGCGCAGGGAGCGCGCCTGCGCGGCGCGCGTGTGTGTGTGTGGTGAGCTGCGCATGAGCAGGCGATATCTTATCGCTGCTCACTCAAGCGTAGCTCCCCCTTTGAACTGTATGCCACTGCATTTTGGAGCTTGTCATAGACAGCTCCAGCATGCATTGGCTTACAGGGGCCGCGCCTGCCAACACACTGACTGAATTGGAGGAGGAGGTGACACACCTCCGAAATCTCTGATGATGGCACTATGTTTCTTGCACATGCGTGCAAGCAAACATAAAAATGGGTCAAAGTAGGTCCCCATCAAAATGAGATACTGTATCTCTGCTGTGCTGTCCTGGGTAAGTACAGTGTAAAAATTAGAAAAAGCAGAATCCCACTGAAAAAGATAGCATCTGAGTGGTGCTACCCTCCATAAATGCAGTACAAAAATGCGTCAAAGTGGGACCCAATTGAAAATTAAATAAAGCATCTCAGTTGTGTTATCCTGGGTAAATGTATTGCAAAACTGTGTAAAAACAGGAACCTACAGCAGAACCCCACTGAAAAGGAGATGTTGCATCTAAGATGATCTGTCCTGGAAAAATACAGCAGGGCCACACTAAAAATGAGATATCGCATCTCACCTTGATTATCCTGGGTAAATGCAGTATTAAAATGTGTAAAATCATGATCCAATTGCAAATGACATATTACATCTCATCTGGTCTAGCTTGTGTAAATATTTGGTAAAAATGTGTAGAAGTAGCACCCAGTACAACAGCATGCAAGCATTCTGCATTGACAAATGCTTGTTTAACTGTTGAGGAACCTGCTTTTTAAGTGTGCTACAAAATCATGCAAAATCATTATTGTAATGCTTTTTAAGTACCAGATACACCTCAGATTGAAACAAAAACTGATGGGTTAAAGGAATACTACACCCTCATATCTTGTAAATGTTATTTACAGCTCTCTGGGACAATGAGATTTCAACAGCCAGAAAATGGAGACCCCCAGGATGGTTACAGGGACTAGTATGAACAGTGAAAATAAACTATAACATTTACATATATCCCTAACAACTACACAAAAAGAGTTATCTGTTGGTGGTGTACCATCACCACAGTGACTCCCCGATGGCGAAGGCCACCACAGTGACAGGAATCAGGCAAAATCTGCCTGTCTCGGTGTTGGTCTGTGTGCTGATCGGACTGCCTCGCTGGATGATTTCCTCCCTGGTCCAACTCCGACTCGGAGTTAGAATCCTAGAGACTGGGGTGTGTGGGGGGGATTCGGGGGGCACAGCCCCCAATTGTGAGCACTGACATCCCCGTGGCTACAATGCCAACAGTCAGCAATGTAGTTGTCGCTGTAGGAGATGTTGGCGCTAGCGCTGTCGAAGCGCTATAGGTAAACCTCTGTTGGCAATGAAAAAAATGACATTTACAATTTAGATACAAGAGTGTAGTACTCCTATAAAAACTTAGTTTCTTTTTCAGCCTTAGAACTTTGTAGTAGCAAAGA
Organism: Neoceratodus forsteri; assembly: GCA_016271365.2. NCBI lineage: Eukaryota > Metazoa > Chordata > Ceratodontiformes > Ceratodontidae > Neoceratodus > Neoceratodus forsteri. The sequence goes on from CM028134.1 coordinate 495,900,266, forward strand.
AAGAGAACGAGCAAAGTTGACTTGAGCGAGTAATATGATTTTTTATTTTTTTCTGTTTTTCAGCATTTAAATTTGTCTTAGAAAAACCTCTGTTGTTTTGCTAGGATAAGACATACTTCTTTTAGATCATTACTTGGGGATACAGGCACAGGTTGCAGGATTCTCCTGATTTACTGCTCCCCTGGGGCAGCAGGAGAATCCCTACAGGAGATAGCCGACTTCATCATCGGCGAAACATTGGAGGCCCCCAGATGTTTAATTCTGGGGGACTTTAATGTTTGGGCCGACGATGAATCCTCTAGGCTTGGTTATACTCTCTTCCAGATGATGACATCTCTGGGCCTGTCACAGAAAGTTTCTTCTGTGACCCACCAGGGCGGCCACATGTTGGACCTGGTCTTCTTGCTGGGGCTTGAGATAAATAATCTCAAGAGTGATCGGGTTGTTTGGTCAGATCATTGCATGGTGGATTTCTCATTCGCCGCCCCCGAGAGCCCCCCCAGTGGAGAAGGTAAGTTACCGCCCTTTGAGGAGTTTGACCCCTGAGGGTTTTCTAATGTTGGCTGATCTATCTAGTGTGGAAATGCATGCGAGGGGGCACATGCATGGCAGTTGTTGCCTATAGTAAGGCTATGGTTGATGCACTTGACTCCCTTGCACTGGTCCGTGTACGACCCAAGTCTTCTCACTTCAGGTCCCCGTGGTTTAATGGGGAGCTCAAGGCAATGAAGATTATGGGTCAGAGACTAGAGCGCGGCTGGCAGAAGATTAGACTGGAGGTGGACAAACTGGCCCTGCGTGCTCATTATGGCGAGTACCAGGAGGAAATCAACCATAAGAAGGCAGAGGTCCTGTCCAGGGAGATTGCTGCCTGGAAGAATTGACCAACGGTGCTTTTTCGGACTGCTGACAGGCTTTTACATCCTGCCTGTCTACAGTCAAAAAAGACTTTTTCTGACGCTTTATGCAAAGAGTTTGCTCAATTCTTCTCAGACAGAGTGTCCGCCATCCGGAGGGGAATTCTACCAGTGAGTCAGACTGTGGCTAGCAGTGGTTGACTTGGGCACCCAGAGAGCACTCTGTCTGGTTGGAATGAGTTTAGACCAGTGGAGGTGGCAGAAGTCATCAGGGTTATTTTCTTGCTGAAGCACACTTATTGTGAACTGGATCTGGTGCTGACATGGTTCCTGATGGGATGTGTCAACTCTGTAGGCCAGGTGTTTGCCTTGATTATCCAGTGTTCTCTGTTGGAGGGGGTCTTCCCAGATGTCTTGAAGGAGGCACTGGTGAAACCCCTTCTGAAGAAACCATCTTTAGACCCTGATGTCAAGGCAAATTATCGTCCCATCTCCAAACTTCCTTTTTTAGGTAAGGTGGTTGAGAAGGTTGTGGCACTTCAGCTCGAGGAGCACCTCATGGCCCATGATCTATATGAGCTTCTACAGTCTAAGTTTCATGTGAGGCATACCACAGAAACTGCATTATTTCTAGTGCATAATGACCTCCTCAGGGCGAGAGACCGAGGAGTGGGGACAATTCTCATTCTCCTTGATCTCTCCTCAGCCTTTGACATGGTGGACCATTGCATATTACTTGACCACCTGAGGGAATTTTGTGGACTCACCGGCACAGTCATCTGCTGGTTTGAGTCCTATCTCATGAACAAAAGGCACAGGGTAGTGATGGGGAATTTCTCCTCTTGCTCTAGCCTCCTGTCCTGTGGAGTACCTCAGGGTTCGGTCTTCTCACCAGTGTTGTTCACCATGTATTTGCTGCTCCTGGGTGAGCTCATGAGGAAGTACAGTCTGGGTTTTCATTGCTATGCAGATGATACCCAGCTGTACCTTTCCTTTGCCCCTGGGACATCCAATGTGGTGGACATGCTAAATAACTGCCTTGCTGAGGTCAATGACTGGATGGCCTCCAACTGGTTATGACTGAACCTCAATAAAACAAAGGTACTGGAGTTGAACAGAAGGCATGATAGGATGGCCTTGGGTGCAGAGATTGGACTCTTCCTGGGTTCTGTGCCATTGAAGGCCTCCTCTAGTATGCACAATCTTGGCGTTATCCTGGACAGCAGATTGACACTTGAATCTCAGGTGTTGTCTGTTGTCCGTACTGGTTTTTACCATCTGAGGAATATCGCCAGGATCAAACCTCTAGTTCTACCCCGGACCTCCCTACCTTGGTGCATGTCTTTGTGACGTTGAGGCTTGACTACTGTAATGTGCTGTACCTCGGGGTCTTGGGAGGTACCCTCTGCTGGCTGCTGCTGGAACAGAACGCAGCTGCCTGGCTGCTAATGGGGCATCCTAAGTACTGTCACATCACCCCAGTGCTGCGTGAACTGCACTGGCTGCTGATCAGGTGGAGGGTCCTCTTTAAGGTGGTCATGCTCACATTCAAGGCCCTACACGTCCTGGGCCCTGGTTACCTGGTGGACCTTCTTACACTTGCTGCCTCAGTCTGCTCCCTCTGCTCCTCCTCTAGAGGCCTCCTTGCAATTCCCAGGATGAGGTTAAAAATGGCCAGTGACAGAGCTCTTAGTGTCGATGGCCCCATCCTGTGGAATTCGCTACCTCCAGCTGCAAGGGAGGCCCCTTCAGCAGAGGTGTTCAAGACCCACCTCAAGGCCTTCTTATTTAATCAAGCTTTTCCTGACCCTGTCTTTTAAATACGGCCTCAATACTGATATTTTAATGAAACAGCTTTTGTCCTGGGTTTGCATTTTTACTTACTTATTTATTTATTTATTTATTTATTTATTTATTTATTTAGGGTATCTCTATCTTACTCAGTCATTGCTGTATATTTAACACTATTTTATCTATTGGTATGTTGTTTATTTATTTTTTCTGGTTTTTGTGTATGGCACTTAGAGCCCCAGAGATTGGGTGTCTTTTAAATAAAATTTGCCTTGCCTACTATCTACTGGTATTTAAGATAAAGACTGTATTTTATGGATTTCATGGCACTGAAATATTTGCAAAGGGGATAATTTAACACCTTGAGTAAGAAATTTAACAGCTGAGTAAGCCACATGACCTAGAAAAGGAGAGACCTGAGAAAACTCGAGGAGTTGTCAAGGGTATGACAGCTGGGTTTCAGTGCAAAACAGTGCAAAATCTTGCACCTGAGGCACAGAAATCCAGTGGCAATGTGTAAATTGGGGGGAAGTGTTGACGGTCACAAAGCAGGAAAGAGACCTTAGGGTTTTCATATCTGATTAACTCAAGGTGGCATGGCAGTGCAATAAGGTGGTAGGCATGGTCTGTGGGATGCTGGGGTGCATGGGGAGAGAATCATCAGCAGAAGGTAAGAGGTAGTGGTGCCACTGTATCCATCACTGGTAAGATCCCAGCTGGAGGACTGTGCCCTGTTCTGGAAACCACATCTCGGAAAGGACATAAGTGGGGTAGAGTCTGATCAGAGGAGGGCAACTAAAATGGTGTAGGGGCTGCTTCAAAAGCCCTGTGAGGAGAGACTGAGGGATATCAGTATGCGCACACTGGAAGAGAGGATGGGGGGCAGGATAGAGACCTATAAGTACCTCATGGGGGTGAACAAGGTACAGTAGGGGAGTATTAGTCAGAGAAGGAGGTGCTGCAGTACAAAAGGACATGCAGTAAACCTGGAAGGGGGGGAATGTAGGAGGGATGTGAGGAATTAATTTTTCACTGAAAGAGTGGTGGATCACCTGGAGCAGTTTGTCAGCTATAGTGGTGGGACCAAAAACAGTGGTGGGCTTTAAGCATGCATGGTACAGGCACAAAAGAATCTTAGTAGAAAAGCAGGGTATGGGGGGGAGGGAAGTAGCCTGAGATCAGGTGGGTTCTGCACTGGCAGCGTACATTGACAAACTGGGTAGATTAGGTGAGCCAAACAGTCCTTATCTGCTGACACATTCTATGTTTCTATAAATATGTTTTAGATGAGAGTGATAGAAATTGTAGCTATCATTACAGGATCACTATAGCCCAGGAAGAAGTGACTTTAGGCCACAAAACGATGGCCATAAATGTTGGTGGCATATATACAGTAACTTACCTGGTACTTAGATTAAAATACTATAATTGAAATTTAGGAGTCTGAGTTTCCCTCACTGCCTTACACTAGCCACCTCAATAGCCCAGACATGCTGCCATTTTGCCAACCCAGGTTCCAAAGTGGGCTCTAGTTGCTCACATCAGGGGCAGGCCAGGACTGAGACAGCTGCTGATGGCAGTACACCTCGGCTTGTCGAGGGTTGGGGTTGGGTTTCTGTGCCACAGTGATCATGGCAGAGGGTTAGGGAGCTCATTACTTCACAAGGATAGACTGTGCATATGTGAGGCCAGCAGAGGCGGTGCCAATACCAAAGAAGGTGGGTGGACATCTGGGGAGAGAACAGCACAAAATCTGAGTCTCCGTGTTAAAGAAGGCTGCCGGTAAACCTTGGCCCCACGCACTGCAGACTGTTGCCCACTAGTAGATCCTGGCTGGGCCAAGGGAATCCCACTCTCTATCAGACATCCCAGTCATGGAGGAGAGGCTGTGAGAAGTGCAGCAGTGGCATGGTTAGGGGTTGATGGGGTGGGATGGTTATATGTTATCACTGAGAAGGCTGGCTGGAATAAAATCTCTACAGAAAAAAATAAAATTAATTTTCCATTTCTCTCTTCATTCAAGTTTCTCCTTTGCACACATATTTTTATCTTGCAGTTGTGCTGTTAATTTCAGGGGCATGTAGAAGGAAAGTGAAACTGACTAGATCCCCCCCATATCGTAAATATAGATGCAAGTGTATCTTCACAAATCAATAGATCAGTGTAGATCAGAGAAGTTGGCATCTGTGATATCTTCTCTAAACACATTCCTCGTTATGGGTGGTGACATGAAAATGATCAGAAAAATATTAAAGCACCCAAGGCAGGAGTACTTAACTAAATGGAAATGTTTATTAAAGTGATATATTGCTAAAGACAAAATGCCATAAAGTGCCAAAAGTGATAAAAGTAGATAAACATAACTGACCACGTCTCTGCATGGCAGCAATGGGCAGCACATACGTCTTATGTTTTGCACGCTCACTTGTCGTGCTTCATCAGAGATGACGTGCCAGTACCCGGTGTTGTTTAAATACAAGCCACAACCAATTAGATATAAAGTGCTCACACACAGCTGAAATTATTTTATTAATTTTTTTATCATGGAAGGCTTGATTTTTTCCAGTTAACAAAACTGTATAGGATACCATAATGACATGCAATGTAGATACAACTGGAGCTCCACAGTTTACAACCAGTTAAAGAAGTGTCTAAGGTAGGTATATATCAACTGTGATTCCATGATGCAAGAAAAATCACCACAGTACAAATATTGGTGAGAACAGATAAGAGAAAACAATAATCAGGTCCAGTATCTGCACTTCTGAAACATCAACTTGATGACTTGTCCCAAAACTAGACAAAGGCTACTCAATATTTGGGGTAGAGGTGGAGGAAGTTTAAGCAGCTAGTTAGACAGTGGGGGACTCTGATAGGGGGATCCAAAACAGGTAAGTGTTAAGACGGGGGGTTGCCCAGTGGAGTAGGGGGCACCAAGCAGACAGAAGAGTGCAAGTAAGCATCCCATTTATGAAGGTGGGTAGAGAGCTGACCCTTCTTAAGTTAAGAAAGTCTCTCCAGACTAGCCACCTTGGCCATGGCAGCACACCAGGTTGAGACTATGGGAGGAGATCGTTGGCACCAGTTCTTCAGTAGTAGCCGCTTAGCTTCCACAGCTGAAATTATTAAAATCAAACTTGGCAAAAGCCACGTACAACACATAGACTAGTACTATATAAATATTTTGTGGAGACACAGTGGCAAATACATATTGGCCCGGATATTCAAACTGCGCCAGGCTGTGGCACAAGCCTGGGCGCAGCTCAACTTTACTGCGCAGGGGTGTGGCCTGGGCGATATTCAACAGAGCTGCGCTATGGCGCAGCAGCTTTGAATATCGCACCATGGCCACCCCCACTGTGCACGGCGCAGTGGCACTGCGCTGGCGCAAATGGCCAGAGTGGAGCATGGAGATGCGCTAGCGCAAGTGCCATTGCGCCATGTACAGCACCTGTGATATTCAAAAGGGGACATGCAAATGGGGCCATAATGTATGTAAGGCACACATGGGGCCATTTGTGTGTTCTTATGGCCCCATTTGCATCCCATTAGCATGTAGGTGCGCCGACCCCTTACGACTTGTGCCTGGTGCCCTACCAGGCAGCAGCCGTCGGGGACCGACGCCCCCTGCAGCCCAATCGTGGGCATTCGTCTAAATGAAACCCCCCCCCCCAATATCCCTGGTGGTCCAGTGGACCGCTATGTGCCCGATCGTGGGCATCGGTATAAACCCCCCCTGCCAATATCCCTGGTGGTCCAGTGGACCAATCGCTGCCCAATCACAGGTATCTTTTGAAATCACGCCCCCTGCCAATATCCCTGGTGGGCCATTGGACCGCACTCTGCCTGATTGCGGGCATCTTTTGAAATCAATCCCCCCCTGCCAATATCCCTGGTGGTCCAGTGGACAGCACTCTGCCCGATCGCGGGCATCTGTAAAACATAGAACAGTCCTGAAGTACCCTGGTGGTCTAGTGTGCCCCCTCCCACCCACTGAGCCAACTGCACCGCTCCCCGTCCAGCAGGTGGCGGCAGCACCACCACCTGCCTGCCGCGCCGACTGACAGCTCGGTGGGCTGCTGCGCCCATTGGTTCTGGCGTGAGCCAATGGGTTAACAACCATACTGCCACACAGTCCAGATATGTGAATGAATCATTAGCATATCTGGACTGAATGTCTGATATCGACTGCATGCCGATGAGCTCACGCTATGAATAATGGGTGTGCTACAACTGTCAGTCGGCCGGTCAAGCGGCTTATCTTGGTGGGTACTGCCTCCACCGGCTGGCCGGGGAGGCGGGCGGTGGGGCTCAGTGGGTGGGTGAGGAGGGGGTACAGTAGACCCAGGGTACTAAGACTGTTCTATGTTTTACAGATGCCTGCGATGGGCAGAGTGCATCCACTGACCAGGGGATATTGGCAGAGGGGTTGATTTCAAAAGATGCCAGCGATCGACGAAGGCGATCCACTGGACCACCAGGGGATATGGTGGGGAGTGATTCAAAAGATGCCCACGATGGGGCATGGGGGTGCCACCAGGTGCGGCAGGAACTCGAGTGGCCTCCCCCAGGCGGCAGCTGTCGTGTTGCGCCCTGCAATACGGCAGCTCACCTGTGGGTGGCCATCATTTGTTCCTTTTTTGGGGGGCTTAACTTTGTGTAGGCGCAGGTAGGGGTTGCACATGCATGACTCTGCACATCCCGAGCTGAATATCAGGCTCTGCAGGTTATGCATGGGTGCGCCCTGTGCCTGCATACATCTGATGCGCTCGGATGCATCCGAGTTTGTGTGGCACTTTTCCCTTTTGAATATTGCGCCGGGACGCATCAGTGGGTTGTGCATGGTGCAACACTGTTGTACCATGTGCAACCCTTTTGAATATCTGGGCCATAATATTCATTGTACATTTCAAACAAGACTAGCATCTAATGTGGATACATTTTTTGAGTTATTTAATAACCCCAATATTTCATAGTAATGTCACTGAACAAAAACAACAATATTATCACCCCATTTTTTTTTTTTATTTTAACCGAGGTAAAGGAAAGATTAAAATTTTATAGGTAGATGAGCATATATATTGTCCACATAATAAGAAAATCCAGAGAGGTATGAAACTTGCATCATTACTTACAGGGGAAGTCTAGAAAGTTTTTTTTTAAAAACACAATTCGCAAATTTATTTATTTATTTAAAGGTTTCATTAGCAAGACATACTGAGCAAATTGCTTGTTTCCAGATGCGTCCTGGGGGAAGGGAAAAGAGCAAGGTGCAGCAGTGAATTCAGGGTAAGAATAGGTAATAAAATACAATAGCATACGAAACAGTGAAGATAATGCAGACATACAAGCAGAGGATACAGTGATTACAGTAATCCATTACATTGTCAACTGGCAGTTGTACAGTATAAGTGCTTGAAATGGCAGGTCATAGCTAGGCTCCCAGGGCAAGGCAAGGAGGCTGGAACCTGTGTAGGGTTAGCGAGGGAATCGGGAAACAAAGTGTGAGTAAATAGATACATACAAATAGAGGCAATGCATACAAAGAAGAAAATCATGATGACAGGTACTGGCTCATCATCCCAGACGAAGCACAACAGGTGAGCGTGTGAAATGTAAGACATGTGTTGTCCATTGCTGCCATGCAGAGATGTGGTCAGCTGTGCTTAACAACTTTGACCGCTTTTGGCACTTTATTGAATTTTGTTTTAGCAATGTAGCACTTTAATACACATTGCCATTTAGCTAAGTACTCCTGCCCTGGGTGCTCTCATTTTTCTCTGATCTGCTTTGTGGTTTTTAGTAGCACCAAGCCTCAGTCCCGGTGAGGCAGTTCCTGCGTTTTTTCAGACATAAAAAGGAAATATATATAACATTGTTTAGTCAAACGATAAAATACCAGCTCTGTAACAATGTGGAGCTAGTGCAGACAAGTTCCAGTCAGCAGCTTTTCATATTCTAATGCACTGTATGACTGCAGTCCTTCATGGAACGAACTACATTCATTACTATGAAGAATTCTGTTGCGTTTGTTGAAACTATGTTAATGATCCCAGCATTCCCCAGGCATGGCTGAAAATGGAACAAATGACCCAGGTCACTTTCTTGTAAAGCAAACAAATAAATAAAGTAATAAGAATGGTTTCTTTCTCTCTTTCTCTTTCTCTCTCTCTCTCTCTCTCTCTCTCTCTCTTCAAGGAGCTCTAAACACAATCTTAAGGTAGAACAGGTGCACGTACCCACTCTGTTTTCAGTGTATTAGCTGTGGATGTCCACTTAAAATAGAATGCAGTACATTACAATTTATTATTGTATAGCACCTTTCATATGAAGTGTACCTTAAAATGCTCCCCATTGTGCTGGCCCAGTGGTGTGGTGGGCTAAGGCGCTGGAACACCTGCCACCATGCCGAGGCCGGGTTGGGAAGAGGAGGACTGAGTACCTGAGGGAGTGCTCTTCTCTCCTGGTGAGGGGGAGCTTGTTTGACTGACCACTCTCTGCCACCAGGTGGTGGTGAAAGTCACAGGCAGCATGAGGGGCAGGGCCTCAGTTATGTGATGCATCTGTACCTTAGGTGGCGTGTACCTTAAAGCTTTTGGTACTTACATGGGTAGTTTTTAAGAACTGTTGTTGTTTATTATGATGTTATCATTGACCACTTTTGGTAGGATGTGTTGTTGGTATTTCATTGTAATGGCACCCTGAGCCTCAGAGGAAGGGTGCCACAAACAAAGAAAACTACTACTGCTACTACTTCCACAAGCAGGCATCTTTGTTAGGCTGCAGCAAGGGAGAGAGGAAAAAGGAAAAATGGTGGCTGGGCTTTGTAAAATACTGCCCATCTGCCACCAGATCCATGCTTCTATCCAGGACTTTTGGACTGTCTGGATGTATGTCTCTGGGAGGGAGGATGGCCCTTCCCCCTCCAGCCCTGCCATGGGGGAAATCCAAGGGGGAACCCTGACCAAGTAGGTCCCAGGGGACGTAGACGCTGGTCTGGAGAGAAGAAAATGGGTCTGACTGGACTCCCCAGATGCCAAAGCGAGAAAAACCTTTATAGAAAAAAAGTTTCCCAGTGGGTAAAAACATCTAATCAGAAAATACAGAATACAAAATTAAGTAATAAATTCAAAGTCTTCTATGTACCTAGGCCTACACTGACACCACTAGATCATCTGGGTGCCAGGAAGCCTTTTGTAATGACCCACTCCTTACAGTAGGGTGTGGTAGGTGGTACAAGTAGTGCCCACCAGAGGGAAGGGTGCCCTAGCATCACCCTATGGGAGACAATGGTTGTGGGAGGACTGAGGCAGTTTAAGTAAGGTGTCCTTGGGGCCGGCTGCTGGTGTAGCTGTGGTGCTGCCACTTGTGAAGAACAGACCAGGGTCACTGAAAGACCGGCTGGGGGGAGATGGATTGAGCATCCCTAGAATGCTTTCCACCTCTCGGAGGGGGGGGGGTAGCATCTCTGGTGCAGTGCACATGAGTGACCACAGGAGGTACTGCCACTGGGAGACCTAATTAAGTAGGGTGGACCTCGGCATGCGAGCATGTGTGTCATGATGCACAAAGCTTATCCTCTGCTGATTTCAGGGACTGGGGACAGTAACTGGGGGGAAAAATATCCACCGAGGATGCAGGATGATGCCTGTCTCATGAGCTGCAGGCTCCACACCGCTGATCACAGCATTCTGTTTGCTCACCAAAGTTCAAGTTCCACTGGGGGGTTAGGGGAACCTTGGCAGACCCCACTTGGGGGAAGCCAGGATGGAACCTGTGTGGAGGGGTAAGTCCTGGGGAAGGTGGGTGATGGGGCTGGGCCTGAGGATGGGCCAACAGGTGAGTCCTAGTGGAAAAAAGCAGAGTAAGTAAAAAAAATGTAAGGTGCCCTCATGGCACCAAGAGAGTTGGAAGGCGGAATGTTCAAGGTAGAGGGAGCCTGTGGGAAGGGAATGCCACTTGCAAGGTGTCTTTGCTGGGCAAGCTGCCAGTGGGTACTAGGAAGGGGTCACTTGGGCCACCTTAAGCTGAGGTGCCTATTGAGAGAAACAGCAAACATCACCAGCAGGACATTAGGTGCCTGGTACCCTGATGTGCGGGGGGCACACACTGTGCTTACCATGTGACTGACTGCAGGACTTGAGCCAAAGGCACAATAGATCCTATTGCAAGTGCTCTCACCTGGAAATATGGGTGATAGCCTGCCCTCATCACCCGAGTATGGCCTGAGGTCTGGGACACCTCCCTGCAGCAAAGATTGTAACTGCAAGAAGGCTCTGGCAGTGATCAGGGAGGACCTTGGGCATCCAGGACAATTCCTGAATTGCCAGCACCTGCCAGAATTCAGAGTGTGTGAAAGCAGGAGTTTGCCCATATCTGAGCAAATACAGTGGGACGACAGGGAGAGTGTGGGAACCGCGGAAGGGACATCCCCTCAGGGTACTGTATGCTTCTCAATGGCATTTGGATCTGATGTTTGTTCCCCTGAAGAATGCTAGAGGGCAGCAGAAAAAGGGGGATGCCAGAAGAAGTTACAGAAGGCCATCTGAGCACCCTAAGAGTGGAGGCAGCATTCCAATAGGACATTGGAAAAAAGTAGGAAACTGGCTCTGAGAATGTGGGGAGGCAGTTTCCCTGAAGGTAAACTGGGTACTCGAGACTGTTAAATTGGGATGATCTCCAGGCAGTGGCATTCCAGTTGTCACGGTAAACAGAGCATGTTTGGAGGCCTGCCTGGCCATGTGAGGGAACACCGAGAATTCCAGTGGACACTGGGGCATGATATGGAGTGCCAGTCTTGTGAACCTGAATGTAGCCTTTCAGTTGCACATAATTATAGTATGCCATGAAGTGCTAACAGAAAAGGTTTGGTGTATACTGTACTTAAATGATCAGGTACAGAGCACGCAGTGACATCAGCTTCAAAGTGACTGCTCACTGGGAAGAGGGCTGTGGGTTATGCAGACCTGTAGCAATTCAATTCATTTCATTTCATTTTTATTGAAGGGTTAAACCATTGAGAAAATATTCATTTAAAATGGTGACCCAGGGCAAAACACATCAGCCCAGATATGCAAAGCAGTTGTGCATGGCGCAACTGGGTTGTGCCGGTGCAAGTGCGGACTTGCGCCATGGAACAATATTCAGCAGGAGCCAGTGCACAATGCAAATCTCATTGTGCCAATGTGCAACAATAATGAATGCAGGCGCAAGTGCAGGGGGCGTGCCCATGAATATCCAGCACAGTGTGATATTCAACCGTGAAACCATGGCGCAAGTGCAGAGCAAATCAGAGATGCGCCGAGCAGACTTGGTCCTATAAATTAAGGGTGCAAGCACTCAGAAAGCACTTGCGCCAGGCGAGAGGGAGTGAGAGAGAGAAAGAAAGAAAAGAAAGAAAGAAAGAAAGAAAGAAAGAAAGAAAGAAAGACAGAGACACAGAGATAGATAGAGAGACAGACAGACAGACCAAGGCAGACACGGAGGGAGAGGGACAGAGGTGGCAGTGGAGAGGGAGACAGGGGCAGAGACAGTGTGACAGACAGGCAGATACACTGCCAGGCAGTGCACCAGGGTGGCACACAGCTCACAGCAGCCAACTGCCCAGGGGGGATATAGGACAGCAAGGGCCATGGACAGTGCACCCTTCATGATGGAGGCCGTAATGAGGGGTGTGAGGGGGCAACAGGAACAGTGATGTGGCGTGGAAGGGCCCATTGGCAGTATGCCTGACACAGGTGGTACCACGCCTGCATCACCTTCAAGCAGTACAGTGACATGGAGATCGTGGGCCAGTACCGCCTGAACAGGGCCATTCTGAGGCATCTCTGTGAGCTGTGCAGTGGGAAGATGTAGGTACCCATCAGACAGAGTCACGCCACGTCCGTGGAGATGAAGGTGACAGTCGTCATGTGCCTGCTCACCATGGGCACCTTCCAGAGACCAACAGGGGACACCACAGGCATAACCCAGCCGGCCACATCCCACTTCCTCACACAGTTCCTCAACACTCTGCTGCCATGTGCATTGGAATACATCCATTTCCCCAGCACAGAGGCAGAGCGTACAGCAACCATGCAGGACTTCCACAGGGTAGCATGTACAGTATGCCTGGCATGATTGGGGACATTGACTGCACCAATGTGGGCATCTGCATGCCACCTGGCCCCAAGGGTGTGGCGTACATCAACAGGAAGGGGAGCCCAAGTGTCAACTGCCAGGTGGTGTTCAATGCCATGGGGTGCATAACCAGTCTCTGCATCACACACCCTGGAAGTGCACATGATGCATTCATCTGGCACAGCTCTGTGCTGTGCCACAGGTTTGAATGTGAGGATATACCCACGGGACACCTAGTGGGTGAGTATGGCATGGGGAAAGGGTGATGGGCAGAGCATACCTTGAGTTGGGGGAGGGCAGGGTGTACATGTTGGCGTGGGTGCCAGGGACAGGTAAGGGGCATAGCATAGCATAGCAGAGGGCTAACCATGTCATTATCCACACAGGGGACAGCACCTATCCACTGTGGCCCTGGCTGCTCACCCCTTGCCGGCTCCCATCCTCCCCAGCAGAGGAACGCTACAACGAGGCACACGCCTGCATGTGCAACATCATCGAGCAAGTCTTTGGCATGCTGAAAGCACGGTTCTGCTGCCTAGACAGGTCAGGTGGTGCCCTACAGTACAGCCCCTCGAAAGCCTGTGGCCTATTCCTGGCCTGCTGCATACTGCACAACATGGCCATTAACCATGGGATAGTTGTTGAGGCTGATGATGGTGACAGTAGTGGGGACGATGGAGGCAATGGGCCAGAGGGAGGTGGACAGCCACCCCCTGGGCAGAGGGATCCCCAGCTGATCCAGCAGGCAAGACGGCACAGGGACACCATAGCATGGGAGCACTATGGTGCACACAGGTAGGTGGTGCGATACACATGCTTAGGCCACACAAACAGGTACAGCACACATGCAGGGGCATGCATGGCACTGGGCATGCACACACTGAGGCAGGAAGCAGGGGTATGGGTGACAGGGGCACACACCCACACACAGCACCCCTCACAGTCCCCCCCACACACACCCACACACACACAGGCGTGGGTAAGTGGCATGGATCAGATGCATCGCACTGGTGCACAGGAGTAACCGGTGCAGGACTGCTGCCATCATGCCCATGCCACATGGCCCAGTGACTGGGCAGGCTTGCACACAGGCAACGTGTGGTGTGACACACAGGCACCACATCTGCGGTAGGCACACACACACTGCCCATGTGCACACTGGGCAGCAGCTGCAGACCGCAGTTAGGGGTGGGCCACACATCAGGTCCACTGCATGGAACCATGACCACCACGGCCATGGGGTAGCCACTCCTGGGCCGATCTGCAGCCACAGACTGCACATCAGTCATGGGGGTGTACAACAGCCCCCCGGGGTGGAACCACAGGACCATGACCGGGTCCATGTGGGGGTGTCGAGGTGCCCAAACAGCCCAGCCCTGGGCGTGCCTGGGATGCCAACATCAGAGCCTGGCATTGACTGTGCAGGTGTCACCCAATGCCAGGTATGCAGGGTGGACAGCGCACTGTGGGGGTCATCTGTGCCCAGCCACACCCTCTGGCAGCCAGCAGCGCAAAGCCATCTGAGATTGCAGTGGCAATGTGATCCAGGGATGCTGTCATGGCCTCCTGCATTGATCTATGCAGTGCCCATCTCCTGCTGCTCGGCTAACTGGTGCACCTCCGCGTGCAGTGTGTGCACCCCAGTGGTGAGCATCATCTGTTGCTGAACGGACTCCCACAGCAAACGGGTGTGCTCAGCCAGGAGGTCGGGGCTCCCAGGCTGGACGCCGATCCCCATGTGGTGACCGGCCACGCTACACAGCCCCCCTCTCTGGTGGGCGCAGCACAGTTGGGTCTGCAGGGGGATTGGGTACGACAGGCGCACCGGCGGTGGACCCTGTGTCTGGCTGCCTGGTGGCACTTGCAGCCTGCTGCTGTTGCCTGTCTGGCCTCTGCATGCCAACCAGCACCTGCGCGTCTGCACCTCCTCCACTGCAGGGCACAGCCTGGGCAGTGCACACTGCTGCACCCACAGTGGTGACGGGCAGCTGTTCCACCACTGGCAGAGCACTGGGCATGCTGCCTGTGTCAGTGGCCAGCAGGGGCATCTCCCCCACAATGGTGGCCATGCTGTCTAGGATAAGCGTTATGTCATCATCGGTGTTGGACCCTGCTCCAATCTGTGTCTCTGCGCACAGGACCACAAGGCTGGCATCCTGCAGGAACACATCCAGGGCCTCATTGACCCCAGGTCCAGGACATCCGCCTGCACAGTGGTGGTGAGCTGCAGCCTGTCAGGCCCCCAGATGCCCATGGAGGTGGAAGGCTGGTCCTCCGGGGCTGGTCCAGTGGCCATGGCTACTGCCACTGCCAGCACCCCATCATCTGCATGGAGGCGTGCTGGTGCTGCAAGAGAAAGAGAGGCGTGTTAGTGATGCATTTCCCACATGTGCCCCCCCACACTGCCACTGCCTGTGTCCTGCAGCATGTCATGTGTGTGGGTGTGCACACTTGCACATGACAGGCATGCCGGCTGCATGCATGCTAGCATGGCCATGTACGCACCCTCCATGCCCCCAGCTGTGCATGGCTGACATACATACCATGCAGTAATGGGCAGCCATCTGTCTGGAATCCTCTGCCAGGCACACCCTCCACCATGCTGCGGTGCATGGTGGCTGCCACCAACTCCTCCTGCGCCATGAGCGGTGGCACAGATGTAGGCCTACCTCCGGTAGCATTCAGAGAGGCACGGATGGCCACCACCTTCTCCTTGATGCACCTCTTTCCATGCCTACCTTCTTCCTGCACTTCTGTGCTAAGCGCTGGTGGCTGCCCTGCTGGTTGACGCATGCTTCCACCTCCACCCAGGTCCCAGCCCTGGCCTATGGTGTGCCCGTGGCACCACTCTACAGGGGCTCCCTGTCAAGGTAGGCTTCGAACAGGGCCTCTGTCTCTGCCTTTGTGAAATTGGGCCTGCGCTTGCAAGCAGGCCCATGCTCCTCACCCTCCTCACGTTCTGACATGTCACTTCCTGTGAACATGGACAGCAAAGTGTGTCAGTGGCAGCATTACCCTGTTACGTACCCCCTGCTGTGCTGGCTGCTCCCAGTGAGCTGCAGCAGCATGCACAACTTACCCCAAAAGGATACAATACCGGTCCATGGCCTGTGCTGTTTCTTGGCGCTTATATAGCGCATCACATGAAAATGAGCTTTGGCGCAATGGTAATGACATGCTAATTCCCCCAATGTGCCACGCATTGGCTGATGAGCTCATTTGCATGTGGCATCTGAATATTGCGATTTTGCTCTGTGCACAATGAGATTGCTCCGGAGCAAGTCACAGCTCAATGTGCACTCATGCGCGGTGCGCAGGCCCACAGTGCACATGCGCAGAATGGTATCATGTTGTCAGTCATGCACTGTGCACCGACTGTGTGATGGGGGCCCTGGTGCATAGTGCGCCAGGCCTGCTATTGCACACGTGAAGCACTGTGCCAAGGCAGGCGACCCCTGACCCCTGCTATGACCCTGCCCCTGGGTCACCCCCGCACCCGTGACCCTGCTTAGCCATGCTCATGCCATGCATCTCTGATACTGCGAGATGGGCGGACACAGTGCATGTTCCCACGCATCGCACATCTGGCACATGTCGTGGCCACATGTGCCTACTTCCACCTTGTTGCTCACTGGCTTCATAGCGTAACATGGCACAGCAGACAGCACCCCATGCACAGAACTGGACACAGGTGGAGTTGGTAAACCTGGTTGCCTGTGTCCAGCCCCACTCACCCCAACTGTTTGGCCAGGTGCCCCTGCAGCAGCCCAGAGTGGCAGTGTGGCAGGGGATTGCTGCCACACTGCAACAGCATACCGGGGTGGCCAGGATGGTGGAACAGTGCTGCCACAGATATGGTGACCTTATCAGGAGGGACCCAGAGTGCCTGAGGAGGCTGGAGACGTGAATCAGGTGTTGGGCTGTGCCACAGCCAGGTGAGTAGACCCATATTGCATGTGTACCCAGGTGCGGTACTGTGGTGTTGGTTAGGCTGCCAGGCATGCCCTGCAGAGTGGTGCACTGCCATCATGTGCATCGCAGGGTGGCATTGCCAGCTGCCGCTTGCGTTGTGATGCAGCTGTGCAGGACGTGTTGGGCAGGGGCTCACCCTATGCACAGGGGTTGGGGTGGTGGGCAGCTGCTGTGGATGTTTACTGATGTGTCCCTGTCTATGTTCCATTCCCAGGACCTGGAAATCACAGGAGGGTGGCAGCGGCAGTGGCAGCGGCAGGACGGCAGGCCACAGCGACAAGGGAACTGTGTTTGCGCCATGACGCATCTCTGGTTGCATTCCTGGTTGTGCCATAGTGCAGCTGTGCCATATTGAGCCATGTTTCACTGGCTCAGTGTGGCCAGTGCAGCCTCTGAATATGGCTCCTGTTGCACCTCGGCGCATTGGATTTGCACTGCGTTGGACTTAAGCCGGCCTTTGGCGCATTTCTAAATATCTGGGCCATAATTTACAGCAATACATACATTCATTCCATACAGCAATACAAATGTACAAAGAAATTCCAAACACATACAATAAGTTACATCAATCCTACTCACACTAAACAACACTAACAAAATAAAGTGTAGCAACTCTTTGTTTGATATTTTACTGAATCAATGAACCATTGTTTAATAATTTTAGTAGGTGGAGATATTACATTTACTAAACAAAACTTTGCTGGCAAACTGTTCCATAGCTGGGGAACAATATAACTAAAGAAATATTTGGACCTATCACTGGTTGACAGTGGCACTACCAATTCCCTATTTACAGCTTTCCTCAAAGTCAGATTTAAATCCCTGACCATCAGTCTTTTCAGAGAGATAGTCTGGGTTATCACCCTGAACAGTCTTGTATGCAAAGATTACCTTATGGAGTCTCCTCATATCTATCGTGGAGAGCCAATCTAATTTCCATACAACTAAACAATGATGGATGTCTCTAGGGCACTGTAAAATTAGTCTTGCTAACATATTATAAAGAACCTCCAATTTTTGTAACTTAACCAGGCTTGCATGATCGTAAAGAATATCACTAAAATCAGTCATCGGAAAAACTTGTGTTTCTATAATTTTCTTTAACAAATTGCTCCCTGAGATATGTTTATATATGTATAGTACCCCTACTCTTTTACCTAAATCCCCTATAAGTTTGTCAACATGAACATTTTCTGTTACTGAAGTATCAATCCAGTACCCTAAATATTTATACTGGGAAACTTACTCTAATCTAGCACCCCCTGAGTCAACTATAGTCAAGTCCAAACAATTCTTCAATCTAGGAACTGATCCCAAAACCACACTTTTTGTTTTAGATATGTTAATTTTTAATTTAGATTTCTCAAAATACTCTTGGATGGTATTAAAACTTAATTGCAGTTGTACCTCAATTTCTTGTGCAGTCCTAGCAGAGGTATATATTATTGCATCGTTGGCGTACAAATGATATGATGACCCCCTAACTGCATGCCCAAATTTATTTAAATATATTAGGAACAATAAAGGGCCCATTACTGAACCCTGTGGTACTCCTCGAACAACTGACGGGATCAGAAGTGATACCATTTATGGTTGTTACCTGAAACCTCCCACTCAGATATGATGCAACCCATTTAATAGCAGGTGCAGATAGCCCTACACCTCTCAACCTTGACAACAATATTTGTTGGTCAACCATGTCAAAGGCCTTGGAGAGGTCAACAATGATGGCACCAGTTAATTGACCTCTTTCCATTGCTCTGTTGACATCATCCAAGACCCTCAACTGGGAGACCACTGTCTCATGAGTCCTATGGAATCCTGACTGATACCTATCATACAGATTATTCAGTGACATATAATCCACCAACTGAGCCACCATCAGCCTCTCAAATAACTTAGAGACCTGAGGCAGCAAGGAGACTGGATGATAGTTTGTCAGCTGGTCATGGCTGCCCCCTTTAAATATTGGGACAACCCTGGCCAACTTCTAAGCCCCCAGCAAAACCCCTTCTCCAGTGGACCAATTAAACAAATAGGTCAATGGAGCAGCTATCTGTAGGGCTGAAGTCAAATTTATTTCACCAGGAAGAAGCTCCATTGAGCAAACTCCTGATAAGACAGCATATAGTATAATTAGGCACAGTAGAATAGAAACATAGAAACATAGATTTTGATGGCAGATAAAGACCGCTTGGCCCACCTAGTCTGCACATTTTCCTAACTAATGGATAAGCTGCAGATCCTAGTTAACCAACAGCCTACTTCCTCCTACCCCCACTAGAATTGTATTATGTCTATCCCATGCATTCTTGAATTCCCCCACTGTTTTTGACTCCACGACCTCCTCAGGAAGGCTGTTCCATGCATCTACAACCCTCTCTGTGAAAAATACTTCCTAATATTACCTCTGAGCCTTTCCCCCTCTATCTTCAAATTGTGCCCCCTTGTTCTTGCACACCTCTTTTTCTGAAAGATGCTACCCTCTTGGACTTTGTTGATTCCCTTGAGGTACTTGAAACTTTCTATCATGTCCCCCCTCTCCCTCCTTTCCTCGAGGCTATACATATTAAGCTCCTTTAGTCTTTCTTCATATGTCTTCTGGTGCAGACCCTGCATCATTTTGGTTGCCCTCCTCTGGATAGCCTCCACCCTATCTATGTCTTTGCAGAGATGGGGTCTCCAGAACTGCACACAGTACTCCAAATGTGGTCTCGCCAACTGTCTGTACAGAGGGATAACAACTTTTTGTTTTCTACTGGTGATGCCTCTCCCTATGCATCCCAGTATCCCCCCATCCCTCCTTACTGCCTTCTCACATTGCTTGCCCACCTTTAGGTCATCTGATATAACTACCCCCAGGTCCCTTTCCATTTGTGTTGTTGTCAGTATCTCACCCCCCATTGTGTACTCTTCTCCTGGGTTTTTGTTTCCCAGGTACTTTACTTTGCACGTCTTTGTGTTGAATCTTTCTGTTAAATACAAAAGAAAAGAGATACAATTGCAGTGCCATAACTGATGAACAATATATTCATTATATTTCAGAACAATCTATACTATATACAATAATAGGGAGAATATGATCACAGTACAGTAATGGGAATACAGAATAGACAAAAAGAAATGCAATATAGATCTAGTGAGGATATAAGGGAATCTGATACACCTATACTAGGTAATCACTATTAAATTGCTCAGCGAGTCCTATCCTATCAGGTATCTCAGTGGTTTAATGAACTTCCAACCTCTCTCACTGAGTGTGATTAGATGGGCCTCTTCAAAAAGGAGCTCCATGCCCACCTGTCCCAGGCAAACCACTGTGACTGCCTAAACTAGATTGGACAAGGCACCCGCATCTACCCTTTCACCTTGCCTCCACCCTACAAGCCTCCACCACTCCCCCCCATATCTCATTTATCCCGACCCACCCCTACCCATGTCACCTTACAACCCACCCTAAAAGCCTCCCTCACCCTGTCTTCCAACTCCCCCCTTCTGACAATGTCATCTTAGACTGATATATGTCTTCTACTCTCTCTTACTACTCTGCACCTACAGTAGCAATTCTAGTTCATGTCTGACCACCAATTGTATAACGTAAGCCTGTTATCCGATGTGCACTTATTAACACTGGTCAATTTTGGACCACCATTTGTGTAATATAAAGCAAGCCTGTTATCCCAATGTGCCATTTACTCTTTACCTATACAATATTATTGCTGTTTTACTAATCATTATGTATTGTATACCGTGTGAAATACACTCTGTTATTACTGACTTGGAACCTTTGTAAAATAGCCTTGTGGCTAAAAGGTATTAATCTGAACTAAATAAATAGTCACCTGACAGAACATAATATCAAAGGATATCTATGCCGCACTAATGTACAAATATACATGTTATTCCTAATGGATCGGGTCTGTAGATTACTTCAGTGTTTATGATTTATTGTAGTTACAGGAACCTAACTCTTTACATACATTTTCCAGAAATGATTTAAAGACACCTAAGCTAACTATGTTGGTAAGTTTAAGTGTATTTTGCAGATTGTTCCATGCCCTAGGGATTATTCTACTGATAGCTAACTTTCCGTAAAGGGTGGTGAACCTTGGTGTTTCTAGTAGCATAGCATTACTCCTTCTTAATGTGTAATTACTGTGACAGCAGGAAATAGGTTCTCTGGCATATTGCAGCAATTTATTAGATAATTTATAGGCCCACATACAGAGTTTTTTGAGTCTCCTCATGGTCAATGATGTCCACCCGGTTGCAGTATATAAGGTACAATGGTGAGTTCTGGGCAGAGAAGTTGTAATAAATTGAAGAGCCCTATGATATGACTCACCTAGTTTGTTTAGCTGAATTAGGGGGCAGCAACTATAAATCAGATCAGCGTAATCCAGTACAGGAAGGAATGTGGCTTTATTGTACCAGCCTCTTCCTAACATCTAATGGAAAACATCTTTTGTTTCTAAAGAAAAAGAAAAACAACTGGATTCACAATTTTTTGCAGATATTATCTGTTTGAGGTGTGTAGACAGGTGTCGGTCAAGTCATATGCCAAGGCATTTGTAACTGTCCAGTACTTCAGTTGAGTCATCCAATAACGTAGAAATGATGGAGGCAAATTTGGGGGAGCTGCCCTATTCGTAGACAGAAAAAAGCATAACTTTTGTCCTCTTCACATTTAAAAGCAGTTTGGATCAGAAAAGATTCGTCTACAATAAATTAAACTCCACTTGGAGGTCAGTACAAACACTGTTAAGGGTTGTTCTGGATATATACAGAACGGTTTCATCTGTGAAAAAATGCAACTTGGCTTTGTCAATATTTCTATTGCGGTCATTTATATAGATCGTAAATAACAGGGGATCCAGGTTAGAGCCTTGTGGTACACCTCATGATAGAATTGATAGGGAGGAGAATTCCCCTTCTGCTTTGATTTGTTGCTGTCTATTTATGACGTAACTTGCAAAGCAAGAGAGCATGGAGATATCCAGGCCAGTCTCCATCAGTTTATGTAACAGCATATTATGATCTACTGTATCGAAGGCTTTATTTAGGTCAAGGAACACAGCTCCTGTATGTTGCTTGCAATCTAGTGCAGTTAGCCAATCATTAATGACCTTAGCTAATGCCAATATGGTACTGCGCTTGGGTCTGAATCCAGATTGCATAGGATTTATACAGTTGGTATACTCCAGATATTCCCTTAATTGGGCATTAGCTAATTTTTCTAGAAGTTTGGCTAGGATAGGAAGTATAGATATAGGTCTATAATAATTTAAATTGCATGGGTCTCCGACTTTGAAAAGGGGTATGATTTGGGCAGTTTTTCAAATTGCAGGGAGTTCATTGCTGACAAGTGACAGGTTAAGATGGTGGGTTATTGGTGCTGTATGTTGGTAATAGTCAGTTCATAGAAATAGGTGTCTAACCCGTCAGTGCTGGCACTTTTTTTTACATCTAGATTTAGCAGTATGTCTTCTACCTGCTTAAATGTTACAGGTTGAAATGAAAGTGGGTTGATTGACCTTGTATCAGCATCATTACTGTGCAGCAGGCGAGTTGTCTAACGCCAATCCTGCTGTAGCAAAATGGAAATTTTGTTTTTCTAAAATAATTTGTCTATCTGTTATTATTTTGCCTTGCCATTCAATCTTGATAGGGAGAGAGGGGGAGTTTTTTGGCCTTCAGTATCCTTTAATACCTTCCAAACTTTGGCTGCATTACCTTTTGAGCTGTTCAAAGCATTTAGGTAGAAATTTGCTTTTGTGTCCCTTATAAGTTTGGTACATGAATTCCTTGCTTTCCTAAAGGCTGTCTAGTCAGTTTCTGACTTAATATGCCTGGCTGTCACCCAGAGGTCATCCCTGATCCCTCTTTTTAGGGCACTGTTAAACCATGGGTAGGAAATATTTTTTACCCAGTTTTATCAGTGGGGCATGCCAGTTTATGACTTCAAGCACCAATTAGTTGAAAAGGGTGGTTGCTTCATAAATTGCATTAGCAAGATAAAAAGCACCATGTGAAAACATCTAAGTAAAAACAGTGACCACTAAAAACAGCTAATACAAAACAGCTCGGTCAAATACAGCAAGTTTTCTTTTTGTGTGGGCCCCCTTGTGTGGGCCTTGCCTCCCATACTCCCCTTCTCATATATACCAACTCCGGGGGGGTGCACCTCGGGAAGGGGGCAATTTTCGGTTGTTGTATTTGACTTAGCTGTTTTTATTTAGGTGCTTTTACTGGCCACCGGATAGAACTGCTGCCAACTTATGATACCCAGATCAAATAGAAAGTTAGCTATATTCAGTTTGGTAAATCTCTTTTTGTGATGAATTTTTTGATGGGTTAGTGCTTTATAGTGCCTCTGACACAGGTGACTATATTTTGGTCACTAATGTCATTGTGGAATACTGCAGCCTGCATATATTTGTAGGGCCTACTGGTTAAAATAAGGTCCAGTGTAGTATCCCCTGTAGGGTTTTTAATATTAGATCTTGCAGGCTTGGTGATTAATTGTGACAGACCTATGTTATCACAAAGATTTTTTATGTAACCACCCAGTCCCCTTGGGTTACTAGAATCCCATTAGTACTAATCTTAGGCAGGTAGAAAAGGCAGCTGGTAGGGAGCTCATTGGGGACTTTCTACATAATGACATCATTGTTTACTCAGCTAGCCTGAGACAGAGATGACTGTGTCATTTAGAACTCCTTCAGCAGCATAACCATTTTTGAGTCAGCTGCTCAAAAAAAGTTTAGAATGTTCAGCTGGTCTGAGTCATAGTGTCAGAGTGGCAGGAGGTCTGCTAGTGGGGCTCTGCAAAGGGAGCCCTGGCCATTTCTCACCCTAGTTGCCTGTGAAGTGGTGGAAACCATTTGCCTGCAGGACTCTTAGTTTCACTCCAGGGGTGTGAGAGGAACTGCAATGTCTGGTAGATCCCATGTGCAATCCCCTGAAGGTCCTGAAGTGTTCAGCTGCATTAGAGAAGGACTGTGAATGGAATCTGACAAGCTACCAGGTGTTTTTCTCTTGCTTTTTCCATGACTGGGAGGAAAGAACAACTTATCTGTGAGTACAGAATTGGAGAGTGTTCTCTTGGGAGGTCGTCTGGGGTGTGTGTACCCAAGGTAAGGCTAGATCACACCGGCCAGGACCCTTTTTCACCTCAGGGTGCTAATTTAAAGTAATGTTTGGGAGTCATTTGCAATTTAATGGGGATTGAAGGCTTCTTTTTGTGTAACCCTGAAGGAATGGCAGAGACTGTTTTGGGGCAAAGGGAGGGAGGAAAGCCACCTGGAGTTTCAGTGCAGGGCTAAGGGCAAGGTCCCCTGGGCAAAGGCCAATGCCCAGGATGATTTTAAGTGATGTGGTTCAGGCCACTGGTACACACTTTGGAAATGTGTTCTGGAAATGGATGAAGTGTGTGGTACGTCCCACAAGAATACCCTTAGAGGGAAAGGAAATGTTTCTGTGGAAAACAGTACTGCCTAGCAAATGTGTTTCTGTAAGTATAACCCCCAGGCCACTTTTTAATTAGTGAGCACACCCCCCATTAGAATCTGGAACACTGCTACCCTCATACTGGCATACCATTTTACTTCATAAAAGGTTTGGTACCACCCTTAGGATTAGGATGTATACCTGGCTCATTTTCTAGAGGAGTGGGGGCACAGAAACAAAACAACATGAACCATGTGTAAACATTACAACCCATGTCCTGGGTGAAGGCTGCTAGGAATATGCTAGATATGACCTGCTGAGGGGGCCCTAGTAAATCCATGCAACCAGAAGCAATAATCAGAATGTCCATAACAGTAACTGGGATTGTGCAGTATGGCTTTTTTCAACACATGGAAATTTAAAGCAGAAGTAGATCCCCAAGGGTTGGTCTAAGCAGGACTGGTACATTTCACAAACTCTCCTTGCATAAAGTGCAGTTCATGAACACACAAAAGAAATACATCTTCTTTCCAAATTCCCAAATGGTGCATCTAGTGGACACCTGGCCATACACCCAAACATTTTCCACCCATGAGTGTCATTTAGTGAATCTATACCACACACTCAGAACTCTTCTTCCAACATAGGTGCAATTAAATGAAACTCAGTCACACACCTAAACCTGCAGCTTGGCCCTTGCTCAGGTATAACTGGTATCCTTTACGAACCAGGAAGCCCTGCCTTGTTAGCGCTTAGATGGCGTTCCTCCCACCCTTGGCCCCAACCAACAGTCTCTGCCATTCTTCAGGTTTACACCATTGAAACCCCCATTTCCCACTGAAATGCTAGAGGTCCCACACTTTAACTTTATCACACACTGGGGTGACCAAAGAACAAAGTGCACTTACTTGGGTGAACAGTTTAACAGAACATTCACTCACTTGGGTGACTGGGGCACTGACAGGTGCAATCCAGCCTTATCTATGGGCGCACACACCCCAGACTAATGATTCTCCTAAATTATGTGGAGATCTAGTCTCCTAGAACAGTACTCACAAATGGTTGTCCTGTCCACTGAACATGGAACAACAAAAAGAAAAAGCATTCTCCTGGGTAGCAGATCAAAAAGTCTCTCAAAGTCCTTTCCAAGGCATCTGAAACACCCATAGAACCTTCAGAGAATTGCCCCTTGAGTTCACTGAGAACAAGCAGTTCCTTCTATTTCACTGGGAGTAGAAATCAGGAAATCCTGCTGTAGCACTGATGGTCTCCACCACTTCACTGGAAGCAGGAAATGATACTCCACTAGGGTGAGAAATCCTGAGCCCTCACCTGAGAGCCCACTGGCAGTTCTGCCACTTTCACATCCTCACTGAACAACTGACTGACACCAACTGAACATTCTAAGCTCCCCAGAGCAGCTGTCCACACAGTGTGGCTTATGCTGCTGTGAGAGTTCTGAATGACCTAATTATTTTTCCCTCAGCCTAGCTGAGTAAACAATGATGTCATTATGCAAGGAGCTCCTAATGAGCTCCCAACCAGCTACCTGCTACTTCCTAACTATAATACTAATAGGATTCTAGTAACACCAGGGGACTGGGTGGTTACACTCACCCATGCCAGGCAAAGGACTGTCTATAGTCATACCTCCACCCGGCACCAGGGCTTCCTACCTCTGATGCTCCCTATGGGGAGGGTTGATCAAGTCCTCCCCTACAATGTGCCAGGCACAGGCAGGTAACACCAAAGGATAGAGGCCCATGGAAGAAACTTCAGTTCCTATCCCACCACTGTACTCTGGATTCTCAGTGGCTCCAAGAAACTGCCTGAATATGTGCTACCAGACAGCACTGGTGAACCCTATGTCTAGAGTCAGGATCACCAACCTGCCTTCCCCACTAGCCCTCCTAGGGAAAATCTACCTGACCTATGCTACCTACCAGGTGCCCAACCCCCAAAAAAACATTTTACACCAACACACCTGTAAAATGAAAAAAGTTTAGACATTGTCCTACACAGTTATACAAGTCTAAAAGCTCTATGCAAAAGAGGATGCCGATGAGTTCCAAAAATCCTCTTCTGGTCTTCTTGTCTTCTTCCAGGAATATCTGCAAAAGAAAACACTGCAAAAAACACATTTTTGCACACAACTACAACCTGTAAAGCCAAAAACAGTGACCAAACCTCTTCCACTGAATACTGCATAAGCCCCCAAAGCACTTTTTTTAAAAGGATGTTCTACAAAAATACAAAAATAGAAAACATAAAAGCATTTGCAAAACATTTGGGGAAGGGAAATGCTGCAAAGTCCCAAACTAAGGAGGAGTCCAGAGTGCCAAAACACTACAAGAGTCTCTCCTAGGTTGGAGCCTACGGAAGCACAGTTCTGGAACAGGCACAAGGCCTGCAAGCACTGCAGTCTAGATGGACAGTCTACTGGAGATTACAGCTCCAAGGACATCATCAATTGCAGGTAAACAGTCAAATTAAAAATGAAAAAGGTCTCTTACCAGTTCTAAGTAAACAAAAGGATGTCAACGTCACCTCTCTGGACCTGCGGCCTGATGATCTTAGGCTGCTGGGTAGATGAAATCTTCGGATCAGATGCTTCCATGACCTCCTACTGGATCCAGACTGGAAATCTTCTCTGAACTGCTGGGCTGATGAACCTGGATGCTGTCATAGATGAATCTGGATGCTGCTGGAGCTGAACCTGGATGCTGCTGCAGACAAACCTGGATCACCAGAAGAAAGGCATCTCCTATCCTGGGTTGCTGCCTCTTCGATAGCAGATAGCTGAGCTGGCAATAACTGAATTCACTTTTGATAAGCGGGCACAATTTCAAGAATGGTACCAATTTCTGGGGTAGTACCATTCAGGATCTGGAGCTAAACTGTCACCCCATCTGGACGAACATGGAAACATTGTAGAATGTCTCTTGGCCAGCTTTGTCCACTACTGTCAGAGAACTAATCAACAAGGTCCTGCCACGCTTCCAGAATTGCAGTTTCCCATTACACTTTAATTCCAGACCCAGTTGTTTACTCTAAGGTGCAGGTTGGCAAAAGCTTCCTCCCACAACCAGGCATGCTTGTCTTTCTCAATTTCTTCCGATATCTTCTGAGGGTAGAAAGGGTACAATTGTCTGTATTCAGCCTCAGCTCGTCTATGCACAATCCTCTCCTCCTTGCTGCTTTTAACTAACTCTAATCCAGAAGCACGGCTTGAGGGTGGCCAGTCCTGGTTGAGCCAGTCACGAACACTTAGTAAAGAGCAAAAGCAGTCCACCTCTGCACTCTAGACCACACTTCTTGAGCCTTCCTCCACACAGACATCGGTAGGCTCCATGGAAGCCCAGGCCAATGGCAACTCAAGGGGTCCCACTGAAGCTATTGCTGCTTCCTCCTCTTCCACACATTCTGCCCAGAAGCTTGCAATTATGCCATCCCTGCAATTGTCCATTCTCCACTGTCCTCATAGGCACTGGCCTCCCAATGACACACTTCCTCCACCTTGGACTCTCCCACGAGGCTTGGACTTGGGCCTTCCACCCATGGATCTACTGTAGTGTGGAACACCTAGCTTCCTCTGGGCCTTGCAAGCATTGACACAGATAATATTCAAGAACTCCTTTACAAACTCTATGGGGTCTCTTTCACTGCACCCAGCCTGTTGCTCTCATTCCAGTTCTACAGGGTCCCTGGCTGTGTCCATGTTAGAGCTAAACAGATGCACTTCACTTTAACTACTCATGTGCCACCTGACATGCTCATTACAAATCGCATTCTACAGTCTGTGCAATGTGGAATTGGCAAAACATCTCTTCCTGGCTTTAGGCATACTACACACACATTAACCGGATAGTTCGGCAAAGCCACCTCAGAGGATGCTGATGAACAGTCATACGATTTCTCAGAATGGGCTACCCACACTCTGGCATGGAGCGGGTAGTGAGGGGGTTTGCTGCACCACGTTCTGTAAATTAAACACACAAGTCCCAAAATGACTGTTTTTGCAAGCACTCTGAGATTTGGTTTTAACACACTGGAAAAGTTCACTAACAGGATGCCTGGCTGCTGCAATTGTATTCCACAACACTTAGCAAGAAACCATTTGAAACTTTGTTTGGGGTTTGAAACCACTGATCTAAAATGGCTCTGCTTTGTTTACATTGCTGGCTACACCCCAACATGGTGACTGAAACTTTACGAACATATGAAATTGCCATCAGATACAGACCATTTGGCCTATCTAGTCTGCTCAAATGTACAGCACTTCAGTCCATTAGACTGCAGCTGCCCCCTCACTCATATGCCGTCCCCCCATCTCATGCCCCTTCCCGATTTTTACCCTCCTCTTGAATCTGTCCCACCCCCTCTTGAAGCCCCAACACTCTGCAGCAATACAACTTCCTCTGGCAGAGTGTTACACCTTGCCAGTACCCTTTCTGTGAAATAGTGCCTCCTCAGTTCCCTTTTGAACCTGCCCCCTTCCAGCTTCGTAGAGTGTCCCCTGGTTTCCCTTTTGCCCTTCAGATTGAACATACACCTGGTGTCTACTCTGTTCAAACCCTTCAGGTACTTGAAGGTCTCAATCATATCTCCTCTCTCCCTTCATTCCTCCAGGGTATACATATGCCTCCTAAATGCATCACTTTGCACTTCTTGGCATTGAATCCCAGCTGCCAAGTGTGAAACCATTCCTCTAGTTTTTCCAAATCATCCTGAAGTACTCCCCCCCCCCATCTACCTCGGCACAAATCTTTGTGTCATCTGCAAAGAGATTGATCTTGCTCTTAATCTCTACTGCAGCGTCAGCTATGAAGATGTTAAACAGAACCTGTCCCAGCACTGAGCCCTGTGGTACACCACTGATTACTGCCCTGGGTTCAGATTCCTCCCTCCTCACTACTACCTTCTGCTGTCTACCCTGCAGCCAGTTCTCAACCCATTTGACCAGTTTTCTCCCTAATCCCAGACTCTTCAATTTGCAGGTCAGCATACCGTGTGGTACTGAGTCAAAGGCCTTGCTGAAATCCAGGTAGAGAACATCCACCGCATGTCCTCTGTCCAGTGCCCTCATAACCCAGTCATAAAAATCAACCAAGTTCATCTGGCAGGATCTGTCTGAGACAAACCTGTGCTGCCTACTGTCCTGGAGGTTGTTATCCTCAAGAAATTGCACCAGCCTTTCCCTGAGGATTGTCTCCATACCTCTCAAGTGTACCGGATTGTGCGTGACATTCCAGATTCTGAGCCCTGCCATCTGCCTGTACTGCGGCCCGCATTCACTGTTTTGTTTCCGCATCAGAACGCCAAACCACGCAACCGCACCTCGCTCAGCACAATTCCTTTGCTTAATCCTTTGTTTAATCCTCCCGGACAGGCTCCTCATCTCCTCCAATTAAATCACCAGCACCCCGCACTTCTGTCGTGGTAGTAATGATGTCATGGGGGGGGCTTGGGGAGGTGTCATGAGGAAGAGACAAAGGAGCATAACCTGGTTGCCCCACCCCACCAGTGCTGCTGTACTGTATGTCGGGTACCCCCTCAGGTCCGCTGCCAGGCTATTAAAGCAGCCTACTGCATAGAGGGGGAACCATAACATTAGTAACGTTTTGCAGGTGGGACCGCTGTACTGAAGGACCTGAAGCCACCAATCGCAGTGCCAGGAAGGAAGGAAGGAGGCTGGACTTGGAGCCTGGAACAACAAGCTGCCACAGTCACATTAAAGCAAGGCCCCAGACAGAGAGCGAGAAAGCAGTGGAAGAACACCACCAGCCGTCACCAGAGACCGACCCAATGGGGGGGGTTAGTATTCCATATGTTTTTGTGCGGGTTTTGGTTGCTTTGGGGGGATGAGGTGGGTAGGGGTTCTCTGAGGGTATCTTCAGCTCTAATACTCCAGAAAGGGACTTACTGCATAGAGGGGGAACCATAACATGAGTAACGTTTTGCAGGTGGGACCGCTGTACTGAAGGACCTGAAGCCACCAATCGCAGTGCCAGGAAGGAAGGAAGGAGGCTGGACTTGGAGCTTGGAACAACAAGCTGCCACAGTCACATTAAAGCAAGGCCCCAGACAGAGAGCGAGGAAGCAGTGGAAGAACACCGCCAGCCGCCACCAGAGACCGACCCAATGGGGGGGGTTAGTATTCCATATGTTTTTGTGCCGGTTTTGGTTGCTTTGGGGGGATGAGGTGGGTAGGGGTTCTCTGAGGGTATCTTCAGCTCTAATACTCCAGAAAGGGACTTACTTTTGTTTGGTTTATTCACGGTTCACCCCTTGCAGCCCAGCTGAGTGCAGTGCCAGCACCGTATTCCTACTAAAGTGGCTTGTCTCTACACAACAGGACAGCTGGAAAGGGGCAGATGCCAGAGCTGAGCCTATTTGGTGCAGGCCACATCTTGTGGCATGGCTGCGATGGGATTCGTTCAACCCTGAGATCGCCTGTGTCACAGGCTCACCGCCAATATGCTCAGTGTTTAAAGGCATTCCTCCTCTCTGAGAATATATTAATTTCTAATTTAGGAAAACAAGCTACAATGGTATTCTCTGTGAGCTTCAACACATTTGGCTTTGCTTTCATAGGCATTTAAAATGAAATATGTTTTTATTTACAAATAATATTCCAAGCAATTTATATTCTCCCTGACAGATTGGAATGCTTTACATGAAATATTCCAGCAGCATTTCAAATTTTGGCTAACAATATTTGCAACTCTGAGATAAGTTGTAAATGACTGTGGACAGGTATGCTGCTTTGTGCAAGGCCCCTTCCCCCCCACACACACACACACTTCTGTATTGCAACACAGAAAATGCTTGCATAGACTAAAAGAACATACAAGGCAGGACAGGCTGTAACTGTTATATGAAGGGTCCACTGCTTTTCAGTATGGACTGAATTTGTGCTGCAGCTGACTTTGTTTTTCTGCAGCTCACTTGACCCCCATCATGCTTCAGATCCTGACTTCCTGTTCCTCTGAGCAGCTCTATAGTGCCATGGCCTGTGCCTTCTAACTTGCACATAACGGCATGCTTCCACCTTCTACTACCATAATCTTTGTTTAGGCTGACAATATAGCCTAGAGGGTAGAGTAGTGAGTGAGCTTAGAACATACAGACATGGGCTTGATTCTCACAACCTCCACTTACATACTGTGTCTGTGTGATTCTGAGCAAGTCACTCAACCAGCCCAAAGCTCTGAGGTTGTCTCTGAAAACAGGCATTTGTGCCTAGTGGATGGGCCTTACCCAGTTCACAAAGACCAAATAAAAACTTTCAAATCAGTACCCTTTGGCAGCTTCAAAAAATGTAATCCCATACTGCTTATCAGGAGTTCTAGCAGGACTGCACTCTCCTGAGGTGAGTGCACAGAATTTTGTTTGGCAGGGTTAAATGTGGGGTTGATTCTGTATCCAATTCTGTATCTAATAGACAGTTAACAACCTCCCCCCACCCAGTAAAAGTGTTTTATACTTATCTCAAATACTGAATAAATGGTTGTTTCCATTCTCTAGTGGTATATTTAGTATAGGCTGAATCAATAAAATGAACACACGTTTAGGATCCGCTACTCTTTATTTTAATTAAGGACTCAGACACAACATATTTTCATCTCCTCTTTAATTTGCAACACAAACCACATGCCAAGCATATAAATATTACTTTTATTGTAGTAAATTCTTTTATTAATTTTACATGAAAGCCTCCGTGAGATACTCTGCGAGCTGTGAAAAAAACGGGTGTACCACATTTTTGCCATTTGTCACACATTTTATAGCCCTTTGTCACACATTGGCAGGTTGGGAGGTTGAGAGGTATGATTGTCTCCATCACTTTTCCCACTATTGCAGTAAGGGGGTGACCAAAGAACAAACTGCACTAACTTGGGTGAACAGTTTAACAGAACATTCACTCACTTGGGTGATTGGGGCACTGACAGGTGCAATCCAGCCTTATGTATGGGCACACACACCCCAGACTAATGATTCTCCTAAATTATGTGGAAATCTAGTCTCCTAGAACAGTACTCACAAATGGTTGTCCCGTCCACTGAACATGGAATGACAAAAAGAAAAGGCATTCTCCTGGGTAGCAGATCAAATTGTCTCTCAAAGTCCTTTCCAAGGCATCTGAAACACACACAGAACCTTCAGGGGATTGCCTCTTAAGTCTACTGAGAACAAACCGTTTCTTCCACTTCACTGGGAGTAGAAATCAGGAAATCCTGCTGTAGCACTGGTCTCCACCACTTCACTGGAAGCAGGAAATGATACTCCACTAGGGTAAGAAATCCTGGGCCCTTACCTTAGAGCCATCTGGCAGTCCTTCTATCACTCTCACCTCCTCACTGAGCAACTGACTGACACCAACTGAGCATTCTAAGCTCCCCAGAGCAGCTGTCCACACAGTGTGACTTAAGCTGCTGTGAGAGTTCTGAATGACCTAAACATTCTTCCCTCAGGCTAGCTGAGTAAACAATGATGTCATTATGTAAGGAGCCCATAATGAGCTCCCTACCAGCTGCCTGTTACCTTCCTAATGATAATACTGATAGGATTCTAGTAACCCCAGGGGACTGGGTGGTTACATAAGAGAGAGTGTTCCTGTATTACAATGACAGAACATTGGGGGTCCACATGTGCTTTAAAGTAACATCTGTAAATAAAGCTATACTGCACAATCCCATTTATTGCTTTGGATATTCAGCTTATTGCTTCTGTGTGAATGTTATTGGGGCCCCTCAGCAGTTGGGTCTAGCATACGTCTAGCATCCTCTCCCCTGAACCTGGTGGTAAAAACAAAGGTTCATTTTTCAGTATTGTACCCCCTCCCCATCCTCTAGATAATGAGCCAGGTATACCCTCTAAAGCTAAGGGTGGTACCAATTAAGTAATTCTGCCAAGAGCAAATGCATGCCATAAATGGGCACTGGTTCTTTTGGGGGGTGCCAGCTGAGAAAATTGGCAAAGGGGTTACAAAAATGAGGGGTCTCATCCAAGGGATATGTTTTTGGGTGAGAGGAAAAAAATGCTAAGAATATGTCTAGGATCTTTCTGTCTGGTGACAGTGCACCATAACAGAAGATCATTGCCAAGAAAAGCAAAATCTATGCCAAGGAAAATGCCATCAAAAAGTATTTGCTGCCTATGGTCCTGAGGGAGGAAGTGGACAAATGTGCTGTTTGTGTGTTTAGACTGCCTTCAAAGTGAACTATTGAGCTGAGCTATGTATGCCCTTGTCCTGCCAATTAATGTGCTTTAAGAACTGTTTAAAAGTTACAAATTTCAAGCAAAAAGTATTTGTGGATTTTAATAACAGTAATTCCTAAGGGCCCAGAAAGGTTCAAGTATTTACAGTGAAAACTGAGGGAGTCGCTAAAAAAAATGTGCAAGAAACTGTGTTGAAATGCCTAAAATTGCTTTGCCCCACTGAAACTACCAGCCAAGAAAAAAGTGACAGTTTGTGTTTTAAATTTGGTCTGCTTGATGATCATCATGAAGGAGTGCATATGAGAGAGACAGAGAGAGGAAGCTCATTTGCATGATGTTGTGAGATTGGTCCAGTGAGCAGCATGCAAACAAGTGCAGCAGCAGGAGAAATCATTGAGAGGGAAGAACTGTTTGAAAAACACCACTTTTTGAACTTCACAGTTTAAAACCAGGTTCAACCTGTTTTCCAACTGCCAAAATAGCAATTGCAGTGACTTTGCAACTGATCAGCGGGTCTGCCAGCCCGATCCATCACAAAGGCCCATACAAACTGGCAGCAGGCCAGTTACCATCTGAGGAGGGAACCAGCTACTGCCTAAACAAATGGCATCTATTACTCCCCACTACCCACTCCATGCCAGGGCATGGATTGCACAACAAGAGAAAGAGCTAGCTCATTTTGAAAAACTTTACAACTGTGAAGCAACAGCTTCTGATGTGGCTTTACCAAACTTTCCAGTTAATGTGTACATCATGTTTAAAGCCAGTAAGGGACATTCTGTTAATCCCACATTGTACAGACTGCCAAAAACAATATGGGATGTGTGAAGCAGGTGGTACAGTAACTGCAAAAGCCCAAAACATCCACTTATCCCCTATATGGACACTGGTAAAGGACTCTGTTAGAGCAGAACAGCAGCAGGCTGGTTGCAGTCAGGGGGGTCCCACTGAGTTTGTCAGGGAATTCTTGGAGAATGTCTGTGAGGATACCTTACAAAGGTAGGAAGGAATGGAGTTTTCCACACTAGAGAAGGCAGAATTGGACACTGCAGAAACAGGATCTGTAGATCCATGGGGAGAAGGCTCAAGTCCAAGCCTCATGGGTGAGGATGAGGTAGATGAAGCTCTGTGTTGGGAGGCAACTGCCTCTGTGTGTAGTAAAGGATGGACAATTTTGGGAGCTGAAGCCAATGTCTACTCCTGGGCAGAGCTTATGGAATGAGAAGAAATGGATGAAGTTGAAGCAGCTATTGTGAGCCACCAAGAGTCGCCACTAGCCTTGACTTCAATGGAGCATTCAGAGACAGATGAGGTGCTCTAGCAACATGCAACTGAGTGCAGAGGTGGACTGCTTTTACTCTGCACTGAGTTTTTGAAACTTGCTTAAACAGGACTTGCCTCCCTCAAGCCATGCCTCTATCTTAGAATTTGTGAAAAGCAGCAAGGAAGAACATGTGATTAGACATAGGGCTGAGGCCAAATATGGATAGACATATCCATTCTTTCCTAGAAAAGTCTGGGAAGAAATCGAGAGAAACAGGCATGTCTAGTTGTGGGAGGAAGATGATGCCAACCTTCATCCAAAATTAAACTTGTTTATGCGAATTAAAGTATGCCATGAGAGACTGCAGTTTTGGAAGCTTGGCAGGACTCTGTTAATAGACTCTGTACAAGTAGTGGACAAGGCTGGCCAAGAAACATTCTACAATGTCAGAGTGGTTCATCCAGATGGAGAAACAGTCCTTGCTCCACACCTGGAGTGGTACTATCCATAAAAGTGCCACTCACCAGTAACCATGCCAGTTAGCCAAGTGAATGCAGCAATGCCAGATCAACAATCTTCCACGGAAGCGGCAGCAACCAAAAAGGAGGTGCATCTCTTCTAGTGATCCAGGTTCATCTTCGGCAGCATCCAGGTTTGTCTGCAGCAGCATCCAGGTTTGTCATCCCAGCAGAGGGAGAAGATTTCCCATCCAGGTCTAGCAGGAGGCATGGAAGAACCTGATCTGAAGCTTTTGTCTGTCCAGCAGCAGAAGATCATCAGGCTGCAGGTCCAGAGAGGTGATGTAGACATCCATCTTTCACCTAGAATTGGGTAAGGCATACCTTTTTCTTCTTTATAGTTTAATTTGACTGTTTTGCCAGCATATAAGGACGTTCCAGGAATGTTGGTTCATTAATAGACACTCCTGAACTGGACTGCAGTGCTAGCAGGTCTTGTGCCTGTTCAAGAACTGTGTTTCAGCAGGTTTCGGCCTAGGACAGACTCTATGTATGGTGCCATCGACACTCTGGACATTCTCCCTAGAACACCGGACTTTGTAGGGTTTTCCTCACCCAAAATGTTTTTGTAAATGCTTTTATTTTCTATTTTTATACTTTTATAGAAAACCCTTTTTTTTAAAAAATACCTTTTTGGGATTGTGTAGTATCTGCGGTGAGAGGTTTGGTCACTGTGTGTTTTACAGGTTATGTTTGTTTGCAGAATGTGTCTTGCAATGTTTTCTTTTGCAGGTGTTTCTGAAAGAAGAAAAGAAGACAAGGAGAGGATTCTTAGGGCTTTGGAGTCCTCCTTTTTAAAGTTGCTAGGCTTGGTGTAACTGTGTAGTACAGTGCTAACCATTTTTTCTGCTTTGCAGGTATAGAGTTTTGTAGTTCTTAGATTTGGGAAATGTAATGTTAAATGCTGGTTTCTAAAGTGAGCTACAGCTCTAAATGGTGTAAAATATTTTTTGGGTATGGGTGCCTGGTAAGTAGCATAGGTCAGATAGCTTTTCCCTAGAGGGCAGAAGGGTAGACAGGCTGGAGGTCCTAACTTGAGTACTGGCCTTCAGTGCTGATCTATTAGGACATGCTTCAGGCAAGCCCTTGGAGCCACTGAAAATTCATAGATAGTTATAGGATAGGAACTGAAGTTTCTTCAGCGGGCTTCTATCCTTTGGTGTTACCTGCCTGTGCCTAGCACATGGTAGGGGAAGACCTGATCAGTCCTCTCTGTAGGGAACACAGAGGTAGGACAGCCTGGTACTGGACTGTAACCTGGCTGCAGACAGCCAGTATGTCTGATTGTAGTGAGTGTAACCACCCAGTCCCCTGGGGTTACTAGAATCCCATTAGTACTAGTCTTAGGCAGGTAGAAAAGGCAGCTGGTAAGGAGCTCATTAGGAGCTTTCTACTTATTGACATCATTGTTTATTCAGCTAGCCTGAGATAGAGATGATTATGTCATTTAGAACTCTCGCAGCAGCATAACCATTTTTGAGTCATCTGATCAGGGGAAGTTTAGAATGTTCAGTTAGTTTGAGATAGTGTGTCAGAGTGGCAGGAGGTCTGCCAGTGGGGCTCTGCAAAGGGAGACCTGGTCATTTCTCACCCTAGTTTGGTAAAATCTTTGGTTTGCCTGTGAAGTGGTGGAAACCATTCACCTGCAGGACTCTTAGGTTTACTCCGGGGGGAGTAAGAGGCA
Organism: Neoceratodus forsteri; assembly: GCA_016271365.2. NCBI lineage: Eukaryota > Metazoa > Chordata > Ceratodontiformes > Ceratodontidae > Neoceratodus > Neoceratodus forsteri. Next base: position 495,937,142 of record CM028134.1, read on the forward strand.
CTGCCATGTCTGGTGGATCCAAGGGGCAATCCCCTGAAGGTTCTGAAGTGTTCAGCTGCATTAGAGAAGGACTGTGAATGGAATCTGACAAGCTACTAGAGAGGATAAGGTGCTTTTCTCTTGCTTTTTCCATGACTGGGAGGAAGGAGTAACTAATCTGTGAGTACGGAATTGGAGATTGTTCTCTTGGGAGGTCGTCTGGGGTGTGTGCCCAAGGTAGGGCTAGATCACACCGGCCAGGACCCCTTTTCACTTCAGGGTGCTAATTTAAAGTAAAGTTTGGGAGTCTTTAGCAATTCAGTGGGGACTGAAGGCTTCTTTTGGTGTAACCCTAAAGGAATGGCAGACTGTTTTGGGGCAAAGGGTGGGAGGAATGCCATCTGGAGTTTCAATGCAGGGCTAACTGGTTCATTGATGGGCACCAAGATCCCCAAGGGAAAAGGCCAGTGACCAAGATGATTTTAAGTGATGTGGTTCAGGCCACTGGTATACACTTTGGAAATGGAAATGTGTTCTGGAAATGGATAAAGTGTGTGGTACATCCCACAAGAATACCCTTAGAGGGAAAGGAGATGTTTCTGTTGAAAACAGTACTGCCTAAAAAATGTGTTTCTGTAAGAGACACTGCTCCTGTGTTGCAATGACAGACCATGGGAGGTCCACCTGTGCTTTAAAGTAACATCTGTGAATAAAGCCATACTTCACAATCCCAGTTACTGCTTTGGACATTCAGTTTATTGCTTCTGTGTGAGTGTTATTGGAGCCCCTCAGCAGTTAGGTCTAGCATACATCTAGCATCCTCTCCCCTGAACCTAGTGGCAAATACAAAGGTTCATTTTTTAGTGTTGTAACCCCACCCCCGCCCTCTAGATAATGTCCCTGGTATACCATCGAATGCTAAGGGTGGTACCAACTGAGTAATTTTGCCAGGAGCAAATGCATGCCATAAACGGCCACTAGTTCTTTTGGGGGGTGCCAGCTGAGAAAAGTGGCAAGGGGATTACATTTAAATTGTCTGATTTGGGAGAGTTCCAGTCAAACTTGTTAGGGTGGGTGTCAAGAATAGTATTAATATATTTCAAGTGTTCTGTGCCACCTTTAGGTAGACTGTAGCAACCTGTAATATTGATGGACTCAGCCTCAGATAGGGAGAGCTTAATCGCTAAACATTCCCATACATTAGGCATTGAGAGGGAACTGAATTTATTAGCACTGAATTTATTATTAATACAGGTGGCAAGGCCACTTACCCTAGTTGGCCTGTCCAGGTGAACATGGTTATAGGAGGGTAAAGCAATAGAGTGACATGGATTCCATGAGCATGGTAATACCCACTTATCACAGGGACAGGGAGAGTCTAGGAAAAGGTTGCAATGTTTATCACAAGGCGTCATAGTTGGACATTATCCACCATGGCAGAGCTGCTAAAGATTGGAGTTTGATATTACCATAATTAATTGTATAGCAGCTGCATGACTGGATCCCTAGACCAGTTCACAGAGTTATACCAGATGAACTGCAACTTATACTCCACTAAAGAGTCAAGTATTTGAAGCCTTTGTATCAGTGTGTTATTTTCATCCATGTTTTCATGCCCTTGTCCAGCATCTCCTGAAGGAGGACATTGTTAGGTGAAAAGCATAGCTTGCAGCACCTCCCGGAGTCAGGTATGCATGATTCGCACATATCTGGCCCATGTGGCTGTGCACCCCTGGACAGGCATTGTGGCCAGCATGCACAAAATCTGACCACTGCTGTACACCTGTCCACAGCCCCGGCCCCCCCAGCACACTGATGTGTGTGGAAGGGGGGGTGGATCATAGGACACAGGTGAGCATCCAGTCAGATGCCTGTTCTGGTCTCGTACTGGATCCTCTGCTCAGTCCCTGAGCAGGGAATTCTGGGAAGGTGCAGGATGTTCAAAAATTTAAAAAGACAGACAAGTGCCGAATGGTTGCTCCTAGCTCTCCCTGTTAACCCAGAAGTCTGGGGCAGGACGGTGGGGTGGGGGGGATTCCTCATCCCACCACAGCCAGCGAGTGTAATCTGGGGGGCATGCAAAAGATAAGGCAGGATCCACACTGCCGTATCCTGCACCCCCTTGCCAGGCACACCCTGCCTTCATGAATGGCATGGAGTGTGGGCACGACCATAGACACATCCCTGGACCAGCCACATATGTAGCTGTGTGACCAGCCAGGGGATCTAATGTGGAAGGGATGCGGGTCCATTCCATGAATGCTACCATGTGCATAGGGGCCATTATACTTACTGTAATTGGATGTCTCATACATTTGTCTGAAAGTTTTATAACAGGAGTATGTGCATTGTAAAATACTGTCTTGGTCCTCTGTGGCTGGCAGTGATTACACAAGCAGATTGTTAACAGTTGTACCTATTGTTGATCAAGCAAATTTACACTCAGTATGGTCCTACAGTCCAGGAAATGGAGTGGAAAGAAATGAAAGACAGAAGAGGAGATGGAAAAACTTAAAGCAAAGTGAAAGACTGCTGTGGCATCTCTCATATCACCCCCTTCGGTACTTCAGTGGTAGTGTGTGGACTTAGAATAGTATAGAATTTACATTTATGTGATGCTCTTTTAGTTCAGTTTACTATCCCCTTACAAGGATTTTCACACCCATGATGCTTTGCACAGGGTTTTAGGCTTTAAAAAGCATGCATATGCTTTAAAAATTTTTACAAACAAACAAAAAATAAAATGGAAACTGTATTCTATGATTAAAATATTTTACATACTGGCCTGGTCTGTCCTTGTTTCAACCTGCCTCTGTGTTAGGTTACTTCTCATGCATGTCATGCTGACTGTAATGGTAGTCCCTTACATGGACTGAATATTTTATAGCAGGAGTATGTGCATTGTAAAATACTGTTCTGGTCCTCTTTGCTGACAGTACGACAAAGTTGATTGCTCACTGTTATCCTGTTACATTTGAAGCAAATAAACACCTAGTATGGTCACCTAATGTAGAATTACTGTGGAGGAGAAGTTTGCAAAAAAGTGTTGCAGAGACTGAAGAAATTAAGGGAATGCAAGAAGCATTGCTTAGCATCTCTCAGTAGCATTACTACTTTAATACTCAAGTTGTCTGGACTGTACAATAGTGTAGAACTGATATTTATATAGTGGCCCAGATATTCAAAAGGGTTGCGCATGGCGCAACAGTGTTGTGCCATGCGCAACTCACTGATGCACCCATGCATGATATTCAAATGGGGATTGTGACTGGCACAAAACCCGATGCGCTGGAGTGCATCAGTAATGTATGCGGCGCAGGTGGGGGGGGTGTGCCCATGCATACCCTGCACATCCCGATATTCAGCCTGGGATGTGCTGAGTCCATGCATGCACAACCTCTACTTGCACCACACACAGGTGAGCCCCCCCAAAAAAAGGAACAATGGCTGGCCACCCACAGGTGAGCTGCCGTATTGCAGGGCGCAACATGACATCTGCCACCTGTGGGTGGCCACCCGAGCTCTGGCTGCACCTACGTGGCAGCACCCCCCCCATGCCTGATAGCGGGCATCTGTTCAAAATAAGAACACCCTATCTCCCTGGTGGTCCAGTGGACCACTCACAGCCTGATTGCTGGCATTAGTAAAAATAAAATAACGTCCTATCTCCCTGGTGGTCCAGTGGATCGCTGTCAGCCCGATCGTGGGCATTAGTAAAAATAAAATAATATCCTATCTCCCTGGTGGTCCAGTGGACCGCTGTCAGCCCGATCATGGGCATTAGTAAAAATAAAATAATATCCTATCTCCCTTGTGGTCCAGTGGACCGCTGTCAGCCCGATCACGGGCATTAGTAAAAATAAAATAATGTCCAATATCCCTGGTGGTCCAGTGGACCACTCGCAGCCCGATCACAGGCATTTGTATTATAAAAAAATGAAGTCTAATATCCCTGGTGGTCCAGCAGTACCCCCTCCCAACCCCCCACTGAGCCCCACTGCCCCGCTCTCCCCTGGTCAGTGGTGGGTGGCAGCACCCCACCCGCCTGCTGCCATGCCGCCTGCCGACTGACACCAGAGGTAGGGCTGTACGCCCATTGGTCTACAGTGTGAGCCAATGGGCGTGCAGCCCGTACCACACACATTCCAGATATGTAAATGGATCCATTCACATATCTGGAATGTATCATAATATGAGCTACATGCCTATTGGCTCATGCTGTGGACCAATGGGCATACAGCCCTAGCTACAGTGTCAGTCGGTGGACAGTGGGGTGGCAGGTGGGTGGTGCTGCTGCCCGCCACTGACAAGGGGGAGTAGCAGTGGGGCTCAGTGAGCTGGTAGAGAGGGGGTACTGCTGGACCACCGGGGATATTGGACGTATTTTATTTTTACCAATGCCCATGATCGAGATGCGAGCGGTCCACTGGACCACCAGGGAGATACAACGTTATTTTGTTTTTACTAATGCCTACGATTGTGCTGACAGCGGTCCACTGGACCACCAGGGATATAGGACGTTATTTTATTATTACAAATGCCCGCAATTGGGCTGAAAGTGGTCCACTGGACCACCAGAGATATAGGATGTTATTTTATTATTACAAATGCCTGTGATTGGGCTGACAGCAGTCCACTGGACCACCAGGGATATAGGATGTGATTTATTTTTACTTAAGCCCATGATCAGGCAGTGGGGCACATTGCCGCGCTGTGCAGGGGGTGTCGGTCCCCGACGGCTGCTGCCTGGCAGGCGCCAGGTACCTAAAAATAACCTGGGATGCTGCATACAAATGAAGACCATAATGACATGCAAATGGCTCCATTTGTACCTTACGACATTATGGCCCCATCTGCATGTGCACTTTTGAATATCGCGGTTGTTGCGCATAGCGCAATGGAACTTGCACTAGCGCATCCCCCTGCACCACTCTGGCCACTTGAGTGCCACTACGCCATGCGAACTGTGGGTGGCCAGGATGCGATATTCAAGGATGCTGTGCTATGGTGCAGCTCCGTTGAATATCGCCCAGTCAACGCCCCTGCGCAGCCAAGTTGTGCTGTGCCCAGGTTTGTGCCACAGCCTGCCGCAGTCTGAATATCTGGGCCAGTGTTTTTCATATATTGTTTCACATAATAATTTTCACACAATTTATTTACACAGAATAGCCTAGCTGACATGCCATGTCTCATTTCCTGTGGGGTCCAGCTTCTGCTTGAGACAGTTTAATGCCTCTCAGTACCACTGATACTTTGACTTTTCAAATGATGTAATGTCACTCCAAAAACTAGGCATACATCTTTACATTTCAGAAAACAAAACTTGGGAATGAAGGTAGTTCACAATTACCTTTCAAGCAACATGAAGTCTTGCTGTATTCTGACTATTGCAGTTAGCCCCAGCACTCAAACTGCCCCGGCGAGTAGAGGGTTAATTTTCTATGCAGAGCATAGAACGTTGAGATCAAGCTCGGTTCAAACCTCTGTCTGCTGCACTTTAAAGTGCAACTGTCAGATTCTTTATTCTGCCTAACTGAACGGCCGCTCTGGAGATTTCTCCTTTGCTCACGGTTCGTAAGTCGGTTAAAGTCCTTGGTTGTACCTATTATTTTTCGCAAGTTTCGGTTCAGATCTCTGTCTGTGGTACAGTAAGTACTAGGTAGTGAACTAGACATAGTAAACTTGTGGAAATTGTAAAAATTGATTTTTCGACCGGTTCAGCTGAACCGTCCATTTAATAATTTATATATTCTGTCTTTGTTTTTAAACTTAGGGTGTGGTTACCGGTCCTTATCGGTTTTAAAAAAAAATGCATTTTCTTGTGGTTTTTTCCAATACCTGTGACATGGTTAGAAACCGATAAGGGTGTCTTGCCTGGTTGTTTGTCATAAAAAGGGTAAGTTTGTGGTTAGGATGGCTGTGTCTGAGAAACCCAAAAGAAAAACCGGGCCCATTGGGTTTCAACACTGCAATGTGTGTGGGGAGGTCTTTGCTAAGGCTGATCTCCACACCACCTGTGTTTATTGTCTGGGGTTTGATCACCTCAATTCAGACTGCCAAATCTGTAAAATTTCCCTAACTCTACCCTGGGAAAATGATTAGGTAGGCTCAGGGATAAGTAGGATGTGAAGTCCGCTGACCCAGATGGCCAGCCCGGTTTGGTTCCGACCGAACCTGAGGGAGTGCCCTCTGACCAGGGCAATACTTCTTCGGGCAAGAGGAGAGCCGAACCTGAGGGATCGGTTCCTACAAAAAGAAAAATTGGCTGGTTCGGTCCCAGAGACCCATTTTCCGACTGCCGAAGAGATTGCCAATGCGATAAGGATTGTAGAATTGCTTCGTCCAGTTCCATCTGATCCGGCACCTTCTGGCAGGCGCTCAGTTCGGTCAGTTCCTCCGGTTCAAGATTATGCCCCTGAAGATTTCTATGAAGTGGATTTGGAGGGGGATGAAGATTATGATGATTACGATGACAATGGTGTGGGAGGTCTGGTTGACCCCACTGAACCGGACATCTTCCCAGACAGGCCTTCTGGTGTTTCCCCTCCTAGGTTTTCTGAGTCCGTTCCCACTACAGGTTTTACAGAAAAGTGGCAGAAACCCTCCAGCTCCCTGTGGAAGAAGCTGTAGAAGAACAAGAGGAACCTGATTATGTGGAGATGATGGACATACCAGAGTCCACGAGACTGTCTATTCCCCTTCATAAGTCTTTTGGGAACAGACACAAAAGATTAAAAAAACTCCAAATTCTGTACCTCCTGTTGACAGAAGGATGGACAAAAGGTACACCTTATCAGGTTTTGGTACAGAGTACTTGTATCAACAATGCAGCCATGTTGGGGTTGTGCAGGCTGCAGCCTGTGATAAGGCTAATATAAACTTGGCTTCACACCCCCCTGATAAAGATTCTAGGAAGCTGGATGCCATGGCAAAGAAACAGTACATGGCATCCGCCTTGAGACTCAGGCAGGCTAATTATATGGCCTATACAGCCAGGTACCAGAAGTCCAGGTGGACACTGTACTGGCACTGACTAAGCAGACCTCCCCACAGCTAGCCTCAGAGCTGGAGGGGGTGGCTGCTGATGGGGCTGAGGCATCTAAGCTACAGTTCCATGCTGCTGTGGACTCCAATGATGTGTCATCTAGAGTCATGGCTACATCTGTGGCTCTCTGGAGAATGGCTTGGCTCAGATGTACTAGTCTCTCACAGGACACCCAGGCTAAGGCCATGGATTTCCATGTGGTGGGTAATTCTCTGTTTGGGGAGCAGACAGAGAATTACATGAAAAAGATGGACGAGTATAGGACCACATTTAGGAGTGCACAGGCCAAGGAAAGGTAGGCAACTCCTCAAAGGCAGCAGGCTAGGGGCAGGGGCAGGCCTTTCTACCAAGCACAGGTCTCTTCTCCCTTTCCTCAGAGGGGGTTCCTCAGAGGGAGGGGCAGAAGGAGGATGAGCAGGGCTGCATCCATCCCTCAGCCTAAGGCTCCTGCCAAGCAGACACCCTGATGTGTCAGCCCAGGTCGACTCCCCCATTCCTGTAGGAGGCAGGCTGGCTTACTTCATCCAGGACTGGATGTGTCTGTTACCTCAGACAAGTGGGTCCTGGAGGTGGTAAGCCAGGGGCTGGTTCTCAGCTTCAAGAAATTTCCAAAGCTGAGGGCCAGATCTTTTCCACCTGCAAGCATCTCAGAAACCATTGCCCTAGAGGCAGAGGTTTCATCTCAACTGGCTGTAAAGGCTGTAGAGAGAGTTCCTACATTGCACAGGGGCAAAGGTCTGTACTCCTTACCCCAAAAAAGATAGGGGAGTGGTGACCCATCCTAGACTTAAGATACCTGAACAAACATCTTTTAAAACCAAAATTCAAAATGGTGACTCTGGGAATAATCCTTCCCTCTCTAAGGCCAGGGGACTGGCTAGCCTCCCTGGACTTAAAAGATGCCTACTTTCACATTCTTATCAGGTGCTCCTACAGAAAGTACCTCAGGTTCGAATTGCCTTCAGGCCATTATCAGTTCAAAGCTATGCCCTCCGGCCTGACATCAGCTGCAAGTGTATTCACAAAATGCCTAGCAGTAGTAGTGGCCTTTTTAAGAAGGAAAAATATTTCCATATTTCCATACCTGGATGACTGGCTCATTGTGGGTCAGTCCCCAGATCAAGTCAAGTCAGACCTTCAATTGACTCAGCAAGTGCTCACTTCCCTAGGATTCCTTCTCAGTCTTCCCAAGTCAGTTCTCGAGCTTGTACAGCTCCTCACCTTCATAGGGGCAGAGTTGGATACAGTCAAAGCAAGAGCTTTTCTTCCCCTGGAAAGGGCAAGGGCTATTGTAGAGCTGGCTTCTTCATTCCACCTTCTGGTCTCTTGGCCAACAAGGCACTTCCTTCAACTTCTGAGCCACATGGCAGCTTCTACAGCAGTGATCCAAGGGGCCAGATTTCAGATGAGGGACATTCAGTTTCATCTGAGGGTCTTTTGGTCTCAGAAGAAAGATTCTCTAACCAAACTAGTTCCAGTGACCCAGACTCTGATCCTGGCTCTCCAGTGGTGGTAGGATCAGGGTAATCTCAGGCAAGGAGTCCCATTCATCACTCAGTCTCACTCTGTGGTCCTAACCATGGATGTTTCTCTATTGGGGTGGGGAACCCACCTGGGAGCTCTCACAGCCCAGGGACTGTAGTCCCCTCAGGAATCCCTTCTTCATATCAATCTCTTGGAACTCAGGGCAGTCTTTATGGCCCTGCAAGCTTTCTCTCTGTCAGTGCAGAACAAGGTGGTTCAGGTCAGGACAGAAAACACCACCACCATGTGGTACATCAACAAGCAGTGAGGCACTCAGTCCACGGCCTTGTGCACAGAAGCCATGAAATTGTGGTCCTTAGCTTATTCTCTGCAGACCTCACTGATAGCAGTCCACCTTCCAGGGAAGGACAATGTGCTAGCAGATGCATTGAGCAGGATCTCCCAGGGCCATCACGAATGGTCTCTGGACCCTCTGGTGTTGAAAGTGATTTTTTCAAGGTGGGGCACTCCAGAGATAGATCTCTTTGGAGCCCCAGAGAATCACCAACTTCCTTTGTTTTGCTGTAGACCCCCAATATTGGGCTCAGTCCCTCTGGAAGCTCCGATTTTGAACTGGGAAGGGAAATTTCTATATGCCTTCCCTCCCTTTCCTCTACTGTTCAAGGTTCTGGTCAAGGTAAGGTCACAACCTTGCAAAGTGATTCTGACTGCTTCAGACTGGGCCAGGCAGCCTTGGTACACCCTGTTTCTGTCCCTAGCAGTCGTCCATCTTCCCCTGTCTCTTCCCAAGAATTACAACCTGTTAACCTCCTCTCAGGGTAGGATTTGGTACCCCAATCTTCGGTCGTTCCAATCTCAAGGCATGGCTCTTGAAGAGTTAGAGTATGCAGATTTTCATCTGTCCCAAGGGGTTCTGGATATTCTCAAAGCCTCTCAAAAGCCTGCCACCAGAAAAACTTACAACTCCAAATGGAAAAGATTCAGCATTTGGTGTTCCAAGAAGCATATATCCCCAGACACTGCTGAACTGTCTACAGTTCTGGATAATGTGGTTCATCTTAATGGCCTATGCCTCAGACCAGCTACTCTCAAAGTACATTTGTCAGCTGTTTCTGCTTTTCTGTCAGCAGGAAAGCCTTCCTCACTGTCATCTCACCATGTATTCTGTAAATTTTTCAAGGGATTGCTTCATACCAGTCCCTCCTTTAGGGATCCTACTCCTGCTTGGGATCTTAATGTTTGCATTGCTCAGCTTATGCAACCCCCTTTTCAGCCTTTGTCTTTAGCAGAGCTTAAGTACTTGACTTGGAAAACTGTGTTCCTGGTAGCTATTACCTCTGCCAGGTGTACCAGTGAATTGCAAGCTGTGTCAGTGGAGCCTGATTTTGTCTCATTCCATAGAGATAAGGTGGTCCATAGAACTAATAGGAGGTTTTTACCTAAAGTGGTTCCAGATTTTCATCTAAACCAATCTGTGTTTCTCCTCATGTTCTTCACTGATCATTCTTCTTCAGGAAAAATAAGTTTACACAGTTTGGATGTTAAAAGAGCCCTTAGTTACTACATTGAGTGTACTAAGGCTCACAGGTTTGACTCCCTTCAGTTGTTTCTCACTTATGGGGAAGCAGGTAAGGGCAAACCTGCCACTAAGAGAACTATTGCCAGGTGGATTGTCTCTTGTATTCAATTATGTAATGAGAAGCTAGGCAAAATACCTCCCCAGGCCTGAGGGCTCATTTGACTAGAGGTACAGCTGCTTCCCTGGCTGCAGCCAGATAGTCCTTTGCTAGAGATATGTAAAGCAGCCACCTGGAAAACAGTCCATACATTTATCAAGCATTACTCCCTGGACATCCAGGCTAGGAGTGATGCTCAGTTTGGTACAGCAGTACTGCAGAGCCTATTTCCAAGGTAGGTTCGATTCCCTCCTCCATGGAGGTACTGCTTGGCAGTCTGCAATAGTCAGAATACAGCAAGACTTCATGTTGTTTGAAGAAAAAATTACTCACCTTAGTAATTATGTTTCTTCTAATGGAGTCTTGCTGTATTCAGACCTCCTCCCTCCCTACCTCCCTCTCAGAGCTTGTTTTGGGAAGTGGGCTGGAGATGCAGTGTTGCACCCCAGGGGTGCATTTTGGGCACTCCTACTTTTAGAGAGGGCCAGGGGGAGTGGGTTTTATTATTAATTTAACAGTCTTAAGTTGTTCACTACCTGTTTTTTGATTTTGGATTTCTTGACTTGAGTCTTTTGGGGATCCAAAATATTTGGTTGCCATTTGGCTAGTAACAATTTTACAATTTCCACATAGCAGTTAGTATTAGCTCATAAGAATCTGGCAGTTGTGCTTCAATGTACAGCAGACAGAGGTTTGAACTGAGCTTGAGCTCAACGTTCTATGCTCTGCATAGAAAATTAACCCTCTACTCTCCGGGGCAGTTTGAGTGCTGGGGCTAACTGCAATAGTCAGAATACAGCAAGACTCCATTAGAAGAAACATAATTACTAAGGTGAGTAATTTTTTCTTACCACCTATATGTAATTATGTGTTTCCCAGCAAAACTTTTGAAATAAAAAAATAAACCATTCATTCCACTATATATATTAAAATATTCCTGTCTCAGGAAGGTAAGTTCTAGTTTCTTTCAAAATATTCATCTTTTTTTCCAAGTCAGTTTTGTCAACACACTACTTAATGACAGCACAAGCAAAGCACTTTGTTTTACATTGTTTGAAGTACTGGTCAGGGCTGTCATGTATAATAGTAATAAGGCACTCCAGGATGTGTGTTATTGTGTAATAACATAACTCCTTGGGTGGTAGAAGCACTCGGCTTTGCCTTGTGCTTCAACCCACCCAAAGAGTGATGTTATTACACAATAACACACACCCTGTCATGCCTTATTGCTTAAGAAATCATTTATTCTTGGAAATCAAGAACGGGATGGTCCAGTTGAGTCAAAGCTTATTTACAGTGGGGTCCATCATTCATACAACCATGCACAACAGTATCAAAACGTTATACACAACATTATTAAAACTTAATTAGATTAGACAGCAAAGTTGCATAGTTTGTAACAAAGTGCAGATTGCTGCAATAAAAGATTCTAAACAGAACTGTAAGACTAAGATCATTTTATAAAAAAAAGTTGCCTAGTTAACCTTTTTCGTTATAAACAAAACACTTTTTAGGTAGTGTGGATTCACTTATAAACCAAGCTTTTATCAATTTCCAAGAAACTTTCCCATTTGATTTTAAACATTGGGGTAGGTCATTTCAGGCTCTAGGTCCAAGGCTAACAATGATCGAATTCCCTTTATATGTTTTTTAACACTGAGACTTTAAGTTCCAAATTACCCATTATCCTTAACCGCCTTCTTGCTGTATGAACTTGAAATAAATTTTTAAGTAGAGTGGAGTATTGGGAAAAAGATTTTGATAAGTTAAGTATAGAAATATGAAGATTTCTGTGTTCAGTCAGACTTGTCCATCCCAGAGGTCGATACAGGAGGAAATGGGGTGAGTTAACTGACGGGTGTCCAGGGTGAAATGGGCAACCCTATTACAGACTAGGTCCAACTTATCCAGATCCCTTCCAGGATCCTTCCCATAAATCATATTCCCATAATTGAAAAAAGAGGTCACCATTGTATTAACAATTCACTTTCTGGCTTCCTTGGGGATACAACTCTTAACTCTATAGGGGGCCCCCTAGCCTAGCATGTCATTTTTTAATTGAACAATCTATATGTACATCCCATTTACACTTGGAGTCCAACCAGACTCCCAGGCATTAATAGGAGTCTACTTGCTTCAAAATTGAGTCTGTTTTTATTGTTACATATAATGTTTGATTTGTGTTATTTTGTTTACTACCAAAAATCATTACCTGAGATTTTTTTATCATTCAACACTAGTTTATGTAATATAAAATAGTCTTGCAATCTATCATTGTCCTTTTGTAAACTGGCCTGAATTTCTACTATTGATTTGCCTTCTGGGTATAAAACTATGTCATCTACGTACAGATGGTGCTGGGTCTCCATTATAAGAGGCCTAATTTAATCCGTATACAGACTAAACAGGATCAGTCCCAGCACTGACCTCTGGGGGACTCCTGATTTAATATAGTCAGACTGAGATCTGAAATTCCCTAGTGAGACCATTTGTGTCCTCCCCAATAAGTATTCTCTGAACCAGTTTAAGGCCACCTGGTCAAGGCCAAGCTTCTCCCATTTATTTAGTAGGTTAGTATGGTCTAAGGTATTGAATGCCTTAGACAGATCTAAAAATATAGCCCTGACCAGGAGGCCCCTGTCCATGGCCAGTTAAATATCTGTTGTTACCTTTACTAAGGCAGTACAGGTGCTATGTCTTGTACAGAAGCCTGATTGGTTTGGATTATATATATTTTATGTTTCAAAAAAAATTATTCATTCGATTTCCAATGATCCTTTCAAAAAGTTTCAATATAACTGGGAGGAGGGATATTGGTCTATAGTTAGAAATGTCTTCTTTTGGACAACTTCTATATATTGGGACCACATTGACTTGTTTCCATACTTTGGGATATGAACCAGTGGTCAAAGATAAATTAAAAATGCCTGCTATCATGTGAGGTATGACAGGGGAAGCTAATTTGAGAAAATATGTTGGTACAGCACATTATCCAATCCAATTGCTTTCTTCTCATCCAGTTTCAGTAGCTCTTTTAAAATTAAGTTTGAGTTAATTCGGTCAATAGAGAATTTAACTCGCCCTGACTTTTCCGAGAAATGACCTGACTTTGTTTCTTTTGTCTCTAAACTAGTCATATTCACTATAGATGTGCCTATAGTTATAAACAATTCATTAAATATGTCTGCTACATAGTTTGAAGGGGGGAGCATTTTTTTCATCAATTTTAAAGGACCCTGGCAATTCATAGGATTTTTATCCCTTCAAGTTGGAGAACAATTTCCAAACCCTGTGTGGGTCAGTGACATTTCCAACACTAAAATGCTTATTAAAGTAGGTTGCTTTAGCTTTGTTTATTTCTTTGAGATATACATTTTTAAGTTGGCGATATTTGTCCCAGGAGGATTTTGTGTTTATTTTTTTTGCTTGTCTCCAGGCTTTAACCATTTTTTTTACGTTGTAAACTCAAAGTCCTTGTATATCATGATGTGTTGTTATGTTTCACATTTTTCCAAGAAAAGGGAGCATGTTGAATACATACTAGTAGAAACTAACTCTGAAGATAGCTCCATGCACTATCTACATCTGGGATGCGGCCCAACCTGTCCCAATTTCTTCTCTCTAGATCAATCATAAACTTTATGTAATCAAATGTTTTTCAATGAACTGTATTCCTTTAATTGAAATTATTTATTTATATAATACTTAAAGTGGCAGTCTGGATGGGTAGGTAGAGGTAAGGGCTTTTCACTATTTTGTTTTAGTAGATGCTTGTTTTGTTGTGGAGGGATCATATGTACAGTAGGTGTTCAGAGGCAGGAAGTGAAGGTGAGTACTTCCAGGTTGTGAAGCACTAGGAAGTAGGTAAGGGCACTTTCAACAAGTGTTAGTGAGTCATGTGTTAATGACACTTGCCACTTGGTGACATACCATCATGTTAAGTGTCATAGTGACATAAGAAGTGGTACTTCAGGAAGAGGTCAGGAAACTCTGCTCCAATGGCTTGAGTCCAGTGTGCATAGTATTGCAGAAAGCTATGCACGTCCCCTCAGAAACCAGAGGCAAGATTCCCGATTTAAGGAGGCGAGTCTCTATCCTTAGCTTTTATCACATCAGGGAACCTCATAAAGGTAAGAAGGGCTAAATGTGATAAGAGATATATTGCTTCTTTTTTGAGAGAACAAGAAATTTCAGGGGTGAGTTAAAGTTGGAGAACCTGTTCAAATAAAGGACTGGTATGGGCAACACATTACATACGAACCTGATTGTGGGGGTAGGCGGAGCATTCTGAATTCTCAGAATGCTCAGTTGAGGGTGTAGTGCATGAGAAGAACCGCTGAACGCTTGCTTGAGTTGGACCCCCCCCCGCTTGCATGTAGACGGCGTCTTCTATATGCTGGTCGAATCGAGGCCCCTTTAGTTTACTTTTCCTTGTGGTTTTGATAAAGAAAAGAGAAATGGGCTTAGAAATGGACAGAATGGTTCTTCCTTTCTTCTCTTCTCTTCTTGGCTGGTTTGAAAGGAGGGGAAAAAAAGAATACTTAACATTTCTTCCTGATTGCAGCTAGTCATGAGAAGAATGGTACAGCTTTTACAGTCATGCTTTTTCAATTGGCTCTGGTCGTGCTGAGATAGCTGACTGTTTGTTTTCTCCCTAAATAGTGAGTAACCACAGGGGAATGTTGAAGCTTAGTTGATGGGGTTCTTTTCTTCGGACAGCGGCATGTGATGAATAAAAACAAATTACATTCTCTTTTGATAGCGGGTAGCCATGGGGGGATGTCAAACCTTTACCGTCAAGTCTCTGAATTAGTGCACGCAGTAACGGTCGAACCAGGTCATTCTACGCAAACAGTAGAGCAGAAAGAAAGCATGGAGAGTGGGAAAAGAGACAAGAAAATTGAACGAACAAGAGAGGAGGCAAAATTGGACACTTTGCTGGAAGGCTTGTGGAAAGAGATGAAACAGGTCTCAGGTAACCCCTTCACCTGGTCTTCCCAGTCAGAGGGGGGTTTTCTCTTTCAAGCAAACAAAACTTTAATGGTGGGCAAATCACATTTAAATTGAATAAAGAAGACATGGGCAGGCCTAAAATGCCCGCATGGGGTCAAGCATCAATCCATCACAATTTAGATTTAAACCATTTGAAAGAGGTCCCCTAGAAGTTGGGGTAAACGATAAAAAAAGAGAAAGAAGTCAAGCAGTCCCTTAGCAACATTGGAGCATGAGAAAATTTCTCAGGGTACAACAGCCTCTTGTTCAAAGAAAAGAAGGAAGAAAACAAAAATTAAAGAGAAAGTTAATAGTTTTGTGGATATAGGAGTACTGAAGACACCTTTACCCCCAATTGTGCTTTCTTCTCCTACTTGTACATATGATATCTTCTCAAAGGCTAAAAAAAACAAAGGGTGATTCTGAAATACAGGAAGGAGCTCTGGAAAAAGATATAGAAATGAATGTCCAATTGAAAAATAAAGGGGGGGATATTCAGGGGGAGTTTTGAGGAGGAAAAACAAGATGGAGGTTATAAGGAAACTCAAAAACAAGGAAGTAGTGAAATTCATATGGTAGAATCACAAGATCTGATTTTAAAAGAAATGAGGGAGGGCTTTAAAAAATAAATGAAGCAGTAATCACTCTGTCTAGCAAATTCTCTGAAGTAATTGATAAGAAAAAAATCACTCTCTTTGAGAACCACAGAATGTGAAAAGTGAGTGGGAGAGTTAGAATATTCTCTCCCCAGAATATCTACTTCAGTTTCAAAATGTTGCAAAGAACTGGAAGAGCTTAAATCAAAGGTGGGAGATCTTGAATCATGATTAAGGAGCGTAAATTTAAAAATCGGAAATCTACCTGAAGGTATAGAAGGGTCAGACCCGCAGAGCTTCTGTGAAAGTATGCTAACTGATATTATGGGACTACAATATCCTTCACAAATAATTAAGCCTGATAGAGCCCATAGGGAATTTGCTCCAAGAGGTAACCAGAATAGACCACGATTTATGTATGTTGAGACATTGAAATTTCAAGACAGAGAAAAGATCTTGGCTAAAGCTAGAAATGAAAAAGGTCTGATATTTAGAGGACATAGATTACAGATATTTCCAGATCTCCCACCTTCTGGGTTAATGCAAAGAAAGAGCTTCGATTTAATCAGGGATAAACTGCGTGAGGAAGGTATTTCATACTCAATATTGCATCCTGCAAGGTTAAAAGTTTTTTTTGAAGGGAGAACCATATTTTTTTTAGACCCTAAAGAAGTAGAAATTTTTACTACAGAATAGGAAAAAGGATCATAAGGAAGAACCAGCACAGGAAGGTGGGGGTATAACTTGAATAGTGTCTGTACCTGGATGGGGGTACCCGACCACTGCTCAGCAGTCCATCTCCCAAGCTGTCTTTTGTGCACCTGAGTTCTCAACAACCTCAAATGGGGGAAGGGGGGAGGCTGGGTGCCCATTTAGTTTCAAGATATGGGGTGGGATTAATACTAAATGGTTTATCTGCTCTTGTAATTCATTTGTTGAATAGTAATAGAAAGGGAGAACAGTTTAAGGAATGTGGAAGGGGATAGGATTTGGGGAGAAATTGGAAAGAAAGGGAAAAATAAAAGTTTGTAAACATAGACTTAAGAAGTGTGGGTGCTTAAGGGTTTTTCTACTACAAGATGAAGTTGGAGAAAAAGGAATGTGGGGTAAAAATCAGAATAGAAAGTATCACATGTCTGGGCGGGGCTTCGAGAAGCAGCACAAAAATGAACATCTGAATCTGGGGGGAATATCAAAAAATGACTGACTTTAAATTTATGACTTGAAATCTAAATGGAAGCAGAGAAAGATCAAAAATAAAGAAAGTTATTGGTGTAGTAAAAAAAGGCATATAGATTGTTTACTTTTACAAGAGACCCATTTTAAGTCAGAAGATGCGGTGTATTTTGAAAATCTTCTGGGAGCTAGGGGCTACTGTTCATTCTATCCAGAAAATGCTAGGGGAGTTGCAATTTATATTAGGAACTATATCCCACATGTTGTGGTAAAGATGGTTAGGGATATGGAAAGGCATTATATTATCCTCCATGTGGTACTGAGAGGACAAAATTGGTTGATAGCCTTGATTAGGGTTGCCACCTTTGGATGAGATGAAAACCAAATCCTAAATCACACCCCCAAACTCCACCCCAACCCCGCCCCTTTTATGACTAATGAGGGCATCGCTTGGACTCTGATTCACTGGATTTATTCAGAATTGTTGCTGATATAACATTGTGTACAACTTCTTTAAATTACATCATGATTATTATTTTTGGTTTATTTGATTTAGATTTAAATATTTTAAATTTCAGTGTGTGTTAACATTTGGTGGGGTTAGAGAGGGGGGGTTCAGGGGACTTTCCATCCTGTGTACACAGCTTAGCTGACAAATCGAGTGACTACAAGGGCACCTCTGACAACTGGCTAGTTTGGATCTGGTGGCCTTTTCTGGTAAAACTCTTTCAATAAATAAATAAACTACACCAGTAATGGTGGATGAGATGTAATTACAAATATCACCTGTCATTTTAAGATGTGCTACTGTCCCTCCCACAGCTCCTACTCTAAAGTTATTTGTAATGTCAGAGAAGTTTTTAAAAGTGGTAGGAACTATTCTATGCTGTTAAATACCCTATTTTGTTTTCCACGTCAGTCATACATAGCAGATAGCATGATATGTGATATGTAGCATGGAGGCAGTATAGCTCAGTGGTTTAAAGCTCTGAGCTGCAATTCTGGAGACCAGCATTTGAATCCTACAGCCCAAACTTGCATACTTTGTGACCCAGCCTACACAAATCACTTAATTACCTTGTGCTCTCAGATTGCACCTATAAACAAGCTTTAGCTTAGTGTGTCTCTTCTGGTAAAAAAAAGAATAATGTTTTGAAAATGTTTGATAAATTGCCTAAATTTGCAGTGCCATCAAATCTAGATCGTGTTCCTGTCTTCTCATCAGTTACTGTTCTCTCTCTCTTCCTTTTCTCATTTCTGTAGCTTAGCATGACATTAGCCACATTATTCTGTGCTGTTCATCTGAAAGGCCTGGATTGGTCTTCCTGGAATATCCAAGTAGTATGAAAATTGACAACAATAACTA
This sequence comes from Neoceratodus forsteri, assembly GCA_016271365.2. Classification (NCBI taxonomy): domain Eukaryota; kingdom Metazoa; phylum Chordata; order Ceratodontiformes; family Ceratodontidae; genus Neoceratodus; species Neoceratodus forsteri. The sequence continues at coordinate 495,955,457 of CM028134.1, forward strand.
TGAGGAGAGAGCGGCATAGTATTGCTAGAAATGAAATAAAATATGAGATTAATTTAACAACAAAAGGGGTAACAAATATTATAATATAGGACAGACCCTAAAATAAAAAATGTTGATCATTTAAAGGTATAAAAGTATTTCTTATCACAGCAGTCAAAGACCATACTCACAATGCAGTCTGGAAAGGATTAGTTTGACTTGCTGCTAATGGTCTTAATAGCCCTACTTTACACCTCTCAGACTGACTGATATACAAAGGTCTACATCACATCAGAATTTGTTTGCAATCTGACCATGCAAGTAAAATGGTGAAGGATTTAACAGAATCTGTTTAACAAGCATGTGAGCATTCAAAATGATTGAAAAAGTACTACCTTTGAATAAAACTGGATTAGCAGGTAACGTTTCTGAAACACATTGTACAGTCCATACTGGGTCAGGAAGCTACCCTAATGTGGTGCCTGTCTGGTTTCAGAAAAATGAAGGTGCTAATTAAGGTGGTAGTGTTTACCCTTCCCTTGAATTATCTTCCAATTTGCTGGTATGAAGTTAGAGGTGACAACTGAGCAGACAGGGACACATTTGGCTCTTTAACTGCCCTGCTCTTGAAGGCACTTCCTGATTGGCATGCACTGCAAGTAAGCAATCACACTAAAATGTCAGACACTTGCTTAGAGGCAGATGAGAAGAAAATGAAACAGTTAGTGGGAAATCTAACAGGTGCTGCTTGACCCACCACAAAAAACGAATTTGCAATGGTGGAAACAGGAGGACCGAATCTGGACCTAGAAAACCGAATAATTCGGTCAAAAACCGAGTAGGTGGTAACCTTAGCCTCAATATATGGCCCTAATCACGATGATCCATCCTTTATTTCTGTTTTTTTTCTGGAAATCTCTCAGTTTAACATGGAAATAATAGTTGGGGGTGACTTTAATTTAACATTTGGAATTCTGGATAGGAAACCACCTGTGCTGGAAAAAAAGAGGGGCTATCACAATACTAAAAAATATGGTTAAGGATCTCAATTTAGTTGAACCATTTAGAGAATTCTACCCGGATGGGGAGATATTTTCGTACTGTTCAAAAACATACAAAAATTCTCTAGATTGGACTATTTTATTCTGTCTCAGGGAATAAAGTGGTTGGTCAAGAAGGCTGAATATGATCCTATTAGGATATCGGATCATTCCCCAATTATCTTGACTATGAAGTTGGGAAAAGTAGGGGAGAGTAGAGCTCAAACTTCATGGAGATTAGATAATTCACTATGGTTTTTTGTGGGATTTAAGGAAAAATACAAGAGGAAATTTGCTGGTTATTGTTTTTTAATGCTAATTAGGGCACTACAATTAATAGTCTTTGGGATGCTCTAAAGACTTGTATCAGGGGGTGATGTATGACTCAACAAGGGATTAGAAATAGGAAATATAATAAGTGTTTAGAGGATTTAGAGAAGGAACTGATGAGCGCAGAGGAAAAACATATTCAAGAGGGGCAGAGCAGTCAGAAAAAGAGTTCCTTTTGGCAAAGAGCAGGGTGGAAAATCATATGCAGGAAAAAGTGGATAGGGAACTACATAAAAGTAGAGCCAAATATTATTATTATGGGGACTGTCCTGGCAAGATCTTGGCCTGTCAATTAAAATGTGAAAGAAATAGTAATAGGATCCCTAGAATAAGAACGAAAGATGGCTCTGTGGTTACTGATGAGAATGAGATCAACAAGGTATTTGAGTCATATTATGAAAAATTATACACTCTGGAAGAAAATGTAGAAGCTACTCTTATTACAGAATATATTCAGAAAACCCCTTTATTAAAAATTTCTGGACAAGATTTAGGACTACTAAATAATGATATAACTCAGGGGGAAATTGAAAAGATTATAAAAGAGCAACCAAATGGAAAAAGCCCTGGCCCAGACGGATTAACGTTTGAATGATATAAAAATATGCTGGAGGTTTTTCTCCCCATATTAATGGAATTATTTAATTATTTTTTGAGAAAAGCAGAAATCCCAGGGTCCTTCAATGAAGCTATTATTAAGCTTATTCTAAAAAAGGATAAAGATCCTGAGTGTTGTGGTTCGTACAGACCAATATCTTTGTTGAATACTGACTATAAGATCTTTATGAAAATTTGGACAACTAGGTTTTCAAGAGTAATCCCAGGTTTAATTCATTATGATCAGGCTGGATTTATTAAGGACAGGAGATTACAACATAATACTCGAAGGGCGTTTGCCATCATACAGGCTAAGGTTGGAATGGGCACTGCACTCATATCTCTGGATGCTGAAAAAGCCTTTGATAGGGTGCAGAGGCCCTTTCTAGTTGAGGTGATGAGGGCTTGTGGGCTTAGGGGGCAAACTGTAGAATGACTTAAACTGGTGTATAGATCCCCTCAGGCTAGAGTTAGAACTAATGGCCTTCTCTCTGGTCCTATTAAATTATTAAGGAAACAAGGCAGGGATGCCATTCCCCATTATTTGCCATCTTTTTGGAGCCTTTGGCAATTAAGATTAGAGAGTTAAGGGATCAGATAGGGGTAACTCTCGACAGGGGGGCTACGGTAAAATTACCTATACTACTTTACGTAGATGAGATCTTATTAATGGTGACAAATCCAAACTATTCCTACCCCATAATAGAGGAAATATCAGACAAATTTAGTAAACTGTCAGGTTATAAAGTTAACTGGTTGAAAAGTGAAATGTTATATCTTGGAGAAGAAAATAAAATAACAAATCCTGTAATAAAAAAAAACATACAGGAAAAAAATTAATATTTAGGAATGACTTTGACAACTAATATGAATAGAATGAGACAATTGAACTATGACCCACTGATGGATAGAATAAAGAAAGAACTAGATAAATGGCAACATTTGCCACTAGCCCTGATTGGCAGAATAAATACTTGCAAAATGAACATCTTGCCGCCCCTTTTTTTTCTCTTTGAATCAATCCCAATTGTCTTAGGTAAAATATTTTTTCAGAAACTGGATAGAATGATCAAGGGCTTTCTATGGCATGGAGGGAGCACTAGAATATTACTGGAGAAACTTCAGATTAATAGGGAAAATGGGGGACTGGGCTGCCCTAATTTTTTAAATTATTATTTGGCTGCACAAATGGAAATTATATATTATTAGTTCCATCAGAACAGAGGGAGGGCAGGTTTAGAAATAGAAAAAGAAGTAGTAGGGCTGCATCTCATAAATCTATTAGGCTTAAATAATAATAGACAGGGAATAGCTTTTATAGATCCCCTTGATATAACTAACTCTCCTCTTCAAGCCTGGAATCAGGCAATAAAGAAAAGTTCGGGGAAAAACTTTATTTCTGGGTAGACTCCTATCTTTAAGAAGTTTAAGAAAAGAAGTTTTTTTCCTTCATTAGTAGATAAGGTGTTTGAGGAATGGTACTATCAAAAGCAAATCTGTTCCATAAGGAATTTTTATGAAAGAGGTGTACTACTGACAATTGAACAGTTTCAAGTAAAATATGGGATAATTTCTGAGCAGAGATGGCAATATCTTCAAGTTAAAAATTGTATTTAAAAAAAAAAAGAAAAATTCATTTAAAATACAAGAGATACCCTTGACTATATTGTTTGAAAGTTTAGACTCTAATAAACACTTGGGCCCAGATATTCAAAAGGGTTGCGCATGTCGCAACAGTATTTTACACCACGCTAACCCACTGATATGCCCAGTGCAATATTCAAGCAAGAATTGTGCCTGGCACAAATCCTGATGCAGGGCGCATCAGTAATGTATGCAGCGCAGTGTAGGAAACGTGCCCATGCATACTCTGCACATCCTGATATTCAGCCCAGGGGATGTGCTTGAGTCAATGCATGTGCAAACTGCTTCGCGCCGCCTAAAGTTGATCAAAAAAAAAAGGAACAATGGCTGTCCACCCACGGTGAGCTGCCGTGTGCAGGTGCAATACGGCTGCCTACTAATGGTGGCCTAAACTCTGGCTGCACCTCCGTGGTGGCCCCTAAGCCCGATTGTGGGCATCTGTTCAAAGAATCACGTCCAATATCCCTGGTGGTCCAGTGGACCGCTGTCAGCCCGATTGTAGGATTAAGTATAAATAAAATGATATTCTATATCCCTGGTGGTCCAGTGGACCGCTGTCAGCCCGATCGTGGGCTTAAGTATACATAAAATGAATCTTATATCCCTGGTGGTCCAGTGGACTACTGTCAGCCCGGTCATGGGCTTAAGTATAAATAAAATGATATTCTGTATCTCTGGTGGTCAGTGGACTGCTGTCAGCCTGATCGCAGGCATTTGTAATAAAAAAATTACATCTAATATCCCTGGTGATCTAGCAGTACCCCCTCCCCACCGCCCTCTGAGCCCTGCCCTTCCCCGGTCAGCGGTGGGTGGCAGCACCCCATCCGCCTGCTGCCCTGCAGCCTGCCGACTGACACACCGTGGGTAGGGCTGTACCATTGGTCCACAGCAGGCCAATGGGCATGCAGCCATACCCCAGTCACTACACATTCAGATATGTGAATGGATCCATTCACATATCTGGAATAATATATAGATGTACCGGCTGCACACCCATTGGCTCGCGCTGTGGACCAATGGGCGTACAGCCCTACCCACAGTGTCAGTCAGTAGGCAGCAGCAGGGCAGCAGGTGGTGGGGTGCTGCCTCCCACCATTGGACCGAGGAGGAGGGCAGTGGGGCTTAGTGGCAGGTGGGGAGGTGGGGTACCGCCAGACCACCAGGATATTGGACGTAATTTTTTTATTACAAATGCCCGCAGTTGGGCTGACAGCAGTCCACTGGACCACCAGGGATGTAGAATATCATTTTATTTCTACTTAAGCCCATGCTCGGGCTGACAGCGGTCCACTGGACCACCAGGGATATAAGATTCATTTTATGTATATTTAAGCCTGCGATCGCGCTGCCAGCGGTCCACTGGACCACCAGGGATATAGGATTAATTTTATGTATACTGAAGCCCGTGATCGGGCTGACAGTGGTCCACTGGACCACCAGGGATATAGGATTCATTTTATGTATACTGAAGCCCGTGATTGGGCTGACAGCAGTCCACTGGACCACCAGGGATATAGGTTTCATTTTATGTATACTGAAGCCCGTGATCAGGCTGACAGCAGTCCACTGGACCACCAGGGATATAGGATTCATTTTATGTATACTAAAGCCCGTGATCGGGGTGTGGGCACATTGCCGCGCTGGGCAGGGGACGTCGGTCCCCGATGGCTGCTGCCTGGCAGGTGCCAGTGCAAGTCGCCGACTGCACCTCCGCATGCAAATATTATAATGACATGTAAATGGCCCCATTTGCACCTTGCATACATTATGGCCCCATTTGCATGTGCACTTTTGAATATCGTGGTTGCTGTGCATAGTGCAATGGAACTTGTGCTAGCGCATCCCCCTGTTCTACTCTGGCCACTTGCGCTGGCACAGTGCCACTGTGCCATGTACACTGCGGGTGGCCATGGTGCGATATTTAATGATGCTGTGTCATGGCGCAGCTCTGTTGAATATCGCCCAGTCAACGCCCGCGCAGCTGCTGCGCTATGTCTGTGGCTTGACGCACAGCTCATGCAGTTTAAATATCTGGGCCTTAATTTCAAAAGCTTGTAAGTTTCTCACAGAACAACCCCCCCAATGAAAACTGTAAGACAAGCTTGGAATAGAGACTTACAGACTCCAGTGACTGTGGAACAGTGGAGTAAATACATTAATCTGGATACCATTCAGGTAAGAAACAATAAGTTATTACAAATATACTTTAATATAATTCATAAAACATATTTAACCCCTTCCAGACCACACACATTTGATGCTGCTATCTTGGAGCTCTGTCAGAGATGTGATAAAGCAAAAGGGACACTTGCACATATGTTATTAACTTGTGAAAAGTTTGATAAGTACTGGGGAGATAAATGGACTACTTTGGGAAAAGTTTTGGGACTAGATATCCCATTTGATCCAGGTATTGCTATATTTGAATTTACAGCTGCTTATCCAGATTTGCAGGATGAACAACTTGCACTACTGAATATGGGGGTTTTGGTGGCTAAAAAAATCCTCCTGCAACACTAGAAAGAAGTAGAAGCACCTTTATTCTTGGAATGGAAAGAAAAAATGTTGGCTCATTCCAGGACAGATTGGTCCATATACACTTTGGAAGAAAATATTAATAAATATATATTCATTTGGTCAAAAGTTTTACAAAATTTGGAATAAAATTGGTGGAAGATTTGGCCCAGATGAAATTACAGTGATGTATGGAAGCTCATGAGAGATCCAGCTGGGGTGGAGTACCGGGTTGTTATTACACCTAGGAAAAGCCCCAGGACTGGCTAAAATCTCTCAAAGATTGAAGCACCCACACGCTGAGTTATTTCATCAAAAAATAGAAAAGGAAAAAAAAAAGGAAAAGAAAAAAAAACATACACACCATGCAAGCACAGGGTAGTTTCTGGAGGGAGTTGGTCAACTGCTGCAGGGGTGGTGAAGAGACTGTTTTCCAGAGGATGCTCTGGATAAATGGCTGCTGCCCAGTCTGTAGGGGTTTAGTGGCCAAGGCTTCAGAGCTGTCTTCTGCAAAGTGTGAAATATGAGAACTTAGGTGCCATTTGAAAAGAATAGCAGAGACACATTGATTCCACTCCTGCAGCCAGCTACTAGATTCTGCAGAGGGGGTTGGATGGTAGTGTGGTAGGAAGTAAGTAAAGAGGCAGTATAGCGCAGTGGTCTAAGGCTCTGAGCTGCAAATTTGGTGACATCTAGCAGACCAGACCTGGGTTTGAATCCCACAGCTTCCACTTGCATACTGTGTGACCCTGAGCAAGTCACTTAACCTCCTTGTGCTCCCAGGTCACTCCTGTAAAAAAGCTTTCAGCTTAGTGTGCTATACCTGGTTAAACAACTAAATAAAAAAAAAAAAAGTCAGAGGGTAGGAACAGGAAGAGTGGGCAGATGTTCCCAAGTGGAACTAGGAACTGTCAAGCCTGTCATGGAGGTGGGTCATGCCAGACCCCCATGTGAGGAACGAGCAACTAGTGCTACAGGGAAATGGGCTACATCTAGGAAGGATGAGCCTAGAGGAATGGGAGTTCCTAATGACTGGAGAAACATGAACAGGGTAATGGTTATATGGGGATTCAGTACTTAGGGGAATGGAGAAGGTGTGTGTGCTGCTTGCCCAGGGAAGAGAACAGTACATTGTTATCCAGGTATGACTGGTCAGTATTCTTCCTAGGGTGGAGGAATTCTCCAGAGGGGGGTCTGGAGAAGCTGGATATGGTTATTCAGCAATGCACCAATGACTTGGCAAGGTATAGTGTAAGCACGATCCTAGGCAGGAAGTTGAAAGAAGCTGCAGGAACAGTAACCTTCTGTGAGGCTCTGTAAGTGCCACGTGAACAAGAGAGTAGGCAGTTCAAGATCCACCAGTTTAAAACATGGCTAATGGATTGGTGCAGGGAGGAGGGCTTCTTTTTTGTGATGGACCAGGGATCTTTCTGGTGGGATAAGCAGCTGTTTAAGAAAGATGGTTTCTATCCCCACAGTGAGGGAGCCAGTGTTTTGTGCAGAATGTAGATGCCTTTATTACCAGAATACCAGGTATTTAATTAGATGAGGAGAAGGGTAGTTCTAGGTTCCACCACAGTAGCACACATATACACACACACACACACACACACACACGCGCACACACATCCCTAGGGTTAAATTGGGCAGGAACTCACAGGAACTCAATTCCACCTCCTCTGACACCTTTCTCCACTGAATACTATTGGAGAGTTCCTCCTCCTAGGGATGACAGTTCCACCTCCTATAAATGCAGAGTACAGTTTCACCTCATAAACATTTCCAATTTAACCCCGGAGCCTAGCAGGCTATCCCCATCTCTGAGAGGTACACAGGGGAGCAGGGTAAATATAGAGGGAAATAGGGGAAAACTGGGTTAGTCAGGTGTGGGATTAAGAGGCAAGCAGTGAGAGGGGAACAGCTCTTTATTAATGCCAGAAGCCTAGCCAGTAAGACAGGAGAGCTGTAATCTCTGGTGGCTACTGTGGATATCCTGGCCATCATAAAAACCCAAACAACTCAGAATTATAATTAGGACCTCATGGTACCTGGTTATGCCCTGTTTTGGAGGGACAAAGAGGTTGTAATAAAAGGGGGAGGGGTGGCTATGTATGTCAGGGACTCTATTAGGGTTACCAAGGACAGATCCCTAGGTGGGATGGAATGAATCAGATATCTGTGGTTGCAGCTGACAGGGGCGTGGCAAATGCCCAAAGATGGGAAGTGGGGGAGAAGTCTATAGACAACCAAATTAGTCTTCAGAGGTGGATCAACTGCTGCTAAAGAAAATCATCCCAGCAGCAGAGACAGGTGCAGTTGACCTCATGGGGTTTTCAGTCTCTTGAAGGTAAATTGGGAGATTCCAGCAGCAAGGAGCAATACAATCCAGGAGCTTGATGAGGCAATCCAGGACTGCTTTTTACAGCAATGGGTAAGGGATGCAGCTGGGGGGATGCTATCTTGGATATTGTACTATCAGAACATAATAAGTGGTGCAAGGGAGGAGGACCTTCTGGGCACAGGAAATCATAACAGAGCCAGCTTTGATATCCCATCAGGTACCAAGTGTCTCAACTCAGCTGTGTTGGTCCTGGATTTTAGAAGAGCAGACTTTTCCAGCATGGGGGAAATACCTGAGAATAGGCTGAAGGGACTGGGGAGATTGGAAGGGGTGTAAAACAATAAAGAAGCTATTAAACAGGAGCTACTTGGGCCATGACTGGGGGTGCAAGAGATGTGGTTGCAGTAGGGTCCACACTGTTAGGGGGCACACTGCCTCAGAGGTTAGCATTAAAAAAAGATGTTATTGTCGGACTGATTTGCAGCTTTATATTTGTTTGTTGCTTCTCCATTTGAAACTGATGCTGAAGGAATGGAATCTGTGCTACAGATTCCAACTCCTGTTTCATGGGGAAGGGGGGCACAGAACAAACAAGTAATAGGGCCCCTTTGCTCAGAAAAGTCTGACCTTGGTACTGGTGCCCCCAAGAGGAGCAGTAACAAATTACATTGTTCAGCTCCTTGATCCTGGTGGCAGAAAGAGGGAAGGGGGGGGGGGTAGCATGGATAAAATATGGATGCTTACTGTCCCCGATACAAAAGAATCTACACTATAAATATTTTAGATGCACTAATGGTTATTTTATGCTCATTAGTGGGAGGTAGGGCCCCACAAAATAGTGTGCAGAGGAGGCCTTGAAGTCATTGCACAGCCCTGGAGATACCAAGGGTAAAGCAGATGTGTGAAGTATTTTAGTAAAGGCAAAAAAACAAACAAACTGGGATTAGGTTCAGCAAGGGGATAAAAGAAGGAGTCCATATCAGAAGCGTGCCATAAGAACAACTGAGACTATGTAAAGAAGGCAACTAAAATCATAAATCCAACTTGTGACTTATGCTATGAGGACAGATTGATTACATGACTCAGTGACCTGTATATTCAAAGGGGTTGCGCATGGTGCAACAGGGTCACACCATGCGCAACTCCCAATGTGCCCCGGCACGATATTCAAAGGGACGAGTTGCAATACACAACTCCCGATGCACTGGGTTGCATTGGTAATGTATGCGGTGCAATTGCAGGGGGCGTGCCCATGCATATGCGGCACATCCCAATATTCAGCCCGGGATGTGTGGCGCATATGCTGGCACAACCCTGCCTTGCACCACTCAGGGGGATGCAAACTTGTGCCATATAAAACATGGAACAAGTCCTGGCCACCCACAGGTTGCTGTAGTGCAGGGCGCAACAAGACAGCCACCAGCCGTGGGTGGCCACTCGCCCACCCTGAACACCGGCCACATGCACCCTTCCTGGGAGCGTTGCACCCCCCCGCCCCATCACCCAATCGCAGGCATATGTAAATGTAGAATTCCTGGTGGTCCAGTGGTAACCCCCCCCAATCGCCCGATCGTGCGCAGGTGTAATACCATAGCCCTGGTGATCCAGTGGCAATCCCCCCATCACCTGATCACAGGCAGATTTAACATCATAGCCCTGGTGGTCCTGTGGTGATCTCCCCATCACCCGATTGTGGGTAGTTGTAAACTCACATGCCTGGTGGTCCAGTGGTGCGCCCTTCTCGCCCAATAGTAGGCACAATGAAATGACCTATCCCTGGAGGTCCAGAGGTATCCCCCTCCCCACCCACAGAGGTCCCCTGCCACCCAGCACCCCCCCCCCGGGCCTGTGTAGTACAGTATGGTCTGCACACACCCATTGGTCCATGCAGTGGACTAACAGGTGTACAGATTGTACTGTACGCTGTCATTCGGCTGGTGGCTGGGTGGCATGCAGGTGGGGTGCTGCCACCCGCCAATGATGGGGGGGGCTGCTGGGTGGCAGGGACCTTGTGGGTGGGTGGGGAGGGGTACCTCTGGACCACCAGGGATAGGTAATTTCACTGTGCCAATGGTCGGGTGAGAGGGGTGTACCACTGGACCTCCAGGGATGTGAGTTTACAACTGCCCGCAATTGAGCAATGGGGGGATCACCACTGGACCACCAGGGCTATGACTTTACACCTGCCCACGATTGGCGATGGAGGGGTTCACCACTGGACTGCCAGGGTTATGTTCTACGAATGCTCACGATCGGGTGGTAGAGACTTCCCACTAGAGCACCAGGGATAATATCTGTGCCATTGCCTGTGATCGGGTGTATGGGAGTGAGGGACTTCCATGGCACCGCAGGGTGCGCTCTCCGGTGGCTGCAGCCTAGCTAGGTGCCAGGCAGAAGTCATCGGTGGTTGGTGCATCACATGCAAATGGGACCATAATGACATGCATAATGGCCTCATTTACATGCCTCATGCTGAATATCATGAGTGATGCACCTAGCGCAACTTCACTTGCGCTGGCACATCCCCCTGCTCCTGTTCCATGTCTTGCGCTGGTGCTGTGCCACTGTGCCATGTGCACTGTGTGCATCCTCTGTACCAGATTCAGCAGTGCTGCGCATGGCACAGCACCATTGAATATCGCCTGGTCCATGCCCTGGCACAGCCCAGTTGTGCTGCACCCAGGCTTGCACCACTGCCCAGCGCAGCCTGAATATCTGGTCCAGTATGTGCAGCATAGACCAAAGACATGCACGGGGTGGTTTACTTTTAATGAATAAAATAGTGGATGACACTGACCTAATAGGGAGACTGAGATTTACTTACCATGAAAGTGAAAAAATTACATGTGGACATAATAAAAAGTTGGTCAACATCAAATTTTAATGCAAAAAGAGGCACATTCTACACTAACAGAATTATTTGACAGTAGAACATGTTACCAGTTACTGTAATAAACAATCACACTTCACAGAGTTTAAAAATGATTTAGATGAGAACCTAGTGTTTATAGTACCAGTGCATCCATCCCCCACCCAAAGCTGCTTGGAAGCCTGCAATTCATTTAAATTAATTCAGTTTTGTCACTTTGTCTTCACTCCATCATTTTAACATTTCAAAGGGGGTTCTTGGTCTCATCATTTGGATGAATAGCAGTCAGCCTGACCATTGCCAACAAGGTGACCCCCTCATTGGTCAGGTATCTATATATATATATATATATATATATATGTATATATATATATATTTTGGTAATTACATTTTATTGAGATTCTAATTGTTCCAAAAACGCTTGCTAGGTAGTACAAGGCTTAACCTTCTACGGCCTGCTAATCCTATAGAACTCCCATAACAAAGCCTAGTATATAACCATGATACCAACAGTCACACTAAACAAAAAGAAACAATGCACTTAAATCTGAGCTGAGGTCCCACTGCTTTCTCTCTCTCTTTCTTGTGTGGAAACCATTCTTTGGTTTCATATTTCATACACTGTGCTCTGGCCCTTAGGGGACTCACAGGTGACTCTTGGGAGCTCACTGATTAGGAAAAGGCCACACCTCTCCTGTTTTGAATGCAAAGTTAAAGGTTTAGCAAGCTCAACCCTGGCTAATATACAGATATTTTATCATATTTCTTATACATTTTTCTTAAAATGATGAAACAAAGGCAAAGTAAGAAAACTAAATTAACGTAAATGATTTGTAGCCTTTCAAGCCGCATTTGGGGGGAGCACTGCGTACTGTAACTATTCGATTGTGATTCTGACCACAAGCCAGGAGCACCACTGTAGAAAATTAAGAAAAATGTGTAAGAAATGTGATGCTACTTTCCTAGCAATCTTTGTGTTATCTGCAAACTTTGCAACCAATGATCTTACCCCTTCCTCTAGATCGCTAATATAAATTCCAACAGCACTATTAGTGCGAGCACTACCCTTTGAATATCAGGCCCATAAGTACGCTAATGTCATATCAAGCACCTAGGTGGATCGCTGTTTCAGAGATTGTAGTGGGCTATGACATGGTCTCCAAGTAATAGGGGGTAAATTCCAACATCAGGGCCCATCAATGGCAAAACTCTGACTGCCCATGGGGCATCATACTGCAGTAAAACACATTCAGTGCTCAATGATGTTCTTGGTCGAAGAAGAGTAGATATACAGTATATCTTGGAATTTTATGTCTAACCTGTCTACACTTTCATACATGAACTGGACTGAATGTAGTTCCCTTTGGTTGTTAAGGGAAATCCATCCCAGCCTTCTATTACACAATTCCATGCAAAACTGAACATTAATCTTTCATGTTTTAAGATGTTTTGATGAACCAAAGTTGCAGTATCAGTTTAGTTAATAAGGACATTCTGTTTTCCTCTGTCCAAAACATTCAAGGTCTCCCTTCTGCATGCAAGGCTTTACACAGAGTTCATTAGAATTCATGGCCTAATTCTGAGTCCCGTGGCAAAAGATAAAGCTATGGACCACCAAGGCTGCTGGCATACTGAAAGAAAATATTTACTGGTGTTGCAAAAACAAAGTGCAAGGGGGTTCATTTAGTGTGGTGTCATTCTTCATTGAAAATGTCCTTGTCCACACGGCTTACAAAGTCCACATTGCCATATATTTGCCAGGACATACATTTTTTTTTCACTGCAATATAATCATTTCATGGGTCCAGATGTGAATATTTTGTAATTCCGTGAAGAAAATTGGGTTCCAAGTCCTAAATTAAATGTTAAATGTAAAACAGAAGCAAAGTAACTTTCAGCTAAGTTTTCTACCTTTTTTATATTTTTGGACATTAAAATATTTCCAAAAGTCTGTTCCTGTGTGTGACAGACAAAAGGTTCAGGTGTGGCTCAGGTCTCTGACTCCAAGGAGGGAAGACATACGAAAGGGGACCTAAAAAACAAACACGTGACTAACTGGCATCCCATTGTGACTGATTCTCAATTTTGACTTGGCATTAGCCTTGAAAAGAAACATAGTTTAATTTAGTTTAGTTTATTGTTCGACCATTTGGGTAATTAAAATTTAACAAGAAAAGACATCTAAAATATACAACAAAATATAAACATTAATATATGAATACATACACCAGGTACAGCATTAAATGTCAAGCAGCAAGCAATATGCATACCCCTAAGACTGCAGTGTAAAATGTACTAAACAAACCATGATCAAATCTGCATGAAGTAAGCTAATTGTTGGCTAATCTCCCTTTGAAACACCACTGGTTTATTCCCAGTAATCTAATCAAGTTAAGGCACATTATTATCCTAGGCAATATTAAGGCATTCACATGAAAGACTTACATCAATTTCCACACATTTGTTCACCATAATTATGATTTATCCTTATATAGCATAAAATCCCTATTAAAACAGAGCTTAACAGAGATTTATAAATTATCTTTGTTTGTGCAACAAGTTTAGCACCTAATAGGAAAGACTTAATGTGCCATTTAAGGATTCTTGTGCACTAGAATTCCTTAAACATTCCCAGGTCCCATCACTTACACTTACAGTTCTTGCCTATGTTTAATTCCTGAATTTCTGGGTGCATCAATCCTGCTGCAATTTGGACACCTTAATGGGTCCATAATTAGACATTATAAAATGGCAAAAGTTAATGAAATCCATATACTCTGTGAATGGCATTGTCTAACAATGGAAACTTAATTATAATACAAAGTAATAGAAAAACACAAGGTAATAAAAACTACTGAAAAAACGTGGAGGGCATTGTATAAATAAATATTTGTCATGCTAAATTAGCAGCTTGTGGCCACTCATGGCCAGCAATAAAATTCTCTGTGCGTTAAACATTTCACTAAAAATTGTGCTAATGTGTACAGTTTATAAATAGAGTGCGTGCGCCTTTATGTAGAGTTGTGGGGCACCAATGGGGTTAAAATAACAGCATCTCCTTCTTTTATACACTCCTCTCTAAAAAATGCAAATCTGTTTAAATCAAAACAAAACCAGCAGCACCATTCTTTGTATAAGGGAGTTCAGCTCTTAAGCTATCAAAAACACACATTAGGGTAATCATTTTGCCATTAGAAATGAATTTAGAACCTTGACTGTGTAAATCCTTCTTTTGCTCTCTGCCCTGCAACCTCTCTCCTCTCTCCTCCTCCCCCACACCGTCTGCTTTGCTCTCTGAACCTGCCCACTTATATTTATTCTCTTTGTTCCGGTGTGACCAGCCTACTTCTCCAGCCTTTAAAAATCCTGCTTTTCTACTTTATTTCAGGGATCCAGCGTGCCTTGACCAGGCCACGGACCCCTCAATTTCTGGAACCTAAACAGTTTTTCAGAAATCCTCTGTACTGCAAGGTACTAGCCCTGACTTTTGGATTTGGTACCAGTGGAAGCTGATTTCCAAGTGGTCCACACTATCTCCTGCTGAACACACCTCTAACTACTGTATCTCCCTCTGTGTCTCTAGTTGAATTTATGTGCTAGAGTTTAATAATTTGTTTAATCCTTACAGTCATTTTAAGTTCTGAGTTGATATTATAAGTGAATTTAGATTTTTCCATTAGCAGATTATATCCTCTCACCACTAGAGGGCTATATCTCTATCTCTTTATCTAGTATGTAAGCCATGTGGGCTCTCTCTGCCTTTCTCCCGCCTCTCCTCCTCCTCCTTGCCCTGGCCCCCTCTTCTCTCTCCCTGGTCCTAGCCACCGCCACCCCCACTCCACCCCGCCACCCTCTACTCTGGTTTCCACTGCTACTCCAAGGGAACTCTCCACTTCCACTCGAGACTTGTGCTTGGCACACCGTTTGGATGTTCCTGGTTACTTAACCCGACCACTACTCTCAACAAGTGTGGCCACCTCTCTACACTGTACCACCTTGCAGTCCATATGGGACACCACCTGGAACCTTGCAACTTCTACTCCAGGAAACAACAATCAAAACTATCTCTCAAAGAGCTGTGACTCTGCTCCTTAAAACTCCTACTCCTCCTTCTTCTTATCTCAGGCAGCATCCATCCCAATTCTGGCCCTAGAAGCTCAGGCCACACACAAACTCCAGGTGCCCTTATCCTTGTAGCCATTAATATCTGCAGCCTACTACCAAAGCTGGATGCACTCCAAGCCTTCATATGCCAACACAACCCTGACATCCTTGCAGTGGTGAAAACTTGGCTGACACCTAAAGTTCCTGACTCAGCAGAAACAATACAGGGCTACAATGTCCACAGGCTGGACCGGATATCCAAAAAAGGCGGTGGTTATGCAATCTATATCAAAGACTCCCCGTCTTGGCACCCTGTAGCAACTCCATCACTTTCTGCCTCAGCCCAGATTCTGCCAATAAACATCGTCCTAGGTCCCAACCATAAAGCCCTGACTATTGTCTCCATATATGTCTTGCCCAGGGACCCTAAACATGGACTCAACGATGTCCTAAACTTTATCAACTCTCATCCTCCCGAAGCTGAACTTATTCTACTAGGGGATTTCAACATAAACTGGTTAGCATCGAGTGCCAGTGCCTATAAAGACTCCATCTCAGCTGCTAACCTCATGCAAATGGTAAACTCCCCTACTAGGATTAACTACAAGACTGGCACCAGCACCCTCTTGGATTGGATCCTCACCACTCACCCCACAAGGATTTCTTGTACGACCATTCTCCCAGACTCACTCAGTGACCACTCCCCAGTCATGTGTGCATGGTCTAACAAATTCCTTAAGCCCCCTCCAAAAATTATCACTAGCAGAGTCCTTCCTCATGGAAAACTTCCACATCTCAAACAATGCCTGCTTCTACAAGACTGGCTACCCAACTATGAAGCAACAGATGTTAACTTGGTTCTTGATCACTTCATCTCAATTTTCAACAAAGCTTGCGACCTCTTTGCCCCTGCTAAAAGGCACAAAACAAAATCTCTCTCTAACCCATGGGTCACGCGCTCTTCTCTCACAGCTGAAACTAAGGGATCACCTCTGGGCAGTTGCCAGGGCCACTGGCAAACAACTGGACATCCAAAATTACAAACAAGCATGAAATGCCTGCACAAAAGCCATATGGCTAATGAAATCCACCTATTACAAAGACGCTCTCACCAATACATGGGGAAATGGTCATGCTTTCTGGGACAATATCAAGGATGTCACAGGGAAGTAGCCAGAAACCTCTCCGGCCATGTTAATGGTTGATGGCTCCTCAACCCTTGACCCCAAGGTGATCGCAAACATCTTTAACATGGCTTTTTCAGACCTTAGTGCTGTTCTACCCCATGACTTTTTCGAAAACAGGGCCTACTCCCCAAATACCTCAGCCCTCAGTCTAACCATCCCTTCTTCTACTTCAGGAAGGTAAGGCTGAATGAAGCTCGTCTATGTTACTGCAGCTATCTCTAAATCTAGATCTAGTAGCGACACCTGGACCTTAAGCTTCTGTTGCTCACCCTTGATGAGGTAATTCATCCATTAACAAAAATCCTAAACCTCTCTCTCAGCTGTGAAATTCCGGACCTATGGAAAACAGCCACCATGACACCCATCCATAAAAGTGGGGACAAGACGATTCACTCAAATTATTGCCCTATCTCCATACTGCCCCCACTCTCTAAGGCACTTGAGTGCATCGTGGCTGATCAACTTATCGACCACTTGGATAAATACAATATACCTTGTCCACAACAACACGGCTTCCGGAAAGGTCACAGCACCACCACAGCCCTTCTTGAGTTCACTGGAGCTTTGCACAAATCCCTTGACAACGGCCTCTTCACTGGGGCTATTTTCATTGACCTCTCCAAGGCCTTCGATACAGTACACCATGGACTACTAATACACCAACTACTGAATGCCGGGCTATCACCTGACTCTTCTCTCTGGTTTAAAAGCTACTTAGAAAACCGGTCACAGACAGTAAAAATTGCGGACGCTCTTTCTAACACCCTGCCTGCTCGCTCGGGTTTCCCACAGGGATCCATACTGGGACCTCTTCTTTTTAGCCTTTTCTTAAACTCCTTCCCTTACCACTGCTCTGAGCAGATCATACTATATGCCGATGATGCTGTTGTATTCTCCACTCACAAAGATCCTGCAACTCTTCAACACAACCTTCAACTTGGTTTCAGTTCTGTAGAGACATGGTTTCTTAATCATAAACTGGACCTCAATGACAAGAACACCAAATCTATGCTCTCTGCAGTCTCATAACCCACACAAGCTACACCACTTGGCATATTCCACCACCCAGGGAACACTCTAGATCAGGTGGTGTCCTTCAAATACTTAGGGATATAGCTTGACCCTAATCTCTCCTATGGACTTCATGTAGATAATGTAGCTAGAGCTGCTAATACACGGCTTGGTCTCCTCTACAAACACAGACCACACATCATGCCAGAAGCTTTGAAGGTTGCATTCCTGAGCTCTGTGATCTCTGTAATAGACTATGGTCTCATCATTTATGGATCGGCCACAACCACAACCCTTAGATGCCTCTCAACTGCCTTAAATAAAGCATGTCGGCTCATCACTGGTGCTCACCATCTCACCCACACATGTGACCTGTACACTCAGACTGGCTGGTTCCAACTATCAAACCACATAAAGTTTCTTACCTGCTCCATGGTCAAAAAAATCTACCTTGGCCTTGCACCTTCTGGGGTCTCAACTCTGTTACAACACCGAATTAACAAATGGTGCCTTAGGAGATCCACGCTACAGCTGAAAGTCCCCCACTGTCACACTTCACAGGGACAACGCTCTTTTGCATATTGAGCACCACTCTGGTTCAATGGCCTTAGCCCAACCATCTCCTCTGCCTCAACTATTAGTATGTTTAAAACTAGACTCCGGGACTATCTCGCTACCAACAGCTCCTGTGACTGCCCAACTTAACCTTTTTTCTCCACTTCCCTTTCTGCTCTAGCTGTCCCCCCCCAACTGGATTTTACCCTCACATCTTGGTATACCCAATGCTGCACTTTTCACCCTCTCGCCACCCTTCCTACATTCCTTCTCCCCCCACCCTCTTCCCTCTCCCTATGACTCTGGCACTTCTTATCTGTTGTCTATTTTCTCTGACAAATGCCGCTGGCTGCCTTGTTACAATGCTACCCTTGAACTGTATTAATATGTATTCTGTTTGCAATGTCCACATTGTTGTAATGCCTGTCTTGATGTTCCCCATAATTTGTATTTCTCTGACGTGGAACCTTTGTAAAAGAGCCATGGCTCAAAGGTATTTGTAATCCTAGACTTGATAAAGAAAGAAAGAAATAATCTCCAATTTAGTACATAAATGGGTTGTCGAAGTGGCAAAAATGGCAACGGCGTTCCCTACAATAATCAATCCAGCTGTTTAAACTTTTGAGAATGCTCCTTAAGATAATCCTTATGGTACTCCAAGCCAGTTCTTTGATAAACAACCAGGCAAAGTCACAATTTTGTCCATCTTTTTTTAGAAACAGTTTGAAGCACTGTGTGTGAAGATACAATATAATTTGTGGACATAACGTGCTCAGACCACGGCATGTCAGTGAGGTAGTCTGTCTAGTTAATCCCAAGGCCACAAGTGAGGGTAATTCATGCTGGGTCCTTTCCTCTCATCATGGCCATTGGCTCTATAATTAGGAGTCCTATTTAGATGCTTAACAAATAAAGATTTTTTTGTGTTCCATATGTCCTGCCAAAATGAAAATCCAGCAAACACCATTTGGCATCTCAGTATGAAATTTACAAATTATAACCACACATGTATGGGAGTTTACTCAATTTGCCCCAAAGCCACGAGTGACACTAAAGTATGAAAATATGGGGTCTCACTGACAGCTGTGCCCCATTCTTCTTAAAGTGTGTGTTAAACATCAGAAAGCCTCTCCACTAAAGATAGTGGTTTATATATGTATATATATATCAATCGTTCAGCAACTCAGAACCATAGTAAGGACTTTTGCCCAAGGCTTTCTGTTTTAAGTAGAACACTTTTAATACTGTAGATTGAAATGGGTTCTTTCAGGGACAATAGGGCTAATATATTCAAAGCTCTGTTTAAACACTGGAGTCCATTAAGTTATTTGGCAGTATTTCTAAATGTCAGGAGTTCGGGCTCCATAATAAGAGTTCTGACTCCTTAATGCTGGACCTTAAACCATGCCAAAGCACCCACATGCAATTACCTTTTTCATTAACTAGCTTGGATATTTAGACAACACCTGGAGAAATAAATGCAGTACCCCATAGCCAATTTCCACCATACAGCGTCTCTGCAAGGGTTAACATAGGAGAGTCTTCACAGGCAGAACACAAACAGACTTACTTCCCCTCACTTAATCCAGGGGTCCGGGAGTTCAGATCTCCCACAAAAGCCTCACCCAATGTCCCTCTCTCTCCATTTTCAAGTTTTCTTCCATTGTGGTTCGTCATCCATGAAATACCTGTGAGGGCTACCTGAAAAATAAAACGATAAAACACTCCACTGAGCGCAGTAAATTACATCTCAATGGGAATACTGAGATCCCCAAGCCCAGGCAATGATAGCATACCTTTAATTGGGATAAAGTGAGCACATCAGCACAAGCAGTGCAATAACAACTCCTCCCTTATCTGTTCCTCCTCGAGCCCGCTCAGCTTTTATCAGTTAGGGGGAGAATACCACAATCACTCAGCTTCAATCTTCTCTGCATTGAGGTAGGTGAATGCTAGATGTAAACATACATGAGTAATGCAACTAGGAGCTCTATAAGGTACTAAAGAGAAGAGCACTTACAGCTCCAAGCAGCGTTTAATGGCTTGCTTCGAAATAAGTTAAACGCTATTTAAACTATTGACGTCACTTGCCCTTTATCATACAAATAGATTTCCAATAAACTCGAGTTAACTTCTCAAAGAAAAAAAATGCATACATAAAATAAACTCAAAACTATGCAAACACAGTTCAGATCTGGTACAATCTGGATCAGTGAGGAGTGGAGCAGCACTAAAGCCATCTTGCAACTCTGCACCCTCCCCCCCCATAGCCAAAAGAAACATAGAAAGATACATGCAGAAAAAGCCCTGTAGACTATTCAGTGTGCCCGACATGCCCTAACTACTATTAGAAAATGGGTCTCGAATCGAAAATCCTGTAACCTCATTGGTCAAAACATGCCATATGACCATGTTTAAATCCTGCAACAGACAACTGGTAAAGAGCCCGCTGCTCAAATGTTTACTTTCTTTGAACCTAATTCTTATTTTTTTTAATACAGATTAATTTTATAATCAAGATAATGCACATCAGGGCATATTTAGTAGTGGGATTTACACATTTCTTGTGTGGTTAGAGTCACTCGGCTGTGCCTTGTAACACACCAAACAAGGCTTGTGTAAATCCCACAATAACACATGCCCTGTCATGCATTATTGCTTAAAATAATGGCATGGCCCCTTCATCCATTTTAGGCATGCTGGAGATGCTTCCTCACTAGGACAATGCCTCCCCCCCCGACCTGCCCTCTGGAACTTCTACTAGCCCTTTGAACCTATTCCAGCCAATCTTAACCTGCTACAGAACCAGCATTTACCACATTGCTAGGCAAGCTGTACCATTTGAAAGACAAAGAACCTCTGTGCTCAAACACTGAGGCAAGGGTTACCCCAAAAGGCATTTGGCTGGGAAGCCAAGTTTCAAGAAAATACAAAATCACACATGCCCACACAATGCAAAGCATCATGGGATGCATATGCAAATCACCACCGAATGTGTCATAACAATCTGTGGTGATTTGCATATGCATCCCATGATGCTTTGCATTGTGTGGGCATGTGTGATTTTGTATTTTCTTGAAGCTGTACCATTTGTCCACCACCCTCTGAGTGGAGATGTACTTCCTCATGTCCTGCCTGAATCTACCTCCCACCAACCTCTTATTGTGCATCTTGGTATTAGAGTACCCTTTCACTGTGAACAGCTCTGCGGCATCCACCCTATTCTCTACTGGTTTCCAGGAAGTACATGGTGAGCCTCTGCAGCCTTTCTTGAACAACTTTCGCTTGCCCCTGAATCATCCTCATGACCTACTGCTGAACTGTTACCAATCTGTCATGGTCCTTTTTAAAATGTTGGCCCATGAACTGTACACATTACTCCACTTAAGGCCTTACCAGGAACCTGTACAAGGGGAGCATAACTTCTCTCCTACTACTGGTGAAGCCCCTCTCTATATACCCCAACATTTTGCTGGCTTTCCCAGAAGCCTTGCTACACTGTGGGGTGGATTTAAGGATACCACTAATAATAACCCCATGTCCCTTTTCTTTGTAGCGATGTCTACCCTTACTCCATCAATCACGTGTTCCATTTTGGGGTTCTTTTTCGGATGTGCATTACCTTGTTCTTTTTAGCATTAAATTTCAACTGCCAAATGCTTAATCACTTTTCCAATTTCATTTCATTTTATTTTTATTTAGACTGGTGAGCAGATAGGCAAGACTGCCATTTTTCACAATGATCAGTTGTTTCTGGAATTTCAGAAATTTTTTTCAAACTTACTTCATAATGGTAACCTCTTCTGCACATCCACCATCCCACAAAGCTTTGTATTATCTGCAAAGAGACACAACTCTCCCCTTAGCCACTGCTCTATGACACCGATGCAAACAAAAAAGAGGGTAGATTACAGACCAACCCCCGCGGAGCCCCACTCATGACCTCCTTGACTCCAGAACACTTACTATTTAGGACCACCATCTGAGTCCTCCATGACACCAATTTCCAGCCCACTCAATCAGTTTTTCCCCATTGCCCAGGTCCTCCAGTTTTCTGACCAGTCTCCTGTGTGGCATTAGGTTGAAGGCCTCACTAAAGTCCAGGTATAGGACATCAGTTGCCTGCTCCTTGTACAATGCTCAGGTTAAAGTAACAAAATCAGGTCAGTCCAGCATGCCCTGCCCCTCATGTAACCATGCTGCATCATCCTATAAGCCATGCTGTTCTTGGAATTCCACCATCCTTTCTTCAGTAATGGTGTCTATTAGTTTACCTACAAAGAAGGTTAATTTTACTGGTCTGAAATTCCAGGGACATCCCTGTTTTCACTTTTCTGTAATAGTACCACATTCTTCAATCTCTAGTCTGCTGGCACCATCCCAGATTGCAAAGAGCAGTTGTGCAGATTTGCTTACATTGTCAAAGGGGCCTGCCTGGTTTCTGTGAGAACCCTGAGGAATATGACATCCTGTCCTTGGGGATTTGCTTATTTTCAAACTTTCAGTCTCTTGTAAACCCTTTCCACTGTGATCCTCCCACTTCAAGCCTCAGACACTGGATACTTCTGAACTGTACTCCACTGTCTGGTAAGGTGCTTCCCTCCTCCTTAGTAATTCTGAACAGAAGTAATCCTTTAGGATGTTAGCTTTCCCTACATCATCCTCCACATTGACACATCACTTTTAACCTTTTAGTTCCCTCCTTGGTCTTTCTTTTCTCCCTTATGTACAGGTAGGCGAAAAACAATTTTATCAACATTATGGAGAAGGTTAAGAGTTGCCAGATTCATTAATTGAGAATGGGTTGCTCCCAGGCTGTAAGGGATGTAAGAATGTTGCAGGAAGAAAGAGATAGGTAGTCAACAATTGGCTTAAAAAAGGGTGCTTAGAACAATGAAATATCTACAGTATATGAATACTTGGGAAGCATTTAGAGAAAGAGAGAGTTCTTATGTGAAAGGGAGACCCACTGCTAGCAAAGAGACTGGTGTAAACCATTAGAGATACCTATTCAATATAGGTGTGTGGGGTAGGAATCCTGAAGATGGAAACAATGTAGTAGCATAGGTAAAATATTGGCATGATCTCAGAATAAGGTAAAGATGTAGTAACTGGTGTTTAATAAAGGAGGGCCTGTTACTTTTCTTAACTGATACAAGGAGTCTTAGTAATAAAAGCAGTGAGTTCAGATAATTAATGAGTGAAGTTAAATATGACTTACTGTAGTAGTCATAACCAAGACACAGTGGACGGAGGGTGTTGACTGGGGTGCACGTTGGTGGGCACAGTTTGTTTAGGAGAGGTAGGAAAGAGGGTGGCGTTGCTACATGAAGAAAGGTATACCCACAGTACAATGTGTGACATGATGAAAAGGAGGTAGAGTGCTAATGAAAACCAAGGGTCAGAGGTTGGAGTGTTGTTGGAGGAGGACTTGGTCCAAGAAGGATACACTGGCTTTGAGATTTCACTATGATGAATACCAAAGGGGCAATCATCCATAAGAAGGCAGAGTTCCTGTTCAGGGAGGTTGCTGCAGGGAAGAGCAGACCAGCCTTGCATTTTCAAACTGTGGACAGGCTTCTTCATCCTGCCTGTCTACAGTCAAAAAAAGCATTTTCAGACCCCCAGTGCAAGGAGTTTGCTCTGTTTTTCTCTAACAGGGTGTCCTCCATCAGGGCTGAGATATCCCCAATGGGGTACTTGTGGCCCTGCAGTGTTGAGTTGCGTATATCCAGAGGCAGTCCTATTGTTTGGAGTGAGTTTAGGCCGGTTGGGGTGGCTGAGGTTTGCAAGGTGATTTTGCAGCTGCGGCCCACATATTGCAAATGGGACCTGGGACCAACTCGTTTGTTACTAGGATGTATTGAGGCCGTTGAGCCAGTGGTCAATGAGATTGTCCAGTATTCACTTTCAGATGTTTTCCCAGTGCCCTTAAAGAGGCGCTGGTGAGACCCCTCCTTAAGAAACCATCTCTCGACCCAGACATCTTGGCAAACTTTAGACCTATCTCTAACTTCCTATTTGTGGGTAAGGTTATTGAGAAAGTGGTGTTGCTGCAGCTCAAGGCACACCTCACATCCCATGACATCTATGAGCCCTTCCAGTCATGATTTAGGTCAAGACATAGCACTGAAATGGCACTAGTCAGAGTGTAAAATGATCTCCCAAGGGTGAGAGATACAGGAAAGTGGTCAGTTCTGGTTCTCCTCAATCTCTGCTCAGCATTTGACACTGTGGACCATGCAGTGCTGCTGGATCCCCTAAGGGAGCTCTGTGGACTCACCGGTACTGTCATCAACTGGTTCAAGTTCTTTCTTACAGGCAGGACACTGAGGGTTATGATGGGAAATTTCTCATCTGGCCCAAAGCCCCTGCCCTGTGGAGTTCCCCAGGGCTCGATCCTGTCGCCTTCATTTTTCACAGTGTACATATTTCCCTTGAGTGAGATCATTAGACAGTACAGCTTGGATTTTCACCACTATGCAGATGATACCCAGCTGTACATGTCATTTGCATCTGGGACAGATGGCGCCGTGGAGATGCTAAACAAATGTCTGGCTGAGATCCAGGATTGGATGTCCTCTAGTTGGCTAAGACTCAATCTTAACAAGATGGAGGTGCTAGTGATTGAGTCTGGTTGTCGATGGGATGTGGACGCTGCTGGGATGGGAATAGGATTATTTTTTGGCCCCATTCCTTTGGTGGCATCCACCAAGGTGAAAAATCTGGGTGTCATCCTCAATGATGGATTAACACTTGAGGTCTAGGTGTTGTCTGCTGTCAGAAGTGGTTTTTACCACTTGAGGAATGTTTCCCGGATCAAAGCCTTGATTCTGCTTGATGATCTGCCCTCACTGGTACATGCATCTGTGACATCACAGCTGGATTGCTGTAATGCTGTGTACCTCAGGGCCACTGGAGGGGTTCTCTGGTGACTACCGCTGGTGCAGAATGTGGTGGTGAGGTTACTGATGGCCTTCCGAGGTCCTGTCATGTGACCTCAGTTTTCCATGAACTGCACAGCCTGCCAGTTAGGTGGAGAATTACCTTCAAGGAGGGCTTGCTCACCTATAAGGCCCTACATGGATTGGACCCTGGTTACCTGACTGACCTCCTGACTCCTGCCTATCCTGTGTGCTTGCTATGCTCCTCTGCTGAGGACCTCCTCACAGTTCCTGAGACCCACCTTAAGTTCTCTGGAGACTGATTATTTGAGGTGGCAGGCCTGGTATTGTGGAACTCATTCCAAGGTCCCTGAAGGATGCCCCATCAGTGGAGGTTTTTAAGAGGGCCCTAAAAGCAGATCTCATTAGACAAGCATTTTTAGAATGTTCATAAGCACTCTGCAAACTGTGGCAAGATTTTAGTTAAATTGTATTTAAGCTGCATTTTAATCTGTTTCATTTGTATTAATTGTGTTTTTTAATGTCGGTTTATTGATGTACTGTTCTCTTACCTACCTGTACAACACTCAAAGCCTCCGGGATAGGGTGCTTGACAAATAAACTTTTACTTACTTTTACTTATTTTACTTACTTACTAATAGATCAAGATTGATGGGACTCAATTGAAGGTGTAGATAGGGGCAGTTACAGACCACCAGCATAATGGTGAACAATACAGTTGGGGAGTTGTGTGCAATGCTGACAGATAGCTATTGAGCAAGGCAGAAAATAATAATAGGAGATTTTAATTATCTGTGCATTGATCAGAAGGGATGCACAGCAAGAACACGGCAATCAAAGGAATTTGTGAAAGTTGTGTAAGCCTGCTCCTTGGAACAAATCATAGCCACACCAAAAAGAGGTGAGAGATTTTAAGGTTTAATATTAAATAACAGACCAGAGTGGGTGTAAAAAGTGAAGGTGGGCAAGAATCTGTAAGAGAGGTCATAATTCCACTATACAAGACATCAGTGAGGCCCCACCTGGAGTACAGTGTACAGTTCTGGAGACCTTACCTGTGTAAGGACATAGACAGGGTAGAGAAGGTTCAGAGGAGGGCAACAAAGATGGTACATGGATTGCATCACAAGTCTTTTGAGGACAGGTTGAAGGAATTGAATATGTACTCCTTGAAGGAGAGGAGGGAGAGAGGGGACATTATAGAGACATACAAGTATCTTATAGGGAGGAACAGGGTGCAAGAATACTCTATTTTTAAGCGAAAAAGATGTTCCAGGACTAGAGGGCATGGGATGAAGTTGGAGGGAGGACGATTCAGAGGAAATGTGAGGAAGAATTTCTTCACAGAACGAGTGGTAGACAAGCGGAATACCCTGCCAGAGGAAGTGGTGGGGGCTGAAACTATCACTGGATTTAAGAATGCATGGGATAGACACAAAGGAATTCTGGAAGTCAGGGGTAAGGGGAAGCCGAGTTCTAGGAAAACGTAAACTGAAGTTACAAACTCAAAACAAAGCAAAATGGGCAGACTAGGTGGGCCATAGGCCCTTATCTGCCACCACTGTCTATGTATCTATGTATGAATCTGATGGGGAGTGATCAGATAATTATTGAAATTAAAGTGACTGTCCAGATAAGTGAGAGGAGAAAGATAATAAAGTGAAATTGAAGAAGGGCCAATTTCCCAAAAATGAGGGAGGAATTGAAGAGGGTGAAATAGATTGACAAGTTAAGAGGGCTTAATGTAAATAAAAAACTGAAGAAGTTCATACATTTGGTGGAGCAGGGCCAGAAGAATTATATTCCCATAGGCAACAAACTAAGGTGGGCAGGAAAGAATCCATTGTGGATGAGCAATGAGTTGAGAAAGTTGGTGAGGGCTAATGGAAGGGCATTCAGGGAAATGCTGGAGAATGAGGTGGAATGGGAGGAGTATAGGACCCTGTAGAAAAAGTGTAGGACTGAAATTAATAAAGCAAAGGCTGTATTGGAAGAAGGAATTGCAAATGACAAAAGGAAACACAAGAGAATTTTTAATGTCAAAGGATTGGGGGGCATGGCCTATTACACTCACAAGGTGGAGGTATGCTCAATAGAGATATTGAAAAGGCACAGGAACTGAGCAGGTATTTCCTTTTTTCCTATTTAATAAACTGTATTCAAAAATTTTTTAGATTACACAACAAACACAAATGACACTAAATACACAAAACATGAACATCCAAAACATAACAACAAACCATAAATACTAAACAACATTTAACCAACACCCCAAACCTCCCCCCCAACCACCATGTGTCCCTCCCCCCATAGGTCCTGGGGTAATAAATTTAACTATAGGAAAACCTGAAAGGATAGGGTCCAGAGATACACACCACCTTAGAGGATTGATAATGGGGGATGAACAGATCTGACGCACAGTCGGTTCTTTATTCAGGCAATCCAGAGTGACCAGAGATGGGCAAAAGCGCCAAGAGAGGTCACCATCGAGAGAGAAACACATCATATCTGCCCTGATGACGGGCTATGTGTTTCTCAACCTCAAGGGCTTGTAAGATTTCAACATGCCATTCCCAAAAATGAGGGATAGCTGCATCCAGCCAAAGGAAAACTATAACTAACTTAGGTGTGACATTAGGACATATAGGACCTACAAGGGCCCACCAACTCGGGAGGATGATGCCCGACCAAGCGAATCTGCGGAGTGAAAAAAGTGTCTAGATCTGGAAAGGGATCTAGGGAGGTACGAATAGTGGACAAAAAGGGCGTACTCTTAGGAGGTATGCCCTCTGTATGGCAACACCATTACAGTGAACACGTCGATGCCGACAACATCGACAGTTCACTGTAATGGTCCGCCCAAGACCCCGGCACTCTGTCCCCTGGTCCTGCACCCCTTCCTGAATTATCTCGGAGTTGATAATCCTTAAGTTCAGGGGGAGCAAGAGGAGGCAGAGCCCCTACTAGGAGTTCAGGTGACGCCCGATAGAAAACAACTGGACTCTACCAGATTTATGTCAACCGCAACTTACAGTTGACATAAATCTGTCGCTGTGGTTTCAGTCGACAAAATAGTTTTCAGACCGGCATCACAGAACCATATTAGAACAATCCCCAAGATGTTTTAGGCTGCCCTCATCAACATTACAAAGGAGGCACAGCGGGGAACCAGATCTGCCCATCCTCAAAAGGTAAAATGCATATTGTGTAAAATGCGAAATTGAAGAATGTGGTAATGATCTTGTTTAATATATTTATATAAACTTTTCCAAATCACTTGCCAAGTATTTTCATCAAACCCCAGTCCTAATTCCTGTTGCCAATAAAAGCAGATCCCTCTCAGTCCCTTTATGGTAACATCTTGAAGTTTTACATAGAAGTGGGCTATAAGGTGAGGAGAAGCCAAAATAACTAAAAAAAAAACACCTAAAAAAATATTAGGCCATGTGGACCAGGGAGGGGGACCTAAAAAGGAGGTCAACACTCTGAAACTTTGCAGTTGCTTAAAAGGATGGAATACAGGGATGTTCAAACGGTCCTGAAGCGCATCCGCAGAGTGAATGTGACCATCCATAGCCTAGCCCACCAAAGAGTGGGAATTAAGAGGGGACAGAAATTAAAAGGGATAGCATGGGCAGAAATTACCAGGTTCAGATTGCCAGTTGAGGACTGAGATAAGTATTTGCTCCAATCAAGACCGAAACTAAGACACATTTGTCAGAGGACTTTAAGGGACCAACCCAAGGGGGTCAAATGGAAAGGCTTGGCTAAGGAGGAGGGCTCGACATAAAGAAGGCTACTCAGGTCAATCCCTGTTGTGTACAAAGGCAGCCTATCAGCCATAGTATTTGTATTAAGCCAGAATATTGAGCATTACCCAGAGAAAAATTTGCTGCAATGGATGGCACAATAATAAAGAAAAAAATTAGGCAGTTTAAGGCCTCCGTATTCCTTAGGAAGGGTGAGCTTAAAATAAGTCCGGCGGTCCGCCTTCCCCCTCCACAAAAAGTGGGAAATCTCACATTGGAAATGTGTGAACAGGCTTGGGAAGGAAGGACCTGATCATATTCAGGGGATATATAATCCTAGGGAGAACATTTATCTTAACAACACACACTCTCTCTCCCACAGGGAGATAGGAAGAGCCATCCAACGATGAAGATCTTGTTTAATCACCCTGACCAAGGGGGTCAAGATCAATGTAATTAAGTCCAGTAGCGATTGAGAGAGCTTGATGCCCAAATAGGCAAGCTTCTTGGCTCCCAAGAGAGCCCTAGAGCTTCTACCCAGTGTTTTTGGACCAGGGAATTAAGGGGCAAGACTTTGGATTTATCAGCATTGAGCTTGTATCCAGACTCCTGGGAGAATTCTCTAATTTCCTCCACGGTAGCCGGTATAGACGTTTGCAGGTTTTCAAGATGTAACAACAAGTCATCTGCATAAGCAGAGATCTTATAGGAGGAGCCTTCAAACCGAATCCCTTGCACCTCTGAATTAGCCTGGATGTGTCGGAGAAGGGGTTCTAAATACAAGTTAAAAAGGAATGGGGAGAGAGGGCCCCCTATCTTGCAACCCTCTCAAGGGAGATTGGGGCAGAGAGGACTCCATTAGACCAAATCCTGGTGGAAGGGGAAGTGCACAGGACTTTTAACCAATCACAGAAAAGAACAGGTATTTTCTGAGCACATATAGAAGATGGGATGAGGAGGAGGAGATGGAGCACATAGGGACTAAAAACACACAGGTGTGGGTGAATGATGATCTCACTATATTAAGAGAGGAAGTGAAGGAGGAATTTATTCATTCATTTGTTTAATTATTTATTTATACTTTGTTGTCCAGGTAGGTACACTGGCACAGGTGCCATTTTCAGGCATGACCTGGTTACCACAAGTACATTAAATAAAACAGCAGAATAATGTTACAGTACATGATACAGCAGAAAGAAATAATGGGAACTCTAATACAACATATGGTACAGTAAAGTAATTGTTGGAACTGAGAATGGGCAAGCCAATGGGACCAGAGGGACTGCACTCAATGGTGTCTTGGGAGGCAGTAGAGGTGATAGCTGAACCACCGACATATATTTTCTGTCTGGCAGTATAGCCTAGAGGTGAGAGTAACAAGCTATGAATGAGCTTGGTACATCCAGCAGACCTGGGTTTGAGTCCCACAACCTCCACTTGCATACTGTGTAGCTCTGAGCAAGTCACTTAACCACCCCAGTGCTCCCAGGTTGCCCCTGAAAACAGGCACTTGTGCCTAGTGGGCCTTACCCGGTTACCAAAGAATAAAATAAAAAAATAAAACATTTCAACACATCTGTAATAGAGGCAATGATGCCAGCTGTTTGGAAACAGGCAAATGTGATTACTCTGTATAAAAGTGGGGGAGGAAGAGAGCCATGCAATATACAGTAGACCTGTGAGTTTAACATCACTGGGAGGTAAGGTGTTGGAGAGGCTTTTAGAAAAGAGGATTGTGCGTCATCTGTAAAGGTACAGTTTGGAAGATAGCCAGCATGGTTTTAGGGAAGGGAGGTCAAGTCAGACAAGTATCTTGACCTTTATGGCTAGGGTGACAAAGGAAGTAGATGGGGGTATCCTGTGGGCATTGTCTATCTTGATTTCTGTAAGGCCTTTGATTAAGTGTCACATGTGAAGTTGATTGCCAAATTGAGAAGCCTGAGTTTGAATGAAAGCAGTGGTAGACATGGGGGTGGGGAACCTCAGTTCTGGGTGAAAAAGGGGGAGAGACTGCTCTTGAGTAAAACATTACAGAACTCGTGGACTCTGCAGGCACATTTGGGTCAACACCTGAGCACATCAGTGACATCATGAGCAGTTTTTATGAAAAGCTGTACAGCTTCCACTCACTAACAATTGGGGCCTGCGGAGGAGATTTCTTAAAGGGCATCTCCCTCCCTTCCCTGACACCAGAGCAAGCAGATGTATTGGAGGCCCTGGCTGTTTTCCACACCTGAAATTGAAATGCTCCTTTGGGTTCTCAGTCCTCACAAAGCTCTGGGAAGGGACTGCCTTCCTGTAGACCTCCTGCAGACTACAGCTCCTATTGTCTGCCCCATTCTGTGCAGACTGTACATACAGGATAAATGAACCAGTAACCTCCCACCCACCATGCGCACAGCAACTATTTTTGTCCTGCCAAAAAAAAAAAGAGAAGGATCTGTCCTTTCTGGCCAGCTACTGACCTATATTCCTGACAACGGTGAATAGCAAAGTGTACACAAAAGACCTGGGAATACGATTAGATGCACTCCTTCCAGCCTTGATTCACTCAGTCAAGGTAGGATTCATGAAAGAGCATCCCGGCTCCAACCACCTGAGGACCTGGATGAACCTCCTTCATGCAGCTAGAGGTGCTCCCACTCCTGCAGCAGCCATTGCAATTGATTTGGAAAAGACATTTGATTCCGTGGAGTGGGGGTACCTCTACCAAGAACTGCAGAAGATGGGGTTTGGGCCTGGTTTTCTCACTTATGTACGCACACTCTCCACCAATCCTATGGCTAAAGTGTTGACAAACAGTACACTGTCCTATGAGTTTGGCCTTGCTAAGGGGACAAGGGAAGACTGCCCCCTCTTCCACTATGTGTGCTCACATTTGAGCCCCTAGAGGTGACAGTACATTACATCCAAGTTTCCCAGGCATTTTGATAGTGCTGGAGTGCCACTCTGCCCTGCTGTATGCTGATGATCTCCTAGTCATCGCTGATCACATCCCAAGCTCCCTCCTCTGTTTGGTGGACCTGCTTTCTACCTTCGCCCAAGTCTCAGGCCTCAAAACGAATATGTCCAAAACAGAGGTCCTACCCCTTAATGCAAAGTGCACTCTGTGTTTAGTGTAGTCAGTGGGACTCCAGTGGGCCCCCACACAGATTACTTATCTGGGGATACAGGTAACCCCCTGCTTAGACAAAATATGTGCTATTAATTTTGTACCTCTGGTCACTAAACTGCGCACTGAGTGCGACTGGAGGAATCGCCTCCAACTATCCATGACTGGCAAGACTGAGGCCATCAAGATGGTCACAGCCCCAGATATCTGCAACTTTATTTCACACATGTCATTACCCTTTGCACAGAAATGGTTTGCCAAATAGATACCTTAGCTGGAAATTTCCTCTGGGAGGGGAAACAGCTCCAGTACAGTTCCATAAATCTGCAGACGCATTGGAAACAAGGGGGGAATCTCCCTTGGCTCAAAGGATACTACTGGACATACTACTCAGTCCAACTCCTTAGATGCTTCCCCAGCAAGGCATAAGTAGCTTCAATATGGGCCTCCCTGGAAGCGCACCAGTTAGGTTTGACTACTCCAGCTGCAGGCCTCTTTGAACTCCTACATAATCTGGCCAAATGCCACCCCACCACGTCTCACTCAGTATCTGGGCACAGCTTCATAACCATCTGGGGCCGGGCCTGGCACACCTTGCCATTATACTACTCTGGGAAAACCCTGGGATATGAATTGGAGGCTCCATGATATGTTGGATATCCTGGGCACAAGCAGGTATCCTGTCATTCAGAGACATTCTCACAGTTGATCTTCGCACACTGGACACCTTTTCAAATCTCCACGTTAAATACAGTGTAGATAAAAAAAGACTTCTGGAGATATCTGCAGCTCTGGAGTGCACTGTACTCCCTTTTAAGGAAGGACCTTGCAACAACTTCCCCCCTCAAAAGATCACCAGCTATTACACCCCCCCAAAGAAGGGCTAAGACTATTTACCAGGCAAGTATAGGTATAAAAGACAAACGGT
This sequence comes from Neoceratodus forsteri, assembly GCA_016271365.2. Lineage (NCBI taxonomy): Eukaryota > Metazoa > Chordata > Ceratodontiformes > Ceratodontidae > Neoceratodus > Neoceratodus forsteri. The sequence goes on from CM028134.1 coordinate 495,988,322, forward strand.
CCTCAGTTTTAGGCACCCCTGTATTCTAGGACGAAGGGAAATCATGCTGGAGGGCCAACCATACCTCAGTCAGAGACTCGAGGAGTAGACTGCTCCAAAACAAGGTACTACATCTATGGTACTGTACCTCTACAGTTCTTCAAATGGCAAAATTGATTACCAGTGACTGCTGCTGGCATGGTGGCGTGCCAGGAAGTACACTGTTTATTTATTTAAAACGTTTTACCAGGAATGTCAGCTGGTAACAGCTTGTTTCCAGATGTATCCTTAGGGAAGGGGGAAGAGGAGAGAAGAAAATAGATACAAAGTACAATGTACAACGTACAAAGATATTACAATTATATGGGAATAATTATATATAACAAAATAAACAAACCACAGGTACACTAAAGAATAAAATTACCAGACAGTATCTGCAGAACAAGCAAAAGGACATTAAACAGTGAGCAAAAAAACAACAACCAAATAATTAGAATTATTAATAATTTGTATTATTATTGGGGGAGAGGGGTGTATTCTAGTGTCAGTAAATGGTGGTAGCAGCCGACAGAAATCCAACCCAGTATCAGAAGCACTGCAGGAGTGAACAGAGAAATCATGGAAGAGAGATTTAAGAGCGAGAAGGGAAGGAGCAGTATATCACGTACTATATTACAGATTAAGGCAGTGGAGCCTAATCTGACCCTTCTGGGCAACACCTTCAGTCTTATAACAGCAACTCTGAAAAGGCTTGTGTCACCTTCCTCCAGAGTAGCCATATTAGGCTTTTTTGCAGATGACCCTACCTAGTCGCTGGCCAAACACCAATGAATATGCACCATGCATATAGAAGCTAAACACCTGACCTTGAGATGATGGTGAACCACAGACATTCCCAGCTCTCCCAAACTAGTGGCTAGCCTATCACAGCTGGCTAAATGAGAACATCTTAGCCACCACACTGCTAGAGCCATCAGCAGTTTTCTGAAAATGTGGGCCCCTTTTCTCAACTACATTCAGATCACGGAAGACACCGCAAGCTTGCATGCTACTCCACTGGCTACAGCAGGGGTGTAGCCAGGAAATTTAAACTTGTACTCAAAACTGATGCACTGTTGCACCCCCCCCCATTATGTAAACATAAATCAAAATATGCGCTGCCACACCAAAAGCCCCCCCCTTTTGCCATGTCTGAGTTCATGCAATCAGTTTCTTCCTGTAATCCTCCTCCCTTTGTTTTTCTGCCTGCCTGGTAAGTTGTTCTTGTTTGTGTATTTGGCTGGTGGCATCAGTGCCCCATAGCAAACAACAAAGGCAAAAAGGCTTGGCACAACACAGACACAATGTGACTTTCAATGTACTTGCTTTCCTCTTTTTGTTGCCCTGCCAGATGTGTTGCCCCTGCCTGATTTTTTTTTACTGTACTCTGCTGAGTACAGTGCGTATGCCTGCCAGCACCCCAAGGCTACAGGGGTGGGATGAAGGCTTCCCTATGCCAGGCTGTTTAGCTCTCTGCCTCTAAAATTAAACCTATCAAAGCATATCATTCTTAACCCTTTGCTACTGGTATATGTTGCACTTGTGTAGAGAACACTCCAGTTCTGCTTTCCTCCTACACTTGGCATGTGCACTGGTTTTGTATACAGGTTACCCTGTGGTAATATACACATTTTGACCCTACCAGGGACCCAATGACTGTACCCCTTGCAGTTTATTTATGCTGAAGTTTACCTAGCTGTGAATGTATACATTGCTCCAGTGTTACCCTTTGATTGCTGTAATATTATGTCCTCTAATACAATGTATCTGACAATTAGTTTATGCAGATTAGGACATTACATTATTTCCATTGTACACCATGTACCTGTAGTACTCTTCCAGTATCATCATGTGCCTCTGGTACACTTCCAGTATACCACTACTATTGCTGTATAAATGTATGGCACACCTGGTGTATAGTCTGTGTTGTTTTAAAAATGTTAATAAAAAGATTAACAACTGAAAGTATAAAACTGACTAAAAGTGTAAAAAAGCAACATATAATGAGGACACATGTTCCCAGACCCCCTTACAGGTATGTTTGCTCCTACATCAAAGGCGGTAGGTGCCTGCAGTGAATGTGCTCCATTTCTCGATGATGAGGGGCATGCCATAGAGCCCAGTACTGGGTCCAGTGTTATTATTCCCTGGTGGTTCAGTGGTTCCCCCTACCCCCGATTGCCTGTTCCCTGTACTGTTATTTCACCCTGGTGGTTCAGTGGGTCCTTCCATCCATTCGATCGCCTGTTCTCTATAGGGTTATTATTCACGGGTGGTCCTGTGGTTCCCCCACAACCTCTGACCATACCTGACACCCCACCCACCCAGCCACTGAGATCCCCTGTCCCACACCCCCTCCCAAACCCTGGAAGCTGGTCCCATGAACCTGGCAGCTGGCATAGCCTTCCTCTCACTTCAATGACTGGCTGCCGCTTGACAGTCACAGTCCATGAGTGTCAGATGGCAGCCACTGTGTTCATGGGACTGGCTCCAGGGGTGTGTGTGTGTGTCTGTGTGTGGATGTTATCAGTGAGTGGGTGGATGGGGGGGGTCCAGGTATAGTCAGGAGGAGTGGGTGGAACCACTGGACAAGGAATACTTAAAATATAGGACGGGATGACTGGGGTGGGAGGTAGGGGGAACCACTGGACCAACAGGGAACAATAACAATGTAAGGAACAAGAAATTCGGGGGTGGGTGGAACCACTGTACCACCAAAAAATAAATCTATAGGAAATGGGTGATGTGGGGGGGGACTACTGGACCACCAAGGAATATTAACATTCTAGGGAATGGCCGATTGGGGGTGAGTGAACCACTGGGCCACCAAGGAATATTAACACTATAGAGAATGGACAGTCGGTGGGGTGGGGAAACCACTGGACCTGCAAGGAATAATAACACTATAGGGAATGGACGATTGGGGAAGGGGGCCGTACGATGCCTGTTCAACAACTAAGTCATCGACTGTCATCACAACGATGGATTTATGTCGACTGCAACTTACAGTCAACATAAATCTGACTGGAGACGCCATCTGTTTTTTCATCGGGGGCAAATGTGCCCGCACCCCCCATTCTATAGGATTCTAACTCCGAGTCAGAGTTGGATTGGGAAGGGGGTGCAGGACAGGTAGACAGAGTGCTGGGGTCTTGAGCAGACTATTACGGTGAAAACATTGATGTTATCAGTATCGACATGTTCGCTGTGATAGTGTCGCCATACAGGGGACATACCAATTGGGTGCAGGGGAACCACTGGACCAGTAGGAAATAATAACACTATAGGAAATGGGTGATGGGGGTTGGGGAACCACTGGACCACCAGGAAATACTTAAAATATAGTGAATAGGTGATTGGGAGAACCACTGAACCACCAGGGAATAATAACACTATAGAGAACAGGTGATCAGTGTGTTGGGCACCACTGGGCCACCAGGGCTCTTGTTTCAGCTGTGAAAGGGGGCACTAAGGAGTTGCTGCACTGCATGCAAATGGGGCTGAATATGGCCCACAGCACTTGGCGCTATCCCATTTCAGGCAACTTTTTCCCCGGTGGGCCATATGCAGCCTTGCTCTGTGTCTGGGCAGTGCAGTTTCACTTAGCACAGCACTGACATGGACTGATATTCCGTCAGATAGTGCACTTCATCGGTGAGTGCTATTCATCTGAATATCGCATTAGCCAGGGGTGTGTGTTTTAGATATTGGGCCCCTATGAGACATGCAATGGTTGTTGAAAAACTATATACATATTTAACTCTTTTTGTACATGCCACTGACGTATACTGGCAAACTGTAGAAAACAGTAATAGAATACACACTCATGGGAGGACTATTTAAAAGTGCCCAGTGCATAATTTTAATAAACAGTGATAAGCATCAAGGCTGCAAAACCAGTCGAGTGTCCCCAGTTGTCTGTGGACATTGACGAGTGTAATGGTTGCCACTATACTGCAAGTTCAAAGTTACTGCACTGCCAGTCTTCCTCATGGCTTGTAAAGTGATTTGGGATACAGTGTGTATAAAAAGGGCTATGTAAATGCAAAGTCTTTGTATTTTATGCATTTTGACATGTGATAACTTTGGAATAGTCTTATTGTATTCCGTGATACATGGTTTTATTGCCTTTAAGGTATATATCCATAGTCACCATTGAAAATGAGCTTTGCTCATTGGTCTTTTATTTCATTATTTGAATAAATATATGGATTAATTGATTGATTGACATGTGTCTACTGTCTATGCTTTCTATTCTGTGGACAGTATTTGGGACACCAACTTGAGTGATAGCTGTTTAGAGTTGGCCTTAGGCATCCTCAATCCCAGTGACTACGGGGCAGGGGGAGCTGCAACTCATAATAGGGCTCCATCTAGAGCTTGTGTAAGTCATTAGTCTTTGAAAGTCAAATATATCAGGGTCTTTACAAGTAAAACAGGTCACTCCACCCTCCAAAAACCTGTGTAAATACCAACACCCGATTAGTTGTTAAATCAGGTTCAACTGGAGAACAAGGCACTTATGTTAATTCATTAGAAACATGTCTCACTTTGGATTATGCTGAAAAAAAATCATCAAAATGTTATTCGAGTAATACTTTAAAACAGCACACTCCAATGTTTATTTTGCATTATACTAGGAACTATGTGTAATATTCTGCAACTCTTAGTCCTCAGAAAATGCAGTTTAGATTACAATACTTCCTTTTGTGCAATACTAGCATTTATTTATTTATTTAGTTTTTGTTAACCGGGTAGGTGCACTAGCCATAAAATGACTATTTTCAGGCATGACCCGGGAGAGTACAACAAAAGGAGAACAGTTGAACAACAGCAACATGGGTACAATAATACAAATAGAGGAACAGTACAGCAGTACTACAAAAATACAATGGGTAGAAACAACAAATAATGGCAAGCATTATACAGATAATGGCAGTAAGATATATAATAAGTGCAGAAACCATGGACCCGACCTGTGGAGTGAAAGAGTTAATAAGATAATAAGGTTATATAGAGAGAAATGTGAGGAATGTTCAAACATAACAAGAAAGACTGACAGAAGGAAGGTCAGGGGTGGTAATTGGCAAAACAACAGTGGATGGTCAGTGACAAGGTTCAAGAAGGAAGACAGCTAGTAGTCAAGAAGTTATTTACAAAGAGAAGGAAAAATATGGGGAGGGGAAGAGGAGACAGTCTTGGAGCTGGATTAGAGCAGGGATGACATTACTGGTAAGTCTCAGGAGCTTCAGGTTGGGTCAAAGCATGTACAAGCAACAGCTAAGGATAGATAACGATGATATTCACTTTTAAATCCAAAGTGAGACTGAGACAGCCGGAGGTTGAGTGGAAGAGCATTCCATAGCCTGGGAGCAGAGAATTGGAAGGCCCCTGTGCCTTTAGTGGTCCGACATCTCAGAACATAGAGCAAGGATTTGTCAGCTGATCGCAGGCCATGGGAGGATGGTTGAGGAACCAGCAACACCGCCAGCTGGGATGGGTTTTTTTTCCCAGATGATCAAGTCCATTAGTGATCCAAGGTAGTATTGTCTACTGGCAGAGGGTGAGAGCCATTTCAGATCCTTATAAAGAAGGCAGTGATGTTTAAGTCGAGGCGATGAAGAGGCAAATCGGCATATATTGTTATAAGTTATGTCCCATTACAAGTTATTCCTTGTGTATTTCAAAGGAAAAGAGTGCAGTAAATGAGAGATATAAATAGTGGTGAAATTAATTTGTGTGTCAATGAGACATGCTCTGTGAAGAGATTTAATTAAAAGATGGTGATGTGGGTAACTCCATGTGGACAACACAAAGTTAGCCAAAAATCAGCTCAAAATGATGTTTATTTAAAAAAAAAACAGGAATTATTTATGAGAGATTGGATTCTCCAATATAGACTGCCTTTCAGTCTCACAAACTCTAGTACCTACAGGACAGCACCGTCTCTGTAACATTTTACCCATCTTGCGGGGGTTACTGTGTTCCCGTACAGCTCCACTGTTTGAACACTCGCTGTGGACTGTGCTTGTCAAACACACTTCCACAATTAGACCAGGGAAACTGTTTCTCTCACATTCAAGTTTCTTAGTTAGCAAGTGTCAAAATCATCAAAGGCTCATGGCCAGCAGGGCTCACCTGAACTTGCCAGACAGATCTCTCAATGGGATATCTCAACTTCCCATGCTGCAAGTCAATTTGAAATGTAGATAAAGTATCTCAGTTATTTTTAAACATGTAAAAAATGCACTTATCTCAGAGATTTTCATTGTCTCTCCATGTGCTAAGCAAGTAATAACACACAACAAGGTGTGGGTTATCTCCTGTTGTAACATGGGGAAGAGAAAGGGTTGCACAGGATTGGTCAACTTGCATCAGCTGACTATACATTAATCCTCAGTGTATGGTTGTGTCTGCCGACATTGTCTTCTCCCTCTCACAAGAACCTCTTACAGATGAAGTAGTACCATTCTTGTTTGACAGCCATCTGTTGGCCAGCCGTGAATTACAGGCTAAAGTGGTTTAAACAGTCTTAGCCTGCAATTCATGGCCGGCCAACAGATGACTGTCAAACAAGAATAGATATGATAAAGTGAAACCATAGGGAGAAGTGCAGGGGTAAATGGAGAAAGTGACAAATGCAATAAGGACAGGGATGAGGCAAATAGAGGCAAGGCCATAAAGAAATGGAGAGTAATGAGTACCAGTGCCCATAGTCTGGGCAACAAGCTCCCTGAACTGGTGGTCTTAATGGAAGAGGGATGCCTGGATATTGTAGCAGTCACAGAAACATGGTACACAGAGAACCATGTCTGGATGTTAACATACCAGGCACACAACCTACAGGAGAGAGACAGGGAGGGCGGGGGGAGTAGCCTCATGTAAAGGAAGGGATAAAAGCAACTGAACAAAAGAGTAAACAAGGAGGAGAGGAGGCACTATGGATCACCTTGGAGACTGGAAATGGCACCACAATCCACACAGGGTTCTATACAGACCCCCATGTCAGGGAGGAATGGACAAGATATAATAGAAGGCATACTTAGGGATGGCAGTAGAGAGATATACTGTTGATGGGGACCTTAATATGCCAGATGTTAACTGAGCACCTTGCAGTAGCCACATCCAAAAGCAGGGCCATTCTTGATGCCCTTCGGTGGCATGCCTCAGACAGCTAGTTTTGGAACCTACTCGTGAGGGAGCAATCTTAGACCTCATACTATCAAATGGGGACAGTGAGAGGATCTCAGATCTAGAAGTGGGTAGCCATTTGGGAACAAGTGACCACCAAACAGTGTGGTTCATGATAAACTCAGCTACAGAGTCAAGTCATACAAAAGTGAGGGTTCTGGACTTCAGGAGGGCTGACTTTGGCAAGATGGGAGAGTGCCTTAGAAAAGCACTAGCAAACAGGCTAGAAAGAGGGGTGGAGCAACAATGGGGAAATATCAAAACTGCCATCACAGAGGCAACAAGCCTTTGTGTGAAACAAATAAACAAATCAAAATGAAAGAAAAAGCCACTATGGTTCTCAAAAGAGGTGGCGGTGAAGGTTAGGGAGAAAAAGATATCATTTAGGAAGTATAAGAAAACACAGAAGGAGCAGGACAGAGAACTGTACCAACTAAGGCAGAAGGAAGCAGGGAGGGTAGTCAGAATAGCAAAGGCACAAACTGAGGAAAGGATAGCTAACTCAGTTAAGAAGGGGGATAAAACCTTTTATAGGTATATCAGGGAGCATAGAAAGACAAAGGGAGGGATAGTGAGGCTGAATAGAATGGATGGTGGGTGGGCAGAGAGTGACAGTGAAAAGGCGAAAAAGCAGGGATACTGAATGAATACTTCTGTTCAGTATTCACAAAAGAGGAAGTAGGGGAGGTGCCAAATACAATTAACAGAAGCACTCTGGAGAGGGGTTGATCCCAGTCCTTTCACAGAAGAAAGGGTTCTGAAAGAACTTCTAAAACTGAAGGTGGACAAAGCAATGGGCCAGATGGAATTCACCCAGAATTCTAAAAAGAATTAAGAGAACTAGTGACACCATTGACTACCCTTCTAACAAATCATGGAGGATGGTGTGGTACCTGAGGACTGAAGAAGGTGGATGTGATTCCCCTCACAAAAGAGGGACCAAGACAGAGGCAGAAAACTACAGACCTGTCAGTTTGACCTCTGTGGTAAGAAAGTGATGGAATCACTTCTGAAGGAAAGAATTGTTGAGTACCTAGAGGCCAGTGGGGCACAGGACCCAAGGCAGCATGGATTCACAGCGGGAAGGTCATGTCAGACGAATCTAATTGATTTCTTTGACTGGGTGACCAAACTAGTAGACCAGGGAGGGGCTGTGGACATGGCCTACCTAGACTTTAGCAAGGCATTTGACACAGTCCCACACAAAAGATTGCAGTCAAATTAACCAGCCTGGGAGTGGGTCCCAGGGTGGTAGCAGATAAAACATTGGCTGAAGAACAGGACACAGAAGGTAATTGTAAATGGAGTCCACTCTGAAGAAAGGGGAATTACTAGGGGGGTACCGCAGGGTTCAGTACTGGGTCCTGTCCTTTTTAATGTCTTTATAAGTGACATTGCAGAGGGACTGGAAGGAAATGTATGCCTCTTTGCAGATGACACAAAGATCTGCAACAGGGTTGATACACAAGGAGGCGTGGAAAGGATGAGAAGGGACTTGGCAAGGCTGGAGGACTGGTCAGAAATACGGCAGCTTGGATTCAATGCAAAGAAGTGCAAAGTAATGCACCTGGGAAACAAAAACCCAGGGGAAGATTACACAATGGGGTTGGGGGTAGTAACAACAACAAAAATGGAAAGGGACCTGGGGTAATCATATCAGATGACCTTAAGGTTGGCAAGCAATGTGAGAAGGCGGTAGGGAGGGCTGGGGGATACTGGGATGTATAGGAGAGATATCACCAGCAGAAAACAGGAAGTTATTATTCCTTGTACAGACAGCTGGTGAGACCCCATCTGGAGTACTGCATCCAGTTCTGGAGATCCCATCTCTGCAAGGACATAGACAGGATGGAGGCAGTTCAGAGGAGGGCAACTAAAATGGTGCAGGGTCTGCAAGAGATGCCGTATGAGGAGAGACTAACGGAGCTTAATACATATACCCTTGAGGAAAGGAGAGAGAGGGGGGACATGATAGAAATGTATAAGTACCTCAGTGGAATCAACAAAGTCCAAGAGAGTAGCATCTTTCAGAAAAAGAGATGTGCAAGAACAAGGGGACACAATCTGAAGATAGAGGGGGGACAGCTCAGGGGCAATGTGAGGAAGTATTTTTTCACAGAGAGGTGGTGGATAGATGGAACAGCCTTTCTGAGGAGGTTGTGGGGTCTAAAACTGTGGGAGAATTCAAGAATGCATGGGACAGGCATAAGGCATTTTTTGTGGAGGCTAGGAAGAAATAGGCTGTTGGTTAAATAGGATCTGCAGCTTATCTTCTAGGTAGGGAAATGGGCAGACTGGGTGGGCCAAGCGGTCCTTATCTGCTGTCAAAGTCTATGTTTCTATATTTTTGGTAGTTTCTGCACTTGCATTTGAGTCGTCTTTAGAAATAGGCTACTATAGTGTATGTTAGAACGTTGTATTCACTGGAAATCTAGCTTTCCCTAGTTTTGTTGTACCATTGATGTGACATCACGATGTTGTTGTACCATCGTGGGTATGTCATCGATGGTATAATATTCATGATTACATTTAGCATGCACTACTCGTGCTTTGTAGGCGGTCATACAATGGACGATAGCGAAGGCACAGGAGGAGATACTAAGTGCCTTTTTTTTTAAATCTTTGCCGGCACTTAATAATAAATAAATACAGCTGTGGACTGGGAATGAGTGCAGCATTTGGACATGGTGGGGCAGGTCTCCGACATCATGGCATGACTGAGGATGAAGGCACAAGCTGTTCGTGATTTACTTTTGCCCATACACTATAAAAGACAGTGGCTGGGCAACAGTAAACAACAACACTGTTGTAACTTCTCGAGGTTTCATGACAACTGAAAACCTCTCGAGCTTCACTCTCGAGGTTTACTTGGTTGTCATGACAACCTCTTGAAGTGAACAACAGTGTTTTTATTCACTGTTGCCCATCCACTATCCTCCATATAGTGTATGGTGGAATGCTGTTATGCATGGAATTCTATGTCTGGAATATGCTTGTTCTGATGCAGTAGTGACATCATTATGCTTTTAAGAAAAGTGCTGGTTGGCATAGCTATGGGCTGATAAGGACATGGCTCAAAGGTCCTTTCAGCCAATCAAATTAAGGCATTTTATTTACCCATTTTATAAGTTTCAATATAGTGGCAGCAGTGTGCTCAACTGTGTAAAGCCATAGTGAAGTACTGTATAAAGATAGAAACAGGGACTGCAATGGTGTTCCGCTCTGAGCAGTGCTGGCTGTGTCAGTGAAAGGAAATGGACAATGGTGACATTTCAGGTGAACCCCTTCATCAGACCAATGAAATACCCAAAGTAGTGCCTTTTAAATTTAGAAAAGTGTGACATGCATAAAAGGACACATTAGACTGATAGGGTGAAACACACAGATTGGAATATGCATGCGTGTGGACCAATGCTAGTAATGTAAACTGGCAGGAAAACAAGCAAACAAACTCAAAACATATTTCAACATTGCTACACATTCCATGTCCATTCACTATTATCAGACTGCGTAAGATTTCAAGAGAGTCCAATGCATATGTTGACTGTACAAAACTTCCATTGTTGCAGAAGGGGAAAAAACTGTGTGTGTGTGGGTGTCAAAACACTACCGGTGAAACATACCTAAGAATTCTTATGAATGTAAATATTTCCCTCAATGCAGTAGTATCTGAGCCCCTTGTGAGACAGACGTGTGATTGAAGAGGTAAAAAATTATTACATTATACTAGAGATTACATCTACTGAATATTAGGGATTAAATCTATATAGCTAACCGGATATGATTAGGTAAGGGGGGGACTGTCTAAAATAGCTGTTATAGAACATATTAAACAAAGGTGACACCTGAAGAGGAATCAAAAAATCAGAAAGGCAAACCAGTATTATGTGTCCAGGTAAGGACCCAGTGGTAGTTCATCATTAAGTCCAAATGGAAAAAGTGTCTGTAAGGTAAAAATCCAACAGCTTTCCCTACAATGGAGGACGGACAGAAGATCCCCACCCCTAGGTCCTACATCTACTTTTTCAGTGCTGTAGATACAATATCTTTAGCAGTTCCATGCCTTGTTTCCTGTAGGTGTCCTGTTATGGCATAGTTCACATTTTCTGTCCTGATTGTAGTTAAGTGTTCCTCAGTCCTTAGTTTAAGCATCGTTTTTTTGTCTGTCACGTATAGCTGGCTCCACAGGGGCATTTAAGCACATACACTACAGCTGTAGTTGAACAGCTGATGAAGCCTTTTATGCAAAATTCCTTGTTGTCATCCTTAGGATGCTGGAACTTTTTGATGATCCTTGTTTGTTGGCAATATACACACTTTCCACATTTTAAAATTTCCATCAGGTAACTTTGAGCCAGTGTCTCTTGTTTGTGTCATTCTGTATCCTTACATGGACTAATGTATCATTCAGATTTTTGCCTTTTCTGTATGTGATCCTAGGGGGGCATGGAGGAATGCTGTCCCATTCTGATTGTAAAATCCCCCAGTTTTTGGTTATGACACTGCCAAGTTTTTTTTTTTTTTTTTGCCATGGGATTGTATTGGGTAACAAAAGTGTGTATCTTACTGTTACTTATGTCCGGTCTCTCTTTTTCTCTTAATAATTCAGCTCTGTCCATTTGGTGTGCCATATTCTGATTGTGAGTTCACACCTGTTGAGCATAGCCCCTATGTTGAAATGTATTTACATATCCTCAGCATGTCGCACAAATTCTATCTCCTCGGTGCAATCTCTTCACCCTCATGAACTTACTTTTAGGTATGTTATTAATTAAAGATCTTGGGTGACAGCTAGTTCCATGCAAATGACATTACGTTCCTGGTTTTCTGATTATTCTCCTCTCATTTACTGCACTTTTCCTTTGAAATACACAAGGAATATGCTATTCTTGCATAAAAGGAAGTATTGTAATCTAAACTTCATTTTCTGAGGACTAAGTGCTATGGAATGTTATACATAGTTTCTAGTATAATGCAAAGTGAACATTGCAGTGTGCTGATTTGAAGTATTACTTGAATAAAATTTTGAAGATTTGTTTCAGGCTAATCCAGAGTGTGATATGTTTCTAATGAATTAACATAAGTGCCTCGTTCTCCAGTTGAACTTGATTTAACAACTAACCAGGTGCTGGTATTTACATAGGTAATTGGAAGGTGGAGTGACCAGTTTTACTTGTGATTTACATAGAAACATAGAAATTGTTGGCAAATAAGGACTGTTAGTCCCATCCAGTCTGCCTATAAGCCTCATTTGAAGTATTACTTGAGTAACATTTAGAAGATTGGTTTCAGCCTAATCCAAAGTGAGACTTGTTTCTAATAAATTAACATAAGTGCCTCGTTCTCCAATTGAACATAATTTAACAACTAACCAGGTGCTGGTATTTGTCCATCTCAAAAACAAATATGCACTACCTTGTTTTGCCTGGGAGCTGGGAGCAACTTTTCCCTTGTTCTTGAATGTCAGGGTCTTTATTTGTTTCACTCACTGTGCCCTGATGAAACAGCACACAAAAGACATTGCTCAGTTGGGCAGAAACTTCCAAAATGGCAAAATAATGTTATGAAGTTACAGTCCCTACCAAGGTGCATCAAAATAACTAGAAGGCAGAGAGAGAGAGAGAGATCATGGTCAGGGTAGGGGTCCCCTGAGGAAAACCCTTACTGACAGTCATTACTATCTATTTCATACCAAATGCATGTGAAACATCTCTATTTGATATACTTTTCAAATACCAAGAAGTGTGCAATATTACTCCGTGCGAGTTGGCCGACATCCAGTATTATATCTTTCACATCATACACAGTAGCTGGATTGAAAGCAGTATAAACTCTGCTAAAATAGGGGTCACCAGGTTCTCTGTTTACAGTTGCAGCTATCCTAATCTGCTTAACCCCAAAACAGGTTACCACATGAATGTGCAGCATAACAATGCCTCCTCCTCCTTACCACAGTATCCTCAAGGTACCACATTACTGACGTGTTACCTTATTGTGCTTAGTCAGCAAACTAAGGGAACACTTCAGCTAATGTGATACCTTGAGGATACTGGGTACGGGGGAAGTACTGTGGTATGTAATACCTTATTGTGGTAAACTGCTCTGTGGTTAAGCAGAAGATTAGGATACCTGCCATCATATGGAAGATAATGTCCGGGATTTGGTTAATAACTACGCTGTAATCACCTAGAGTGGTTGCTAGGACAACATAGTAAACCTCGAGAGTGCATAGTAAACCTCAAGGTTTACTGTTGCCCTGGCAACCACGAGAGGTGATTTCAGTGGTTATTATCCAAAATCCCAGGCATTATGTTTTATAGCGTATGGGGCAAGAAACTGTAGTGACTCCCATTACAACACAATTTTCTAGTCAATCTTAACTTTGCAAGTTCAGCCCAACTAGTGCTCTAACAAACAAACAAACAAAAAGCCAGTTTGCTGTGAGGGTCACAGGAAGTACAAACTTCATGAGGTGTCATCATGTCAGCATCAAGAAAGAAAGAGTGGTGTGAGCAGCAAGCAACAAGCAAGGCGAAGGCAAGCATTTAGGTAGCTTCTTCTGGGGAACTTCACATTTTTGCCGCAATGTGTGTCTGACTACTGTACTCCTTGGTTATGGCTCTCTCTGTCTCCTGGACTGCATTATTCACCCAAAATGTGGGAAGACCGAGAGACACACATGTGCAGAGGCACTGAGGTTGTTATTGTATCACTGTGATGTAGTCAAGTTAACAACCTCTTGACATCACAACAATACCATAACAACATAGTTAACTGTGTGGTTTCGGTGTATAATAAGGGCTCCCCATACATTATAAGTCACTTTACGCAACCTTAGACTGTTCTGTTCTGTTTGGTAGGTCTTTATATCCACATTCAGCCATATTGCTCCCATCTGTGAATTTGATTGGCATTATTGTTCTGCACAGGCAACCTTGTTTGAACTTTTTTCCTGCCTAGAAATAGTGGAAAGATTTTGTGTAAGATTTTCAAACGATGTGGGAACTAAGTCCCATGCTGCAGCCCCAGTCACAGGATCAAATCTCTGCACCTGCAGTGATTTCTATTTTCAGCAGGTGCAGCTGCAAGGGGATGTTATGACTGGTCCTACCAAGTATAACTTTTCCCTGCAGTTGTGCCGAAAAATGGCCTCAAGCTGCTGGAAAACTTGAAACCGATCGCAAATTGACTCCACTTTTGAAAATACTGCAGCTGCAGGAAAATCTGTGGCTCTGCAAGTGGAGATCCACTTGCACCAGGTTTTTCCCTGCAGCTGCTGGATTTTTGAGGGCTTTGGAAATCTAGCCCTTTATTTTTCTTCCTTAAATTTAACCGTGCAAATTCCAATTTACAGGAAGGCCCAGACCACATTTTAAAAAATGTTGATTATCTTCATTGTTTCCTGTGCCACTGCTCAGCTGTGGCTCCTGCCACATATCAAAGTTGGCTGCCCACTGCTGACAGAGCAAGTAACTGTGCTCCTGACTGGACATGGGATCCCCAATCCACAACAGACCGAAACTGGACACTACTAGCAGTAGTGGTATTAGATTTTATTTATTAGATTTTAGTTATTTAAGATGCCCTTCCCCGAAGGCTCAGGGCACCCTTATAGCAGAAAAAACACCATAAAAAATCATAAAAATCAGATAATGCCTCGAAACATCACTAAAATGATAAATATAATGAATAATTAATCCCATCAATGATTATGTTCCCAATACTTTTAGCCAGAAACATTAATTAAACTCTGTTTACTCTGTTAATCCCCAAAGGCTTGTTGAAATAAGAATGTTTTCAGTCCTCTTTTAAAACTCTCAACAGAAGGGGCCTTCCCCAGGTACCCAGATAGCGAGTTCCAGAGGATCGGTGCCACCACCTCAAAAAACTGATCCCCCGATGATTTTAATCTCACCCTGGGCACCTCGAGGAGGCCCTCACCTGCTGACTGGAGAGTACAGCTGGTGCTGTAAGGATGCAGCAGCTCTGCTAGGTAACCTAGACCCAGCCTGTGGAGGACATTATAGGTCAGCAGACCTATTTTAAAGAGATGTGCCATCGCACTGGCAGTCAGTACAGTTCATGCAGCACCAGCCAAATATGACACGATCTCTGAAGACCTGTCAATAGCCAAGCTGCCATGTTCTGCAGCAGCTGTAGGTGCCACAGCATGCCCCCTTGACCCAGAGGTAGAGAGCATTACTGTAGTCGAGCCTTGAGGTGACAAATGCGTGTGTCAGTGTGGCCAGATCTTCAGGAGGGACAAGGGATTTTATCCGGGCAACATTCCGGAGATGGTAAAATCCATTCTGGACAACCGCTAACACCTGGGCATCCAGTGTCAGCTCATTGTCCAGACTGATGCCCGGACTTTTCATCTTGGTGGAGTCCTCCAGTTTGGATGACCCGATATACAGTCCCAAAGCCTCCCCAGAAGCCTCCACTCCCTCCCCTCCAACCTGGCTCCACCACCAACACCTCAGTCTTTCTCGGGTTGAGTCCTAGCCAATTCTGTGACATCCACGACCAGATCTTGGCCAAGTACCTGTTCAGTGCATCGACCACATCTGTTCTTCCCATTGCGAAAAACAGGTAGAGATGGGTGTCATCAGCATAGCAATGAAACCCAAGTTTATACCGCCTGATGACCTCACCCAGTGGCAGCATATACACTGCAAATAACATGGTAGCGAGGACAGACCTTGGGGTACTCCACAGAACAGGGTCACTAGGTCTGAGGAATAATTCCCCAATACAACCCTCTGGGTCCTGCCCTGGAGGAAGGACTAAAACCAGCTGATGACCTTGCTGATGAGTCCAGCATACTCCCTCAGTCTGTCCTGCAACAACTCATGATCCACAGTGTCGAACGCTGATGATAGGTCGAGGACGACAAGAATAGATCATTCTCCCCTATCCCTTGTCCTCAGCAAATCTTTTGTCATCCATACCAGTGCGATCTCCATGCTGTGCATCACCCTAAATCCAGACTAGAGAGGCTCATAAATCTGGAAGTTTGTGAGGTGCGTCTCAAGCTTTTCTGCAATCACCTTCTCGATACTCTTCCCAAAAAATGGAAGGTTTGAAACAGGTTGATAATTTGCCAGGGTGTCTGGGTCCAAGGATGTTTTTTTCCAATGGGGCCTCACCAGATCTATTTTAAGAGACTTTGAGAACTCCCCCCCCCCTTGCTAAGGAACGCCTAACAATCTCGGCAAAAAACGGGCCCAGAGCTCTGACGCAATCAACAAGTAATCATGTTTGGCCCGAGTCCAAGCTGCAACTTGTTGGTCTCAAGCCTGAGATCACCCCACAGACCTCCTCCATCCTCAAAGACTGGAACTCTCCCCAGAAAAGCTGACCGCAGATGTCACCCCAAGGCCCATCCCTGTCTGGTTGTAACATTCCGCCTAGAGAAATCCCCGCCTTAATGGAGGACACCTTTTCTGAGAAGAACCAAGTGAACTCCTTGCACTTTTGCTCTGAAAATGCTCTAACAGGTTCCAGACAGGATGGATGTAAAAGCATGTCCACAACCTGAAAGAGCTGAGCCAGTCAGTTCTTTCCAGCTGCAATTGACCTAGATGTAAAAGCTGACTATTTGTGAGTGATTGCATTCTGATACTCGTCACAATGAGCCCTCATAAACAGTTTGTCCTTCTGGGTCCTGGTCTTCTCCAGTGCTTCTCCAACCTCTGCACCCTGGTCTTCAGCTCTCTCAGCTCACCATCAAACCAATGGTGAGCCAAGATGTGACACCAGTGGGCATACAGGAACCAGTGCCAGTGCCAAAAGGTTCAGGGCAGCCATGATAGCCCTATTATAGGCCACCACGGCCTCCACTGGTCCCTCTGTACATGCCTCCCAATCAGATGAAATATCCAGCTCCGCCAACAGTCCCTCTAGTTGTAATCCCATTAAAGGGTGGAACTGTACCATTTCCACAGGGGTAGGAACATAAGGGGGGGGCTCTGAAACTGAACCTGACAATGCAATGATCCGACCAAATGACAGGATCAGTCTCAAGACTATCAGTCTCGAGCCCCCAGGAGAACACCAGCTCAAGCTCATATCCTGAGCGGTGGGTCCCATTTGTGGTCACAAGAGATAAGCCCAGGGCCTCCATGTTGGAAACAAAGTCTCTGGCACACAGTGAACCTCCATCATCCACTTAGGTGTTGAAGTAGCCCAGAATAAGCCACCAAAGAGCACCAAGCAGTGTGTCAGGGCAAGAGCCCATTTGAAAGTAGACATTTGGGGCCATTGCCCCTTGGGATAGCAAAGATGCAGCCATATTGTTGCACTCTGACCCCAACCCCCACAGCAACAGGGGTCAGGAGTTGCCCTAGCAACTAATCTGGCTGCAGAGCCTGGGAATAGAGCCCCAAGGGATCCTGATCTGCAGGTGGGCCAATTAATTCAGGCACCATTTTATCAGCCAATGACCTGTTCTGGATCAGACCTCAGGGACTGCCTGGTTTGAATGACAACCATGCAGACCAAATAGGCTTGTGGTTTTGCTCAGAGAATTGCAGGGGCAGAGCTGACACTCTGGTCGAGACTTCGTTCAAGTGGGACCGCAGTTTGAGAGGGCTCAAGCTGAGCTGTGACAGACTGCATCTGCCAAGTGAAAAACTGTGAGTAAAAAGTAATTTACTCTGTGAAAGAACGGTGAGGCATTCTGGTGCTAACTAGCACATTAGTTGATGCTGTGTATCATCAGTGTGGACAGAGGGAGAAAGAGGGCAAGGAGCTACAGCCCACAACTGCTGCAAGGTCCATTAGCAGGCACCACAGCTCATGCCAAGCTGCTACTGCCCTGAAGCTTCAGAGGCCTAGATGTATGGTTCAGTGTGGACATGCAGTGGTCTGATCAATGGAGGACAGCTGAACCTCCAGCTTGTATCACCAGCGCAGATGCCAGAGAACAAGTGGAAAAGGGAGAATGAAGAGATAGCCTAGCTGACTGAGCAAAACTGCGGAGAACTGTGTCCAAGAGCCCTGCACTATGAGGGAGGACCCACCAGAGATGGAATGTGAGTAAGATCAGGGCTAGTCCCTGATGCAAGGGAAGTGTACAACTAGTTGGTAATTGTTTAACTGCAGCTGGTCCTCAGGCCAGGAAGGTACAAATACCCCTGTTTGAGGTGCATTTTGCCATTTTTGCAATTACATTAATTGGATTTGTGGGTTTCTGCTGAGTAGATGCAATCCATTTGTAACAACCTCCTCTCGATGGCATGAGCAGGGTTGTTACTAACCCGTAACTAGTAGAGGGATAGGAATGCCTCTGCAGCACCCTCTATGGAATGGTGGGCATGGGAGGAGCATACATAGGCAATATTAAAAAAAAAGGAGCCCTTGTGGCCAGGGAAAGAACGGTCTTTGCAGAAAACCTGTGCCAGGCAGCCCAGAAGCAACAGGGGAGGGGGCATCATGTCCCAGGTGCCCTCAGGTGCTCCCACTTGGCAAGGTGCCCTTGGCATGGCCAAGGGACCATTCCATTGTCCATACTAGGGTGCTGACTTTGAAATGCAGCACAGGCATGCCAGCTTTGTGGCTGGATGCTGTGGCTTCTGGTTGCTCCCTGGAGGGGCAAGCACATGAAGTGACTCACCAGTGACTGACTCAGGACACTGGCCAACAGGCCACAGTTCCTGATACAGGCTCCTACATGGGTATGCAAATGTAATGCCACCATTGCAACTTAGCGTGGAACAGGGTTTGGACACCTAGATTACTGAGGGAGTCACTATAACCATTTGTAGGTCTGGCACAGACCAGGACAGGCCTTGGCCACTCAAGATGTTTCTCAACCCAGAGCAGGAGGTGGTAGTTGAACACTATTGGCCCTGTGTAGTTGGAACAGTTAGTGGGATTCATGGTAGGATGAGAGTATTCTGGGGGTACGCAGTAAAGGAGTGCCACCTAATCGCTTCTGGACCTAAAGAGGATTCCAGTGAAGATGGATTGGGGTACTTTGGATTATGGGGGGGGGGGCAACACTGATAACTGTGCAATCAAGCCATCCAAGAAGCTGGAGGAGGGAAGGAGTAGCAACCGAAGCTGCATGCTTGTTAAAGGGAGGAGAGTGGTCTACAAAAATGTGTGGAGGGTTCCCCAAAAGGTAAGCTGGGTTCTTGTGACTATTTGCATTGGGCTTTCCTGGGAGGCAGCTTATGAGGTGGTGCTGCATGCAAACTTTGGCTGATCTGGACCTTACCATGTGTGTGGGAACATCTGGAGTTCCAGGGCACTGGAGCATGGTAAGAGATGCCAGTCTGGTGGGCCAGGCAAGCAAGAGAAAATTCACCCTGAACACTTGGGCACTGTGCAGGAATTCTTGTTCAAGCCCAGGGAGGAAAAGATTTTGTTCAAAGGCTCAGACATATGGAAATAGAGGAGAACAAGGATTCCCAGAGTCCTAGGCTGGAAGGTAGTATAGCGCAGTGGTTTAAGGCTCTGAGCTGCAAACCTGGAGATCTGGGTTTGAATCCCACAGCCCCCACTTGCATACTGTGTGACCCTGAGCAAGTCACTTAACTTTCTTGTGCTCCCAGGTCACACCTGTAAACAACTTCAGCTTAGTGTGTCTCTCCTGGTTAAAAAAAAAAAAAAAAAAAAAGATTAAGGAACAGAGGATGGAATTTTCTTAGCAGAGACCCTCGTCAAAGGGGAATAGATTGTTGCTGAGAACTAAGTACAGCAAATAACAGCAGGTGATCACCCTGAAAAAGACAGCATTCCTGTCATAGGTGGTGTCTGGATCCTTACCCAGTTACCAAAGAATTAAAAAAAAAATTAAAAAAAGAATTGACCAACCCAGCTCTTCCACATTGTAGACTGTTTGCGAAATCCACTGTCTTTAGTTGTGAAGACTGTTTTCTGTGGAGTAATGCAAGGAATTTAATTTGATCTTTTTATAATATCCTCCATAAAGGCTGAGTTCACCTCAAGTGGCATGTCATGGGCTGGTAGTACCCATTCAGTGATAAACTCATGCACTCTGCTGTGATGGGTGAAGTTTGAACCAGTTTCAGTGAAGGAGGTCTTTCACATGGTTTTGAGGTTGCGCCCTGCCTGCTGTGACTTGGACCCAGGACCTACCTGTCTTCTGTTAGTTTGACAGTAGATCATGGTGCCAATATTCATTGAGATCATTGGATGTTACTTGACGGAGGCTGTCTTTCCAGCTACACTGATGAGGGCATTGGTGAGGTCCCTCCTGAAGAAGCTATCTCTGGACTCCAAAACTGGCAAATTACAGGCAGTTTTCAAACCTTTTTAGGGAAGGTAATTGGAAAGGTGGTAACTGCCCAGCTTGAGAGTGCCCGTGGAAAGTTATGAGATGTATGAGCCTCTCCAGTCTGGCTTCAGACCTTGGCATAGCACTGAGACTGCTCTTGCCGAGGTGTTCAATAACCTCCTTCTAACGAGACAGTGGATGTGGTTCCATCTTGGTCTGGTCCTGCTGGATTTCTCCTTGGCGTTTGACACAGTGGACCATGGGGTGCTGTTGGTTCAATTGAGGTGCTAAGTAGGACACACAGAAACAATGTTACAATGGTTTGAGTCCCACTGGTCTGGTAGGATACAGCAGGTGACATTAGCAGGTAACGTCTCAGAGGATTCTACACTCTGCTGTGGTGTTCCTCAGGGTTCAGTACCGAACCCCATGCTGTTCTCCATGTACACCCTGCCACTGGGGAGATCATTAGATGGTATGGTTGGGGTTTTCACTGCTATGCAGTTGATACCCAGCCACAACTGTTTTGTGCACCTGATGGGGTAAATGCAGTCTCGGTGTTATATGAGTGCCTGGCTCAAATACAAGACAGGATAGCCTTCAGCTGGCTTGGTCTAAACTCATTGAAAAGAGGTGGCACTGGTGATAGAAACCAAACAAAGCCACACACAAAAGAGGGCTCAGACTTACATGAGTGAAGTTTGTATAGGGTTTTGAGTTTATATTAATGGCTTGATAGTGCCTATTCTCTTAATTTTGTATTGTCTCTCTCTTTTTAGGCATTAACCTTTGAAAGCTTTGAATCAGCTTTGCCAGGAATCATTTATAGTATACATATTTACTACCTGAGTTACTGATATTCCTGCATTTTGATAGTCTTTTGATACAAGTCTTTTTGATATCTTGTGTATAAACATTGGTTTTATATTTTGTTTGGCTATTTTCCACTGTATTTATTTTGCAAACACTAACAATTTTTAATTTACTCTTGCTTGTATGTCTGAAATACAGTGGGGTCCTACACCTGTATAAATGACATCATGTACCAGGTGAATCCCACCCCCTGAAGTAGTACCAGTTCCATTTCAAAGTGCCAGGGATTTTTGCTGTCATTATTTGCTGTACACAGAATTAAATTTACTGCTTTCTCTGCACTAATGTGAGTCTGAGCCCTCTTTTGTGCATGGCTTTGTTTGGTTTCTGTATTTGGTTTCCACCTTGTGGATCGTTCAAGCTGCATCACAGCTTTCCTCCCAGGTGCCCCGGGTAGACCTTTTGTTTCTCTGTTCCTGTTGTTTATATGTACAGTTATGTGTCTCTTATGGTTACAAGAGTGCATTATTGAGTTCTTTGAGCGAGAGACTTGCAAAGCGAAGCTGAGCAGTTCTGGCACATAAAGGACTTGAGATGAAACTCTTCTAACCATAAGAGACACAAGAACTGTACATTTAAACATATTATAAATTATGTAAAGACCTTTGTTTAAAAAAAAAGAAAATTTAAATTTAAAATCAAAATGTTTTACATTGCAGAATATTAGAGAATCCCCTTTGTGGGAAATGGATTGTGCCAACTGAATTTAGGACTAGAATTTTAGAACTTTATGTGTGAGACAACCTCTTAAGGATATAAGAGTTCCTGAAATGTTTAGAAATAAACAATCCTGATTGGCTAAGTGTGATGTCATGATTTATCATTTGTTTCCAGGCAGCACCACGCTACATGTAGTAGCACTTATACGAACATATGAACATACGAATCTGCCAGAAGAAACAGACCACCTGGTCTATCAATGTCTGCCTGAGTGTGCAGCTAGCACCATAGATTACAGCTGCCCCAACCCCCTCCCCATTTGTCATTCCCATGACAGCCTCAGCCCCCTCCACCAGGACCTTCCCTTGTGCTCTGTCCCATGCACTCTTAAAACTTCCTACTGTCTTACATGATACCACCCCCTCTGGTAGAGCAATCCATTTAGACACTACCATCTCGGTGAAGTAGTGCCTCCTCATCTCCCATCTAAATCTTCAGCCCTCCAATCTTAGTATGTGCCCCATGTCCCTACCCTTCCTCAGTTTAAACACCCCTTCAGTGCTAGCTTTGTTTTTCCTCCTCAGATACTTGAACGATTCAATCATATCCCCCCTATCCCTCCTCTCCTCCAGCATGTACATATACAGCGCATTCAGCCTGTCCTCATAGGCCGTGCCCTCCATCCTCTGTAACATTTTTGTTGCCCTCCATTAAACACCTTCCAGTAAATTAATATCCCTCTTCAGATATGTCCGCCAGCACGGCACACAGTACTCCAAGTGCGACCTGACCAAAGATCTGTAGAGGGGCAGGATCACCTTCCCATGCCTGGATGAGAAACCCCTTGCGATACAGCCCAACATCCTGTTCGCCTTAACTGCTGCTTTCCCGTATTGGGCAGAGTTGTTCATGCTCCCTCTCCACTTATGGGTTTCATTGAAACCACAACCAGCTGGTTGGTATTTTACACCAAGCTCAGCTTGGTCTGAGGGCTGTTTTTTTGAGCAGTGTTTATCTCAGGCTGTACTCATTTGAGAGTGTCAGCTTTAATTTTTTCTTCCTCATTGGTGTCTCACCAGACCCTTCATGACACTATCACCGCATTTGAGTTATGCACTCAGACCATAACACAGATTCTTAGTCTGAAGTGCTTGATGAACTTCCACAACAGTCAGACCACGTACCAAACATGGAATTTGAACAGGTGGCGGTGTCTGTCAGATGCAGAGAGGGTGCAGGAGACATCTTTCTAGATGATTTTTAAATGGAACCCAGATCAACAGGAGTCCCTAAAGAAGCAGTTCCATATGCTAGAAAAACAACAATTAAATGAAGTCAGCTTATAGTACAACTGTGTGAGCCTCAAAAAATATAAGGACAAACAGTGGATTCCACAGGGCCCCCATATTGATAAGGCTCTATCTGTGGAGATTCTTAAAGGAGACATACAAAACGACTTGAGAAAAAACCCTGGACAGTTATTCTCAGATATCAAAACACTTATTGATCAGGATAGTGAGAAACATGGGGAAATATTAAAGGAGATTGAAGATCTAGTGGATGAACTACTTAAGGGAGACCGCTCTGTTGAATTTGAGGAATTTAACAACAAACTCAAAAAAATAACTACTTCACATGAAAAGGAAGTAATTTTTTTAACATTCATTTTTTATTAAAAGATTTTGTCATAGAACATACAAAGCTAACAATACCAATAGGTGAATACATTGCACTAAATCAGTACATCAACTCATGTAATAGATAATCAAATAAGATAACAAACTATTAGGCGAGAGAAAAAATATAGACAGAAAATAGACCTAGACAGTACTTGCCCTATTCTTAATGAAGGGACCCCAGATCTTGTTGTATAAGGATAATTTATCCAGCACTAAGTGCAATAGGTGCTCAAGAGAGGCCAGCTGGCTTATGGACTGTAGCCATTCATTGAATGTGGGGATATCTGTGGAACCCGACCTGCAGAGAAGGAGTCATTTTGCTGCAGTTGTGGCCACTAATCCCCAGTGAACACCTGTAGAGGGTCCCGGCACCTGTAGGGGATTGAGTCCCAGAGGGACAAATGGCACATCTAAAGGGAGCAAGCGTAGGAGCACTTTCTCACAATACACAAGGAACATGTCCCAGAAGGGACAAATAGCAGGGCACTCCCATGGGATGTGAGAAAGGGAACCACAGTATGAAGAACATCTCCAGCAAGTGTCTGTGGAAGTCAATCCCTTCTGGTGGAGATATTGTGGGTTCTATACCAATGATGTGAAATCTTGAGTTGGAGGAGCTGTGTGCTGGTGTCCCTAGTGGCTGTGTGAGTCCTAGTCCAGCATTTTGCCCATTACTTGTCAGGGATTGATATATTTAGCTTGTTTTCCCATTTAGCTTTTCAAATTCCAGAAAAGGAAGGGCTAGAAACCCTGAGGCATTTATAAATGGCACCCTTACCCTTGATCATTTTGAGCCATTTAAGTATGGCTCCATTGAGGTGACTCAGAGGATCACTGGAATGGGGCTGCTAGTATGGGGTGACAGCCAATTGAATTTGCAGAAAGCACCAGAAGTCTTTCTGTGGTACATTTAATTGAATTGAAAGCATATGTCCTCAAATGACTTAAACTGGGTATGGTTGGGGAGA
Organism: Neoceratodus forsteri; assembly: GCA_016271365.2. NCBI lineage: Eukaryota > Metazoa > Chordata > Ceratodontiformes > Ceratodontidae > Neoceratodus > Neoceratodus forsteri. Next base: position 496,012,957 of record CM028134.1, read on the forward strand.
CCAAATGCCTGCCTGCCTGTAGCCAGGAGGGCCAGTTGAGGGTACTATTATCCATTGAAAACATCAGATTATGCCATAGGGAAGCTTGCATAATGGGTTTTTCAAAGAGGTTTAGCATTTTCATCATTTTGCACCAATATTGAAGGGATATATGGATAGTGGGATACTGGGAGATACCTTTGGGAGCCTTGGCATAAAGTGTATAGTGGGGGAATGGGCTCCTACAGCATGGCCTTCTACTGCCACAAACTGAGTCGGGATAGAGTCCTTCATCAGAAACCATTTAGTGACTTGGGCAAGTATAAATGCCATATGGTTGGGTAGGTCCCATCCCCATTGGGCCAATGCCGTAGTAGTTTATTTCTGCTGAATCATGGTGGCTTACCCTCTTAAATGAATTGATCTATCATTTTATTCAGAAGGACAAACCATTTTTGGGAATATGGATGTGTAGATGGGCCAAAATGTGAAAAATCCCTTGGCGCAAACATCATCTTAATGACCGCAATTTTGCCCGTGAGTGAGAGATGTAGGGCCCTCCACCTATTCAGGTCAGTGCTAAGGGATGATAACAAAGGTGAGACGCTAGCTTTGCAGGTGTAATGGATTGATGGTGTGATCTAAGTGCCCAGATAGGTGATACCATTGTTGCCCATTTCCATCTGGTGCATTGGAAAAGGTGTGCATAGCAATGCTTATTGAGGGGTAAGACCTCTGATCTGTCATGATTTATTTTAAGACCTGACATAGCAGAAAATGAGGCAAGGAGATCACAGAGAGGGTTAATGGCCGTCGGGGCATCTGACAATAGGAGAAGTAGATCATCAGCATTTTAAAAGGAGGTGTATTCAGTATCTTGAATAGTGAGTTCCTTAATATCTGGGTGTGTGTGGAGCGCTGCTGTGAGTGGTTCTGTTGCCAGGAGGAATAGTAGGGGAGATAGTGGGCAGCCCTGTCAGGTGCTGTGGAAGAGAGGGAAGGATTGAGAAACCTATAGGGTTTGAATACTGTTCAGGAGGTTAGTGCCCACCCTTGCATATTGAAGAACAGCAAAGAGATACTCCCATTCTATGAAATCAAAGGCTTTTTAAAAATCAATAGTCACTGCAGCTGAGGGGATAGGTATACTTTTTGCTGTACTCTGTAGGTTGAAGAAGGTTCTGATATGGTCAGACCTTAGTCTGCCCTGCATAAAGACAGCCTGAGAAGGGTGGATAAGAGTAAGCAGAACAGTTTCTAACTGAGATGCTAGTGCCTTTGCTAGGATCTTAGCATCAGCGATCATCTGGGAGATTGGCCTGTAGCTTCCAGGATTAAGTGGGTTCCTGTCTTTATCAGGGAGAATAGTGATGAATGCCTCCCGAAGTGTATGTGGTAACAGAGAATAGGACAGTGAGTGGTTGAATACTCACAGGAGAATCAGACTGAGGAAATCCTTAAGGGCTTCATAAAAGTCAAGGGGGAATCCGTCACCTCCGGAAGACTTGTGTTAATTCATACACATTATTGCCTGTTTGACTTCTTCTAATGATAGGGGATGAACTAGGTCCAGGGCCTGGGAATGAGTTATTTGAGGGATGTTAATAGAGTCTAGAAAGTGAGATGTACAGCAAGCCTGGAGAGGGGAAGTAAAGTAGTTTAGTTTTGAGTAGAAATCTCTCATAATATCAGATATATTCTTCTTGACACTGCAAACTTGGCGTTGAGAATCATTGAGTCCAGGTATGTGCCTCTGTTCTGAGCTTGCAGAGTCTGTAAGAAAGAATCTTACTAGATCTCTCCACTCTGCTCAGTACATATGATGTGTCCTGAAATAGGCTAGTTTGGCTTTCCTGGCATAATATGTATTAAGTTTGGACCTAACTTTCAGCATCTGTGAAGGATCCATGGGGGGGGTAGCTTTATGTCTCCCCTCCAATGTCTGTAGTTTGTATTCTAAAACTTTAGTTTCTTGTTCCCTTGAATGGTGTCTATGTACCTCAAAACCAGTTATCCTGCCTCTCAGGTAGGCTTTGAGGAATTCCCATAGTGTATCGTCATTGAGTGTGTTATTGTCATTGTGGTCTAAGTATTCCTTGTCTCCTTATGTACCCAAGGGACAAACTCAGGGTCTTGTAAAAGTAGTGGGTCTAGGCACCAGGAGGTGGATCTCAGGGGTAGGGAATTCCATGTGATACAAATAGAAACTGGGGCATGATCAGACATAACTATGGGGTGGATTGTGATCTCAGAGGCAAGAGGGGTGAAGAAATATTTGGTTAGCCAGAAATCGATATGGCTGAAGGTGTGGTGCACTGCAGACAGGCAGATGTAGTCTTTCTAGAGGGGTTGGCCAATCTCCATGCTTCGGTAAGGGAGTGTTCCTTACTGAGGTGGGAAAATGCAAGAGCTGCCTTAGCATGTGGCTCAGGAAGGACAGAAGAACGATCCATAAGGGGATCTAAGGTGAGGCTGAAGTCCCCTCCCAGCAGGGTGGGGTGGCGGGGTATTAAAGGAGGCCAGGTTATCTGAAAGATGGGAGAAAGAAGGGGGTTGTCAATGTCAGGGGCATACACATTAACTAGCAGAAGAGACCCTTCTGTGGTGGACATCTTAACCATAACCCATTGTCCCTCTGCATCAGCTGAGCAGGATACACATTGCCATTTCAGTGCTTCTTGCACACGTATGGACAGCCCTAGTTTGGCCAATGTGTAATTGCTATGTACCTTAAGTCCCACCCACTCCCTTTTCAATGTACAGGCTTCAGTATGTGATAACTTAGTTTCCTGGACAAAAGCCACCGTAGTGTGTAATTTCTTTAAATGTGTAAGTACTTGTTTACACTTAGTGGGGGAATTCAGTACCCTAATATTCTATGTAGTAAATATTATATCATCCATGGTAGCTCAGGGGCAGGTAGATAGAGGAGAAGTTTGCTGACAGGGGATAAAGTGGCTGAAAATAACCAGGAAACCTCACCTACAACTGGGCATTGCAATAAGTACTCTTGAACCAACAGAATGGTAGCGTGATGCGCCAAACTACAGTAAGAACAGGTATTGTCCAACAGGAGCAAAAAACTAACAATTCCAACACAATACCCACTATTGCAATAGTTAGTGCTACAAGAACAATAAACGCTTTCACACAAAACCACATCAAAGTTGCTCATCTGAACCTGCAGTGTCATTGAATGATACCAAGCAGAGATACTAGCCTGGTATGTGGAATCCACCTTCCCCCCACCCCCAAGGAAGTGTAACATATACCTGTAAATACTAGGAACAATGTAATATCCTATTACTGATCTGCCCCACCTAAATAAATTGTATTGCCCCGTCAAAATCATTGAAGCTAAATAGAAGTATTTGGCTATGCTGGATAAATAGACCCATTGGGAAGGTGTAACAAAGTTCAGGCCAAGAGTATAAATAGTAACTTCAACAGAGGGTTCTCCAGTGCTATAGGACCAGGTGGACTGCACTCAGTTATGTGAGCTGTAGGACGAGGGAGGTGCACACAAGTTGTGCAGCTCCCTGACTGAAAGCCAATAACAGTGGACTTAAACCTGCACCCCCCTCCAGCTCCCCAGCTGCAGCAGTGTTGTGTACATACCAAACAGGCATTATAGTTGCAGTAGTGAAAAACCTGACCTCTTTAGCAGCATTTGAGAAAGATCTAGAGAGAACAGTCTCACTTGATCAAGTCAAATGCCATGTACCTCAAGTCGAGGTCCAAGAAGACTGGATGTAGGCCAGCAAGTCAGAGCATATTAGGTACAGATACATCTGTGACCTGTAGCTGGTCGCATGTTCAGGCAGCAAGCCAGTTTTATGGTGGCAACCATTTGAGGTGCAAGAGGCATGGCCACAGCAGCCATTTTAAGTGTCGCCCGGGTAAAGAGTTAATAATTATCTTAGGCTAGAACATAACAGCTAGTCAAGGCTACTGACATCAGAGAAGAACAGTTTCAATTTTCCCAGTGCCCACTGCGATATGCAGCTAAGATAAAACAAATATAGAAAATTGCTTTTTTACTTATCGGGGTATGTAGGATGTGGCCAGGCCTGGAAGGAGGGAACATTTCAAAATTAACATATCATCAGAATAAGAGAGTGACATGATATTAATTGACTAGCTTAACCAGTGATGGGGGGAGGTATTGGTAACAGTTTTAAAATAGAAAGGCTCATACACAATATAGCAGGATTAGTTAATACTATTGTAAAACCTGAACATATCAGTGGGAGCAATCAGCCCCTTTTAAGAGATTCTCAGAGGGTTGTGGCCCTTAATTGGAAGTCTTCTGCCATTTCAGAAACCTACTGGCAAGGAAGTTGTCATAAAACCAAACATTTTGTACAGTGGCATTGTTTGTATTACCCATTTCCAGAAGAAGCTGCCACATTTGGAGTTGGTGCAGAGCTAGCAGCCGCAGAATAGGTTTTCGGTGTGTGATCTTCTGAGCTGGGTGGCGTACTTAGGGGTAATGGGGTGAGTTCTACTGGCTTGCTTTCACTTTATTCTGAGCCACTGCTTTGTCTTTATTTATATAGGCATTCTGATGTTGGGGTTTCAGGTCTGGACCAGATGTAGGGGAGTGCTTCAGCAATTGTGCATAATGGCTCCTGGCTGGTTCTCCATCTGAACTCATGGTGCAGGTCTCTTTGTCTTTATTCTGACTACTGCTATGGTGAAGATATGTGGATCATTTGGATTTGTGACCAGCCCTTCTTTTTCTACTGCTGACTCCCAGCCCCGTCTTTGAAAAGTTGGTATGCAAGGTATTTCCTCTGGGTTCTCCAGCAGGGCAGCAGGAAGGCCTGAGGTTTCCCTAGACCTGCAGGAGGAGGAGTCTGAAGTGATATCTATGTCAACAGTGTCACTGGGCTTCACAGTGTTGGTAGACCTGGCTGAGGGCCATGAACTGAGGATGAATATCTCAGCCGCTTATGGCTCAGCAAAGGAATGAGAGACACTATTCCTAGTAATATGGAGGATAGCTGAGTATCTTAGACTGTAAGATACATTGAGGCTCATAAATGCATGGCAGACTCTGGTGAACCCCTGGCAGTGTTCAATGAGTGACAGGGAGAAGTCTGGGGAAAATCTGGATACAATGGCCCTGCCAGGTGAATGGGCTTCGTTCCCAGGCAAGCTGCATGATCTGGTCAATAATAGGAAATCTAAGGAATTATACCAATATGGGATGGGGCTGCTGTCCTAACTTAGGAAGGGGGTCAGAGAGTGGTGGTCCCTCTCGATCTCCATGGGCACTGGCCATAGGTGCCTCAATATGGTACAGAGGACAATCTGAATACAAATATTGGTGTCTTGGCCCTCTGCCCCTTCCAGGAAACCCACTAGATACAAATTATTCCTGTGGCCCCAGTTTTTGAGATTCTCAAGTCTGTCCAAAATCTGGCGGATCATACAATCCTGTTCACAGAGGTGGGCAGTGAGCCGATTTGTTGCAGTCTCTTGTGCGAAAAGCTGATGCTCATTGTAGGAGACATGCTGAGTCAGTGATATGATGTCTTGGCCCATTTTGTAATGGTTTTCTTTTAGGTCGCCAATTTGCATTAAGAGCTGACTAAACATTGTTTGAATCTCTTGTAGTTTGTCAGTCTGCTTAGGAAGAGCTGCTGAGTGAGAGGCTGCCATTTTCTTGCGGCTACAGAAAGCTGAACCGGTGAAGAAGCAGGAAGCAGAATCGGGCATAATAATATTGAAATCTGGTAAACACAACTTTCAGGCTCAAGCTGCGCCATCAGAAGATGGTCATCCACAGGCAGACTAGATCTGCAGACCAATTATAGCATATTTACAGGAGGATTAACGTGGATATTATTAGGGTTGGAGGGATCCAAAAGAAGCAAACTGCTATCAGTGCGGCTGCCAAGCTACGACCCCGAAAAGGAAGTAATTAATAAGAAACAGCATAAATTTAATAGGAATTCTGCTGATTACCTTAATAACTCTGTGTACAACTGGGATAAATAGACCAGAATACAATCACATGACAGGGCTAAAAGCAGACCCAGAAGAAACCATTCAAGAGGCAGATGTAGAACAAATTCATCATAAAGAAACAGAAGAACTAAAGACAAGAGCATGAGCGATCAGTCACTACAAAAGTCCACTCTGCCTCTTTTTCAGAGGAGGACAGGAATGCCAAAAAACAAAAGGTAGCTGGGGTGAGGCCCAAGGAACCAAAGAAACCAAAAATCATCAAACAAAATGAGTCTCGGGGGGAGGGCGGAGAAAACACAAAAGAACCTCAACCTAAAACCAGCAAACACAATTTACATGCCAGACTCATGCAAAATAATGTACCTGGGAAACAAGAACCCAGGGGAAGAATACACAATGGGTGGGGAGGTAGTAACAACAACAAAACAGGAAAGAGACCTGGGGGTAATCATATCAGATGACCTTAAGGTTAGCAAGCAATGTGAGAAGGCAGTAGGGAGGCCCGGGGGTATACTGGGATGTATAGGGAGAGGCATCAGCAGCAGAAAACAGGAAGTTGTTATCCCTCTGTACAGACAGTTGGTGAGACCCAATCTGGAATACTGTGTCCAGTTCTGGAGACCCTTCTCCGTAAGGACATAGACAGGATAGAGGCAGTCCAAAGGAGGGCAACTAAAATGGTGCAGGGTCTGCAAGAGAAGCAGTATGAGGAGAGACTAAAGGAGCTTAATATGTATACCCTTGAGGAAAGAAGGGAGAGGGGACATGATAGAAACTTTCAAGTACCTCAAGGGAATCAACAAAGTCCAAGAGGTAGCATCTTTCAGAAAAAGAGACTTGCAAGAACAAGGGGACACAATTTAAAAGATAGAAGGGGCGGTTCAGGGCAATGTGAGGTATTATTTCACAGAGGGTAGTGGATGCATGGAACAGCCTTCCTGAGGAAGTTGTGGAGTCTAAAACTGTGGGAGAATTCAAGAATGCATGGGACAGACATAAGGCAATTCTTGTGGGGGGCAGGAAGATATAGGCTGTTGGTTAAATAGGATCTGCGGCCTATCCTGTAGGTAGGGAAATGGGCAGACTAGATGGGCCTAGCAGTCCTTATCTGCCGTCAAAGTCTATGTTTCTATGTTTCTATGACTCCAGTACTGAACATTTTGACCATTAATACAGAAGCTCAACTAAGTCGTCTAACCTAAGGCCTGTCGTTCATACCAGAACAAGTAGTGGATGAAGTCTCCCTTAAAGTTAATCTTGTGTAAGCGTACTGTAAGCTATGCCTAAAATAAAGTTTCACCAGCCAACCAACCTGGAGATACTGATCCATGTCTTTGCTACCTTTCTTTTTTTTTGTGTCCATTTTCCCATTAGCAAGTTACACTGTACTGCCACTAGAGGGACACAATCTTTATCTAAAGCGATCCCTGCCTGTTGTTATACAGATACCTTCCTAAACTACAGCTATCCCCTCCACCTGACCAGCCCCCACGCTCCTTGCTTGCAATTTCTTCTTGTTCCTAAATCAATTGTTCACTAATTACTGTCTTTATGAACAATGCATCCCCTACTCTCCTCTCTCCCCCTTGTTCTGCTCATATCCCTCTCTTTACCACCTCCACTTGCTCACTACTTATCTATTCGTAATAACTCTCCACCCCCATTAATTATTATCTCCAATCCCCTACTCACATCCAAACTATCACTTCCTCCCCCCCATTTGAAATATGGTCTCACTCTTCCACTACTCCTCATGTGGCTTTGAGAATGGTGTCCACTTTCACTGCAGTTCTCCACCTTCTTCTTCCTCACTCATCCACCCCCTTCTCCTCAAAACTCCCAATCTCCTTGCTAGCCCCTTCAAAATCCCCTAAGCTCCTCTTTCTCATACTTGCTTTCCTCTTGCTCTCCACCAGGGATATCCACCCCAACCCAAGCCCTATTGCCCCTAGCTCCTCTGGTGCTTCCTCCTCTACTACCTCCCCCTGCTCTCTTCTCAAAGCCATCCCAAAGGGCTTAAAGATCCTACATCTAATCACCTGCAGCTTGTTGCAAACAATAGACCAGATTCAGACCATGGTGTGCACTCTAAAACCAGACATTCTAATCATCTCAGAAACTTGGCTAAAAAGCACTATCCCTGACCTCTTGGTCTCCATTTCTGGCTATTCACTGCTAAGGCAAGATCGTGCTGGCAGGGGTGGTGGTGTGATCATTTATGTCCTAGCCTCCATCCAGTATTCCATCATCTACCCATCCTCCAATCCTGAGACCCATGATGCCCTAGCTATCCATGTGACCCTCCCCTTCAGTCTTCTAATCTTTGTAGCCAGCATATACTGCTGCCCAAATGTCCATCCTTCAGTTGTGCTAGACCTCCTAACCTCCATCACTTCCCTCACTCACTCTAGGGAATTATTCATCCTAGGTGACTTCAATATAAATTGGTTGTCACCTAAAACTACCAAAACTAAAAACAAAATCGGAGCCCTAAACCTCTCCCAACTGACCTCTGAACCCACCCGCCTAAACCAAAAGACACAACAACATTCTCTACTTGACTGGGCCCTTACCTCCCACCTCCACTGCGTCATCACCTCTAGCATCCTCCCCAATGCTCTCAGTGACCATAACCCAATATTCATAGTTAGGAAAGTCCACAGAACTAAATCATCACACAAAACCATGCAACTACGCTCTTTCAAGTCTCTTGACCTTGAAACTCCCCTGAGTAACCTTGCCACTTCTGACTGGTACCCCTAACCTCTCTCCCCTCGGTTGATAAGGCCCTTGCCTACTTCAAAGAACTCTTTCTTGTAAACTGGAACACCTTTGCCCCACTCAAAGAAACCAGAGTCAGAGGTTACCACTTACTTTGATAACCCCTGAACTTCTGGCCTGTCTCAGGACTAGAGATCGAGCCTGGAAGCTTCATAAAGCTACCCAGCATCCTAGTGACCTTGTGAACTACTGCATGCTCCAAAATGCTTGCACTAGGGCTACAAAGTTAGCCAAGTCAGAATATTCCAACTCTGCCTTCATCACCGACATAACTTCACCTTCAAAGTTCTGGAAGGTGGTCTATGCCCTATTTAATCCCTCATCTCACCCCCCCGGTACTTAAAGTAAATAGCTCACTACTGTCTGACCCACCAGCCGTAGCTGAAGAATTTAACTCCTACTATACCTCCTGCACCATTGAGCTACTGAAATCCCTCCCCTCCTACCCATCCCCCTCCCCACCCTCTACTGGTGTGTCCCCTCCACCACCCTCCCACCTCTCCTTCTCTTTCACTACGGTAACTCCAAACAATGCCCTAAGTGCTCTCCTCACCATCAACCCCTCTAAAGGTGCCTCCCCTGAAGGCCTTGACCCAAAACTCCTCTCCCTCTCCACTTCAGCCATTGCCTACCCCCTTTCAACAATCCTAAATCTCTCATTGTCTACTGCCTTGGTCCCCTCTTCATGGAAACTTGCAGTGGTCCTCCCTCTACCCAAGGGGGGTGACCCCTCATTCCCTGGCAACTATCTCCCCATTTCTCTCCTCCCTACCCTTGCCAAACTTCAAGAACACATTGTCCTCTCCCAACTCACCTCTTTTCTATCTGACACCTCCTTTTTCACCCCTTTTCAGTCTGGTTTCAGGAAAAAACACTCAACCACCACCACCTCTGTTCTACGGCTCACAGACTCCATCCTAACTGGGATAGACAATGGCCAAATTACCTCTGCCATTTTTGTTGACCTGGCCAAGGCCTTCAACACCGTCTCTCACTTCCTTCTCCTCGACTCACTCCTGGTAGCTGGCCTTTCCCCCTCTGCCACAAACTGGTTCAAGGCCAATCTTATTGACAGAACCCAATCAGTTAAGATCTTGGACGCCACTTCCCCTCCCCTCCCAATTAGCACTGGCAGCCCCCAGGGCTCTATTTTAGGCTCCCTTCTATTCTCCATCTTCCTAAATGACCTTCCCTTTGTTTGCTCCCTCTCCTCTGCTATACATATGTATGCTGATGATACAGTTCTGTATGCATCTGGTTCCTGTACTGCTGAGGTTACAATCAGCTTACAGCAAGACTTTGGCAAGGTTCAGCTCTGGTTTGCTAACCATCAACTTTTCCTCAATGCCAAGAAGACTGTCTCCATGACCTTTGGCACAAGGCAGAGACTCTCTAGGCTTCCCTCCCTAGCCGCTTTCCATACCGTTGATGGGACTTTACTTGAGGACACATCCTCCTTCATGTACTTAGGCGTTTGGTTGGACCAACACCTAAACTTCTCTGGAAATATTGACACCATTGCTTGGTGCCCTGTTCAGTAACCGTAGTTGCATCCCTCCTTCGGCTAGGTGTGAACATGTTCAGAAGATGATACTGCCATTTTGACTACTGTGACATAGTCTATGATGCTGCCCCTAAGTCCTCCCTGGCCAGACTGGACACCCTCTTCAATTCCTTCTGCTGCTTTGCTCTGGATGTTCCCCCCCATGCACCCACCACTGCAATCTTTATTGTGCCCTATCCTTCCCCTCTCTTGCAAATAGATAACTCTCCCACTGTGCTAAATTCACCTCCAAGCACTTTTTGGGTGAGCTCCCTTCCTACCTCACCTCCTCCTTTATAACAGCCCCCCATCCTCCCATTCCCTTAGATCAACTGACTTCCGCACCCTGGTAGTCCACCGCAGATCCACCCAAATTGGCCAATCCGGTTACTCTCACTGCCTCCCAAAAATTTGAAATTCCCTCTCCCATCAAATCCGGCACTCATCCTCCACCTACTCCATCAGCTTTGCCCTCAATAATTACCTTGCACCTAGCCGCTCCTGCCATGTCCCTCTCTAATTCCTTCCTCTAAGTACTGGACAAACTACCCCTCTACCGTCACATTCATTTTACCCTGTGCACCCCCCCAAATTTCTAGCTGTCCTCCCCTTCCCTCAAATTGCTCCCCCTTACTGGCCTCCCTTGATCTCTCACAGAATGTAAGGGACCCGGAATGCTCTCCATAGGTCCTCTCCTACCCCCCAAGGGGCTTGTATCTCTCATCTACTCCCTTCCCCCACCATCCCTCCTATCTCCCTAGACTTGCAGTCCTCTTGCAGGGTTCTTAGCATCCTGCAGGGGTCCTACTGCATCTAGGCTTATCTCCTCTTCTTCCCCTTCCCCTTCCCCATTTACCTGTCCCCTAGCCTTTGCAGCCCCCTTGCAGGGTTGTCTGCATCCTGAAGGGGCTCTATTGCACCTAGGCATGTCTCCTCTCCTTCTACTCCCCATTCTACCTTTTCTCCCTAGTCTTCGCAGTCCCTTTGCAGGTTCTCAGCATCCTGAAGGGGTCCTACTGGGCCTAGGCTTGTCTCCTCTCCTTCCCCTCCCCTATCTACCTTTCTCCCAAGTCTTCTCAGTCACCCTTGCAAGGTTCTCAGCATCCTGAGGGGGTCCTACTGTGCCTAGTCTTGTCTCCTCTCCTTCCCCTCCCTCATCTACCTTTCTCTCTTGCCATCACAGTCCCCTTGCAGGGTTCTCAGCATCCTGAAGGGGTCCAACTGAGCCTAAGCATATCTCCCCTATTCTATCTAGCCACTATCTTGGCTTTCCATGACTACTAGCAGGGTCCAATGCATCCTGATGGACTATTAATTAGGCCACATCACCTCCAAAGGTGCGAATTCTCTTCCTGTCAAGGGTTCAATTTTCACTCGCTCCCTCCCCCTCCTGTCACTCTCTTAATCCCTATCTACTGACCTTTCCTAACCACCTTGCAGGGTACCCCGCATCCTGAACAGTCCTCTCTTGGGTTAGGTCCTGTTCCGCCACCTAGCATTAAGTCACACCTCCTCCTTCTCTCTCCTCCCTCTTTAAATCCCTACATCCTTATCTCCCTTTCTATCTAGTCCCACAGTCCCCTTGCAGGGTTCCCCACATCCTGAAGGGGTCTCTCTGGGACACTGCCTTATCCCCTTCTCTCTGGTCCCGCCAGTCCACTTGCAGGGTTTCTCGCATCCTGAAGGGGTCTCCAGGGACACAGCTCTTCCCTTCCCCCCACCTCACCCCTCCCTCTTCTTTCCCCTTTTTCTTTCACTTAAGCACTTGTTTACTTATTAAACCGGCCCTTAGTATTGTCCTACCTTTCTACCTATTATGCGCAACACTGTTGTAACACTGTTTGCAACACCTGCCTTACAACTGTACGATAATGTTGATCTTGTAACTTGAATGTTTAATGTCTCATTCCTATTGTACCCCTTCCCCCCAGGTTGCACCGGGAGATGAGCGACTCGTCACTCAGTGTGCCTTCCTGGTAAAACATTTCAATAAATAAAAAATAATGCAATTACCTAGGGCTACTGTGGGTTGATTTATTACCTGCACTTTGATCAGAATGCTGCAGTCCAGCTGATTGCCGGGACTTTGCAGTGTGAGCATATCATGCCAGCTCTGTATCCCCTGCACTAGCTATCAGTTTAGTGGTGTATCAGCTTCAAGGTACGTTTGTTAATTTACAAAGCCCTGCTCGATTTGGGCCCTGGCTTTTTAAAAGGCCTCCTGTTTGAAAACACTCCCGTCTGTCCGTTTGTTCTTCTGATGCACGTCTCCCAACAGTTCCTCACTCCTGGTTGAAATCATTGGGAGATGGGATCTTTGGGGTTGCTGCCCCATTGTTGTGGAACTCTCTTCCACCAGACATCCAGGGAGCCCCATCCGTGAACATTTTTTAGTTTTATTAAATACTTATTTTATTTAGGTAAGCATTTGGGTCTGACTAAAACTGCTACTGTGGCATGGTGGGTAATGGAGCTTGTTTCCTTTCTTTTCTCCCCCCCACCCCAAGGCAGAGTATCAATGTATAACAAAAATACAAATCTTGATAAGGGTGCCCTTTAAATAATACGCTTTCAAGTGTTTCTGTTAATATGTTTCTTTTATTTCCCCCCACACACATTTTGCTCATACATGGAGCTTGTTCACAGGATTTTTTTTATTCTTTCTTTCTGTTAATACTTAATTCTACATCTCTTCTTTCGTATATTTGTATTATCTTAAGTTTTGAACCATAACTTTTATATATTTACATATATAAAGTGTATCCTACCACATTTGCGTCATCATGTCTGCCTTACGTTTTCTTTTTCTCTCTATAGGGTACAACACTTATTTTGTTGTTACTCAGTCTTCCTAAAATGACACAAGATGCACATTTTGTTTTGTGTGCAGTCATCTTAGTGACTATGCTGATACATATTACAAGTTCTGCTTTAAATAGCCTGACCCCCTTCATAACAGAGACAGTGGCCTACCTTTATGTTTTCTTTAATTCTTTTGTGTCCTTCTACTGTTGTTAGGATATAATATAAAATACTTTGTTTTAAGTTGCTATCTATAGCTTAATAGCCTTTTAAATGGTTTCTTGTGTTTATAGCATTTCTGCAAAAAAATGGGAATGCATTACAACGACATCCTCTCTGTGTGGAAATTGAACTTAAAAGCCAATGTGTTAGAACATGTACTGATGGAGGTTTCAAGTCCACTGAGTGGGTATATGCTAACTGTAAAAATGCAAAGTCCTTTGAGTTTTTGTCCTCTGGACTACCATTTCCCAGAGATTTGAATTCCTCAAGAAGGAACTGACTCTCCTTACATCGAGTATATTTACCAGATATTCTGTCACTTGTCCCAACACTCTTATAGGCAAAAACAACTGGTGTAGCCTTCCTCTGTCAAGGTAAGGAGATCCACCCTAATTTTTGATAAAGATCACAGTGGTGAGTATCCCTGGGACACTTGAAAATCAGTCTGGAAAGGCGGTTGTGCAGAACCTCACATTTTTGTAGCCTATCATTTGTGGCATAATCATACAAAATGTCTGCATAACCAGATAATGGAAAAACTTGTACCTGAACTATTTTTTTGTTTCAGAATCCAAACAATTTTGGCTCCTATACCACTGCCCAACCCTCTTACTTACCTGCATAATCAGTTTATTCCCATGATTGTTTCCTAATCCTAGCCAGAAGCCAAAGTATTTGCAAGTATATGCACATTCCAACAGGGCCCCATTTACTTCCCTTACAGATACATTTGTGCAGTCTTTAAGTTTCAGTGCTTACTTGTTATATACTCTCTTACCCTTCCCCCAAGATGCACTTGGGAATGCACCTCATTTTGTGTGCCCTCTGGGCCAAACAATTTTAAATAAATAGTCAGGAGGCAGTATAGCGCAGTGGTTTAAGGCTCTGAGCTGCAAACCTAGAGACCTGGATTTAAATCCCGTAGCTCCCACTTGCATACCTTGTGACCCTAAGCAAGTCACTTATCTTTCTTGTCCTCCCAGGTTACACCTGTAAACAAGCTTTCAGCTTAGTGTGTCTCTCCTGGTTAAAATAAATAAATAAATATGAAAATAAAGAAAAAATATTAAGAAAGAGAGAAGGCATTGATAGTTTTGAGGTAATTGTTGAGGGTAAATAAACAGCAGACGTTTGCAAAACAACTGTGACTCAATTTCTCCTTAAAGATGAGAGGAAAGTGGAAATCAAATCATGTTTAGAATAGTGTATAGACAACCATACACAGCAAAGCTGTGTTTCCATCGAGGGGTGGAGATGACACCATAGGGACCTCGAGAGGCCCCAATGTCATCTCGATCCCGAGATGGAAACACAGTCCTTGTTGTATTTGTTGGCCCATATACTATTTTATAGAGTATGTGGTTCAAAAAAGTACACACAACTGTCTGCCAGCTTGTCTACTCTGCCCACTCGCTTGTCTTCACCACCCGTCCGCTCGCTCATTCATCTCTTCTGGCCCACTCATTCACTCACTCGTCCAACCACAAGTGAGTGAAATACATTTTTAAAAACAATTTCTAACCCAAAATGAAGGGTGTTTGTTTTCAGAGAGACACAATGTGGCTTTCATCAGCAGTACCCGACTGCCACGTATGTTCAATGTTTGATGAATAGTGACTTGCTTATGTATAACTTGTAAAACGTTGGTCTTTCTCTGTTCCCACCATTGGTAGATAAGCCATGTAGCATGTAAGGAATAGAAGGCCCAGCACCAAATGTGAGCAGAGTGCCAGAGGAGGAGAAGGATTCTGGGGAGGATGGTGGGTGTTTGAAAACATGCTAAGTGTGGGCTACTGGGATAGGCTGGAATTTATTTGGGATGTGGGAGGAGCTATTCCCTCATATTGAACCATGGGCTTTAGCCCTCTCATTCAGTGTTTGGTGAATAGTAAAATGCTTGTGTATACTGTAAAACTTTGGCCTTTCTCTGTTCCCACCCTTAGTAGATAATCCGGGTAGTGTGTAGGAAATAGAAGGCCCAAAAAGATTACATCCTCCAACTCACAGAGAATGTGGCCAGTAGCACACAGGAGAGGGCCCCCCCAGTGAAGGAAACCTCTGAGGACCCATGGCCAATGACCTGCCCATCCTCTGGGCAAGCTAAAAGAAGATGTGCCTATAATTTTGACTGATTTCTGTTTCTGATTTAGTACTGACTGATTTGAAGTCGCCTTTGAGGTTTTCAGCTTCTCTAATTCGGATTGCCAGTGGCTCAATGGCCAGCGCAAACAGGTGCGGGGAAAGAGGGCACCCCTGTCTTATGCCTCTGTATACCGAAATTCCTCAGTTGGTGCTCCATTCACCAGGACCCTTGCTCTGGGGGTCCTATATAGCATTTTGACCAATTCTACAAACCCTTCCCCCAGGCTGAAGCGTCTAAGCACCTCAAACAGGTAGCTCCATTCGATTCTATCAAACACTTTCTTGGCATCCACAGAGAGTACACAGACCTCCTTCGGATGCTGAGCTCTACACCATATCACATTTAAGAGTCTCCTCATATTATGGTATGAAAGTCTGCCCTGTATGAAACCAGTCTGGTCTGGCTGCACCCCCCTTGGTAACAGTCCCTCCAGCCTCATGGCAAGTACCTTAGCCATAAGCTTACAATCATAGAGGAAGGATATGGATCTATATGAGGCACATTCCAGCCCATCTTTTCCTGGCTTAGGCATAAGCAGATATTGGCCCCCAGACATGTTCTATGTAATCCTTCCTCTCCTCTAGCCTCCTCCATTAGGTCCCTTATATGCCCTGCTACCTTGCCTTTCAGTTCCTTATAGTATTCAGCTCTGAACCCATCTGGTCTGGCTGCCTTTTCTGCCTGTAATCTGCTAATTGCTCTGCTCACCTTCTCCTCTTTAATTGGGCCTCCCAATGTTTCTCTCTATGCCTCCGATAGTGTCAGAATTTTGACTTGGTCCAGAAATGCTGTCGCTACCTCCTTGGTCCCTTTACATAAAGCCTGATATAATTTCTCATAGAATCTTCTAAAGGTATCTCTGATTTCCCCCCTCCTCATGAGTCACCTTTTGCTTTCACATCCCGAATTGCCACTATTTTGCTAAGGGTCTTCCCTCCCTTCATGAGCTTAACCAGTAGCGGGCCCGGCCAATTGCCCCACTCAAAGATCCTTTGTCTTGTAAAAAGGAGCTTAGTTCTGGCCTCACCTGTGAGACAACTATTCAGAGTCTCCCTAGCTGCTAGTAGGTGTCATCTGTCTGCATCAGACCCCTTTTCTATTACTTTCCTTTTGGCTGTTTTCATCTGCTGCTCTAGGTTCCGAATTTTAGCCATTTTTTTATTTTTTGAGTTTGGCAGTATACACTATAACAATCCCCCTCACGTATGCTTTTCCTGCTTTCCAAAATGTGCCCTTAGAGGCCACCGTGCCTTGATTCATGGTCACATAAGTGCCCCATTGTGTCCTCAGGAATTCTCTAAATTCCTCCCTGCACTTCAGGTAAGTAGGAAATCTCCAGGATCCTCTCTGGCCCGCTCCTGTCCCCAGTCTGAATTCTAATTTTACCATTGAGTGATCTGAAATCATGATGGGCTATGAGCAACATCTGCAACTTGACTATATATTGTTTTGGGTATGAAAATATAGTCTGATTGGGACCAAGTCCCATGAGGGCAGGAGTAAAAAGTATACTCTCTCACCTCAGTGTTCATAGCCCTCCAGCTGTCCACCAGTTCCAGCTCTAATAAACCCATAGCCCAATCTTCCTTAGCCTTGTTCACTCTATGACTCTTGCCTAAATAGTCCAATGTGGGGTCCATGGTAAAGTTAAAATCCCCCCCCCCCATGATTAAGTTCTTGAACTGTGCTTTCTGGATCATCTCCAATATTTTTGGATAAAACATGGGGTCATATATGGACAGGGGATATATACTACCAAAGGTTATCATTTGACCCATTAGTTTCCCTTCCACAAAGACATATCTTCCCTCTGTGGGGTCTTTAATAACTCTTGTAACTGCCATGGAAAAGTTTTTGTGCAGCAGGATTGCCGCTCCCTGCTTATGTGATGAGTAGGATGCTGCCTAGCAGGAGCCCACCCACCCACCAGCTTATCATGTTCATGCGAAGTAAGGTGGGTCTCCTGCAGCAGTGCCACCTGAGCTTTTTTCTGTTTCAAGGCTGTTAGAATCGTACATCTTTTGATAGGCGAGGCAAAACCCTTGACTTTCCATGAAATTATAGAATCTGTTTGTACTTTAGCCATAGTACCAGCTAATTCTCTCCAGCCAGACATCATTCCCTATCCCTTCATGTACCACGTTGTAGTGCTCAGCCAATGATAATTCAGTTACCTTAGATGAGCTTTCCCTTCATGTACCACATTGTAGGGCACAGCCAATGATAATTCAGTTACCTTAGATGAGCTTAGTGTGATTAAAGAAGAACAATATAACATCAACAGCATAACTATTGCAAAACATTTGAAGTGAAACTTTTGAATTACATTTTTAACAATTATTGCTTGTCTCTAGCCATGTGCCCCTCCTTCCCTCCACCCCCGCCTTCCTTCCCTATTGAGAAAAGAACAAAACCCATCTCCACACATGTATATACTTTCTGAGTGAAGATCTCCCCCCCTTCTGTATTTACTTTAACATTATACTCCGTCTCTATGAAGTACAGCAACTAAGAAAAAATGTATACACCCTTCACGTTGCTCTCCCCTCTGCTCCATTTTAACCCCTAACAAATCTGCCAGAAGTAGGTTCCAAATAGCCCTTCCCAGACCATCCTACTATTAATTCTAGACTCTCTTTCAATCTAGCAGGCCTTTTAACACTCTGCCCTGCTAATTACAAATTAACAAATATCCTCTTTTCCCCTAAGGAAAACCCCCCACTGGATTCAATCAAATTGTCCCCCTATTATATCTGGCTGTGTCATGATGGAATTCCCCACAACCTATCTCCCAACACTCAGTGTGAACCCCACCTACTAGTCACCCCCTTCCCCACCCATCCGAGCATCCAAGGAACCTGTTGTTTATTTACTGGACTCCTGTCCTTTGGAGACCTCAGTGCTCCTGCATTGCCATCCCAGTCACCCCCAGAACATGTTTAATGACCCATTCATTGCCTCTGGATCAGGGAAGGGAGACATCCCAGACCTTTCATAAATACATACTAGGACCCCCCCCTCCCCACTGACCTGAAAGCTCTATCTTCTGTTCATCCATCATTTTTGCGTCTGGCAGGAGTCCCATATTAAAATTCTAGCAAAATTATATGCCACAGTCCAAACCAGTATCATCAGCCATTCCAATGTACATTTGCTACAGGCAAGTTTGCAGTTCAGTAGGCGAGACCTGGGTAACATCAGATGTTAGGCTCCTCCACACCGCAGGTTATGTTGAGGTATTTTCAGCTGGTAAGTCAAACTAGAGCAAAAGATGTAGCATCCATTGGTTACACTTCACTTGTCCACATGTTTTTTGTCCCATTCGTCAATGAAACAGTGTAGTTTGCTTGCCTCCCAAAAAGAATATGTGGCCCCCTCCAGCTTCACTTTCACAATCGCTGGGTATGTGAGATTAAATTCAATTCCTCGCTCTCTCAGCATATCCATTTCTGCATTGAGTTGCTGTCACTTCCTTTGTACATGTTGTGACAGATCTTGGTGAATAGAGAGTCTGGCCTCCTCAAGCATTATGCCATTTTTGGAACAAAATGCTGCCATCACAGCTTGCCTGTCCTCAAAGTGATGCAGCTGAAAGATGATTTGCCTTGGAGGCTGATCACTGGATGGCCTCGGGGCCAGTGCCTGATGTGCATGCTCGATTTTCTGGCGGCCGTTTTTCACTTCCATGCCCAGTAGTTTAGGGAGGGTGACTGCACAAAATTCTAGTACACTTCTGCCTTCCTTTCCTTCAGGTAAGCCCATTAATTGGATATTACTTCTTTGATTGTAGTTTTCCTGATAATTGATCGTGTCTTTCAGGGCTTCCAATTCCTTTTCCACCTGCGTAAGTCTATCCGGTAACATTTTGGTAGAGTCCTCCAGATCTGAGACTCTTTTTTCCACTTCTGTTATTCTCTTGGAGTGCTGCCCAAGCTCCTCCATCAGCCTAGACATTTTGTCTTCAAACTGATCTAGTCGCGGGCTGAGGCCTAGCAAGACCGCTCCATGACTGTCTTACTGAGCAGCGCTATTTCAGCCTCTGAGAGTGAGATAGGCCCCATGTTGCCACTTGGTGTGGTGTCTGGAGCTGCATTTTATTTTGCTGTTTTGCCAGCTTGCCAGGTTTGCTTCCCTCCTTGCAGGTACTCATCCATCTTCGGAAGATTTCCCCATTTGGTCTGCTACACAAAAACTGTATTTTCTGGCAAAAAAAATTTGTTTTATTTGCAGTATGGAGCAGAGCTATGGAGAGTCACATCTACTTGGTTCAACCGCTCATTAGCTCCCCCGATTACAGTTTTGATCATATTGTGATCACTGTCTCCAAATGGTTCAATCACATTAATACTACATAGTTCTTCTTCTAAATTAGTGAGTATGAGATCCAATATATTGCTCCCTCTAGTGGGTTCCTGAACTATTTGTTCTAGTTTATTTGTACTGTAATATTAATGACTAGAGGGGGACTAAAAGGAAGTAGTCAGCAGTGTGGCCTGCTGGAGAGCTGGAGCTTCAGTGGCTGGGAGGGCGTTGGGCCGCTGGGCTGTTGGAGAACAGCTGAGGGGGTCGGGGCCCAGCCCTTGGTCATCCGGGGCTGATTCCTGCTTCCTGCCTGCAGCTGGGGTGCCACTTGGCATGCAGGCTGCCCCAGAAAGTGTGGACATCGTGTTCGCCACTCTGAGACTGGTGAGTTGTAGCTGAGTGTTTACTGGATTTACTGGATTTGTAGGACAAAAGAAGGCTCATGGCCCATCGTGATTGTCCCTCACAAGTGTGGGACATTAGCTTACAAGATAAGATCACTGTGGCCAAATATCAAGATTTAGCTTAAAGGTGTCAAAGTTAGAATGATTTATTAATTCTTGGGGTAGTGAATTCCAGCTCTTGGCTGCTCTAATGATGAAAAAAATATCCTGTTTGTTGGTGTTAGCCCATTTAACAACCAGTTGCTTATTGTGTAACCTACCTACTATACGCTTGATGGCAAATGATAAACCACATTGTTCCATTAAGGTTGGTGACTTCAGGATTTTAAATGTGAACAAAATGTCCCCTCTTAATCTTCTAAGATGCAGAAGGAATAGACCAGGAGCCTTCTACCTGGAATTGTAGTTTAAAGATGAGAGTTTGAGAATCATTTTTGTGAGTTTCCTCTGAATCTGATCCAGTTGATCAATGTCACCCTTGACGTGGGGGTTGCAAATAGGGGAGTCATATCCAATGTGAGGTCAGATATATGCCCTATACAGCTGTACAAGGCAGTGTTCTGATTTGTTAATGAAAGTTTTTTAAATTTGCTCAAGATATGATGTTTGATGTGCATGCTACTTTGGTATAATGGTTAAAGGGAGTCAATTTAGTATTAATAAGATGCCTAAATCACATTCGCAAGTCGACGACTGGAGCATTAATTTGTTGAGATAGTACTTATTTAGTGGGTTGTTTTTCCCTAGATGGAGAACTGTACATTTCTCGATATTGAAAGTCATGGAACTGGATATTGCCCAAAGTTCAATGGATCTTAAATCTTGTTTAAGTGATGATATACTGGGAGTACTGTCCATTCTACCACCGAGTTTAGTATCATCAGCAAATTTTGAAATAAAATTACTGGAGTTAACTGACATCATCAATGAAAATATTGAAAAGTGCTGGCACTAGCACAGCTGCCTGTGGTACACCACTGGTCACTTGACCAATTTTTGACATAGAACGATTTATTCTTACAGTTTGTGTTCTATTTGTGAGCCACTTAGATAGCCGGTTAACTAGGGTAGTAGTAAAACCAAGGTAGTGAAGTTTGTTTATTAGTTTAGAATGGGATCCTTTATCAAAGGCCTTGCTATAGTCAAGCATAGTAACATCAGTAGACTGCAGCCTGCGGGACCCGGCTGGTGGCTGCTGTGGGGATTGGGTGGCCTCTGAGAGGGGGGCCAGAGAGGAATGGGCCTCCGGGTTGCCCCTGGGACTTTTGAGGTGGAGGATGGAGGGTCCCCGCTGCTGAGCTCTTGCATCTTGTGGGGTCACCTGTCCCTGCATTAGTTACTAGGGGTCCATGTGCAAGCTGAAGATTGAGCGAATGATATATCTTTAAACCGGGTGGATTGTGAGGATGAATTGCTGGAAATTTGATGCCTATTAATTTGGGTTGGAGAGGGTGAGAGGCCCTCCAAAGCTTCTTATGCTTTTTTATGTGTGCAGTGGACTGCTGGAGTGAGAATTAAGCTGCTGTGGATTATAAAAACTGAACTGCTGCAGTGAAAGTTCATCTAGTGAACTATAAAAATGGATTTGGTTGGGGGTGAGATCCTCAGCTATGTGCCAGCACACATTGCTTGTACTGTTGATTTAGCTGCTTCTACCTTCATCTAGACCTGGGATTATTTGTAATTTATTGGGGTTTTGGGGCTTTAGAGTTGGGAGGGTGGTTGGGTTATTTAATTTAAGTTTTGTATTGGTTTTGTGTGATTTGTATTTAGTGTTGTAGTTGTGTTTGGGTTATTGCCTGAATGTGTCAGCAGCCGGCTCTCCCAGTCATGTGTTACTCTTCCTCCAAGCTCCAGGGCCTTAACCCCTTTAACTGTCCTCCATTGTCGGCAGCAGTCTATAGATGCTGCAGGGCTCTGAGGATAATGTGTAGGAGGCAAAGAGGGGGCCCAGGACCTGGAGGAGAGGGAAGTGGGGTGGTTGGATTGGGGTAGTGAGGACCAGGAAATGCCCTGGGGCAAAATGGGTCCTGAATCATGGTCCTCCATGCCTGGTACCCATACCCAAGGGCTCCACATTTAGTGAGCTGGTGGCTCAGCTGGCCTCGGTGTCTCATCCTACTCGGGTGATGTTGTGTAATGCCAGGTCCATTAAGAACAAGATGGCTATTATTGATGATCTTGTTGGGTCAGTGGACCCGGCATGCATCACTGGGACCTGGCTGGATGAAAGTTCTGGTCCCATTTTGGAGTCAGCTATTCCCGCTGGGTTCTCGGTGATTCACCGCCCGAAGCAGGATTGCAGGGGCGGGGGTGTAGCAGTCTATTTTAGATTGGAATTGAACCGTGTAGCTGTACCGGTGGGAGAGACCAGATCCTTTGAGTATACACTGGTCGCAGGTGTGGGATGCAGGATTCTTCTTGTATACTGTCCACCTGGGGGTGAGAAAGAATTCTTGCAGGAAATCGATACTTCGTTGTTGATATGGTGTTGGAGTGGCCTAGACTGATGGTTCTGGGTGACTTCAATGCCTGAGTCGATGACGAGCTCTCACTTTTTGGACAGAACTTCCTTAGGCTTATGAGCTTGGTGAGTCTCACACAGGTGGTTACCTCCGTGACACACAATCATGGTCACTCATTGGACCTGGTCTTCCTATTAGGGATGGAGACATCTGACTTGGTGGTGGAACTGGTTGGGTGGTCTGACCATCACACTATAAGGTTCAGTATCCAGGCTCCCCCCATAGGCCTGCGCCTGTGGAGATGGTTCGGTATCACCCTTTGAAGGGTGTGACCCTAGATAGCCTAATGGCAGTGCTTGCCCTGTCAGGATTCCCAAGTGGAAGCATGTGTCCGGAGAACCTGGTGCAGGCCTGTAATAAGGCGATGACAGAGGCAATGGACTCCATTGCTCCGGTCTACGTTTGACCCCTCACCCTTTGCTCTCAAGCCCTGTGGTTTGATGGGGCCCTGAGGGAGCTGAGGCAGGTGGGTCGAAGGATAGAGTGTTACTGGTGGAAATTGGGCCTTGAGGCCAACAGGCTTAGATTGATGGTCTATTATAGGTTTTATCAATCAGCTAGCTCATGTAAGAAGGCAGAGTTGCTGTCCAACAAGATTGCCACAGCACAGAATCAACCGGCTCAGCTCTTTAGAACTGTAGACAGACTATGCAATCCAGCCTGTCTGCAGGTTTGGAGAGCATTTTCACAGGAAAAGTGTGACGAGTTTGCTTGATTCTTTGCTGATAAGGTTTCCGACATCAGATCCAAGATCCATGCAGCTCACTCTAACGGGGGTGGTGGCGGTCGGTGGGAGGTTGCTACTCCTTGGTTTGGTTGGTGCAACTTTGACTGGCTGGAGATCGTGGATGTCAAGCTGATTGTCCAGAATATGCATCTGACCAGCTGTAATTTGGATCTGGGTCCAACTCGCCTCCTGGTGGGGTGTGTTGATGTC
The DNA here is from genome assembly GCA_016271365.2 of Neoceratodus forsteri. Taxonomy (NCBI): domain Eukaryota; kingdom Metazoa; phylum Chordata; order Ceratodontiformes; family Ceratodontidae; genus Neoceratodus; species Neoceratodus forsteri. The sequence continues at coordinate 496,036,571 of CM028134.1, forward strand.
ATCTGCTCAGTCCTAGCAGAGATAGTCTGGTGCTTGTTGCGGTCAGGTGAGTTTCCAGACTCCCAGAAGGAGGCTGTGGTTACACCCCTCCTTAAAAAAGTTTCTCTCAACCCAGACTGTTCTTTTAACTACAGACCAGTCTCTAATCTTCCCTTCATGGGGAAGGTTATTGAGAAAGTGGTTGCGCAGCAACTGGAGAATCATTTAACCATCCGTGATATCTATGACCCTCTCCAGTCGGGATTGTGGAAGAGGCATAGCATGGAGACTACCCTTGTTCAGGTGCTCAATGATCTCCTGATAGTGAGGGATCAGAAGAGCCATTCCATCTTGATTCATCTTGATCTCTCTACAGCGTTTGACACCGTGGACCATGGGGTGCTGTTTGAGCATTGGCAGTTCATCTGTGGACTGTCTGGTATGGTCCTCAGATGGTTCCATTCTTTTCTAACTGGCAGGTCTCAGAGGGTGATGTCTGGGGTGTATTTCTCTGACTCATTCTCTCTGCCATGTGGGGTGCAGCAGGGTTCGGTGCTGTCCCCCATGTTGTTTGCGGTGTATATGCTGCTATTGGGAGACATTGTAAGATGATATGGGCTGGGTTTTCACCGCTGTGCAGGTGATACCCAGCTCTATTTGTCTTTTGTGCCAAAACAGGATAATGCGGTCTCTGTGTTTAACAACTGCCTTGCCAAGATTCAAGACTGGATGACTACCAGCCGGCTGAAGTTGAACCCTGACAAGACTGATGTGTTGGTAGTGGACCCTGGTCATCGGGTAGAGGGGTCAGTGGCTGGTCAGGCCTCCAGGCTTTGGCTCGGGGTAAACAGCTGCCATCCTCTGAGCAGGTGTGGAATCTGGGCGTTATTTTTGATGATAGGCTAATGCTATGCTCTCAGGCATTGGCCGTCATGAAATTCTTTTTTAACCATCTGAGAAATATCACTCAGATTAAGCACCTTCTTCTGCCTGGTGATCTTCCAGCTCTGGTCCACGTCTTTGTGACCTCCCTCCTTGATTACAGTAACTCCCTGTATCTAGGGCTGCCGGGGGTTGATATCCGCCACTTGCAGCTGGTGCAGAACACTACTGCCAGGTTGCTGACTGAGTTGTCTCGAGCCAGCCATGTTACACCTGTGCTGCGTGGACTGCTTTGGTTGCCTGTTCAGTAGCGGATCACCTTCAAGTTCTGTTTGCTGACCCATAAATCCCTACAAGGACTGGGTTCGAGCTATCTGCAAGACCTCCTTCATCCCGACTGCCCCCTCCAACCACTCCTCTCTGCCAATGAGGTATTACTAGAGGTTCCCAGGGTTCAGTTCAAGTCATCTGGGGCTCATGCTTTCGAGTTCGTGGCCCTTACCCAGTGGAACTCTTTACCTCTTCGGACATGAGAATGCCTGACTGTGGAGGGCTTTCAAGCCACTTTTAAAACTTATTTGTTTTAACTTGCCTTTCCAGACTGTAACTATTGACTGAGTTTTTGTTTATTGTTTTATGGCTGAATACTTATTTTATGAATTTTAATGTACAGATGCTATAATCTTTTGGAATAGCGCCTTTTAAAAAATAATTTGAATTGAATTGAATGAACCTATTGCCCGACTGGGAAGTCGCTGTGAGATTAACCCAATTTATCTTTGGAAAATTGAAATCTCTAAGAAGTAAATAATTTCCATCTATATCCATATTTTCAATTGTATCCAGGAATTTGATATTTTCTTCAGCACTCAAATTTGGTGAGCAGTAACAAACACCTATACTCATTTTATTGTTGTTTGTATACAACTGGACCCAGATGTATTCCCCATAGTACATCCCTGGATTATTAGTTGTTAGTTCTTTAGCTTTTATAGTATTAGAAATATACAATGCTACTCCTCCACCTTGTCTATCAGATCGTTCTTAATGAAAAAGCTGATAACCTTGTATTTCCATACTCCAGTCATCTTTGCTGAACTAGGTCTCGGTTACAGCACATATTTGAATGCAATCTGTATATAGTATATGATTCAATTCATCCAGTCTGTTTCTTAGCCTTCTTGCATTAATTAATGAGATGTTAGTCCAACCAGTATCATTATTTAACAAGCTGTTTATTTTAGGATCTTTTCTGGTTTGCTGAACCTTATTCATCCTATTATCAGTGTGTGTATCCAGGTCCCCTCTCCCCTGATTTCCTAGTGTAACCCCCTTGTTCCCAGGGGTTACTAGAATCCCACTTAGAATCAGTGGCAGACAGGGAAAGGCAGCTTGTGAGATGCCAGTTAAATGGGTTTCACACTGTCTCACTCTGTTTTCAGTTCCAGCCGAGCAGGAGTGATGATGTCACCATAGAATTCTCGCAGCAGCATAAACCACAATGGAATACTAACTGCAGGGATTAGCAGTAGAACATTAGGGTATTCAAGCCAGTGTTTCAAGAGAGACTCAAAAGAGTGAGGAGTGCTGCAGTGTGCAGCTCCTCAGAGCCTAGCTCTGATACAGAGCTACCTTAGAAAAAGGGGTTGTGTGTTCTCACCCTAGAGAGGAACACAGAAGACTTGTAGAATGAAGTGGCAGAGACCGTTCCTATAAGTTGTACCAGTGCCTCACCCCGAAGGGATGGGGGGAGAATTCCAGGAATTTACGGGCAATCCACTGGTCCAGCCTGGAGAGGGAGAAGCTGCCTGAGAATTGTTTTGTGCAGTGAGTACCAGAGATTTTGTTGTGGGAAAAAGCCCTGGGGCACCTGCATACCGTGGTGAGTTCTTCTCTGATAAAGAGGCTTTGTTCACTGAGACAGTGTTTTAAGTAAAAGTATCTGCCTACTGTGGGGTCAAAGAGAGACTTTTCAAGTACAGAACTTTTAGACTGTGTATGACTTAGAAGCATCTGCAACAGCGGGGGTCTAGGGTAAAGACATAGCCACTTACAGAACTTTTAAAGTCCGGACACCTGCAGTGAAAAGTAGAATGTTAAATGTGTAAAAATTTTGAGAGAGCAGCTACAGATTTCAGAGAAAGGTGTAACCAAATGAATGGCAGAGTATAGATTTGGGAGCAAAAGGTGAGAGACCCCCCCATCTGGAGTAACCAGGTTTACCTCTCCAGGTTCAGTTTGGGCACCTATGTTTTCTCTTAGGCATTTGGCCAATGCCTGATGAAAGCACCCAGATGTGGGATTTTGGATTTTTCCTGTGAGCTGGAAAGTGCTCATGGGTGGTTTAGGGAGCCACCATCAACCTCTATGCTATATGGAAAAGTGTCCTAGTAGTGTCCGGGGTGCCATGTCAAGGAATAGAAGAGCAGTGTACCAGTTTGGGCCATGTGTGCCCAGATCCATTTAGAACCTGAGGGTTCGTAGTGAGGAAGTGTGCTCTGTACCTCAGTAATCTGCATTACCAGTGAGACTAGCCCTGTGGGGGTCCATCTTTGCTCGGTTTTTCTCTGTGTTATGTGAATAAAAGCCACAGTCTAGAATCCCAACCTGGTTTGAACATTACAGTTATTGCTTCCAGTGTCCGGATTTACTTGGGTGCCACTGACCCAAAGTACAAACCTAGCAGAATGCTGAGCAAACATTTTCTCCCAGGGACCCAGGTTGATGGCCATGCTAAATGGTCCCCCCAGGTGTGAGCCAGGTAGTTGCCACACTTGGTTTGCCTGTCTGAAGGATGGCAGGCTCAGTAGTAGAAGTAATGGGTCCACAGCGTTTTGCAAAGATATATTTGTAGTGACTACCCCTCTCGGTGGCACCTAGATGTGAGAGGAGCAGCCCTGCTAGTAGAAACAAGGGGGGAGGGTCAGTGAGGGGAGGTTACACTAGTTTGACTATACATTGATGTTTTTCAAAAATATAGTTCCTAAAAGTTAGCTACCATTTCTGTTCAGATGTAAACCATCATGATAAAAAAGTTTCCTATTTCCTTGAAAAATATCCCAGATTATTATACACGCAAGTCCCTGAAATAAGCACCATTGTCAAAGCCAATTATTAATTTTGGCTAATTTCTTGTTAAGGCTGTATTTAGCTCTGGGGACTGGCAAAATTTTGGACAAAATTACTTCACAGTTGTAGTTTTTTAAATATGTATGTACTTTCTTCAGGTTGTTAAAGATTTCTTCAGTTTTTTTCTTTAAATCATTTGTCCCAGTGTGTTTTAACACCATAGATACATAGATACATAGACAGTGTCGGCAGATAAGGGCCTATGGCCCACCCAGTCTGCCCATTTGAGCTTGTAAGTTCAGTTTGTTTTCCTAGAAGTCTGTTGCCCCTTACCCCGACCTCCAGAATTCCTTTATGTCTATCCCATGCATTCTTAAATCCTGTGATTGTTTCAGCCCCCACCACTTCCTCTGGCAGGGTGTTCCACTTGTCCACCACCCGTTCTGTGAAGAAATTCTTTCTCATGTTTCCACTGAATCGTCCTCCCTCCAACTTCATCCCATGCCCTCTAGTCCTGGAACATCTTTTTCGCTTAAAAATAGTGTTTCCTGCATCCTGTTCCTCCCTGTAAGATACTTGTATGTCTCTATCATATCCCCTCTCTCCCTCCTCTCCTCCAGGGAGTACATGTTCAGCACCACTGGTTTATCTTGAGTTTGCTTCAGAATGTTAGGTAATAAAGAATAACTATCTTGCATACCTGCTCCTGGAAATGATATACTTGTAGCTTTTTTATTTTGTGTAGTAAATGAATTAGTATATTTAATTACTGAATTAAGTGCACCAAAAATTACAGGCCAATAGCCATCTTGTCTTCTGTCAGTAAATTATTGGAGAAAGCAGTCGAGGTGCAACTGTCTGAGTACCTGCTTAAATACAACTTGCTGACCCCTGAGCAACACAGATTTTGTAAGGGTCACAGTACTGGTACAGCCATTGCTAAGGTTACATCCGAAATTAGGAACTTTACGGACCTTGGCAAGTTAACAGGTGTACTCTCCGTAGACCTCTCCAAGGCCTTGGATTTAGTTGATCACACCCTTTTGTGTGCGAAACTTCACTTGCTTGGCTTGTCCAGCCCAGCCCTATCCTGGTTCTCAAATTACCTTGCCAGTAGACAACAGCTAGTGAAATGTAATTGAGTCATTTCAGAACCTACTTCAGTAAAGGTCGGGATCCCACAGGGGTCCATCTTAGGCCCTATCTTATTTTCTCTATTTATAAATGACTTCCCACTGGTCCCTACTCATAGGAGCACGACCCTCTACGCTGGTGACTTGGTCTTCCTGCCCAGCTCGCGCAACATTAACATTATAACTCATCAGCTACAAGCTGACTTCCATAAGACAGAAGCCTGACTCCTTGCTAATAAGCTTGTTCTTAATTTAAAATTTAAAGAAAACCCAGTCCATGCTGTTTGGATCCTCTGCTAAGCTTAAAATGAATACTACCCCTCTGATGATCCCTTACTGTCCCAACTTCCTCTTTCAAATACTTGGGAGTTACACTTGACCCTCAGTTAGACCTCTTCTTACGTATCCAAAATGTGTAAAGGACAACAAATATCAAACTGGGCCTAGCCTTCAGGGCCAAGGTGAAAATAACAGCAACTGCGCATCTTGCCCTTGCCAAAGGAATTATTTTTCCTACACTTAGCTATGGACTCATCACTTTTCCACTTGCTACAAAAGCTAGTCTTGCCAAGTGGGATGTGACCTATAATAATGTCTGTCATTTTGCCCTCGCTGTCCCCCCCCACCCATCACTGTGAATTGTATCGCAAACTACACTGGTTGTCTCCGTGTAACTACCGCTCCTTCATTCTTGTTAACTTCCTAGACAAAACTGTTTGTACTGCCACCCCCCTGCCCTTGCCAAACTATTTAAACCTGCTCAGCCATCATACCTACTCAGATCCATTGACTCACAGTCCTTTCTTGTCCCTAGGTCCAGCTGTCTGCCATGTGACCAAGCCTTCACAGTCTGTGCTCCTAAATTCTGGAACTCCCTCCCAGTGCTTACCAGGTATACCACTTCTCATCACTCTTTTAAGAGATCCCTGTGGGCACACCTGAAATCAGCCTCTGTCTGTCACTGTCTTTGGTATGCCTGGTGTGCTGTACCCTCCTGCATGGTCTTTCTGACCTCTACACCTGGATAAGAGTGTTGTCCTATATATTTTGCTATACTCATGCACTTAATGAATTTCTTGTATATAAAATTCCTTTGTACCATGACTTGTCATAATGCTCATTTCTCTATGTAATACACTTGATTTATCCTAACGCTCATTCCTTTATGTAATGTACTTTGCCTTTTATTATGTTATTACCTGTACTATTGTGAACACAATTCTTAGATGACTGCCTGTATATAATCCTTTTCTCTGTTGCACCTTCATTTTGTTCTGTATCTTTATCTTTGTAACCTCCCAGGCAGTACTGAAAATAGGCATTTTTTTGGTCTAGTGTGCTTACCTGGTAAACAAATTATAAATGAAATAAATTTAAAAAATTGAACATTTTTTGTCTCAGTTGGTGTACCCGTTATGCTTACGCTACATCCTTCATTGAATCCTGCAGGAATATTTGTCAGTCCCTGGTTATCTTTATCTGTAACAATGTCCATTAGTTCTTGAGATTCATTTTCTATATTTTCTGTAAGATTCAGCAGAGGCATGAATTGGTTACTAGTTGGAATTATAAACTCCACTGCTCTTCTACCCTTCTTAATTTGTTTTGGACTCTCTTTACCATTACTTTCTTCCCCCTCCTCATTTTCCCTGAGTCTTTTACCTGCACTCTCATCGCTGTTTTCCTGGGCTATGTCAGAATTCATTTCTAGTTTTTCTAATGGTTGCTTAAGCTACTTCCTGACATCCCTCTTAAATCCCACCCCACCAGTTTCATTGAGTTCCACCTGGTGTGTGTGTTCCTTCTCAGCATGAACAACTCTGTTTATCCTGAGGATGTACGTGTACATCTCGTTCATGTTCCCCTATCCCTTCTTGCCACCAGTGTGTACATTTTGAAGTCCTCTGGGCTCTCTATTTCAGCACTTTCCTAGTATCCCTGAGTGATTTTAGCAACCCTTCACTGCACCGCCTCCAGTCTGTCCCTGTCCTTCCTTAAGTGCAGGCTCCAGAGTGGCACACAGTACTCCAGATGAAGACACAGTAGTAATCTATCTGAGGTAGAAACAACGCTCTCTTTCTACTGCTGATCTCTTCCTATGCATCCTAGCATCCTGCTCACCCTACACACTGCCCTAACACACTGCGCTGACATTACAAATTGTCCGATATTATCACCCTCGCATCCCTCTCCTCAGTCATTCTCTCCACCCATAAACCACCTGCATACTGTATTATGTTTTAATTTTTTTGCCCCATGTGCCTTGCACTATTTTTGCATTGAATTTCAATTGTCATACCCCTGATCATTTCTGTAGTCTTTCCAGATCCTGCCTCATAGTTTCTACCCTCACTTCGCTGTCTACTCTTCTGTGGATCTTGGTATCATCAACGATGAGGTCAATCTTCACCTGAATCCTTACCTTAACATCACAAATGAAGACATTAAGGAGGACCAGTCCCAACACTAATCCCTGCAGCACTTTACTGGTGACCGCTCTGACCTCTGAATGCCCCCCATTAAGACCAACCCTCTAGGTTTTCTCACTTAGCCAGTTCCTTACCCATTTTGTAATCTTATCCTCCACCAACAGGTAGCTCTTTTTTCTGACCAGCTGTCCCTGTGGGACACAGTCAGAAGCTTTGCTGAACTCAAAATGCTCTATGTCCAGTTCCTGCCCTAGTTCACCACCCAATCAAAGAAGTCAGTCAGGTTTATCTGACACAACCTCCCTCCCATAAGCCCATGCTGTCCAGTGTCCTGAAGTTCATTTGCTTCCAGGAAACCCACTAGCTTCTCCTTTCTTATGGTCTCTCGTAATTTCTTCACTATTTTCATCAGGAAAACAGGATTATAGTTCCTTGGTTTCGACATATGTCCACTCTTGTGCAGAGGCATTACATTTGCGTTCCTCCAATTCCTTGGCTTCATCCCCATCTCCATTGAGCTATTAAAGAGCTTTGCAAGTGGCGTAGACAGGACCTGTTCCATCTATTTTAGCACACATGGATGTTGTTCTTCTGGATCCATTGATTTGTCCACCTATAATGCATTTAATCCTGTAAATACCCTTGCCTCAGAAATCAGTTCCATACTGATACCCTTCCTCACTCCCTCACGCCCTGTCCTTGACAAAATAGTGAGGCAAAGGCCCCTTATCCTCCTCCCTGAGCAGTGAACAGAAATACTAACTCAGTAAATTGGCCCCCTGTTGAAGACTCAGTAGGAGGCACTACATAGTGATGTTTGGTCATGTTCTGGAAGATTCTCCTGCACTTCAATTAAAATAAAATATATGCCCTAAGCCACTCAATGCTGTGCACTATTTTCTTTTTTGTTTTCCTGATTACTATTGCTGGATGGCAGCATCTTTTGAGCTAGGGGAGTGCCTTATTTCTTTTATGTTTGGTTCAATATGTTGGCCTTCCCCATGTCCTCCTGCTCCCATCCCTCTCCCTCCTCAGTCTATCCCCTCCTTTGTTTTGTGTTTTTCCTGTATGCAACAAAAAAATGTTTTGTCCTACTTCATTCTCTCAGCTATTCTTAACTCAGCATTTGACTCTACCCTCCTCACTGCCTTGCTGGCCTCCGTCATCCTGTAAAGATACACTACCCTATTCTCCTCCACCTGGCTAATTCTGTATTTTTTGAAGGCCTTCTTTTGCTCCCTCTGTCTCTCTCTCTCAAAGCCTCACCCATCTCATTTGTGTATGTCGATGGTTTCTTTCCTTGCTTGTTCTTCCCTACCACCCATACACAGAGACTTGTGGCCTCTAATACCCCATTCTTGATCAATTCTTACTTTTTGTCCGCCCCTTCCAGTTTCTTCCTCAATAGCTTGTGCATTCTACCAAAATCCGTCCTTCTAAAGTTCAGAACCTTTTTCAGTGACTGCTTCATATTCCGCCTCTAATTTGATGTTCAACCACATGATTTGGTAATTGCTGGTTCTTAGTGAGTCCTGAACTATAACCTTCCTGATACTATCCTGTTTTTGAGGACCAAGTCAAGTATGGAACTTTCCAATGTGGGTTCCTCCACTCTCTGTAAAAGAAATGCTTCTACTAGCAATTTATCCCATGCGCTTGCTGTCACTGGCATGTTCCAGTCCACATCTGGCATGTTGAAGTCTCCTACTAGCAGCTCCTCCCCTGCTCTGCTGCCCATCTAATCTCTTCCCCCAGTTCCATGGCAGTCACTACTTTCTGATGTGGTGGTCAATATATAACTCCATTCCTGATGTTCCTCCCCTCACCCATGATTACCTACACCCACTCTGTTTTCATAATCTCCATGACTTTGATACCCTTCTTTAAGTATACACCATCCTTCTCCCCTTCCTTGTTTCCTGTCCCTCCTAAGGATTACATACCTTGTAATGATAATGTCCCAGTCATGCTGCAGTGTTGCCCATGTCTCTGTGACCACCACTAAGTACAGGTGCGCTTCCACAACCATTGCCTGCAGATCACAGGTTTTGTTCCCCAGGCTCCTGCCATAACTGCTCATAGCCCTTGAGGCTACTTGCTGCCTTTTATCCTGAGACTCTTTTATGCCCACCTGCATTCATACTTATCCCTGCCCCTGCTATTCCCTGCCCTTCCCCACCTGGACTTCTATCACCACCTTCCAGGTATATTCGTTCTGTTTCTCCCATCCCCCAGTTTAACAAGAGATCTGAAAAAAAATCCTCTGAGAACCTTTCTGGGTTTTAATTGGAACCAGAAAATATTTGTACATCCCTATTTCTCACCAAGACTTTCAATGATGGAACTTGACTAGAAGGTTGGATAAGTGACTTTCCAACTCTCTGTGATGACAGTGGTTGTGGTGGAGAGGTTGCTTTCCTCATTGATGAGGAATCAAAGCTATGCTCCCTAGAGAAGGTAAAAAAAATGGTTTCATAGAAACGTAGAAACACAGAAACATAGAATTTGATGGCAGATAAGGACCACGTGGCCCACCTAGTCTGTCCATTTCCCTACCTGATGGATAAGCTGCAGATTCTAGTTAATCAACAGCTTACTTCCTCCTACCCCCCACTAGATTTGCCTTATGCCTGTCCCATGCATTCTTGAATTCTCCCACTGTTCCTGACTCCACAACCTCCTCAGGAAGGCTGTTCCATGCATCCACAACCCTCTCTGTGAAAAAATACTTTCTAACATTACCTCTGAGCCGTCCCCCCTCTATCTTCAAATTGTACCCCCTTGTTGTTGCACATTTCTTCTGAAAGATGTTACCCTCTTGTACTTTGTTAATTCCCTTGAGATACTTGAAAGTTTCTATCATGCCCCCTTCCTTAAGGGTATACATATTAAGCTGCTTTAGTCTCTCCTCATATGTCTTCTGGTGCAGACCTTGCACCAATTTGGTTGCCCTCCTCTGAACAGCCTCCACTCTGTCTATGTCTTTGCGGAGATGAGGTCTCCAGAATTGCATGCAGTACTCCAGATGGGGTCTCGCCAACTATCTGTACAGAGGGATAACAACTTCCTGTTTTCTACTATTGATGCCTCTCCCTATGCATCCTAGTATCTCCCCAGCCCTCCTTACTGCCTTCTCACATTGCTTGCCCACCTTTAGGTCATCTGATATACTTATTCCTAGGTCTCTTTCGATTTTTGTTGTTGTTATTAACTCACCCCCCAATGTGTACTCTTCCCCTGGGTTTTTGTTTCACATATGCATTACCTTGCACTTCTTTGCATTGAATCTGAGCTGCCACATATTTGACCATTCCTCCAACCTTGCCAAGTCCCTTTTCATCCTTTCCATCCCACCTTGTGTATCAACCCTGTTGCAGATCTTTGTGTCATCTGCAAAGAGACATACCTTTCCTTCCAGGTGCTCTCCAAAGTCACTTATAAAGACATTAAAGAGGACTGGTCCCAGTACCGAACCCTGTGGTACCCCACTAATTACCCTCCTTTCTTCACTGTGTACTCCATTTACTATTATCCTTTGCATCCTGTTGTCCAGCCAGTTTTTTATCCAGGCTACCACCTTGGGACCCACTTCAAGGCTGGCTAACTTGTATATTAATATTTTGTGTGAGACTGTGTCAAATGCCTTGCTAAAATCTAGGCAGGCCATATCCACAGCCCCTCCCTGGTCTACTACTTTGGTCACCCAGTCAAAGAAATCTGTTAGGTTCATCTGTCATGACCTTCCTGCTGTGAAACCATGCTGCCTTGGGTCCTGTGCCCCACTGGCCTCTAGGTACTCAACATTTTTTTCCTTCAGAAGTGATTCCATCATTTTCCCTACCACTGAGGTCAAACTAACTGGTCTGTAGTTTCCTGCCTCTGTCCTGCTCCCACTTTTGTGAAGTGGAATCACATTTGCCCTCCTCCAGTCCTCAGGTACCACCCCATCCTCCCATGATTTGTTAAAGAGAGTAGTCAGTGGTGTTGCTAGTTCTACTCTTAGTTCTTTTAGAATTCTTGGGTGAATCCCATCAGGCCCCATTGCTTTGTCCACCCTCAGTTTCAAGAGTTCTTTCAAAACCCTTTCTTCTGTGAATGGACTGGTATCAACCCCCCTATTCAGAGTTTCTCTCTTGTTTGGTTTAAGTACCTCCCCCTCCTCTTCCGTTGTGAATACTGAGTAGAAATATTCATTCAGTATCCCTGCTTTTTCACTGTTACCCTCTGCCCACATTCCCTCCCCTTTGATAAGTCTCTGTATCCCTCCCTTGGTCTTTCTTCACTCCCTAATGTACCTATAAAAGGTTTTATCCCCCTTCTTAACAGAATTGGCTATCTTTTCCTCAATTTATGCCTTTGCTATTCTGACTGCCTTCCCTGCCTCCTTCTGCTTTAACTGATAAAGTTTTCTGTCCTGCTTCTTCTGCGTTCCCTTATATTTCCTGAATGCTATCCTTTTCTCTTTAACCTTCCCTTCCACCTCTTTTGAGAACCCTAGTGTTGTTTTCCTTCATTTTGTTTTGTTGATTTGCTTCACACAAAGGCTTGTTGCCTCTGTGATGGCTGTTCTGATTATTCCCCATTGTTCCTCCACTCCTCCTTCTTGCCCGTTTGCTAGTGCTTTTCTGAGGCATGCTTTCATTTTCCCAAAGTCAGCCTTCCTAAAGTCCAATACTCTTGTTTTTGTATGGCTCGACTCTATGGCTGTGTTTATACTTTTATACTTGGTATTTATACTTGGCATAGAACAGTAGAAGACCAATAGGTCCATATAAACTGTCCCCCACCACAGTGGGTCCACTTGCATTATTCCCTAAGAAAATATTTATCAATTCCTTTTTTAAATTCTTCTAATGTTTTACTTTCCACCACTTCTCCTGGCAATGTATTCCATACTCTCCCTGTCCTATTAACAAAGGAATAGTATATACCATTTTTGTACTGTCTTAAGTTTGATTTGTTTATTATGACTTCTCAATCCCCTTAACCCTTCTTTTAGTTTTATACCCATTGTGAACCACACTGTTTGGTGGTCACTTGTTCCCAGATGCCTACCCACTTCTAAATCTGAGATCCTTTCTCCTTCTCCATTTGAGTGTACCTGGTCTATGACTGCTCCCCTCCCGAGTGGGTTCCAACACTAGCTGTCTGAGGTATGCCCCCTGTAGGGCATCAAGAATGACCCTGCTCTTGGATGTGCATGCAGCAAAGGTACTCCAGTTAACATCTGGCATATTCAGGTCCCCCATCAACAATATATCCCCTTTTTCTGCCATTTTAAGGATGCCTTCTATCATTTCCTTGTCCATTTTCTCCCCCTGAGATGGTGGACTGTACACATTGGTGCCATTTTCTGTCTCCAGAGTGACCCATAGTGACTCATCAACTTCCTGTTTACTCTTTAGTTCTGTTGCTTTAATCCCTTCCCTTATATAGAGAGCTACTCCTCCTCCTCTTTTACCCACCATATCCCTCCTGTAGACTGTGTATCCTGGTATGCTGACATCCCAGTCATGGTTCTCTGTGTACCATGTTTCAGTGATTGCCTCAATATCCAGGCATCCCTCTTCCATCAAGGCCACTAGTTCAGGGAGCTTGTTACACAGACTGCTGGCATTGGTACTCATCACCTTCCATTTTTTATGACCTTACCCCTTTTAGCCTCATCCCTGTCCTTACTGCCTTTTTCTGCATTTACACCTGTTCTGCTCCCTACTGACTTCTCTACCTTGGTGTTTACCTCTCTAACTACTGTATTTTGTGGGGTGAGGCTGGGATTTCCCTACTCCTTTTCAGTGCCCCCCCTTGGCTAGTTTAAATGCTTGCCAATGAAGCATTTAAACCTATCACCTACAATCCTGGTCCCCCCCCAGACAGATACATACCATTGCACCAGTATAAGCCTGTATCCCTCCAGATGGCTCCCCAGTCCCCAGTGAAGCCAAAACCCTGAGCTCCACACCAGTTTTTCAACCATTCATTGCATCCCTTGGTGCAGAATACCTTAGCATCATCCTTGCCGTAGACAGGCAGGACCACCGAGAAGGTTACCATTCATGCTACTTGTCTAAGGCCTCTCCCCAACTCTAAAAACTCATCTTGCACCACTCTGATCCCATTTACAGCCAGGTCATTTGTCTCTAGGAGGACAGACATCCAGCTCCCTCATGCAGCTGCTCCCGCGATCCTGAGGATTCAGCTTGCCCTGGTTTTTGCTCCTCTACATGGCTGGTGAGGGTTCTCAATTTCATGTTTAGAGGATACTGAGCTACACATGGCCTATCCCTGCATATATGTTTCCTTCATGCCTGGCTGCAAGGTGGTTTGCAATTATGTTGGCAACTTGTTTTATATTGTATTAATGTTTTGCATAAAAACAGGCTTTTACTTGAGCCGTACCCTGATGTATGCAGTCCAGTATTAAAATAAAAATGTTATCATGACAATCATATGACTCTGTGTCTGCCTTACTTCCAGAGCAGGGTGTACAGCATGTAAGCTTAGTAATGATGAAATATAACAAAAAAGAGTCCAGCTCACTTTATTTGTGGTAATACCATTGTATAAGACTAGCTAAAGAATTTTTGCACAAGCTTTCGAGCCCTCTCATATATCTTAATCAGGTGCAGGGAAAACTAACCAGCATTTCAGAATATATACAAGAGTGTTGGGTCCTAGATTGCTTAACAAAGGGCTGGCTGTAATGGAAGCAACTTAATACAATACAGGTGACTTCCAGAAAATGGCTTCAGGTCATTAAAAGATGAGAGATCAGAGATCAGACATGCAAATTGTGAACTACTTCAAAGTGATATCAAAACACAAGATCAATTGCTAAAAAAAGATCCATTAAGTGTGTAGGATATGTAATGCTGCCAGTTCAATAAATTAAAAAAAAAGTCAGTTAAAATATAACATGGTGATCTTGAACACCATAATCTCCTTGTTACTTACTGGGACAAACGCAGTGAGAAATTTGCATATCTGGGTACCGGATACTGTTACCAGCTACATTACCTTTATAACCTTGGGGATTTTCTGTACCACAGACACCAACAAACTAGTGACAGACCTACAGTAACACAGCACTGTAATTACATTAAGTATATGTTTTGCCTTTGCCATTGTCTTTCAGATCATGTTCCTTTTTCAGCTGTAGTCCTATTGAGTGAAAAAGGACTCTGAATAAGGTATTCTTTTCCTGATGAGGAAAATATTTCTTCTCTGAAGGAAGAAAGCTCCTGCCGTGCACAAGGAAGTTTATAGCTTTCTACATAAGTAAGCAAACCTGGAATGCACAGAATGCACCATGATCAGCAGTGTGAGGTGAGCCTACAAATGATCTTATAGCTAAAGAATGACACTGGCATTGATTTATTTATTTAGTTTTTGTTAACCAGGTAGGTACACTAGACAGCATAGCTGCCTATTTTCAGGTACAACCCAGGAGATTACAACAAAGGGTATGTAGACAATAGTAGTTCACTGACCTATGCAGCCAGTATAGTGTTATGCTTGTGCAACTGTGTTAGTTTGGTTTTGGCTGTTTTCATTCTCTATTCCAGAAGAATTACCACCCTGTAGGGGTATGAAGGCAAGGAACTCTCGGAGAGGGTTCCACCCCTAGAGGTGCCACAGGACAATTCCCATGGCTAAAGGTACCTTAGGAATCCCCAAAAGAAATGTAGTATCATCCCCCAAAAAAGGAGGCAACACGAAGCATATGAGCAAGCAGCAACTGTGACAAAGGAGCAGTAACTGTAATGTAGTAGTAGAAAAGCATAGGCAGTTGATAATGCAGTGAGATGTTCAGTTGGATAATGTAATGACTGCCCTGGTTTGCGTAGCATGATGCTGATGGTTTGCCTTGAGATGAGGGGATCCCCTGTGGAGAGAGGGAATGGTAGGACATCCTCCATCTCATCTAGCAAAGGAACCTACCTAAGAAACTAGGGGAAACACTATGCTAACTAAGTGTTATGACCTGAGGCAATGGAGGAGAGGGAAAAAAACCCTATGAGGAGGAAATCTCTGTGGATCCAAGGCCTAGGTCACCTTCCCTCCAGGCTTGGAATAGTTTATTTAGTGACAGCTCTGTGGCTGCAGTTTGGAAAACCGAATTCAAGGGAACTGGAAAATATTACAATTTGGAGAAAGGCTCTCACACAAACCCTCTAGCGGGAATGCCATGGAAGGTTGTGATAAAACTCTGCAACAATACTTGCATCCAAGGTGCAGGAGGAGAGAAACAACTGCTGAGGCACTCATCTGGCCTACCCACCCTAAATCAAACCAGGTGAACCAGAGGCAGTTGTAAGAAGAATGCGGTGAAGGTGCCTTGCTAGAGAAACCACTGAAGTCAATGGCTAACCGTTATAGAGGAACACTAGAACCAAAGGAGATCGTCATAACCACCCTTCACCGCTAGTCTTAAATTCTACACCAGGAGGTGCTATTGCATAGCAGGCAGCTAAAGCCAAGCCTGGGGTGAGGACATTCCCAGCTATGGGCCAGGTAAGAAGAATCCCACCCCAAGTTGGACACGCTCGAGATGCGGACTAAATGCAGAGCGAGACCGTTGGCTGCAGGAACCTGTGCCAGAATAGAATGGCTGGCATGCTGAGATTGTAATGAGCATTGCGTGCTGAGACCTTGCAAGGTCGAATGCAGATTGAGTGCAGTAGAATCCCAGAGGCTGAAGCCGAGGGATGGCAGTAGGCATGAAGCAATGGTTTGCGTAAGCAAGGAGTAAGGTTTGCGTAAGCAAGTATGGACCTGCACAGAGGTCAGTAAGCTGTAATGATAGTTGGACCTGCACGGAGGTCAGCATAACATATTGTATAGCAGTAACAGCACTGAATTGGGGCCAGCCAGCCAGAGCAGGTCAAAGCCAAATCAAGGTGACAAACTCTGAGGATTTTCGGCGGTGAAGACAGGATTTAGAACAGAATTAATTAACCACATAGGCCATGACCACCCAAAACACCTCCCACTCCCCACCATAGGACAAACAAGAAAGTGAAGGAAGGGTCAAGAACCACATGCAGATATAAAAGCTAATTTAATAGCCTCAGCAGGAGCTTCAGCTAACCTCAGAGTAACAATGTACAATAGCAATGGCAGTAAACAAAGCAGTAGCAGGAAGCAATTAGGCCTGAGCAGCAGTAGTAAAAACAAATGAGTACACTGAATTGTAACTGCACTAAAGAAAAGGCATAATGCTCTTGAAGCACTTTCACCAGGCAGTGTAATGAGACTGCTGCAATGAAGTAATTAGAACAACCATGAGTGAGCTGTAGAGCTAGGTTCAGTAAATCTGAGTCAGGTGAAAGTAATGGAGTATTCCATGGAACAGCTATAATTGAGCTGAAACACACACATCAGGTTTGCAGTTGCAGTGCAAGTAATGAGAATTGTGAATAACTGAAAAGCAGTATGAGCACTGGAGTAGCAGGATGCTAGGAGCTTAGAAACAAAGCCCCCCCATCCAAAAAAAAAGGAAGGAAGCACAAACAGCCGAAGGCAAAATACAAACCAGAAGTAGAAAATTAAACATAGATGAGCCCAGCAGAGACAAGCGGAGTTGGTGGTGGTGGGGGTAGGCCTCAGTCCACCAGGGAGGCCCAACCAGCTCAGAGGACAAACCAACAGAGCCTTTGGCTGCAAAGAAAAAATGCTTCACAGTGAGGCTGAGGGGAACTGCTTATATAGCTCAGGAAGTGGGGGTGGCTTGAAGCTTGGCCACTGAACTTCAGGCAAGCTTTCCAAATACAAGAAAACATCATGGGAACAAGTAGAAGTCAGACATAATATACTTACACAAAAATTTCATCAATGACAGTACATTTGCAGGAATCAATATCTTAGAACATCCTCCAACCTTCAGTTAGTTAGCTGAGTAATCACATACTTGGAATGGCCATCATTGTGTGAGCCCTGGAATGGAGGGATTAATCTTTGAGTATTTCATCGGGAGATTTAAGTGTGGAATACAGCACGTATATTTTGAACTGAGAGATTCCTTTAATTTCTATAGATGTGCAACCAGGAAATAATTAACAAAGAAACATAGACTGTGTCAGCAAAGAAAGACCCAGAAATCCATCCAATCTGCCCATTTCCCTGTGTGCCATGTTTAGTATAATGCCAGACTGGATTTAGAGATCTGATTACCTTAGTGTCTGACTGTCACCCCCTTCCTCAAGAGTTCCACCCTTGGAATGCACTGGCCGTTGTGCACCCCATCATTAGGGCATGAAACCCGCAAGTCATTGACTGGGTTTCATATAGGGGCTGTGCCCCCCCACACTCCCCCTACTTAGGATTCTAACTCCAGGGAGGCAGACCTTGGGGAGGAGGTGACGACTTTTGGGTTTGGTTCCCTAATGATGGGGTGTACAACAGCTGGTGTTCCAAGGGTATGCAGTGTTCCTCAAGTATCCTTTCTCCTCTTCTCTCTCCCACCCAAGTTTAAACCCTATCATGATCTTGACTTCAATCACCTGTCTGGGTAGTCTATTCCATTTATCCACAAACTATTTTTATAAAGAACTTCTTCATATCCATCCTAAATCTCTCTCACACTAGTCTCTACTCGTGTCTTCTAGTTGCTGTGCCATTGCTCAGCGTGAACAAGTCCTTATAAGCCACCCTATGAGTTCCTCGCAAGAGACTGTATGCCCCAATCTATCCCCCTTTCCTTACTCGTCACCAGTGTTTACACGCTAAGGTCTACCAACCTTTGATCATACAGCCTCCCCTGCTGCCACTGGAACATCTTCATAGCCTTCTATTGTATGGTCTCTGTGCTGTCCCTGTCTTTCTTGACGGGTTCAGAATTGCATGCAGCACTCCTGGTGCAGTCTTACCAGGAGCCTGTACGGGGCAGCAAGCATCACCTTCTTCCTCCTACTATCAAATCCCCTTCCTGTACATCCCAGCATCCTGTTTGACTTCCCATATGCTTTGTTGCACTGTGCAGTGGACTTGGGGCTCTCATTAATTATGACCCCGGGTCTCTTTCCTCAGTTGTCTGCACCACCCTTACTTCCTTCATCTAGTATCCCCTTTTGGGGTTCTTTCTACCAATGTGCATCTCTTTGCACTTTTTTGGGTTGAACTGCATTTTCCATAACCTGGACCACTTTTCCAATTTTTTCAGACCTCTTTTAATTTTTCAAATGCCCCTTAGTGTCATCACTAAAGAGACACCCCTTATTCTGGATTCCTTCTTCTGTATCACAAATGAAGATACTGAACAGCACTAGTCCCAAAACAGATCCTGTGGTACCCCACTTGTGACTCTCCTTGGCTCTGAGTACACCCCACTGGTAGCTACCCTTTGTGCCCTGCTCCCTAATTGCTTCCCTTTACACCTGTTCAGTTTGTCCCCTACCTTCACTTCATCTTTTTTATTAGCTTTCTGTGTGAAGTGGAATCAAAGACCTTGCTAAAGTCAAGGTACTAAACATCCACTGCATGGGCCATGTCTGCTGCCTTTGTGACCCAAAGAAGTCACTCGGGTAAGTTTGGCAAGATTTCCCTGCTAAAAAGACAGCTGTTTTTTGTCCTGCAACCCATTGGCTTCCAAGAATTCCACAATTTGTTCATTGATGATGGTTTCCAGCAGGTTGCCTATATTCAAGGTTAGACTTACCAGTCTGTAATTTCAAGGGTCACCCCGTCCCTGCGGCTTTTGAAGCAGCACTACATTAGTCATCTTACAATCTGCTGAAATCACCATTGTCTCCAGGGAACATTAGCTAGATTTGTCAATGGTGCTGCCAATGTCTGCCCACTTCCTTCAGCACTCTAGGGTTAAACACATCAGGGCTAGGCACTTTGTCCACCTTGGTATCACGTTAAAAGGGCGAGGTTAAAATAGCGAAGTCAATTGGGCGACTCCATAAGGATGGGAGCATTAACAGTGCATGGACAACATAAGCGACTGCACTGGTGCGATACCCCACTATCCAATTGCGGCATGGAGTTAGAATCTTTATTATAGGTGGGGTGTGGGGGCACAGTCCCCCACACAAAGCAATACCTTTTCACCGGCTCACAAACAGAGAACAGAGATATTGTCTGAAGGTCAGATCTGCTGCTTTGGGAGTTGTTGGTGCCACCAGTAGATGAGATTGATCCAGAGATACAGAAGGAATGTTAAGTTTCACAAACCAGTCGGGGTAATACCATATGGTAGCTGTAATGTGTGTTGCTGAAATGTGGATTCGCTGTATTGGCGATCGCTATATTTGATTTGCCCAAATTGATTTTGCTGTCATTGCCTTACTAAAATGACATGGATCTGTCCACCTTCAGGGTTTTGAAACCGCAAGCACCCTTTATTCTGAGACTGGACCTAACTAGAAATGGGCCAGAGCCATTTCTTCAACTTTTTGTTTCTGTTTTTTTTTCTTTCTCTCTCCTCCCTCCTAGCCTGTATGTCTGTCATGTGAGTGGCTTGGCAGGCTGAGAAAGAGATGAAAGGGTACTGAGCACAACCCATATTCCTGTCCTGTATCTCAGTTTGTACATGTGCAAACAGTGGTACAAAAGGGGACCATGTAGCTGCTTAAATATAAATAAAAAAAAAATAACAGAGAAACATAGACAGTGAAGGCAGAAAAATAAAAAAATGAAGGTCCATCCAGTCTGCCTGAGTTCCCTATTTAGCCCTGGGGCCTATTAATCCTCCAGAGTTCCAGCCCTACACCCCTCCTTCCATTCTCCTCCCTATTTCTGAAGCCCTGAGCAACTACTATACTCATCATTCTGTCCCAACCATGGTTAAAATCAGTAATATTTTTTGCACCCGCCACCTTGGCAGGCAGCCTGTTCTATGACTTCACCACCTTTTCTGCAAAATTCCTCCCGTCCCTCCTGAACCTCCCTCATATTAGCTTCCACTCATGAGCATGTGAAGTCACTGTGGTTACTGCCTGGGCTAACAAAAAAAAAAGGAAAACAAAAAAGGACTTACATCATCATAATGCACTTTATATAAAAAATTAAGGGGAATGAAAGGCTGTGTGTGTGTGTGTGTGTTTTGTTGCCAGGCTGTGGGCTGCATTAGTGTGTATTAGTCCACTGAGTGTTTTATGAAAAGAAAGTCTACCTGCTGTTTAAAATAAATTTTCTTAAGTTACTGTGACCCTCTTGCAAAGCAAAGCAGAGCCTCTTGGTTGCTGTTCAGTAAGCTTGCTGGACTAGCCGATCACTTCTGGGACGGTGCACCCCTTTTCGTCGACACCCCGACGGCAAAACAGGAAAAAAGACCATTACGGCGACATTCACGGTAATGGTCCTTTTTCTGTGTTTCGCATTCCCTCAGTGTTCTGCCTCCAACCCAGACCAACTCCTGCAGGATTGGAATCCTAAAGTCCAGGGTGGATGGGGGGGCTAGGCCCCTCACATGGGGGTGGGGCACAGCCCCCCACAGAAAACACCCTTACAACAGGCAGCACAATACCTGCATCGGTATTCTGCCGTTGTTGTAGGGGAGGATGGCATTGTTGCTGTCAACCAAACTTGGTGCTTCCCTTCTAGGAATAAATTTATTTTGAACTCAAACATTCTTGAGTATTTTCCAAATCATCCTGCAGCTTCAAATAATTTGTCTTGACCTGACCATTCTGCAAAAGAGAAGCCCCTTGGCTAGTGTGCTGTCTGCCCAATTTTGGAAAAAAAAATGAACACAGATATTCTTGTGTGTTTTCCAAATCATCCTGCTGTTTTTTTTTTAAAAATGTTTCAACCTTAATATCCTGCAAACCAAAGCCCCCAGGGTATGGTACTGTAAGCCTGCTGGGATAGCTGACCACTTATGGCAAAAAAACTTCATTTTGAACTCAGCCGTTTTTCTTTGTCTTGGTCAGTCACCATTTAGAAAAACATGGACAGAAGTGGGAATAGGAAGAGTAATGGGGACAGTTGCTGGAAAGTTTACCAATAAAAGGCAAAAAAGTCTCAAGTTCCAAGTCATCATTGTAAGAAAAAAAAAGTACATTCCACTTGTATACCATCCGGTTGTATGCTGTTTTCTTTTCTATGCACAAAAATCTCTGATCTTGATTCTCACGCTATGCTGTCCTGTAATTTTGTTCAGATATGCCACCGCTTTCCAGTTGTATGCCACTTCTTGTTGTGAGTTTCACATACAAATGATCTCTTCCTCCCTATTATGTTCATGATGATAATCACTGGTTGGTCAAAATGAACTGCTAATCCTCTGACAGTCAGCTGGGTGTCAGCTGGTGAAGCCGGCTTGTGTGGGGGAATAGTGGCAGAAGTGCTGTTTGCATGCTACACTGAAGCTATGGAGGCAAAGACAAAAAGAGATGTCCTATCTATCAGAAGGAAAGTCGAATTCCTTGATAAACCTGCCTTGCCCAGGGTGTCACAAAAAGAACTGGCAGCTGAATTCAGCATCAATATTTCAAGTGTTGGCCAAATATTGAAAAAAAAAAAAAAGAAAATCTATGAGTGGGGGAGTGGTTGTAACTTGGACCAAAGGAAAAAATGTGTTGGGAAAGACCCACTGGTTGAGGTGGCTTACCGTGGCCAGAGATCAAGGTGTCCCTGTGACAGGAAACCTCTTGATGGAAAAAGCAAAAAGTCTCTTTGTCTCCTCTGGCGTCCTGTCAGATGACTCACACTCCAGCACAGACAATAACAAGGTGGCCCCCTCATAGATCAGGTACCTACACTTTAAATTTAAATATGCCAATGTGAGATGAGGTCCCACTGCTTTCTCTCTTTTTCTTGTGCGGAAACCACTCTGTGGCTGCATTTTTAGGGCTGCAGTTGGGCGGAACTGTACATAATTGTGATAATTGTATGTTTTCCTTTTTGTGTTATATATGTATGAAGTTTATTATGACAGGCATGACTGAAAAAGGGCTGTGCCCAGTTACTCTCCTGGTAAAAAAATAAAAACAAACAAAAGTCCTTTTATGATCACTGAGTAAAGGGCCTCCACATTCCTTTCAAAGATGCAAAGAACCTGGATTGACTCCCCCCCCTTGCCTACAGTCCCAGACCCTCCACACCCTTTGTTCAGTTTCTGCCTGTTGGGCTGGTAGTGCCCAATCTCCTGGCCAGAAGCCAGTACCTCCCCTGCCCTACAAAAGGACTGGGGAGTGGCTACAGAAGGGCAGTTGGTAGCACAGTGTGGAGGATGCGAGAAACACAGACAAGCAAATTGTACCTGGATTGGGTCCATGGTTCCTCTTGCATCGCTTCCCTCCAACTTCAGTCTGGGGTGGATGGTAGTGGCAGCAGGGTTGGTCAGGTGGAGTGTGGCTCCTCAATGCAACCTGTCCCCTCTGGGCAAAGCCCTCATTAGTGAGGGGGAAGAGAAGAGAAGAGGCCAACAGACCAAATGATGCAGCAAAAACTTGATCCAGGTGAAAAACGGACCTCAGACTTATAATTCAGCCCCCAGCTGCCACAGCCATTTGAGAGAGGAGCCGGGTGGGAGCTTTGCTTCCCAGCCAGTTTTCCTGTCTTCCCCCAGCAGCACTGGAGTCTCGGGCCCCGGTGGTAAATGGGCCATGTGCCCAAAGTTAATTTTACTTGCGCCAGAGGTGCCGGGGGCTGGGGAAGAAAAATAGAGATGGGTAAAGTGTCTAGGGAAGAAAATTAAAGGGCCAGAGCCACAAATAGGCAAATGTGGGTAAAGTGGGCTCCCTGATGGGGTGAAAAGCCCTAAGGAGAATGGAGGATTAGGGGACATGGGCTGAGGATCCACTGGGAGGACCAGAAGAGCCCGGGTTATTTGCACTTTTACTGTTTTAAATATTTATAGTACTCTCCCTCTCAGCACCCCCCTGCACCATGCAGCCCTATTGTGTTTGGCCAGAGGTTGTTTTCTGTACTGTGTGCTTGCCCATAAGAAGCTTACAGGTAAACAGTGGGGTGCTTACTAATTAGGAGAAAGCCATACCTCTCCTGTTATTTGATGCAATGCTACGGGTATAGCAAGCAATCTCAACCTTGGGTAATTCACTGAGATTCAATCACTTATCTTATATGTTTTCTTAAATTTCCTCCAACTGAATGACATTGAAGCAATAAGATAAGATGGGGTGTGGGTTGTGCCAAGTACCTCATGCCCAGGGCATATGAGGCATGACAATGCATCCAGAGTGCATTTAACCCTTGGCTATGAGGTAAACCCAGCATGATCCACACCCTGGACTGTCATATTGCTTATATAAAATAGATTTTTACTTACATTGTTTAAAAAAAAACATCAATTCACAACCCTTTTAGGGCTCAGATACAATTTCTGCTGAATTGACAAGATCATGACATCTTCAGACAAGATTTCAGCATCATAACAAATTCTTGTCTGATGATGTCTGTGAACTCATAGGCACTGCAACTATTAGTAGTAGCTGTAGTAGCACCAGTAGTACAGTAGTGGTAGGTGGGATGTCAAGGGGGCTCAGGGGGCTTGCCCATGAAACTATCCAATCCACTGTGTGAAGGGTGCAGGGGGTACAGCCCCAATCAACTCCATTCTCATCACTGCCAAGATATGAAATATCATCCACCATTTTTTCCCCATCCAGTGTAAACTACACCTACTCCCCCTTTTAGATAGAAAAACATAATTAAAGCACTTTAAGAAAGGAAAATGTTCCTTCAACTTTTGGTGCCACCAGGTGTCACTATATCCTTCATTGGCTTCCAAACAGTCTGAGCACTTTATGGGCCAAATTTCAAAAGCACTCCAGCTGATGCAAGGTGTTTGCGTGTGACAACAATGATGCAGTATGCACCTTGTGTCATAAATTGTGGTGATTTCTATTCTGGAACGCAGTCTGTGCCAGACCGGGATGCTGCTGTGGTAATTGGGCACTGCTCCACCCTTGTGATCAGCATCAGGGTACACCAGATCACAAGGGGGCTTGCGCCATGGGGGGTCTGCAACACCCCCCTTCATTGGGTTCCAAAGCCCCGCCATTGCTGTAGTTAGGGCTCCATAGACCAGCATTGCCCCTCAAGATGGGGAACCAGAGGAGGGAGGGCTCCATATGTGAGTTCTGGAGGCAGAAGGGACAGGGGAGTACTTTAGAGGTGTTGGGGAGCAAGTGGGAATGCCGGGGGGAGGGTGATTGGGCACCTGGTCTGGGGTGCCATTCTTATATAGCACAGCAGACATCATTACATGACTGGTGCTTACAAGGGCACCCCCGCTGGGTGCCTGATCATCCCTCTGGCATATCCACCTGCTCCCTAACAAACCCTATGGCATCCCTTGTGCCATGTCTGCCCCAGGAGCCCTCCTGGCATTGGTCTCTGTCTTGCACCTGGCAGGGGGGCGGATCTGTGTGGCAGGTCCTGCAGGTGTGCTCAGCATTCAGTGCTAGCCTGCCTTTGTGGCAATTCCCAAGTGTTTGACGCAGGAACCTCAATTTTAAGGAATCAGAAGCATGGTCCCTGATGTACCAAGAGTGTGTTGTAGCCCTAGATTGCCAGCAAATTGTTGCAGTCTAAGGACTTTTTCAGAATTGGACCCTATGCCTACACACCTACCTGTACATTACAGCTTCTGCCCAGGATATTGGACCAGTTGGGGAATGGATTGCATGGTCTGGGTGAGAAAGAGATTGTCATCATGATGGTAACAGAGAGGGTCAGGCAGACAGATATTCCAACAGATGGCGGGGAGCAGCAGTCAACAACACTGCACCAGGAGGAGAACAGTGGTATTTATATGAGCACCAATCCTTTAGATGGATGTAAGGTGCTGGCCGAAGTGCACTACCACACCTGCTGCATTTCAGGCTCTGGCCCCTTAGGATGTGACACTGAGCGAGGAACTTTGTGGTCCTCAGGCAGGTTCTCTAGGGCACCAGGGATGAACCTTGGTAAGGTTTTAATTTAAAAATATTGTCACAGTAGGGGGGAGGGAGACAGTGAGTGATTAGGAGAGTGGGGGAAGGAGGGAGCAAGCAATTGGGAGTGTGTGTGAGGGAATGAGTAAGCATTTGGAAGGAGGGAGAGGGCGAGCATGATTGTGGGCTGCCAAGTGCAGCCACTAGATGATAAATAAAATATATCTACATCTATATCTTTCCAAAAAACTATGTTGATGCAGACATTAGGGTTTTAAAAACGCAAAGCGCACAAAGACGGGAAATGGAAAAACGTTAGGGATTTGGGTCTCTGGAGTATTGGAGAATCAGTGGTGGGGTCTTACTTGGGGTTGTAAACCCTAATGCCCACCCCCCAAGCTAGTAGCCTGCTGTCAGAAGCACAAGATACAGCTCCAACCTACTGTCTCATAGTAATATAGTATGGCCAACATAATTTGCCAGAGCTTTCTTTGCGCTGGGCCTGACATTACATTTGACCTCATCTGATCCAGGATAGGGGTGAGCATTAGGGTTGACAACCCCAAGTAAGACCCCACCACTGATTCACCAATACTCTGGAGACCCAAATCCCTAATGTTTTTTCATTTCCCATCTTTGTGCACTTTGCATTTTTATGACCCTAATGTCTGCATTAACATAGTTTTTTTGCAAAGAATTTCCCTTCTTTTGTGATTGTGGACCTGTATCCTCATTTGCACAGATCCCTGTGAGGCACCTGAACTCAGTTCATTGGCATGGTAAGGCAGTGTGATCCCCAGGGGTGCAACAGACAACCCTGCAAACAACGTTACTTATTAAGTTCTATTTTTTCAATATTTTGACCTCAAATATTCAACATAGTCTTCTTATGACCCCACCTCATAAACCCTGTAGCTGAAAATGTTCAAATCCATGCCAAAATGCCATTCCGCATCACAGGTGCAAAAACACATTTTGGACAGGATATGAAAAACAGCAGCTGTACCATTCATGAGGTGGTGTGCAAAAATGGCTATGCTGAAAATTTGGAGTCAAAATATTGAAAATGACCAAAGTTATGTGCATGCGTAGAAAAATTTCAATGCACGCCAGAACTCGCCATCTTTGTATCTGTTCATCAAATTAACATGGATTTTTTGATTACTCATGAACACTGGACTGTCATTTTGTTACTCAGTCCCAAAAGGTGATTTCGTGCAGTGACTGCAAAATCACCTTCCATGCCTGATTAACAAAACAACAGTGAAAGTGTTCATGAGGTGGGGTCCCAAAAAGCCTATGTTGAAAATCTGGTGAAAAAATACAAAAAAATGGCAAAGAGATCAACATACAGTAAGTTGAAAATGCCATTGAAATACATTATACATCACTTACCTTGATTCTTCAGTTTACGGTTCGGTTTTGAAGAGTGCAGACGTGTCCGGGTCCACAGAAGATGACGTTCGCCGACCTCCATAGGTAAGTATTGGGTAAGGGGGGGTATGGGGTGTTGGGTGCTCAGTGAGATGATCAGGATGGGGAAGGGGGACGGCGAGGACAATGAGGGCCTATTTTCTTTTTTTTCAGGTTATAAAAAAATACGTTGGGGGCCTGTTTTCCTTTTTTTCAGGTACACATAACTTAATACATGTATATTGAGACACTGGGGGTGGGCTCCCCAAGTGTTCCGTGCTGCTGGAGGGGGTGAGATCTAGTAAAGGTGGACATTATTAAGTATCAAGCAGGCAATCAGAGGACTGTACTGACACTAGAAAACCATGGTGTGTCTAAGCAAATACCAGGTTGGTACTCGGGAATGGAGGAGGCATTCTGTCACCGGGGTTTATATTGCTAGTTATGGAAGCCAAAAGAAAGTGGCAGGGGTTGGAATGAGTGACAGTAGACCAACAATGTCTGCCTCAGTAAATATAAGGTGAGCAGTCAGTGGGCATGTGTCTGTTTTGAATTGATTTGTGATTTGCAGAAACTCAAATTGTTTCTCATTGTTGAATGGTAGTTCATAAGTAGCAAGTAATGGTTCAGCAAAGGATGTAACTTATTTAATAGCAAGATCTGATGCACAAACTAGAGTTATAGAAGATCAACAGGCTTCTGCTGGCTCCAGTAAAACAAAATCTGGAAAAAAGTTGAGGTTTGCCGAGTTTATCCTCCTGTAGTGAATAATTATCCTTCCTGCTGCCTCACAAATCTTCACACCAAAACAGCAATAGGACTGGCTCCAGGACAGCCCACATGAAGGGGGCGAGAGATTGAGGGAAAAATCACAGTTAAAAAGGAATAGCTCTTTTCCTTAATTAAGCTCAGTTGCATCTGGCAGAATGGAGTTTGCAGTAAAAATAGTTTGTTTGCCCCCCCCCCATGCCTCTGGATAAGGCAAGTATGCTAAGCCTGTAAAAAAACTAAAGCACTATGAACATGTTGTCCCTCTTTTTTCATAAGTTTAGTTTTGACTTCACACCATCAGAGAATGGAGCTCCACCACTGTGTCCATTTGGAAGTCACGACACAACAGGGGTTGCACTAAAAGGCACAGATGTTGCTTGCTAAATGACAGCTGTATCGTATAGTGCAACCAGCTGTTAACCACCAAATATATTATATGGCAATAAGGGTTGCACTATATGACACAGCTGTTGTTTGGTAAATGACAGCTGTGTCATATAGTGCAACCAGCTCCTAACCAAAATACCTTATACAACACTAACCTTTAATTCCTCAGTTCACAGTTTGGCTTTGAAGAGTGCAGATGTGTCCCGGTCCACAGAAGATGACAGTATACGACCTCCAGAGGTAAGTATAGGGTAAGGGGGGGTGGAGTGGTGGGTGTTCAATGAGAGGGTCGTGATGGGAGAAGGGGAACAGCGGCAATGATGAGGGACCATTTTCTTTATGTCCAGTTTAAATAAAAATTGAAAAAAAGGTCAGGGGACAGTTTTCTTTTTTGCAGGTATACATATAACATTATTCTATTTCGGGACACTGGGGGTGGACTCCCCAGTGTCCCACTCTGGACATGCTGTGGGGGGCAGGAGGCATTCAACATCAGGGGTGGGCATCCCAGTGTCAGACAATTAATAAATAAATACACTGCTACCAGGGATTGGGGCCCCCAGTGTGCAGACACAGTTGAAGGTCACAGTACAGTCAGGATGGCGGGGCTACAATGACACTAGCCCCATCCCCAACCTATGAGTAGCAACAGCAGCAGGGGTTGCACTATACAACACAGCTGTTGTTTTTTAAAGACAGCTGTGTTGTATAGTGCAAACTGCTGCTTTTGCAAAAATTCAGTTATGAATAGAACGTTCATTTTTTGAACTGCGCACTATTCAGAAATGGAACATTTTTATTAAATATTTTAAAAACTACTTAACAGCTGGACCTAAAAACCACAAAAGCACACACATTGGACCAACCTCTATCAAACCAGAAAGGTTCAGGTTTCAAAGCCTCCTGTTTTTTTAGTTATCGGGTGGCAAAAAAAATCTTAAAATTTTCAAAAATAAAGACTTTTGCAGATTTTGCACCTTTGTAACTTTGCTTCCCCTGAACCAATCTACATGAAATTTACAGGATAAAAAGATCCTGACACAGAAGGTCTGCTTTCCAAATGTCATATAAATCGATAAAAAGGGGGGCAAAATTATTAAGGTGCAACAATTTGAGTTTAACACAGAAGTGCTGATTCAACTCTTGCATACAGTAACTACTGCGCCTGTAAAATTCATTGCAAACCACTTTGTTAATGCACCAGTTAGGGTTAAAGCCACAAAAGTAGGGAAATGGGAAGGCTATAAGGATATCAATTTTACATTTTGTTACTGTAGATAGGGAACTAGATACCTAACCAAATACTGCTGGCGTGAGTTTGCTATGCATTGCCAGTAGAAACTGTATGTAAAAAAATGATTGACATTTAAAACTAACATTCCACATGTATGACACATATATATGGAATGTTATTTGACCAGGTTGACAGGGACTTGTTTTTAATCATTAAAAGGTTTGCACTCACAATACCATTGCTAGAATCAAGTCTCAGCCAATCAGGATGCAGAGATTTCCTTACCCATTTTATATTTATTTATGGGCTGGATGTTGAGCCCTGACTGCCAACTACTAAGTTATATTATAAAATAAGTTCTAATAACCAACAATCTGATTGGCTGAGACCTGTCAGTTGGTGTCTGGTTATTGCAGCCAACTGAACACTCTGGGCCCAATTCACAAAGGGGTCTGCATTCGGCACAAGTTGCGGCAAACAGCAGCTTGTACCAAAGCCCCATGTGCCTGGGACCCTGTACCAGATTCTGGTACAGGAGGGGTCCTGGTGCCTATGTCCCCACACCTGTGCCATCCCCTCCCATGCGACAATCACCTGGCACAGGGGAGGGGTGTGCAGCAAGCTGCTGCAGCAAAGGACAGAGGTCCTGCCCACAACCCCGCTCCTGCCCAGGAATGAAATGAAGAATCATCCCCTCCTAGTGATCTAGTACCTCCCCTGCTCTGATCCTCAATGTTGGCAGTAATGACAAATGTAACTTACATGCCCCGTTCCCAATGCTGTCTTCTATACAGAAAAGAATTTACATGCTACGATCCCTGATGTAGTCATCAGTACAAAGTAAATTACATTACCTGATCCCCATTGTTGTAATTTGGAAATAGAGTAATTGCGCCCCTCTCCCCAGATCCCCGACGTTGCCAGAGTTAATTAGTAATACCCTCTGTGACGCTTGGCCAGCTGGTTATGATTATTGTATGCTATTTGTAATATAAAAATATTGTATGTTATTGTCTTACAAAAGATAGCCTGTGCTTCATGGGTGCCCCCCCCAGGTTTTGGTGAAGCTATATATATTACACTGACAGGAGATCTCTGTAATGTAATTAACTTCCTTGAGAAATTGCATATTATGGTGGTTTTATAACCTGTTGCTGCTCTGAAGCTTGGAAACTAAAATATATATTTTATGACTTCAGAAACAGGACATCATGAAGCTGATTCCTGCCAGATATCTTGCACCTAGGTGAGGGATTGCAGAGTGGTAAAACTTCAAGGGAACTGGTGGATCAAAAGACTCATAATTTGGGAAATGAGTTTTCACTGATGTCACCTTATTTAATATACCTCCTGATAGGACATCCTGTTTGTATTTTTTTATATTCAAAAAGGAGGAGCTAGATGACTCACAAAAGGGGTGTGGACAGACACAGTTTAAACTATTCTGTGTCTGAACTGTTTAGACATAGAACTATAAGCACTACAGAGGTAATACATTAAATAGAAAAAGTCTAAATGTATTGGGGTGGGAGATTTTGTTTTGTACTTTGCCCTTGTTTTTTTAAGTGATTGTATGCTCTTTGATATATTTTTCTGTGTTTACATTTTTCATATTTTTATCATCTTTTAGTAAAATCTTTATTTGAAAGATACTGCATGGGTGTGTCTTCCAGGTTCTTTTTTTGCATATGATGTATATGTTATTAAGTTTGACAGCCGTTCTGAAGAGCTTGATGGTGTCACCACACTGGGAAAAGGTAAGAATATACCTAAGGTCTTTTACTGAGTTTTAAGGGTTCATTTTGGAAGCCTGGCTTGGTGCCCCTGGTGAAAGATTGTACCGCAATCCCCTGAAGAGGGTACATATCTGAGCCTGTACATTGGGTACGCTAGCCTAAGGTTCAGAGTTTGAACCCCCCAAACTTGAGACTAAAGGTGATTCAGACCCAAAAGCAGACAGGAGGGTTACCCTGTTTATTACCTGTTCACATTACTGCACTCAGAGGCTGGCACTGTGGGAGCAGAGGGCATGACCTGCTGAGTACATTTGTGTCACCCCCCATGCCTCCCTCCATGACCCAAGGGTGCCAGCACCGATAGTAATAATCAGAGATGGCAACCAGCACAGTACATCTCACACTTCTGTGGCTGGTTGCCGACTAAGCTGTCAAGGAGCCTACTACAGTAGCCTCATTGACAGTTCAGTCAGCAGCTAGCCATGTGGTGTGAGATGGGCTGTGTTGGTCACCAGCTCTGATTATTACTATCAGTACTGGCACCCTTGAGTCATGAAGGTCAGCATGGGGGTACTTGCTTATTAACTCTGGCAATGTTGGGGATCTGGGGAGAGGGGCGCGATTGCTCTATTTCTAAATGACAGCATCAGGGATTGGGGAATGTAATTTACTTTGTACAGATGACTGCATCAGGGATCAGGGCATGTAAATTACTTCATACAGATGAATACATCGGGGATTGGGGATGTCATTTACATTTGTAACCCCTCACCCCTGCCTTTTTGAATTTTCCTCACAATCCCATGTCTGGGTACTTCCCTTATCACTGGCCAAGTGCCTGAGGCAAAGTAGAAATCCACAGAAGAAATCCGTAGAGTTGGACCTGGTCACTAAAGATGGGGAGCCACCCACCTCCATCTCCCACAGTCCATACCTGGCCATTTCTCTGGAAACTGAACAATTCCTTTACTGAACTTTCAAATGTAAATTCTGGGTAGACATCTGTCACATCTCCTCTACATATCATTTGCATCCCAACAAGCTCTGGACTTGAACCTACTTTTAATTTGCTTAGCACATTACTCTAGGCTTCCCAATATTTAGTAGTTCAATCCCAACATTGTCACAGGCCCTTTTAGCAAGAGCAGACACTCACCCACACATTGCAGGTGCCCCACAGGCAACTCACAAATCTTCTTATTCTCCCAAATAAACTCTGGATCACATAGGCAGCTTTTTCTTCACAAGCAGAACTAGGGGGTTGCCCCAGGAATCTGCAGGGAACCCTTTCCTGCCCCCCCGGAGGGAGGGGGCACTGAGACCTGAAAACAGCTGTCTCCACCACTTCAGTAATTTTCTGTGTCTCTCTGTAAGGTGGAGACACACACCCTTTTACTTAAAAGTAGCCCTCTGTCAGGGCTGAGGCTCCTAGAGCCTTCACTGAGCTGCTTTCTCAGCAAGTTCCCAACTTCACACTTACTCACTGAAGACTGAACTGAAGACTGACTTCAAAACCTCCCAACGTTTTAACCAACTCCCTTTGCTGCAGATTCCAATGTGGCTCATGCAGCTGCGATAGTTCTATTGGTGATGTCATCCCTCAGTCTCAGCTGAGACTGAGAACAGAGTGGGACAGTGTGAAACCCATTTAGCTCGAGTTTCACAAGCTGCCTTCCCTGTCTACCACTAGGTCTTACTGGGATTCTAGTAACCCCAGGTAACAAGGGGGTTACACTCACCCTTGACCAGGAAAGTGACTGTCCGCAGTCATTATTTACCCAGCCTTAGGCCATCCCACCCTATGTGCTACCTGCGGAGGGGGGTGATCAGGCCTCCTCCTACCATGTGCAAGCACAGGCAGGCAACACTAAGGGCCTAGAGGCCTTTAGCTGACATGTCAGCCTCTACTCAATCCACTTACTATGGACGCCTAGTGGCTCTGGTAGAACTATCCAGAGCATAGCCCTGATAGATCAGCATTGTGGTCCCAATGGCCATTCAGGACCACAGCCTGTCTATCCCCCGTAACCCTCTAGGGAAAACCTATCTGTCTTTAACCTAATACCCCCAAAACAGAAACAACCCAGGGACCTCCCCGACCTTGGGCAACCTGCAACCACACACCATTACAATACCACATTTTATACCATGTTACTGTCTCCTCCCTACCCCCACAACCACACCTGTGAAAGGAAAGGGTTAATACAGTAATAACAACCATAACACCACAGTACTTTAAATTTCTACACACTAAAGTACTAATGAGGAACTCTGATGAGCCCCTCCTCCTCTTCTTGTCTTCTCTTCTGTCTTCCCAGGAACACCTGTAAGAAAAGAAAGACAACACACACTCCTAATCTGCATACACAGTCTACCTAAACCCCTACCATCAACACACTAAAGAATTCCAAAAATATTTTTTTAGAAAAAGGTAGAAAAACAGTATGTACATTAGAAAACAGCAACATTATTTACAATACACATTTGGGGGGATAGAGTGCCCTAAAAGTCCCAACTAGTGACCACAATGCCCGAAGGCTAATCCAATAAAGAGTCTTTCCTGGGCTGGAGCCTGGTGAAGCACAGTTCTAACAGGCTAAAGTCCCGAAGGGGAGAGTCTTTTCGGACAGTTCACACATTTTGAAGTCTGCTAGTGTAGGGTGTGTGCTGCAATGTCATAAAGATAGAAAAGTTCGGATTTACCAGCCACTTGTAGAATGGAAATTCTGGGACCGACTGCACCTCTGACGAAGACTCTCCCTGGCAGCATTTCTTCCGATACAGCTGGGCGGACATCTTTTGGGAACCACAGGAGGGCACATCTGGGAACAGCTGGGTTGATGTCATCTCTGGAGATGGAACCTTAGAACAGGAACAAAAAGAAAACAGCTGGTCTGACGTCATCCGATTACCAGGCAATGGATCAGGATACAACTGGGCTGGTGTCTTCTCTGGCTCTGAAGTCATCTGGTGGGCCAGCTGATGGATTCTGGAAAGACCAGTACACTGTAGACTGATGAATGTGGGACACCTGAGTCCAGGATGTTCATATTGGTGAATCAACAAAGGCACTTCACAGTCTGGTGTGGCAGTATTGACTACCACTGCTCGGCTGTCCATTTAGTAGGCATGGGCACATTTGCTAGGAGGTCCTTGCACTGAGGCCAATAGTACCAGGGGTCAGGAGCTTGAATTTTTACCCCATCTGGGTGCACATAATTCACACAGTGGGAGATTTCACGTCCCTCTCTGTCCACTATTCTCACTCTGTCTATAAACAGTGTCCTGCCTCTCTTCCACTGGGTATACTTTTCGTGAAACAGTCTGTTCTTTACAGGATGCACACTTTTCATTGCTTCATCCCAGATCCAGGATTTCCTGCAGTTCTCAATCTCCTCCCAGACTTTCCAAGGAAAGGAAGGAAAGGTCATACCATAGATCTCATTTGCCTTTCTACAAACCAGTCTCTCCTCTTTACTTGCTTTGGTCAATCTGAGACTGCTGGCCTGGCTTGGGGGTGGCCAGTCCTGGTTCTGTCAGTTTCGCATCCTTAAAGAAATTAGAAACGGATCCCTGACTTCTTCTCTTGTGAAACCAGGGCAGTGGCATCACCACTCTCTCCATACATTCCTCCGGGGCAAGATCTTGAGGCTGTGTACCCGTTCCTTTTTCACAAGACCACATAGGTTCCCCCTCATCTTCCTCTTCACTGAGGATCTGAGCCCAGGAGTGAGCAGTTGTCCTCACTCCTGAGACTATCCAATCATCACTAGGCGTGGAGGTCAACACCTCCCACTCAAAGGCCTCCCGCATCTCATCTTCATCTAAGAGACTTGGGTTAGGTCCCCCCCCCCAGGGATCTATTGATGCTTTATCCGAACTTTCCTGCTGGGATCCAGCATCCGGAACTTCAACTTCTGGTTCTGTCTCTAACTCTGCACCCTCTAGCTTTGTGCCACACTGGTGCTGTGTGCTGCCAACTGCAGATTCTGGAATTTTTGTCCATGTGGGAACCAACCGGATTTGAGGCGCTTTATACAAGCCATATTTTTCTAGGCATCCAGCACAGTGAGGAATCATGAGGATGTCCCTTCCAGCTCTCAAGCATATTTGACATACATGCACTGGAAAGACAGGAACTGCCACATGAGGAGGCAGTTGTCCTCCATAGCACCACTTTTCAATGTCCCTCAGTCTATTTACTGCTGCTGTTACTGCAACTCGGGGATGATCCGGGTAACGAGCTGGTCCTGAGGCCATAACTGCAGAGGACAAACAAAGTTCACTGTAACTGAAAGTCCCAACTTTACTGAACACACTCTTTAGTTGTAAATGCCCTCTGTTGCTGCTTTTACTACCCCACCCTGTAATGGCGGCAGCACTCCTGTGCATCAATATTCAGAATCTGGATCAAGCCACTGCGCACCCGATTTACACAAACTCACTGATAACTTTTGCTCAAACTGCACAACTTGCTCTGTTCTATGCGTTAAACACATTTACAGGATTTTCCACAGACTTTTTACTTGCTGGAAACATTTCTTTGACTCACAGTCCCTTAAAGCTTCAGGTTTTTAGCACAGGATTGCCTGTATTACTAGTGCTGCACATTGGCTACAACCCACAGTCTCTCTCTGGCTTCAAACTTTAAACTGAGGCTGAATTCATTACTATGCACACAGTCAATGGCTTAGCAGACTTGCACCTGCTGGCAGGACTTGACACAGTCATTACTTGCAAAGCGACTACACTGCTGCACACACATTTATATGGCACAGGGCAGAAAATCACTGAGCCGTTTTCACGTTGTTACTTACTGTTATCAGTAGCAGTTTGCTGCAATGGGGAAAAACAGCCTGCAGCCAGTTCTTGGAGGCCTCAGAACAGAAACAGGCGGGCAGTCCTGCCTATCATCTTCTCGACCACCAAACTTGCAATTCCGATGATCGATTAGTGAGTTGAGCCCGATTTTGAACTAGATAGTCTCTTTTTATAAGGTTTACAGTGATTTTAACACTCCGCAATGCTCCTCCACTAGCCAGTACACACACTCCACTCACACTCCCTCTTGAATGCTGGGGCAGTCACCGTAGAGCTGGCTGAGGGCCGGGACTGATCTTAGCTTGA
Source organism: Neoceratodus forsteri (assembly GCA_016271365.2). Lineage (NCBI taxonomy): Eukaryota > Metazoa > Chordata > Ceratodontiformes > Ceratodontidae > Neoceratodus > Neoceratodus forsteri. The sequence continues at coordinate 496,072,577 of CM028134.1, forward strand.
CCAATCACATGACACCATGCAAATGAGCCTCTTCTTCCTCGCTAGGGCTCTTCTCCTCACGGTGATCATCGAGCAGGCAAATTTAAACTGCAGAATGCAAACTTTTTTTCTTTACCAACTGACTCCACGGCTGGAGCCCATTTCAGCCATTTAACATAGCCATTACACCTGCAAGTCTCTCATACTTTCAAAAAGCATTTTCAATGTCCAGGGCACAATTTTCCTGTTGCTACCCCTAGTCTTCCACACTTTTCTTTACCACAGTTCATTTTGAAAGCATTTCCAATGTCCAGGGCACAATTTTTCTGTTGCTACCCCTAGTCTTCCACACTTTTCTTTACCACAGTTCTTTTTAAAAGCATTTTAAACATCCAGGGCACAATTTTCCTGTTGCTACTCCTAGTCTTCCATACTTTGTTTTACCACAGTTCATTTTACAAGCAGGCAAAAACGCTGTAAACAATTTTGATGCAGGACAAGGGCACACTCTTTGGCTTTACTGCTCCTTGGTAAACAGTTGGCAATTTTAAACAGCAGCACAAGATCCAAAGCACACAGAAACACACTAGGGAAATTGCTTCAGCTTTTGGGCTACCCACTGCCAGATAGCCAAAACTCTAGCCCCCTTGCCCGAGCATCTTCCTCCCAGAACAAAATCCAAAGTGGTGCCTCCATTTTTGTAACCCCTCACCCCTGCCTTTTTGCCAAAACGACAGGTGGCATGCTGTTGAAGCTGACAGCAATACCTGGTGGGGACTGGGTCTGGGAGGATGAGGTTGCTGGCACAGGGGCCTAGGTTTGACTACTCTGCACAGGGGCACCCAAGTAAATCCGAATACAGGAAGCAATAACTGTAATGTCCAGAACCAGGAATGGGATTCTTCAGTGTGGCTTTTATTCACTTCCAAGCTGAACAAACAAAGCATAGATGGACCCCCATGGGGCTACATTTCCTGGTAATGCAGATTAGAGACAACAGAATACTTCATCACCATTTCCAGCTCTCAGGCTGTAAACCCACCAGGCACACAGCCCAGACTTGCACGAAGCTTTGGAGTACACAGCCCAGCTTGTACACTACTTGGTTTTCCCCACTGCCTGCTCTACTGCCACTTGATCTGCAGTCCATTTGAGGAATAACCAATTATCCTGTTGGGTGCCTCAAACCACACTACAGTCTTCGACTTCTAGAGAGAATTTTCCTCACAATCCCACGTCTGGGTACTTCCCTCATCACTGGCCAAGTGCCTGAGGCAAAGTAGAAATCCACAGAAGAATCCTTAGAGGTGGACCTGGTCACTAAAGATGGGGAGCCACCCACCTCCAGCTCCTACAGCCCATACCTGGCCATTTCTCTGGAAACTGAACAATTCCTTTACTGAACTTTCAAATGTAAATTCTGGGTAGACGTCTGTCACATCTCCTCTACATATCATTTGCATCCCAACAAGCCCTGGACTTGAACCTATTTTTAATTTGCTTAGCCCATTACTCTAGGCTTCCCAATATTTAGTAATTCAATCCCCACATTGTCACACATGTCCCAGGGTGAAAAACATAGGCCCTTTTAGCAAGAGCAGACACTCACCCTTACATTGCAGGTGCCCCACAGGTGACTCACAAATCTTCTTATTCTCCCAAATAAACTCTGGAACACATAGGCAGCTTTTTCTTCACAAGCAGAACTAGGGGGTTGCCCCAGGAATCTGCAGGGAACCCTTTCCTGCCCCCCCCCAGATGGAGAGAGCACTGAGACCCGAAAACAGCAGTCTCCACCACTTCAGTAATCTTCTGTGTCTCTCTTTAAGGTGGAGACACACACCCTTTTACTTAAAAGTAGCCCTCTGTCAGGGCTGAGGGCCCTGAGAGCCTCACTGAGCTGCTTTCTCAGCAAGCTCCCAACTTCACACTCACTCACTGAAGACTGAACTGAAGACTGACTTCAAAACCTCCCAATGTTCTAACCAATTCCCTTTGCTGCAGATTCCAATGTGGCTCATGCAGCTGCGATAGTTCTATTGATGATGTCATCCCTCAGACTCAGCTGAGACTGAGAACAGAATGAGACAGTGTGAAACCCATTTAACTGGAGTTTCACAAGCTGCCTTCCCTGCCTACCATTAGGTCTTACTGGGATTCTAGTAACCCCGGGTAACAAGGGGGTTACACATTATTTACCAATGCTAGCATTGGGGATCAGGCCATGAACAATAGTTAAATACTGTGGCATCGGAGATCGGGGAGAGGGCATGGGTTTACTGTTATTTATGTATATATCTAGTCACTATTTAGGGTTTTGGTACCATTGGGGATCCCATGGCATGTTGCTACATCCAGACATCTCTACGGGAGGTGAATTTTCTAAGTCCCCTTAGACCAGCCCTGGCCTTGTCACAGCCCATTTCTGGAATTCTTGGGGCTGGTGTATGCTCCATTTGGGCAGGCAGCCTGCGGGGGTATTTTTTTGATGCAAGGTGCACCTTTCAACATGTCTGTTTGGGGCAGGCACCTTGCATCCTACTTTGACTTTTGAGACTCAGGCTCTCTGACTTTTGTAGCTGATTTTTTTCATTGAACTTGAGATTTTTAATTTTTATCTTTTAAGACTGTTTTATAAACACAATTATAGTACAACTTATAAGGGGTAGGTTAGAGGAAATATACCGAATATAATAATTCCAATTTAAATAAAAAGAGAGAGAACAAACCCAGCAATATACAGGCCTATAATCCTAATTGATATTTTGACAAACATTTTTCCAAGATCCTCTTAAACAGGTGTCAGTCTTGGTGCACTATAAATAAGACATTTAAGTTTCAAGCTGGATTTTGTGCTGGCCACTCCACTATAGATTATTGTTTGGTTATTAACCGTCTTCTTCATAAATATGTAAAGATTTGATGGTAATGAATATTTGTAGTTTTTACAGATTTAACCTCATCCTTCAATTCTTCATCATGAAATATCTAATGGATAAAACACAAATCCCCTGGTATATGCCAGTGGATTTTGCATTTAATAAGGCTTTTGCGAACATGGACAAAGGTGCGTTATACAACACAAGGAAAAACTACAGAAAAATCACTACTAATACAGGGGTAAAACAAGTCCCTCTCTTATTTAATCTCTACTTCAATAATGTTCTTGTTTCTCTCACGACAGACATGTCTGATGCCTCTAAAATCTTAGATGTACATGTTCCCACACTAGCGTATGCAAATGATATATTTTTTAACATTATCAAAAGCAGGTTTACAAAAACTTTTGAATTTGTTTGATACATGTTATAATTGTAACAGCCTTGTAAAAGGTAATACAGTTTGCTAAAAAAAATCATCAAGAGCATATAAAGGGAATTGGGGCCGGGGGAGGCAAAATAATAGAGCATGTTAACTTCAGCATGTATCTGGATCTAATTCTTTCCATGCAGTTATCATGATCAGAACATTTTAAAGCCATGGGAAGGAAACTTGTTATCACTTTACAAGGTCTTGAAAGATTTAATTGCAGATTTGTGGGGCATTCAGTCTCTGCAGCAGTGAATGTGGCATATGTTAAATTATTATCAAAAATGTTATATGGAGCAGAGATATGGGGGTTCAGGGATATTCAACTATCAGAAAAGAGAAAGAGTTACATTTTGGAGACAGCAACTTTCTCTTCCTCACTGTATTCCAGCATGTGCAATAAGAGCTGAAATTGGGGATATCTGTTTAACCCCAATTAGTAAATCATGCATGATCTCTTACAGGTTATGTAGCACTAAAATGAATGGAGATACACATCCTGTTTCAGTATTAGGAAAAATACATAACTTGAAAAGAAATAGCATTAGATGCTGGTTGGTTGATGCATTTAGAAGCAATTCTTCAAGAATCTGACCTATCTGTTTTGATGGACTATAGAAAAAGAGGAATTTTTATACTATGCATACTACTTATTGTAAAATAATTTCTGAAACCTTTAAGGATAAGGAAAGACAGAATTATATAAATAATTGTATTGGTTATAAGTTCAGTCCATGGTATAGTGCTTATTCACAGGTTTGAAGAATACCTTGATTATCTCTTGTGGCGAATGCTCAAGAAAGCCTTTATGAAGTTCAGATTCCAGTTGTTTGATTCAAATCTTTTTTGAGTCAGGTTTGCATGTAATTCGGATTCATATGAGGCAGCACGGTGTAACTGTAGGCTTCCCGTACCTGAGGATATGATTTACATTAAGATGTTTTGTCATTTATTCAGTAACGTTCAAAAAAGTGGCTAGGATCATATTTTGCCAACTCTATAGATCTCCCACTGAATCGATTGAACTGACTGTAGTCCAGCTATGATAATGTGCTGACCATGAAATGTACACAATTCTAAATGCTGTAATTATGCAAATAAGAAATCAATGTCTGTTAAACTGTCAAATGTGCCATTTTAGAGAAATGTAACCTAGGTACTTTTATATATATATATATATATATATATATATATATATATATATATATATATATGTATATATATGTATATATATTTATATATATATATATATATATATATATATATATATATATATATACATGTGTATATATATATATATACATGTGTATATATATATATATATATATATATATATATTATATATATATATATATATAAATGTGTGTGTATTTTTTATTAATTATTGTTGATGGTATGAGTAAGTCAGCTGTTTCATTCTAAGTGATTTTGTATCTAGTTAATTGTACTGTATTATCATGATGTCTTTGAAATTGCTTGTGCTAATCAATAAACCTTCTACTACTACAATATACAAATGTCTTGGGTGATTGAAGGCATTCAGCTTTGCCTCATGCCTCAAAAAGCATACAGGGTATTTGTATATTTCAGCACAATCAGATATTTAGTTGGGCGATGTTGGTTATGAATTGTAGAGGGTAGGTACAGTGAGCTGTGCACTTAAACAAGTTCATTCTTTTAAAGTATGATTCTTGTAATTTTCTCATTAAAAAGTTACCTTATTGGGCTAGCTCTGTGGTGCTGAGCAACAGAGGATTGACCTGGTGCACTGGTGACTTATGGTCCTGTTCAAGATCCTGGAGGACAGGGTTGGAAGTGGGTGGGCAGGGTTCAGAGCATCTAACGGATGCTCTCCTTCCAGGGGGGTGGAGGGGGGTGGTGCTTGTTGCAAAGGCTAATAATGTGGATCCTAGTGGTGGTGTGGCGGAGGTGCCTTGATGGCATGGATAACCATGTGCTGGCACACCCTAAGGCCAGCTGCAAGTGTGCATGAGACCAGGTAGGAGACAGGGAGAAAAATCACAGAGCTGTCACACTGGTGTGCAAGGTGACAGCCTGCCTGGTCCCCCCATGCCAACAGATCCCCAACGTATGCCACCAGATGGCCCCTTCAGATCATGTCACCAAATTAGTAAGTAGTTCCTCCTCTAAGGCTAGAAGAGGATCGTGGCAGGAACAAACCAGCAGTAGAGGAGAAATGGTGCAGAGCACATTCCTGCTCTAGGCAGAGGAGCCTCTGGCAGGGTCAAACTGTCTGAGAAGTAGAAATGGTGCTAAATAAATTCCTCCACTGGGCCAGAAGAGCCCCCAGCAAGGACAAGCTGGTAGATGAGGAGAAATGGGGCTAACCACGTTCTTCCACTAGGCCAGAGGAGTGGGAGGCATCAGGCAGGGGCAAGCCTGACCCAGTGTGACATCATGGACTTCTAGAGGCCTGGAAGACACCTCAAGTGGCAGTGAGGGGTGAGTCTGGTGAGCAGATGTGGCTACTGCATGATATGATGAAGTAGGGTGCCAGTGGGTAAAAAAAGAAGGTTAAAATAATGTTACTTTATTTCTCCAGAGGTATTCTGGTACTCCTTCTTTTAGAAACATAGACAATGTCAGCAGAAAAAGACTACTGGTCCATCTAGTCTACCTAGTTTGATCCTACCTTACCCTGTGACCTGTGATCTAGATAGGAATATCACCCCTGCCTCACCCCTCACCCCCATCCATTGCCTGACTTACTACTAACTCCCCCGAGTGATTATTTAGTCCTTTACTCTGTCCCAGCCATGCTTGAACCCATTAATGGTTTTTGCATCATTATCTGTGCCAGTAGGCTGTTCTGCTGCTTAATCACTCTCTCCATGCAATAAAACTTTCTTGCTTTCTTCCTGAATCTCCCCACACCAGCTTACATTCATTTTCCCTTGTTTTCAACCCACCATTCCAACTAAATAGTTCCTCACAGTTTAATTTGTTTATTCCTTTCAGGACCTTGAAGGTCTCTATAATGCTGCCCCTCTCCCTTCTGGTCTCCAGCAAATACATGTTCAGTGCCCTAAACTGATCCTCATAGGGTCTGCTCTGTGGGCCCTGAATGACTCTGGTTACTGTAGGCTGCACAGTCTCTAGCCTGTTTCTGTTTTTCATCAGGTGAAAACTCCAGAACTGGGAATAGTATTCCAGATGGGGGTCTCACCGGAAATCTATACAGAGGTAGTAGAACCTTTTTTCTCTTGCAATCACAACCCCTTTCAGTACACCCCAGCACACTAGCTAGTTTGTTTTAGGGCATTGCTCACAATGGTCCCTAGGTCCCTTTGCTCCAAACTAGTGGCCAGCTTAACCCCTCCCATCCAGTATTCTGTCCTGTGATTCTTTTTCACTGTGTGCATTATCTTGCACTTTTAGGCACTGAATTTCAACTACCGAGCCTTGGACCACCTCTAATTATTGTATGAAGGTCCCTTTGCAACTTCTGTACCCCCACCTCACTGTCTACCCTGCCACAGAGCTTGGTGTTATTTGCAAAGGTCTACATCTTGCCCTGCATTCCTTCTCCTATGTCACTGATGAATGTATTGAAAATGAGTAGTCCAAGGACTGACTTCTGTGGTATCCAACTCATGACCTCCCTTTCCTCTGATTTGAACTCATTTACCACCACTCTCTACTGTCTCCTCCCTAACCAGCTTCCCACCATCTAACTATGTCCTTTGCTTCTCCTAGATCATTTAATTTTTTCAGTAACCTTCTGTGTGGCACAAAGTTAAATGCCTTGCTGAAGCTGAAATATAGTAAATATACTGCTTGTCCCTTATCCACAGTCTTTGTTACCCAGTCAAAGAAAATAATCAAGATGGTCTCACAAGACCTTTCAGTCATAAACTCATACTGCTTACTATCATGGAAACAATTTCTCTAAACGTTGTCTACTAGGTCCACTTTGACTAATGTCTCCATCAGTTTATCTACAATGGAGGTAAGACTGATGAACCTATCATTTCTCTGTTTCTCCCTGTCTCCTTCCTTGTGGATTGGCACCACGTCTGGTATCCTTCAGTCTTTCAAAACCACCCCTGACTGTAGTGAGCTATTGAACAGCCCTACCAAGGGTGCAGCTAGATCTGATGCCAGTTCCCCAATCACCCGTGGGTGCATCCCATCTGGCCCTTGAGCTTTATCTATCTTCAGGGCTGTAAGCCCTTTCCCAACCCTGTCTCCTGTTATTACTACCTGTCTCATTTCTGGTTTCCCCCTTGCAACAACCTTTATGCTGCTTTCTGGCACAGTCCTGCTATCCTTCACTGTGAATATTGAACAGAAGTAGTCATTTAGAACAGCTGCCTTCTGCTTATTTTCCTCTACTACCCTGCCCCACCTCATTTAGTCTAACAGTTCCTCCTCTTATCTTCCTTTTTCCCTGATATACCCAAAGAACGTTATTCCCTCCCATTGACCCCCTCCATAATACACAGCTCTATGTCTGCTTTTGCATCCCTGAACTCCTTCTTGGCCTTCTTCATCTTTACCTTTGCTCCATTCCTTGTCCCCTGTTTCTACATGAAGTTAATGAAGGCACTTTTTTGGCCCTCACTGTCTCCCTGACCTTCTTAGAGAACCAGATTGGTCTCTTGTGCCTGTAACAGTTCTCAAGAATTATTTGGTTGCTTCGGGAAAAGTCCCTTTAATTTCTCCCCATCTCTCCTCCACCCCTCTGATTTTGTCCTCTTTAACCAACTTACTCTTGGCAAATTCCCTCATCTTGTCAAAGTCTGTCTTAAATTCAGAACCTCAGCCTTTAAGGAGTGTCTACTGGTGCCCGGAGCCAGTTTAAACCATATGGTGTTATGGTCAGTGGACTCCAATGGTTTCCTAAATCTCACTCTACCCACCATTTCTGAACTGGTGAGCACCGCATCGAGAATGGCAGTTTGCCTTGTAAGATCCCTGACTGGCTGCATCAGCAGGCAGTGTTGCAATATTTTAAGCAGGGCCCAACTTCTAGTGCTCTTAGCTGCTGGAATGTCTTAATCTGTGTCTGGTAGATTGAGATGTTGCACAGCCATTGCTTCCCTTTGTGGATCCTTCACAGTTTCTGCCTCTACTTCCCTGTCCCTTCATCTCCCTGTCCTGGTGATCTGTTGAACGCCCCCATGCACAACTTTTTTTTCTGATGCTGTTGTGAGCTGTACACACAGTGATTATGTGACCCCATTTCCTACCTTAATGACCCATGCTGTATCACCTCTATGCCTTCCTTGACATAGAAGGCTACCATATCTCCATTTCCCTTAGCCCTTTCTCTCCTATACATACTACACCCTGGTACTGCCAGGTCCCAGTCATTATTCCTGGTGGCTCATGTTTCTGTAATGGTTATAAGGTCTAATTCTGCATCCATCACCATTGCCTAGAACACACTGACTTGTTTCCTAGGCTTCTGGCATTTAGGCAGACTGCCTTCCTACTTGTGCCTATACCCTTCCCCTTTTGTCAGCTCCTCTCCATTTGTCCTTCCTTCCTCCTTAACTTACTGGTTTTCCTGCTCCCTGTTGGCTTTACAAATCTCCTCTGCTGGCACCCTTAGTTAACTTATTATGGACCCCTGCTTCGTTGCTTTCATCCCCACTGCTCCTAGCCTCCATTTCTGGTGGAGTCCTTAGCTAGGTTCTCCTTTGCTCTCCATTCTCTATGGTTCCTCCAGCCTCAGTCTCCCCACCTTTTAGTTTAAATGTCTCAAACTTCTGCCAAAGTGCATTGGTCCCCTCTCTTGTCAGGTGAAGGCTGTTACCCTTAAAGAGGCTCCTGTCCCAGAAGCACCCAGTCTCTTAAAAAATGATGCACCTCCTCCAGGCACCACTTCAACTATTAATTAAATTTCTCAGTCTCCTCCTCTCCCCTCACCCTATCCTTCCCATTCTCATACCCCACATGTGGAAAACCACAGAAAAGAGCAGCAAAGTTGAGTGCACCTTCACTCTGTCCCCCAGTCTTCAAAAGTTATGCTTTACTCTCTCAAAAGGCTGTTTTGCCAGACTGTTGGTACCCAAGTCTTCCAGCACCCCAAGTTCCCTCTCCCTCCCTGACCATCTTCCCAGTCCTGTTGATATCCCAAATGGCTGATACACCTAGAAGTTGTCTGACCCACCCAACTCTTTCCCATCCTCCACCTTCTCCATCCCTCTAATCCTCGAGACAACTGCTATTAGGATACTCCTTGTTGCCTTCCTCTGTACTCTCCCTTGGGTCCCAACAAGTCATCTGGCTCATTCTTTCTAACTGGCTTAGCCCCCCCCCACATAGGAGTCAGGTAACTGTGCCTCCCTTAGTGTTGCAAAGTGATTTGTGGTTGGGATTTGGTGAGTTTGGATGACTTCCTTGTGATACCTCCAACACCCATCCTCCTCCACACCAGCCTCCAGCCCTCCAGGCCACTGGGCCTCTGGGGGATGCCTGTGGGCAGCAGCCCAGCTTGTGGTACAGAATGGAGATCTCTTCCCATGCTGCTACAAGTTGTGCCTGGAGCTCCATAGATCTCTTACATATAGGGCAGTATCCCATCCTCAAGGGTGTAGCCCAGGAGATTAGCATTCCCACAGTTACTGAAGCTATCTCACCTCTGATCCTGTGCTCCATACTGCCTATCGTTATACCCTCCTTCAATATCTCCTTTCCACAATGTGATATACACTGCCCTACACTAATCTCCTTTCAGCTGCTCTCTTCAACACCCTGCCCCTAGATAGGGTGTTGTCCAAATTACGGAGTTACACTATTACAACATTATACAGTTACACAGTTTCACACTAATTGAAAGGCTATAGCCTGTAGTTCAGGGGGGTGGTGCAACTGGCCACGTCCCCATTTGGCCCATTTAAGGGCTGCTCTCCTCACTATTCACACAAGTGTTTTTTCTTGGCGGCCAGAGGTCCTGCTCATCCTCACTCCCCTGCCTGTTTCTCCATTCTTTAGGCTTTCACCCATGTTTTTGTGGCCACCTCTGGCTGCCGGCTCGCTCTCCTGCCTCTCACTGTGGCCTTTTCCTCTGTCCTCCCTTTGTCCTGGCTGCTGCAGCAGCGAACTGCTTCTCCTTTTCTCCTGTCCTGACACTTTTGGTTCCTCCTTCCCCTGTTTCTGGCTCCTTCCATTGCCGCTTCCCCTCTCCTGTGCTCCGGTGTCTAGTGGACCCCCACCCCCACCCTGCTGATCGCAGGTCTCAATAGTAGTTAAATAATAATGGAAATCCCTGGTGTCTAGTGGACCTCCAACCCCGCTGATTGCCAGACCAGATAATAAAAAAAAATAATCAAAATCCCAGGTGTATAGTGGACCCCCACTCCACCAATCGCCAGCCCAATAATAAAAAAAAAAACAATCAAAATCCCAGGTGTTCAGTGGACCCCCCACCCCACCAATCAACAGCCCAAATAATAAAAAAAAGAATTAAAATCCCCGGTGTCTAGTGGACCCCCCCACCACCCCGGCGATTGCTAACCCCAACAATAATAAAAAATAATAGAAATCCCTGGTGTCTGGTGATGTACCCTAGCCCCACCCATCCATTCAGGTAGTGCCCACCCTCCCAGCCATGACTCTGCTCTGCAACAGCCCTCACCCAGACCTTGAGTGGCCCACTGGCACAGTCCTTCACTCACCTCCATGGCTGGCAGCTCAACTGACTTCTTCCGTGATGAAATGAATGAGCACATGCTTGTACAAGCACGTGCTCATTCATTCAATCAGTCAGCCAGTTTGTCAGTGTCAGGATGTTTTTCAGGGGGCTAGAGAAGGGAGGAGTGCTGCTCCAGTGATCCTCGGGGTGGTGGGATGGGGGTGAATGGCACTGTGAACCCCTCCTGGCCCCCCCACAGATCACCAGAAAAGCCCTCCTCCTGTCTCTAGCCACCTGAAAAATGTCCCTGACACTAATGAGCTGGCTGACTGACTGAATGAATAAGCCCATGCTTATACAAGCACATGCTCATTCATTTCATTACAGAAAAAGTCAGCAGGGGGCTGTGCCAGTAGCCCACTCAGGGTCCGGGTGGAGGCCGTTGCAGAGCAGAGTGGTGGCCAGGGGGATGGGAACTACCTGAATGGATGGGTGGGGCAGGGGGTCCACCACCAGACACCAGGGATTTCTGTTATTTTTTATTATTATTGGGGCTGGCGATTGGTGGGGGTGTCCACTAGACACCAGGGAATTTTTAATTTTTTTTTATTTGGGCTGGCGATCAGCAGGGTGGGGGGGTCCACTAGACACCAGGAATTTTGATTATTATTCTTTATTTGTTGAGTCGGCGATCAGCGGGTGATTGGGGGCGCACTAGACACCAGGGATAGATCAGAGGTGGTGTTGGAGGATTCCCCATTTGTAATCTCTACTTGCTTTGGAATATTTAAGTGCAATTTACACTTAAAAACCTCAAAAGCAAGGCGAAGTCACAAATGGCGAATTTCAAGTAATTTTAAAAAATTAAGCAAAGTGCAAGGCGGGGCAAATTTGCTGACTTTTCACCTGTGAAATAAAACTTCACTGCATCTCTATTTGGAACATCTCTGAAAGGTAAAACTTATTTATTGTGACTGGAAAGCGATATGCAAATCAAGAAAAAAGTGTATAAGATTCATCTGTCTATACCCTGGAGCTGTGCATCAGATTTGGGCTTAAACCCACCCAGTTACTTACAAATCTTTTTTTATGGATCATGAAGCCACCCAAAGGTAATATTTCAGTCCTTCCTCCTTCCCCAATCCCCCTGGAAAAAAGTATTTATTTTATTTACTTGGCCACCTGGCCAGAACCTGCGGCTTGGCCAGTGTGCCACCAGCTCAGTTTTCAGTCTGCTCCTCCTTCGGCCAGACATTGGATGCTAGACTCGACCATCCCGGATCCCCAACATGGTCCGCAACCAAGTCACCTCACCAACTGAATCCACCCAACCTGTGGTGCTTGCTTCTTGCTTGGCTGTTGCCATGGCTGCTGCTGTATTGCACTGATCAAGGCCTATGAAGGCTGCCCACACCTCTGTCACTGCTGCTGCTAGGCTTAGCTTGCTGCCGCGGAGGGCCTATGCTGTTTTTTTGTGAGGCGAGCGTACTAGAGTAAGTAGGTAGCCTAGTCTAGAGTTAGCTTCTAGCTCACCCGCTGCCTCTTCAGCCACCAGGGAAGACAGAGACTCACTAAGAGCAGACCAACAAAAATATGCCACCACAACTCTGCTATTGTAAGTTCAGTGCTCACCTACTCCTCCAAGCTGTAGTGTGCAGCCTGTCTACTCTGTAGCGGGAAAGACAGTGTTGCATTCTCGTGACTCATGTGCTCTTGCTTGGCTTGAGCTCCTCCATGTCACATGTGATGGCACCACTGCTAACAGGTGGAGAGAGTGGACAACACAATACAGACACAGTCGAGTCAGGAGTGCAGCTGCAGCATGAGCACAATAGGCCAGGTGGGCACTTATTATGCAAAAGATTAGATCCAAATTTATTGTCATTATTACCATACCATAAGAACAACCTAGGCACAAATGGGGGGGGAGCAACTGCCCCCCCTCTGCCCTACCTAAATGGCACTCCTGCTTTATGGAAGAAATTTATTCTCAGGTGCTAACATTGGTACAAGTAAATGCAATGGTTTCCACTGTATTCTGAGATACTGTATCTCCATGTTTCAGGATGTGTCCTGATCATTGTGAGGGTTAGTGTCCCTCATTGTCCCTCAAGTTGGGTGTCCATGGCCCTCATTTCAGGGACAAAATGTGAGGTATGGTGCTTGCTTCTAAGACCCTACTCAGCACAAAGAGTGCTGAGCATGGCCATAGTGTATATGCTCCATACAGAATGATAAAGGGAAAGTAAGTGAGCTGAAATAGTAATGGAAAAACACATTTGTAGCACTAAATATGCATAAAGGGATTTGCATGGCCCAAAATAAAAAGGTCAGGCTTCAAAACACAGAGGCCCTTCTTCGCATATCTGGATTGTGGGAAGTTGGCTGACTATATCCTAGGCATTTAATGCAGTAAGCAAACAATACTTTACAAATTAATGCCAATTTAATGACAAAAATCAAAAGCCATTGAACAACTTGCCTAGACCTAGGCGTATGAGACCTGGAAGACTTCCATTTCCAATTTTCTCAGGGAATTCGATTTTGCCTTCAGGACCTATTTGGATGTGCTGCTTGAAGATCTTTTTTGGATTATTGAGCAGAGATTTGGTTGTGGGACATCTCCTGGACTGTTACCAGTGAATTCGAACAAATTGGGTACTGTATTATTAATTTATCAATTAAGGAGCCAGTGAGAGAGCTTCTTTTTGAACTTCATTGCTGTTGTTTAATTTCAGCAGTAATATGGCTGTGTGATGGCTACGTTAGATGGACAATATTATTGGTGAAGGGACGGTGACAGCTCCCCCTTCTCTTCTCTTTCTGTAAACATTTTATGGAGTGTCTGGTGTGCTCTTTGGATTATTAGAAAGGATTGAACATTGAACATTAAGTTTACATTGGGACAGTGTTTTTGTACTGGACAGTTTATTAATTATTGATTTATTCAGTTGATTAGAGTGTGCTATTGCTGCTTTGTTCTTTGGGCTCTGTTATTATTTGTGGGTTAAGTTGTTTATCGTATGAGTTGAGGGATGGGAGTGTATGGTTATTTATTATTTGTGCGGGGGGTTTGGTTTTAAAATTGTTAAACCGAGTTAGTTTAAGAAGTGTTTTTTAATTGTTATTTGTGTGAAATGTGTCTGGGACAGGGAATTGCAAGGCGCTGCTACTCGGGGGACTACCTCCATGGCCTCCATCTCTTTGAGCTTCCTGAACTTCCAGTTGTGACCTACAGCAGGTGTAGAACATTGGAAATAGCTCGGAGGGAAGGGTTTGACATTGGTGGTGGTGGTACCTGAGTGGCTGCCAGGGTGTCCAGGATTCGGGTGGTGAGAACAAGGAGAAGCTCTGGGGCAAAATGTGAAATGGAGAGGGGGTTGTCTTGTTTAGTTCCCATACCCAAGGGTTCCATGAGGGACTGTTGACAGTTAGTGGGTTTGCCTGCCCCACCTCATTCTACTCGGGTTGTGTTGTGCAATGCTTGGTTGATGAGGAATAAGACAGCTATAATGACGGACTTAATATCCTCAGTTGACCTGGCTTGCATTATGGAGACCTGGTTGGATGAAAATGCCACCTCCATTTTGGAGGCAGCAGTTCCGGCTGGGTACTCTGTGATACACAACCTGAGGGAGGATTGCAGGGGTGGGGGGGGTAGCTATTTGTTTTAAAACCAGCCTGAACCTCACAGTGCTATCTGTAGGTCATACGCATTCATTTGAGTGTGTGGCCGCCAAAGGTGGTGTAGGGACAGGTTTCAGGGTCCTTGTGCTCTATCGTCCCCCTGGGTTGCATGGGAATTTTGTTGTTGAGGTCAAGGAGCTAGTCACTGGCCTGGTGCTGGAGTCTCTCAGGTGGTTAATTCTGGGAGACTTCAATGCCTGGCTTGACGGTGGACTCTCAGGTTTCAGGAGCGATCTTTTAGGAAGCATGGGGGCCCTGGACCTGTTGAAAAAAGTAACAACAGCTACGCACTTAGGTGGCCACATATTGGAATTGTTTTTTTCATTAGGTTTAGATGTGACTGACCTCAGTGTTGATCTCGTAGTTTGGTCGGTTCATAGCACCGTGAGGTTCACGCTTGGTGATACCTCCCTCTTGATGGTTCTGCCCCTGTGGAGTTGGTCCGGTGTTGCCCATTAAGATGAGTGTCCTCCATGGAACTATTGGTGGCACTGGACCTATCGAGTGTTGGGGTGGCTTGTGTGACTGGAGCAGAGGAAGCAGTGATGGCCAATAATGGGGCAGTCGCTGCGGCCTTCGATTCCAGCACACCCATTCGTGTCCATCCCTTGTCTACTTGACGGAGACCTCCCTGGTTTGATGAGGATCTCCGGAGTATAAAGACTAAGAGACAGGGGTTAGAGTGGTGCTGGAGGAGATCTGGCCTGCTGGAGGACAGATTGGCCCTGAGATTACATTATACCAATTATCAGGCGGCAATTTCCTATAAGAAGGCAGGTTATCTGTGAAGGGAGGTTGCTGCAGCAAGGAACAGACCAGCTCAGCTTTTATGCACAGTGGATGGGCTAGTACATTCTGCCTGTCTTTGTGTTAGGGGAGCAGGTTCAAACACGAAGTGCAAAGAGCTGTCTGTATTCTTTGCTGACAAAGTGTCCTCTATCAGGGATGGGGCCTCCTCGAGTACCTCTCGAAGGGAATGAATGGTCTGGCCTGAAATGTGTTGAAACACTCCTCCTATCTGGGATAAGTTTGAGCTGGTTGGGGTGGAGAAGTGGCAAAGATAATCTTGAAGCTGTGGCCAACCCAGTGTGATATGGACCCAGGTCTGACCGACTTTTGGTCAGATTTTTTTTTTTTTTTTTTTTAGTTGTTTAACCAGGAATAGCACACTAAGCTGAATGCTTTTTTACAGGAGCAACCTGGGAGCATAGGGAAGTTAAGTGACTTGCTCAGGGTCACACAGTATGCAAGCTGAAACTGTGAGATTCAAACCCAGGTCTGGTCTGCTGGATGTCACCAGATTTGCAGCTCAGAGCCTTAAACCACTGTGCTCTACTGAACAGACAAAAGCGTCAGTTGACACAAAAACATTCAACGTTTTGGGGATTTGCTGCTGCTATGTGTTTTATACATTTGAAATAAATGTTTATACTTTATTTTTAGACCAAGCAGTGTGGTCTTTGGCACCATTACTGGGTAGCTGTGCTTTTTATTTTTACATTTCATTATTCGCTCTCGGCTCCAGTGTGTGTCATAATAGCCATCTGCTAGCCACATTTCGCCTCAATGAGATGCAGGCTTGGATGACTCAAAACTGGCTTAAACTTAATCCAGACAAGACAGAGGCACTTGTTGTGGATCCAGTTCATTGTGGCGGAGCGTGTTGTGAGGGATAACCCCCTAGCCTTATGTTGGGGGTGTTCCCCTTACTCCATCTAGACAGGTGAACGATTTGGGTGTGGTCCTAGACGATGGCTTGATGCTTGATGCTCAGCTGTTGGCCGTTATTAGGAGTGGATTTTATCATCTTAGGAACACTGCAGGAATCTGAGCCTTGATCCCACCGGAGGATCTGACCACACTGATACATGCATTCGTGACTTCCAGGCAGGACTATTGCAATGCCCTGTACCTAGGGTTATCTGGAGGCAACCTCTGCAGGCTGCAGCTGGTGCAGAATGCGGAGGCAATATTGCTGACTGGGGCAAGACGTGGTGATCATATTACTCCGGTACTCCACGGATTGCACTGGCTGCCAGTCAGGTGGAGGACTGTCTTCAAGGTAGGGCTTCTGACCTACAAGACCCTACATGAAGGGAGACCTGTCTATTTGCAAGATCTCCTTGCCCTCTACCGGCCGCCCTGGGCACTCTGTTCTGCTGGAGGGGCCTCCTTGGAGTTCTCAGAGTGAGGCTATTGCATTCGGGGGATAGGGCGTTTTCAGTGGCAGCACCTACTCTGTAGAACTCCCTTCCTGGATATCTTAGGGAGGTCCCCTCTGTGGAAGCCTTTAAGAGACAACTAAAACATATCTGTTCCAGCAGGCTTTTAAAGATAGATTTTTTAAATGGGATGGATAGAATTTGAATTGTTTTGATAAATTGCTGCTGTATGTATCCTGTTTCTGAATCATATTGTACAGTGCCCAGAGTCCATGGAATTGGGCGCTCTATAAATAAAATATCTGTCCATCTATCTATCTGTCTGTCTGTCTATCTATCTAGCTAATTAGTTTTCCTAACTTTAATGGGAAATCAATGAAAAATGTATTCTAATGGCTCTAATTGCTAGTAGTAGTATGAGAAATAGAAACTGATGTGTTTTTTAGGTGAAATTTGCACCAGCTTAGTTGCTGCACACATGGCAAGCGTGATACTTGTGAACCTGATGTGATGTTTAAATGATGTTCACATTAGCTTAACTGCTGCACGTCAAGTGTGCAACACGCGAACCTGATGTGATTTTTACGGCAGCATGGGTAGTGCCATGCTAAAGTATTGCCGTGATGTAGGAGAGAAAAATTACTGTGAAAGGAATGTGAGGCAGTTTTCCTCCACCAAGTATTTCGGCTAGTGCTGTGGCACAAATCTTTGCCTCCTGCTTAAAGCAGGAGTACTACATAAAAATAAGTCAGTACCACATAGATGTCTTCCTTCTGATCTATTGAGCACATAGCTGTTTAAAATTCTGTTGAGCAGTGCAGCATTTGGCTAACAAGAGCCCAGTTTCTTCTTTGTTTTTGTTTACATTTGCATGCCTGCCATGTTGTTCCCCTGACTGTGCTGCCTGCTGCACACACACAATGACTTTCTGCTTTGTTTACAACTGGATCAGTTACGTTTCCTGTGTGGTGCATACATTCCTTCAAGAATGCATACTACAGTCAGTGGTGAATGGGTTAATTTATAAAGGAATGTGATTGTGGGGGCTGTAACTCAAAGACATCTGATGCTATACAAATGGGGAAAGTGAAACACCAGGCTGAAATACTAGCTTCATACGTGCACTGTGTTAGGACTGAGAGACACAATGTGTGTGTGTGTGTATGTGTGTGTGTGTGTGTGTGTGTGCGCGCGCGCCTGTGTGTGTACCTGATTCTCAACAAGTGGGCATTTTATTAGTCCAGATGCTTTATCTGACCTTTCTTACATGGGAGGCTTCAGTTTTGATACAGGCATCTATAGGAGAGAGAGCAGCAGCAAACAGTTATGCAGGCTGCAGGTCTGTTAATCAAGTCCAAAATACCAAAAGTCCTCTCCGCTGATATATTGCTTTTCTCTATGTTATTCCCTGTGAGAAGGACTTCACATCCAAGCTGGAGCTGTTATGAATTTGTAGCTACCTAAGTGAGGGTGACTACTATTGTCTATACTGTAGTTTAGAAGCATAGATCCAACATCACATGCATTTTCATTTGTTAATCAGAATTATATGGTTTCAATATGTAACAGAAAGCAGCTGAACATATTAATGAGCGTCTGTCGCATCATTGCATGTATGAGAGGTGACGATTGTTGATCTATTTCAATCTGTCCATTCCCATCTTCAGTTCATTTACAGATAAAAGCTCTCTCACCTACCATAGCATCTGCAATTGCTTAAACCAGTAATGTGTGTTTAAGGCTCTGAGCTTCAAAACTGGAGAACTGGGTTTGAATCCCACAGCTCCTACTTGCATACTGTGTGACCCAGAGCAAGCCACTTACTGTACCTTCCTTGTGCTCCCAGGTCACACCTGTAAACAAGCCTCAGCTTAGTGTGTCTCTCCAGGTAAAAAAAAAATATATATATATATTATATGTGCCACTATAGTTAGGGTTGAGTACCCCATTTAAGGTTAAAGTATGACATTTTGCATCTTAATAACTTTGCCAGTATATGACAGATTTACCTGAAATTTGGTGGGCACAGAGCAGTGCCATATGTCTCTAGATCTGCCAAGTTTCACAATGGTCGGATATGCGGTTGTGGAGTTATAAATTAACATTCCGTAGCACATTTACGCTTTTTTGTGCATTCTTTGCTCGTGCCTACAGGTTGCATGGTTTGCATGACTGGTACTAAAACCTCAGAGAACATGTGGCCAGGGTCCCCAATGTGCCTTTCAAAGATTTCATGAAAAAATATTAAACGGTTCAAAAGTTATTAAAAAAAAAAGTTTCCCATTATAGTCAATGGGAAAAGTTAACAAAAAGTTTGACAGTGTCGCAAATGCAGTTTTTAGTGTTACAAATGACCCCTGTAGTGTCATGAGTCAGCCATTTTTTTTTCAGTTAGTGGTCATAGAAATGCTTTCCATTTAAATTTGGGATCCTCTAGGGACACAATTCTTTTTGTGTGCACCTAGTCGGACCCTGAGGATGCTAGCCATGTCTTTTGTTGGGGGTTAAACACCCCAGAAATATGATTTTGAAATTTTTGTAAACTGTAGTGTCACAAAGTAGTGTCACACTTGCGACACTTTTGTGATTTTTTTTTGAGAAAGTATCGTGATTTGCGACACTACTTTGCGACATTATGGCCAAAATAACAGGACTTTTTTGCCACCCTGCTGCAAAAGAATGGTTTAGTCTTTGGGGCTGCAATTTGGAGTGAAGAAAGCCAAGACCCCACAGACGTGCCTTTTGGTGGTTTGGTGACAAAATATTACAGGCATGCAAAGTTACAATACTCTGAAGTTGACGCTTTTTCCCTTAGACTAACATTACAGCATCCGCCGCACCTTTCGGCTCCCGTATCTCGGAAATGCTTCGAGATACGGACTGTTTGTTGGAAAAATGCTTAGCCCCCCATTCTAGGGGGCCAAGTGCAAAACCAGCCAGGAAAGTCATAATTTATATAATTTTTTTTCTATGTCGTACAGTTCCTGAGATATAAGCAATTCAGTATTCCAAGTGCTCATTTTCTGCTCCGAGGCCCATTATTATGCATACATTCTTTGTATTCACTGTGTTTCTCTATGCAGCTGTTGGTGAAAAAAAGGGCGTGCACTTTTGTAACTGTCACAGTTAGCATTCCCATTTGCGTTTCCGTAACTGTTTGCATTGGCGTTCCCATCAAGCCACTGTGTGCGTTACCCTGTGCGTTTTTGTTTGTGCTTGCATTTTCGTTACTGTTAACATTTACATTCCCATTACTGTTTCTGTTACGTTTCATTTTGTGTCACCATGTGCATTACCATTTGCATTTGCATACGCACTTCCATTTTCATTTCCTTTGGCATCATCGTGGCTGTTACCATTAGCATTTCCTATGACTGTGCACGGTACCAGTTCCGTTTCCATATGCACTTGCATTTGCATTTCTGTTTCGGTTACCATTCTCATCTATGCCACCGTGTGCGCCACTGTGTGCGTTACCCTTTGCATTTTTGTTTGCGCTGGCATTTTCGTTACTGTTAACATTTTCGTTCCCATTACTGTTTTTGTTTGCATTTCATTTTGCGTCACCATGTGCATTACCATTTGCATTAGCATATGTGCTTCCATTTGCATTTCCTTTGGCATCATTATTGCTGTTACTGTTAGCATTTGCATTTCCTATTGCGGTACCGTGACCTTGCGCGTTACTATTTGCATTCCCCTACGCACTTGGATTTGTGTTACCGTTCCTGGGTACGCCACCATGTGCATTACCCTTTGCATTTTTGTTTGCGCTTGCGTTTGCGTGACTGTTAACATTTGTGTTTCCATTACTGTTTTTGTTTGTGTTTCCTTTTGTGTCACCATGTGCATTTTTATTTACATTTGTGTACGTGCTTCCATTTGTGTTTCTGTTTGTGTTTCCTTTGGTGTCATTGTTGCTGTTACCATAAGTGTCTGCATTTCCAATTACGTTACCATATCCATGTGCGTTATGGTTTGCGTTTCTATATGCACTTGCATTTGTCTTTCTGTTTTCATTAACATTTGTGCTTGTGCTTGTATTACCATTTGTGTTATCGTTTATGTTTGCATCATCATTTGCGTTAGCGTTTGCGTTGCCATTACTTCACTATTTATTGTGCACATTCTCAAAAAGAAGGGAAATTCATGGCAAAAAACTCTGTTTAATGCATCAGTTAGTGTTGTTCCACAGTGACAAAAGTGAGGAAATTTGATGTTAGGGTTCCCATCTCCCTTGCAAGCTACCCAACCCCTCCCCCACCAGCAGGCATTAGGGTGTGGATTGGGGTCATCGGTCCTAACTCTCACCCCATTCTGCTATACTGCACCACCTCAGCTTGTTTGCACATGGGCCGAGTGAGAGTTAGGACCGACAACCTAGCGCACACCCGATGACTGTTGGTGGGGGAGGGGTGGGGTAACGAAGGGGGGTGGGAACCCTAACATCAGATTTCCTGACTTTTGTCGTTGTGGAACAACCCTAACTGATGCAGTAAATGGAGATTTTTGCTATGAATATATATGTGTGTGTATATATATATATATATATATATATATATATATATGTATGTGTGTGTTTGTATATATATATATATATATATATACACACCTGTATATATGTACAGTTATGCCACTACTGGCGAAAAGTGCTGTTTTTTATTCTAGTCTACCTCTGCACCATCAGGGGCCACTAAGAAGCAAGACACCTGAAGTGATTCATAGCAGTCTTCTTATGGCAATTTTTTGTTTGGCTTTTGGAGGTGTGCGTGGTGGGGTCTCTCATTTTCCACAGTAACCGTACAGTGTCAGTGATGGCTAGGATGCTATGAACTTAAGCCAAGCCTTTGATACCTATCTAATTGCTAGCTGTACAGTGATGATGGACTAGGAATACATTTGTGAGTGCCCCAGTGTTTTGTGTATGTGTGTGTGTGTGTTGCATGTGCCCGTGTGTGTCTGTGTTGGGGGGGGAGCTTTAGTGGTGGGTATCCAGTGGCACTGGTGTTGGAGCTAAGGCCTGGTACAGTCATGTCCCCCCAACCTTTTAGCTGTGGTTGCACATATGTGTGTGCGTGTGTGTGTGTGTGTGTGTGTGTGTAGACACACAGCCACAAGAAGGCATGCAATTATGCTGAGAGTGTGCAAGTTTATGGGTGGTGATATAATGTCTTTTTTTAATTGAAAGTGTGGTACACTGCTTGGACATTTGGTCAGACTTTGCTGGAGGGGGTCTAACAGTATCATACTGCAAGCTATTACATGTCAGGAAAAAATGCTTGATATGAAATCATTATGTACGAGAATACCAATTAGATACTGTTGTGAGGTACTGTGTTAGAGCATATAATAATCTATGGGATCTTAATGTTCAAAGCCTGGAGTTCTGTTCTAGGTTGCTGTGCCAAGTGGATGTGACAAAAGTGGCTCGTTGTTAGGGACCCTATGGTCAAGTGCATTCTTCATCACATTTGCAATGCTGTGCACCACTGCCTCCCTGCATAATGCTTGCAACATCAGGTAACAAGTGAGCTGGCAGCATTACAGAGCTGTACCCTCACCATGGGCTCTTTTATACAAAGGTGGGAGCAGGGGGAATGCTGACAGCAGGCAGTAAGCTGGCAACTACAGACCCATCAACCTGTATTTGGTGGAGGTGAGAGTAATGTAGACAATGTTGAAGGAAAGGATTATGGAATATTTTGAATGCTGTGGCTTACAGTATCTATGGCAGTACTTTGGCCTGTACTCATTATTTACATCACTGGTTATAATGAAGAGGGGTTCGAAGGTAAGATACGCTTTTTTTACGGCTGAGACAAAGATCTACCACATGTAGACACTACCGAGGGGTGGTGGAAAACTGAATGGAACAATGAAGACAGAACTACTTAAGCTTGAGGAGTGGTCCAGTGTGTGTCATTAAATAAAGAATACTGGATGGGCAACTATGCACAACCAGTGTGTTCTGCTATAGATGGGTTCTGATTTCCTCTGACCTTGAAAGTTAAGCTTGAGATGTCAGTGGGAATCAGAACCTTGAGTTGGCAGAATGCACTGGTTGTGCATAAAGTTGCTCATCCTATATTTTATTTATTGTATATAGTACTGTGTTAAATGTGCATGTGGCAGTTATGTTGCTTTCAGAATGAAACTGAGGTATGCAGTCTCTATTGGTTTCAGAATGATGTTGTAAGACAAAAGGGTTCAATCACATTCCATGACCTTTGAACTGTGGTACAACAGCATATTAAAAGGCATGGAACTCTATGCAGAACAACACTCTACTATACACCATACATTCATTGTGAATAAATGAGAAATCAAGTACTTGGTGCATAGAAACCAAGGAGTGGAGTACCTGAAGGAGGTACTGCAATGGTGAGCATAAAAGAGAAAAGGGGACTGGGGACTGTCATTTCTAATGACCTAAAAGAAGCCAAGCAGTGTGACAAAGCAGATGGGAGTGCTGGTGGGATGTTGCTGTGCATAGGTGTCACCTGCAAGAAGTATTAGATGTTTATACCACTGTAAAATTAGCAATTGATGAATCCTCAACTAGTGTAGTGTGTCCAGTTCTGGAGGCCACATCTTCAAAAGGACATACACAGGTTAAAGGTGGACTAGAGGGGGGGGGCAACTGAAATGGTGCAGTGGCATGCAGCCACCACTAAACTTGCCCTGCATAAGGGAATGCCTACAGGGCATGCCAGTGGTATGGGCAACCCAGGGTTTTACATGCTTGAAGATAAACATCACCACACTATGGAGGAACTTCGTCAAGGTGAACTGCACTCCTATCACAGGCTCCATCAGAGCGGTAACACAGAGATAGACTAAGCCAGACCTATCCCTGAAAGGCAGGGTAGATGCCGTACATGTATTCATTCTATCTAAGATAGCATACCTCATGTGCAAGCTACCAATCCCTACTCCACCAAATACACTTCTGAAAATCAACAAGGTGATAGCAGGATTCATGTGGGAAGGCAAAAGCCCCAAGATTTGGAAAAACATAGATATTGGGCACACTGATTCAAGGAGGAAATGGGTCTCACCTGACTGCAGGGATACTTACTAGCATATAGCTGCACAAGCAATCAGATGATTTCTCCCTAAACTCCTCAATATACCTGTATGGGTGAATCTGGAAATGGACCTATTGGAATCCAAATGGCTGGGGAACCTGCTGAGAAAGAGGGACACCCAAAGGGCCACATTCCTCCTGTTATCCAAGAGACAAGAAATGACTGGCACAGGTGCAAACATCTTACTCAGTGTCCAGCCCCCTTGTGGGCACAACCTACATAGTACAGCCCCTTATGGGACAACTTAGATGGGCTAGTGGGGGGACAAACCATCAACTGGCACTCTTGGCAGTAGGTGGGCATCTGTATGATAGCAGATCTTTATGCACCGGACTCTGAAGTCATGATGTCCTTCCTGCAAGTGCAGGCATAGTATCTACTACCCCAAACAGATTTCTGGAGATTTCTCCAGATCCAGGATGTAACCAAGACCCTCAGAGCCACATCACCTATGGGAGACGGGAGGAAATGTTTGTCTACCATGCAAAAACAAGGCAAAGTAAAGGGTACTGGAGGCAAGATCTATGGTATGCTTAGAGACTTCCTACCTAATACCATGATAAACTGTAAGGTGAAATGGGAGCAGGATCTACAAATAAACATAACACACAGAGATGGGTCACAATATCTCAAGGATGCCCAACTGGTTTACAGGGATTCTAGGACCCAACTTATACACCTTAAGGTGCTGCTGAGATGGTACCATACCCCAGACACACTCCAAAAGATGGGAGTCATCCTTCATTATGCATGCTGGAGGTGCCAGGACCCACAGGCCAACCTGCTGCACATACTATGGCAGTGCCCCATACTGGCACCCTTCTGGACAGGAGTAATTCAGGGCTTCTCCAAGATCCTACAAACACAAGTCTCTGCTACCCCGACCCTTTGCCTCTTGGGAAATACCTCAAAGGTGTCAAACTGTTCCAACCAATCCAAAAAATTGGCTCCTCATGGTTCTACTTGAAACCAAAAGGGTTATCTTAATGAGGTGGCACCAGGATCTACCTTACTTTCTTCTTACGTGGCATACGGCAGTGGCTAAGTTCGAATTTTTCGAATGATTGACATACACCACTGCCAGCCGCACACAGGTTTACAACAAGAAGTAAAGACTGTATCTTAGATCACATCTATGCTTTTCCCCCACCCCACTACCTGGCAACCCACTCTTTTGACCCAGATGACACTATTGCTCCACTTTAAGCTTCCACTCCTGAACTGGTTCACTTCAGTCCTTATAGGCTAAAAGGTCCTGGGAAGGGGTCACTCTTACTAAAACAGGTTCAGCCACCCTCCAACAGTTCAGCACTTGTAATATTCAAGATTTTGCTCAGTTCCCTTCTGTAGAGGTTCAACAAGATGAGCCACGCCGCTTCCAGGCTGACATATACTTAGGCTGCATATTCCTTAATTGGCTCAGGGCTAGAGGGTATGGATCATCATACCATGGTTGATGTTCTTACTTATTATGGTTAATATAAAGGGACTAATTATCCCAATGTAGAGTTCTAGTTAGTGTTCCATTCCTTCACTGCATGCCTGTATTTGCAAACAATGTATTCTATAAGCAAAAGTTAAGTATACAACTGCTATCTACCACATTTGATGCCAAGTAATCTCTACTTCATGTATGTTCCACTTTTGAAAAATCACAATAAAATTTTCTATGATTAAAAAAAAATGGTACAGTGACTGTAACATATAGAATAATGAATGGGGAAGTGTGTGTTATGAGAACTTAATGGTCACCCGGGGTGTGGAATGCTATATAAATCCCAAGAGTGAAGCCTGATGGTTTTATTAAAGGAATAATGCCCCACAGGGTGGGTGTTATGCTGGGATAACATCTTGCCTCAGGTGGTTGGGCCTGAGGCTTCAGGCCGAGGGCATCCAATACCTAAGAGGGACTGTTATCCCAACATAGCACCAACCCTGGAGGGCATTATTCCTATTATACAATGGCTGGTTGTTTTATACAGAATAAAAAAAAAATTATTTTAAAGAATGTTTTTGTTAGTGTGCAAAAATATTTCAGTTTCTTAAGAGAAGATGCTAACAATCATGTTGCTAAGAATGATGCTGGGATGTTATGCCAGGATAACATTCCTGCTGTGATGGCCAACTGACCAATCAGAAGCTAGGATTCTTTCTTGCCATTGTAAAATAAAGCATCACACACCAAAGGCGACAATTACATTTGAGTAGGACACTTCCCCGTCTTTTATTTTCTGTAATTGCTGGTCAGCAATTTTTTTTTTTTACCAAAGTGCATTTGGTATTGCTGTGTCTTACTCATGTGTCAGTCACACACACACATATGCACTCTATCTTTGTCTCCATTATTTTTTTTAACCTTTTTTTTTATTTAATCTGGCATTTACTTTTTGACTTGTAGAGCTGGACATTTGGATTGCAATAACAATCAGGCTTACTTCAGGCACCTCGGCCTAGGAGCTGTTCCTGGTTCCCGCTGGTAGTTGTTGTCTGTTGCGGGTTCTGAATGGCGGGATCAACCAGATAGATTTTTGTTTGTTGGTAGATGTTGAGCTGGTTGAAAAAAGAAAACAACAATGATGCCTCTTGGTCTGGCGGCTCCTCGGTACGCAGGATAAGGAGCAGACATGTTTCTGAAACTGTTGACCCTGCCCAGCAATAAAGCAACAGCCAATCAGGGAGCAGCTGCTTTTCTGAGTGACCCAGTGCATGCTCACCATTATAACTCGTAGGTTATAATAACAGATTATAACTTAGTCAGCCTATGTAAAAAAATTGCTGACCAGTTGTTATAAAATAATTATGACCAGAGACTGAAGTATCTCATTATATACACTCTGGAGGTAACTAAGGAGATGGCATGATATTTATTTATTTATTTATTTAGATTTTGGTAACCGGGTAAGTCCACTGAGACCAGAGGTCACTTTTTCAGGGGTGACCCGGAATTAGTTACATAAAGAGATATTTAAAGGCATTATTTACAGTAAATACTTAAGATACACAAATATACATTGCAACAGCATACAGGGATAGGACAATCAAGCTCACAATTAGACTTCAGTCATGATTTACAGCTATTACATTAGTTTCATAGATAAACATTAGTATCAGCATCCAGTAGTAGACATCAGGTTCACATTCAGATACCTGGTTACCCACCAGTTAGAAGGGTAGTTAGTCAACAAAGAGGATTAACATCGTAGGCTAGGCAGAATAAAGACAGGATGGAGGGAGGTTCAGAGCAGTTCAGCTGGCATGAGACCAAGACTTGGGAATTAATGGTTAGAGCCACAGAGACTGAGATTGAGAAGATAAAGTTTGAGTCCAGACTTGAACTGGTTAAGGGTGGGAGAGTCAGTCAAACTAGCTGGAAGGGAGTTCCATAGGTGGGAGGCAGCAAATTTGAAAGAGCGTTTGCCTTGGTTGGAGCATATCCGAGGGATGTCCAGTAGGTGTTTCGCAGATGATCGCAAGGTTCTGGTTTGTTCTTCAGGGGAGAGTAGTCCTCTAAGATGGGGAGGGGGACCTAGGGTAGAGAACTTGAAGGCAAGACAAGCAGCGGGGTACGCAAGTTTGTGTTGCAGAGTGGGCCATTTAAGTTCCCTAAGTGCCTCACAGTGATGCCTACTAGAAGAGGAGCTTGTGGCGAACTGTGCCACTCGATTATAGAGTACGTAAAGTTTGTTGAATTCCGACTCTCGGAGGAACTGCAGTAGTGGAGCACCATATAGGATGGTGGGGAGAAGATTGCAGCTGGCAATTGCCCGTCGTGCAGCCAGGGATAAGGAGTCCCCCAGCCGGTAAAGGAGACCAAGCTTTTGATGGATGGCCTGGGTTATGGAGTCAGTGTGGGACCTGTAGGTCATCTCCTGGTCAAGATGGATCCCAAGGTATTTAAAGCTGCTCATGATCTCAACTCTTTTTCCTTGGTTGGTGCTGATCAGGAGCATCTGACTTGTGTCAAGGCCCAAGTGTCTAGACCCAAACAGCACGACTTTGGTTTTATCTTCATTGAGTATAAGGGAATTCACAGAGAACCAGGCCTCAAGCGTTGAGAGACTGTCCTGCAGTTTTGTGGAGATGACACCAGGTTGGGGGTCACTGCAGTATATGACAGTGTCATCCGCATACAAAATGAGCTTACTGAGGGAGCAGTTTCCCGCTATATCATTGAGGAAGAGTGAGAAAAGCAGGTGGCCCAGGACTGAGCCCTGAGGCACCCCAGTAGTGACGGGTCTGAGTCCCGATTGAGTGCCCTTCCAGCAGACTCTTAGGGAACGGTCACTCAGACAGCTCTTGAACCAGAGAGTGAGTGGTGATCCAGTCCTAGGAACCAGAGTTTGGTGAGTAGGAGATCATGGTTAACCAAGTCAAAGGTCTTGGATAGGTCAATGAAGAGGGCGCCCATTGGGGAGCCCTGGTCCATAGAGGCAAGGATGTCCGCCATGAGCCATATGAGAGCAGTGTCAGTGCCATGTCCCTTTCTAAAGCCGTGTTGCACATCAGCCACGAGTAAGTGTTGCTCAAGGTAGACCTGTAGCTGTGTAGAGACTAGTCTTTCCCGAATTTTCCCAATGGGACTGAGAAGGGAGATTGGCCTATAGTTTCCCAATTTGTCTCGAGGACCACTTTTGGGGACAGGGACGATGGTCACCACCTTCCACATTTTTGGGACTTTACCTTCCCAGAGTGATCTGTTTATTAGTAGGGTGACAGGGTGGACAATAGCCGGAGCAGCAGCCTTCAGCAGGCGTGGTTCGAGTTGGTCGTGTCCCAGTGTGGAAGAAGGGTTAATTTTGCTCAGGAGAGGCAGTACCTCTGACTGTTTGACCAGCTTTATGTGGAATTGAGGTCACAGGTGCACCCATGCAGCATCAGAGTGCAATGTAGGCCTGGGGAGGACAGGGACGGGAGACACGCTTGGGGTAGAGAAAGAGGCATAAAAGGCCTCAGCAATAATGGTCGGGGAATTGGACAATGAGTCCCCCACCAGGATGGAGTCCATTTGACTATTTATGGAGCCCTTTATGAGTAGATTTATGTGGCCCCAAAATTTTGGGGGGTCACATAGGTGTTTAGTTTGGAGGTTGTTTAGGTATTGTGATTTAGCCTATCTCATGGATTTTTGGCACTGATTTCTCAACTCTCTGTACTTCTCCCAGTCTGTAGAGTTGCCAGTAGCTTTGTAGGTGCCCCATGCTTTGTCCTGGAGGAGCATGGTATGCTTGAGGCAGGGGCTCAGCCATTTATGGTATTTTCTTTGCACCCTGAGCTTTTTTACAGGGGCATGCATATTAGATGCAGATAAGAAGGTCTGTGTGAAATAATCAAGAGCCTCATCAAGTGTGGGCAGGGAGATGATAGGGGCCCAGTCAGCTTTCCTCAAGTCAGAGCAAAAGTCTGCTGGACAAAACCTACTGTAATTCCTCACTTCAATAACCTTAGCAGAGATTTTTGGAGGCTTGTTGGACCAGATGCAAAAGGTAGGTGAGTGGTCACTCAAGGCCTCAGGCATAATCCCTGCCAACAGTATCAGGCCCGGGCAAGAGACTAGGATCCAGTCTATTAGAGAGTGATTTCCAGTCTTTGGGTTTAGTCTTGTGGGGAGGTCGATAATCTGCATCAGTGGGGAGCCGAGTAGTGGGTTTTTAGTAAGGGAGGAGAGTAGTGATGGCCAGTGGAGATTGAAGTCCCCGAGGAGTATGGCCTCCCCCCTGGTGAGGTCCTCCAGGTGCATTGTTAGGGATTCTAAGAAGGAGGCGGCAGTTTGAGGTGAGAGGTATACACTCCCTGTGGAGAGTGGTTTGGCATTGCCGAGGAGTATTTTTACAAACAGCATTTCAGCCAAGGAGCCATCAAGGGAGGGGACATCCAGCTCCATGGCTTGGAGGACAGTGCTGATGTAAATAATAACCCCAGCTCCCTTTTTTTTCTACCCTGTCTTTCCTGAAGGTAAGGTAGCCCACTAGGTCAACTTCAAGGGGGAGGATCTGGGGCTTTAGCCAGGTTTCTGTCAAGGCTAGTACGTTGGGCTTATAGAGAGTCACCCAAGCTTCAAGGTCCGGGAATTTGTTCCTTAGACTGCCAATATTCATA